>LR738715.1:383972610-384090704 GCA_902687465.1 Secale cereale | reverse complement strand
TGCAATCTGAGGGCACGGTCGTGCTCAGGGAGGAGTCGCGGTTCTGGTGGTGCTGGAGTTGGCCGCTGGAGGGGCCAGGTTCGTTGGCGGCGAGGTGTTACGGCGGCGGAGCGTCGGGAGGGTCCTGGTTGGCTTGCTCTGGGCTGCAACAGGAGTGGGAGAAGGAGGGGAACAGGTCAGTGCGGTCCGGTGGCTTCAGATCGAGCAAGAGCTGGGGCGGAGGGAGGCTGTACCGTAAGATCACCGGTCGCCTGAGGCGGCGGAGCTCCGGTCGATCCCGTGTACAGAGGCTCTTTAAGGGCGAGTGGGAGGTGCTGGTGTGCTCCTGGGGGTATGGGAAGGAGATGGATACCAGTGGAGAGGCCCGGGGCATGCTTATATAGCCGGCCTCGGTCCATCTTGGACTCGTGCGCCGGCGAGGTTACGGGCGAGGCCAGAGGCCGTGCAGGCACTTGTGATCGAGTCGGGGCCGTTCGTGGATGAGGTCTACGCCTAGGGGAGGGAAGAGGAGGAGCGGGGAAGCATCCAGAGAGCTCGCGCGTGTGAGGCCAGAGGTTGGAGCTCGCAGGCGGCCGGCGCGCATGCGAGGGCGTCCACTGGAGGGAGAAGGAGGAGGGGGACAGCGCCGGGTGGAGTTGCGGACGCTGAGGCGCATCGAATGGCGCGATGGGGGGAGCACGAGGTGGTCGGGGCGATGGATTGGGCGAGGCTACAGTGCGGGTGCGCACTGTAGCGCGCTCTGGAGCGCGTCTTCTGCATTCCACGGCATGCCGTTGGCTAGCTGGGCGTGTCCGCCGTGTCTGGGGGTCCAGCATGAAGTAAACAATCCAGCTGTGGCCTTGGATGCCTTGGATGTCCAGTGAGAGAGGAGGGAAGCTGGTAAATGGTAAGATCTAGGCTGTCCAGCAAGGTAGTTTGGGGTTTTCACCCTTCAATCATGGAGCCCTGGTCCAGGGGAAGTTACTGGGGGTAGAAGGTAACTAGGTAAGGCTGTGGTAGAAAGTTGAAGCAAAAGTAATTAGTAAAAGAGGTCAAGATGATGGTGTTGGTAAAATGGCAGAAGGTGTTTGATCATTTTTTGGGAAAGCAAATGATCTCCACTAGCCATGACACTTAACAGGATTGAATGTCATAAGGAAATAGGGTGTTTCACCAAATTTGGGCATGTTTGAAGAAACTAGCCAATGTAACTTTGGTGAACCCTAGAATTCAACAGAAATGGTTTCACCATGTTTGAGTTAAGCTAACCATCTCCCCTTGATGCACCAATTGGTGTAGTGTCATCATTTGGGGTTATGATCATTCCCACAAAGTTTGAAGCCCCAGGTAAAAAGTTGGTAATGTAAAGTTGTTCAAATTTGAATTTGAACAGAAATGGTTTTGGGGTATTCTGATCAAGTTAACCTTCTCCAAAACTTGTGCCATTTGGTCTATATGCCTTATTAGATCATTCTAGCATGTGCACCAAGTTTGAGAGCATTTGGACAAGTTTGGCAATGTAGAGTTTCTCAAACTTCAGATATGGACAGAATGGTTTTGAAGGGTTTTGATGATGTTTTCTTGCTTCCCAAGGCATGGGGCTTGGCAAGATGATCAAATATGTCATATATGACATGATAGAATTTCCCTGGAATTTTTAGAGAATATTTCATTTGTAAATATTTCAAAAGCTTGAAATATCCAGAAAGGGTTTCTGACGGATTAGCCCATTATTTTGAACATGACCAAGTGTTGAAACTCTTATATATGGACAATATATGTCCTATGAGTCTCCCTGAATTTTGGCAAATATTTTTGAGATACTTAAATAATTTTTTCCTATTAAAGACCAGTTCTGGCCTTAAGAAAAAGCTTTTAAATAAAATAGGAAAATAACTTTTAAAATTATACTTTTGTGGTTTCTGGGAGTCCTATGACTACCAGGTCTCAAATAAACTTTTTGAAATAATTTTCTCACCCTAAATCAAGCACTTGCTGTGCAAACCTCAATTCAGGGGTTTTTGGAATACTAATTTTTGAAAATACATTTTGGCCAAATTAATTTTATAAGAAAATACTATTCTGCTATAAACACTTGGTATGATCATTGGGCAGAAGTTTTGGGTATGGAGATGAATTCTACAAGAGGTAATAGTTGACTTTAATGAGCACATGAAAACACAGGAAGAAAAACTCAATTCCAAATAAAAGCCAAATGATGCCAAAAAAAATTGCTGGGTCCAAATTTTCATGCTTTATTGATGCAAATGACATGTTACAAAATGCAGGGTGTGACAGCAAATGATTGCGTCCTTCTTGTTTGATGGAATGGATAGGACTCCCATGGGCCCTGGCATCTTCAAGATGTTGTAAGCATAGTGAGATGTTGCAATGAACTTAGCCAGAGCTGGTCGTCCAAGGATTCTATTATATGATAGGGGGAGGTGTACAACATTAAACACAACCTTCTCTGTCCGTAAGTTCAATTCTACCGGCAACATAATCTTTCCCTTGGGACGGCTCCTTCCTGGATTAACTCCTTGAAACATGATCGTAACCTCAAGATCTTCCACTGATATCTGGAGTCTGCTGATAACCTTTGGGGAAATCAGATTCAACCCGGCTCCACCGTCAACCAACATCTTTGTCACCTTGAGGTTGCGAGTTGTTGGTGATACCAACAAAGGAAAGCACCTTACCGTCGTAGTGCGGCCAGTGTGATCCTCCTAGTCAAAGATGATGGGTGTGCGGGACCAGTTGAGAGGCTTCCGAAACTCAGCTGCCGGCTCAATGGCATTGACTTCACGTGCCCACTCCTTGAGTTGGCAGTGAGAGGAATGCAGAGATGCACCCCTCGTCAATGCACAGGGCGTCAATAGCCTTTTGGAACTCCTTCTCACTAGTTTCCTCTTCATCCCCTTCATTACTTTCCTCATTGCAATCCTCCTTCTCGTGGCCCTGGCGGGTTTCCCTTTATTCCTAAAACCATTTCCATCAGTTCCATTCTAACTTTTCTCTTCTCTTTTCGCATATTCTTCCCTTTGCCTCTTGACAAGTGCTACCTCTTGAGGATGCGTTGTTTTTACCTTGAAGAGGAAAGGGTGATGTAGCAAAGTAGCGTAAGTATTTCCCTCAGTTTTTTAGAACCAAAGTATCAATCCAGTAGGAGACTACACGCAAATCCCTCGTACTTGCACAAACAAATAAGAACCTTGCAACCAACGCGATAAAGGGGTTGTCAATCCCTTCTCGGCCACTTGAAAAAGTGAGATCTGATAGAGGTAATAAGATAAATACTTTTGGTATTTTTGTTGTATAGATTGAAAGTAAAGATTGCAAAATAAAAGAACAGTAAATATAACTAGTTGATGGAAGATTAATATGATGGAAGATAGACCCGGGGGCCATAGGTTTCACTAGTGGCTTCTCTCAAGATAGCAGATTCTACGGTGGGTGAACAAATTACTATCGAGCAATTGATAGAAAAGCACATAGTTATGATAATATCTAGGCATGATCATGTACATAGGCATCACGTCCGTGACAAGTAGACCGAAATGATTCTGCATCTACTACTATTACTCCACACATCGACCGCTATCCAGCATGCATCTAGAGTATTAAGTTCATAAGAACAGAGTAACACCTTAAGCAAGATGACATGATGTAGAGGGATAAACTCATGCAATATGATATAAACCCCTTCTTTTTATCCTCGATGGCAACAATACAATACGTGCCTTGCTGCCCTGCTGTCACTGGGAAAGGACACCACAAGATTGAACCCAAAGCTAAGCACTTCTCCCATTGCAAGAAAGATCAATCTAGTAGGCCAAACCAAACTGATAATTCGAAGAGACTTGCAAAGATATTTTAATCATGCATAAAAGAATCCAGAGAAGAATAAAATATTGTTCATAGATAATCTTGATCATAAACCCACAATGCATCGGATCTCGACAAACACACTACAAAAATAAATACATCGAATAGATCTCCAAGTAGATCGAGGAGAACTTTGTATTGAGATCCAAAGAGAGAGAAGAAGCCATCTAGCTAATAACTATGGACCCGAAGATCTGTGGTAAACTACTCAAAACTCATCATTGAGGCTATGGTGTTGATGTAGAAGCCCTCCGTGATCGATGCCCCCTCCGGTGGAGCTCCGAAACAGGCCCCAAGATGGGATCTCACGGGTATAGAATGTTGTGGCGGTGGAATTAGGGTTTCGTGGTGCTCTCAGAAGTTTTCAGGGTATATGAGTATATATAGGACGAAGAAGTATGTTGTGGAGCTACGAGGGGCCCACGAGGGTGGGGGCGCGCCTACCCCCTGGGCGCGCCCCCTGCCCCGTGGCCACCTCGTGGCTTCCCTGGCGTGTACTCCAAGTCTTATGGGTTGCGTTTGTTCCAAAAACGATCCTCGCGAAGGTTTGATTCCATTTGGACTCCGTTTGATATTCATTTTCTGCGGAACACTGAAATAGGCAAAAAACAACAATTTGCACTGGGCCTTGGGTTAGTAGGTTAGTCCCAAAAATAATATAAAAGTGTATAATAAAGCCCATTAAACATCCAAAACAGATAATATAATAGCATGGGACAATAAAGAATTATAGATACATTGGAGACGTATCAAGCATCCCCAAGCTTAATTCCTGCTCGTCCTTGAGTAGGTAAATGATTAAAACAAATTTTTTTATGTGGAATGCTACCCAACATAATTCTCCATGTAATTTTCTTTATTGTGGCATGAATGTTCAGATCCGAAATATTCAAGACAGAAGTTTAATATTGACATAAGAATAATAATACTTCAAGCATACTAACAAAGCAATTATGTCTTCTCAAAATAACATGGCCAAAGAAAGTTCATCCCTACAAAATCATATAGTCTGGCTATGCTCTATCTTCATCAAACAAAATATTTAAATCATGCACAACCCCGGTTTCAGCTAAGCAATTGTTTCATACTTCAATTTTTTCAAACTTTTCAACTTCCACGCAATACATGAGCGTGAGCCATGGATATAGCACTATAGGTAGAATAGAGTGGTGGTTGTGGAGAAGACAAAAAGGAGGAAGATAGTCTCGCATCAACTAGGCATATCAATGGGCTATGGAGATGCCCATCAATAGATATCAATGTGAGTGAGTAGGGATTGCCATGCAACGGATGCACTAGAGCTATACGTGTATGAAAGCTCAACTAAAGAAACTAGGTGGGTGTGCATCCAACTCGCTTGCTCACGAAGACCTATGGCATTTTGAGGAAGCCCATCATTGAAATATATAAGCCAAGTTCTATAATGAAAATTCCCACTAGTATATGAAAGTGACAACATTGGAGACTCTCTATCATGAAGAACATGGTGCTACTTTGAAGCACAAGTGTGGAAAAGGATAGTAGCATTGTCCCTTCTCTCCTTTTCTTTCATTTTTTTCTTTATTTTTATTTTTATTTGGGCCTTTTCTCTTCTCTTTTTTATGGCCTCTTTTTTCTTCTTCTTCTTTTTTTTCTTTCTTTCGTCCGGAGTCTCATCCTGACTTGTGGGGGAATCATAGTCTCCATCATCCTTTCCTCACTGGGACAATGCTCTAATAATGAAGATCATCACACCTTTATTTACTTACAACTCAAAGATTACAACTGGATGCTAGAACAAAATATGACTCTATGTGAATGCCTCCGGCGGTGTACCGGGATGTGCAATGAATCAATAGTGACATGTATGAAAAATACGAAGGTGGCCTTGAAGGAAATATGCCCTAGAGGCATTAATAAAGTAGTTATTTATATTTCCTTATATCATGCTAAGTGTTTATTATTCATGCTAGAATTGTATTAAACGGAAACTTAGTACATGTGTGAATGCATAGACAAAACAGAGTGTCCTTATTATGCCTCTACTAGACTAGCTCATTGATCAAAGATGGTTATGTTTCCTAGCCACAGACATGAGTTGTCATTTGATCAACAGGATCACATCATTTGGAGAATGATGTGATGGACAAGACCCATCCGTTAGCTCAGCACTATGATCGTTTAGTTTTACTGCTATTGCTTTCTTCATGACTTATACATGTTCCTATGACTATGAGATTATGCAACTCCCGAATACCAGAGGAACACCTTGTGTGCTATCAAACATCACAACGTAACTGGGTGATTATAAAGATGCTCTATAGGTGTCTCCGAAAGTGTTCGTGGTGTTGGCATAGATCAAGAATAGGATTTGTCACTTCGAGTGTCGGAGAGGTATCTCTGGGCCCTCTCGGCGCATCATAATAAGCCTTGCAAGCCAATGACTAACGAGTTAGTCACGAGATGATGTATTACGGAACGAGTAAAGAGACTTGCTGGTAACGATATTGAACTAGGTATTGAGATATCGACGATCAAATCTCGGGCAAGTAACATACCGATGACAAAGGGAACAACGTATGTTGCTATGCGCTTTGACCGAGAAAGATCTTCGTATAATATGTAGGAGCCAACATGAGCATCCAGGTTCCGCTATTGGTTATTGATCGGAGATGAGTCTCGGTCATGTCTACATAGTTCTCGAACCCGTAGGGTCCGCACGCTTAACGTTTGATGACGATCGCTATTATGAGTTTATGAGTTTTGATGTACCGAAGGTAGTTCAGAGTCCCAGATGAGATCACAGACATGACGAGGAGTCTCGGAATCTCCGAGACATAAAGAATAATATATTGGACGACTATATTCGTACACCAGAAGTGTTCCGGGTATTATCGGGTAAAATCGGAGTGCTGGAGGGGGTTACCGGAACCCTCCCGAGGGAGTATGGGCCATAGTGGGCCTATGAGGGAAAGAGAGGGGCAGCCCTTAGGGCTGGCCGCACCCCCCTTGGGTTCCTAGTTGGACTAGGAAAAAGGGGGGAGGCGCCCCCTCTCCTTTCATTCTCCTCTCCCCCTTCCTTTCCTACTACTAGTAGGAATAGGAAAAGGGGGTTTTTATTCCTACTAGGAGTAGGAATCCTTCTCCCTTGGCGCTCCCCTTGGCCAGCCACACCTTCCCCCTTGCTCCTTTATATACGGGGGCAGGGGGAACCCAAAGACACACAAGAAACATTGTTCTAGCCGTGTGCGGTGCCCCCCTCCACAGTAAAACACCTCGGTCATACCGTTGCAGTGCTTAGGCGAAGCCCTGTGCCGGTAGCTTCATCATCTCCGTCACCACGCCGTCGTGCTGACAGAACTCTCCCGTGAAGCTCAACTGGATCAAGAGCTCGTGGGACGTCATCAAGCTGAACATGTGCTGAACACGGAGGTGCCGTACGTTCGGAGCTTGATTGGTTGAATCGCGAAGATGTTCGACTACATCAACCGCATCACTGGACGCTTCTGCTTTTGGTCTACATGGGTACGTAGACACACTCTCCCCGCTCGTTGCTATGCATCTAGTAGATAGATCTTGCGTGATCATAGGAATTTTTTTGAAATACTACGTTCCCCAATAGTGGTATCAGAGCCAGGTCTATGCGTAGATGATATGCACGAGTAGAACACAAGTGAGTTGTGGACGGTACTAGTCATACTGCTTACCAGCATGTCATACTTTGATTCGGCGGTATTATTGGATGAAGCGGCCCGGACCGACATTACGCGTACACTTATGCAAGACTGGTTCTACCGACGTGCTTCGCACATAGGTGGCCGGCGGGTGTCAGTTTCTCCAACTTTAGTTGAATCGAGTGTGGCTACGCCCGGACCTTGTGAAGGTTAAAACAACACATACTTGACGAAAAATCATTGTGGTTTTTGTATGCGTAGGTAAGAACAGTTTTTGCTAAGCCCGTAGCAGCCACGTAAAACTTGCAACAACAAAGTAGAGGACGTCTAACTTGATTTTGCAGGGCATATTGTGATGTGATATGGTCAAGACATGTTGATTTATACGTTATTTTATGAGATGATCATGTTTTGAACAGTTATCGGCAGCTCGCAGGAGCCATATGTGTCGGTACAAAATGACACCTATGGGATCACTGGAATCCCTTCTACGGTTGGCGGGTGCGAAGTTGTGCAAAGGGCAGGTCTAAGAGTCAGCATATCGATCATTTACCCAGGTTCAGGCCGCGAGGATGCGTAATACCCTAGTCCTGCTTTGATGTATATTTGAGTGTTCTTGAGCTCTTGAACTAGCTACAGTGCCTATCCAGCTTTTCGGGATCCGATTCCTTCTCCAGTATGCCGCGGGCCTCCTTTTATAGTTCAAAGAGGCTGCCATAGTGGCACACAGGAGGTGGAAAGGTGTACAATGTATGGGCTTATCCCACGGCATTACGGGACAAGGCGCATTCAATGCACTGCTTAGGTGTCTATTTACTTTATCGGGGACGGGAAAGAAGCCCGTCCCGTCCGTGGCCGCTCTATCTGGTCGCGACGCGCGTCTAGGCCAGCGAGGCAGGCAACTGAGGTGGCGCCATGGTAGGGTCTTCACAAAGATCTACATGCCACCATGTAGGTGCTTGGCTAGCTGGCCCAGGAACCATGTATCGCCACGTGGGTGCCTTCCTGGGCCAGCGGGTCGGCCGCCGAGCTGGGGCGGCGACGGGGCGGCAAAGGCTTGCCGCAGACTTGCTCCTGTTCTCGGCAAGGGTCTTGCCGGGTCCTCCATGAGTATCCTGCGGCAAGAGGCTTGCCGGGGCTCCGGGGTGTCTTCGGTAAGGAGCCTTGCCGGGGCCTCGTGGGCGTCCTCGGCAAGGAGTCCTTTGATCGCCATGTCTTCTGGTTCTTATCTTGGGAGTCATAGATCTTTGTCTTCACAAAGATCTGCATGCCATCACATGGGCGCTTCCCGAGCCTTGGCTCCAATGTCGTTGGTACCTTTGGAGCCCATAAGCTTCAAGGGTGGCTGTGACGGAGGCATCTGAGTGGATCGCCCCAGCAAGAGCCCTTGCCGGGTGGCGCGCGGGCCTCCCCGGCAAGAGTCCTTGCCAAGGGAGCCTGTCTCCTTGTTTGGTCTTCTCGTGCTACCTGTCTTGGCGTTGGTCTGGTAACTCCGCGTTCCTGGCTTCCTTCTTCTGCGCTGTTATGTTCGGCCACAGGCGTGGCTCTGACTGCCCGTGCACAAGTAAGGGGTAAAAAAAAGCGCCCCTACTTTTGTACACCGACGGGAGCCCCCAGGCCTAGGCCATTCATAAGCGCAACACGTTGTTCGGCTAGGCCCAGAACGGTGTGCGGGTAGTGAGGTTGGATTCCCTTTACCGTAGTAACTCCTCCAATGGTTTTTCTTGATATATGCTGACGTGGGGGTGGTACGTGGGGTGACCGCATCGTGCTTGCTTCATTTTGTTGTTCCAAAAAATTGTAAAGAGGCGGTTTGCGCCCTCCTCATAAAGAATAGAGGAATTCATGGGGGCGCAGCCCATTTACTAAGTGGACCTGGGTCGCTCCACGATCGCGGGGGTGCGAAATGGTATACCACGCGTCATCTGACTCCCAATCCGCTCGCCAAGTATCCCTCGTGCATCGGGGAGGGCGAGCGGCGGACGCAGAGGGCGTGGGCATTAATGATGAGGGGGGGCGGACGCCTCTGATTGGAGCAGCGGGTCGGTCCTGTTCCCTCATCCCTTTGGTGTTTGGGCTGGTCGTCTCTGGCGATCGCTCTTCTATAAAGAGGGGAGGGAAGGAATGGAGCTTCTCACCATCCCCCATCCATCTTCTTCCTGTTTGATTCCTCCCCTCCCCCAAAGTATGCTGAGAGGGCGCGGTCGTGGCCGTGCCTCCGCGGAATCGACCAGGTCGTCTTCTCGTCAGAGGGCGGAGGTGGCCAAAGAGGAGCCAGATGCCTCAGATGGGGGGCATGCTGGAGGTAGAAGCACCGGCCGGGGCCGCGGCCGGCGAGGCGGTCGAAGCAGAGGCAGACGAGGTCGGGGGACACCCACGCTGTCGTTGTCTCTGTCTTCATCTCCTTCATCGTCTCCTCCTGCCTCCCCACGTGGCCATGTCAAGGACACGGCATTGGAGTTCATCGTACAGCTGCGCGAGCTGCCACGCAGTCCCCTCCGCCTTCCTGGAGCATTGGCGAGGGCGTTGGAGGTCGATCATCCACCAAGGCTGAGGCTTCACATGGAGGGGTGTTGCCATGGCGCCATGTGGGTGGACACCAGGTTTCCCACCCCTCACTTGATGCTTCTTCGCCGGGGGTGGAAGACCTTCGTGCATGCCCACTGCTTGGTGAAGGGGCACGTCCTCTGCTTCAGGCTAGCGGAGAGCGATCTGCTCTCCGTCAAAGTCTTAGGGCGCTCGGGACACATGCTACGGTGTTGTGTGGAGAGCTCAACCGACGACGAAAACTCCTCCTCGAGCGAGAGCGATGGGGAGGACAGCAGCAGCGACGACGAGGGCGGCGGGCTGGAGGATGACGGGTCCAATTAGGCGGCAGATACGCCATCCCTGGGCGGTGCTGGCAGCACCATCATCTGCAACGCCAGCCCCTCGAACTGCTCGGGGTCGCCTCCTTCGGCGGCTGGCGTTGGGAGGCCCGAGAAGGCGAAGAAGGTGGGCGGCGGTCGTCATGTCGGAGTAGGCGGGCGTCATCCCGCACATTGCCGTCCCGTTGCCCCATCTTTCGGCTCTTCTCCCGGCGCCATCATCGTCGGCCTCCCTTAGGACGACCGTCGGGATGTCCTCTTGGTGCTTTCTTCTGCTTGCGCTTCGCCTAGGCGCTTCTTTTGCCCTTCGCCATCTTGTTCGATTTCCTGAGGAGACGGACAAGAAAGGGATCACGGGCATCTTATCTCTTTTTAGGTTTTAAGCCTACGGGCCTTTGTAAGATTTAAATCCTGTAACCCCCTTGCTTATGTATGCATTCCGTACGAATTGTACTTGTTTACAACGTATTTACGAAGAGAAGGGTGTTTGCCGGGTTTGTTTCTGCGCGGGCAAGAGCCACACCAAGGAACGGATCCTCGTTATCTTAAGATAAGCTACGTGCCCTGGCAACAAGCCTTGCCATTCCTTCCCCACCTCATAACTGTATTCGTGCCTTTGGCAGGAATAGTAATGGCGCAGGGTCAGGCCCTTTTCTTGCTCCCTTCCCATCACGCTACCATCCAGCCCTGGTCCAAGACAAAGTTTGTTGGACATAAGGAAAAGGGGAGCACAATGGCATAGGAGCGAGCGAAGCTTCGTACGTTCAAGTTCCATACGGAAGGAAGGAGCGGGGGGCGAAAGACTTATCTGGATCCTGTAGCACCTGGCAACCTTGTCTTGCCGTGGTCTGACCCTTGGTTGTGCAGCCCCCGGCAACCTTGGTCTTGCCGGGGTTGGAGCGTCGGCCCGCCCCCTTTCTTTCAAACGGCTAAGCAAGGATGCCCATGGATCATGTGAACCAAGAGGACATAAAGGAGACACAGAGACGTAAACTCGACCTCTATGGTAGGGGTTAGCTGTCGTTAAACTCTATCAACCCTAACAGAGAAAGAGACTCAACCTGGCATGCATGCTAAAACGTAGGGCGCCAGCGCTTCATTTATTTATGCTTAGGGTCTGCGCCTGGATTTGTACAAAGGGTTACATGCCTTGCCGGCAAGGCTTGTACAAAAGGGTGGCATGCCGGGAGGCCAGGTAACCGCGCCTTACGAGTAAAACTTGCGGAGATGTTCGATGTTCCAGAAGTTACTCACTGGGATCCCATCTTCGGTCTCCAGGCGGACTGCGCCAGGCCTGGTGACTCGTATTACCCGATAAGGGCCTTCCCACTTCGGCATCAACTTGTTCGAATTCCTGGCCGACTGAATGTGCCAAAGAACAAGGTCGCCTTCCTCAAAGCTTCGGGCATGAACCTTGCGGCTATGATAGTGGCGCAGGGCTTGCTGGTAGTGTGCTGCTTGTACAACCACCCGAAGACGATCTTCCTCGAGGAGCGTTGCGTTATCTTGCCGCAGTCGCTCTTGCTCAAGCTCATTATAAGCGAGCACTCGGGGTGATCCGTCTGTGAGTTATGTGGGGAGAACTGCCTCCGCCCCGTAAACGAGGGAGAAGGGTGTCTGGCTGGTGGCTCAATTTGGTGCCGTTCTGATCAACCAAAGAATCACCGGTAATTCATCGATACAGCACTTTCAACACTTGGGTAGCCTGTCAAAAGTCCTTGTTCGGAGGCCTCGCAGTAGTTTAGCATTTTCCCTTTCTGCCTGGTCGTTGCTTCGTGGATGTGCAACAGAAGCGAAACAGACTTTGCCGCCGAGGTCTTGCATATATTGCATGAAGGTATTGCTTGTGAACTGCGTACCGTTGTCGGTGATAATTCGGTTTGGTACACCAAAACGGCAGACTAGGCCCTTGAAGAACTTGACGACTGATTGTGATGTCACCTTCCTCACTGCTTCCACCTCCGGCCACTTTGTGAACTTGTCGATTGCGATGTACAAGTACTCAAAGCTCCCAGCAGCACGGGGAAAAGGGCCCAATATGTCGAGCTCCCAGACCGAGAATGGCCAGGAAAGAGGGATTGTTTGGAGAGCTTGAGATGGTTGATGAAGTTTCTTCGAATGGAACTGACACGCTTCACACTTGGTTACTAGTGTCATTGCATCCTGGAGGGCAGTGGGCCAGAAGAAACCCTGCCGGAATGCCTTGCCGGCAAGGGCTCTTGACCCTATGTGGGAGCCACGTATGCCTCCATGTATCCCTGCCTACAGCCCCAGTCCTTCCTCCTGGGTGATACACTTCAATTTCACGCCGTTTGGTCTTTTCCTGTACAAGACGTCATCGACGAACTAGTACATGGAGGACCGACGGGCTACTTACTCTGCTTTTTCCTGCTCTTCAGGAAGTTCCCCGGTCTGGAGGAATTGGACGGTATGATGTTCCCATGCCGGAGCCTGGGGCTCGACGGCAAGGACCAATGGCATTTCCTCTAGTATGGGAGCGATTGCCTCTACGGCTAGGGCTTGACGCCCCGCCGGAGTCTGTTGCCCCACGGTAGGCTTGGCGTCTCCGGCAACACTTTTGCCGGCCACCCCTGCGGGTTCGGCAGGAAAGTACTTGCCGGGGCTTGATTTCCTTCGCTTGCTCGGCTCAGTCGATAGTTCAACAGATGGGTGAAATAATTGGAGCACAAAGGTACCTGGTTCCACAGGTAGTTTGAGGGCGGCGCGCTTCGACAAGTAGTTGGCGATGTCGTTCTCTGCTCGGGAGACGTGTTCAGTTTGTATAGTTTCCTTACTTCAGCCACGCAGGCTTCCATCAACGGGCTCTGGTAATCCTTGTTTACTTTCCTAACGATGAGCTTCTTGATCCCGAGGTCCGCTGCGATCCTGAGATCGGCAAGCAGTCCCTTGTACTCGGCAGTGTTGTTTGTTGATACCTCCCTGGGGAAGTGCATTTGGATCACATACTTTAGGTGCTCCCCGGTGGGTGCAACGAGTAGCACACCAGTGCTGGCGCCTTGCAGCGAGAAAGCCCCGTCAAAGTACATAATCTAGTTGCGACTCTCACCCTTGCCGGGGACAGTAGTCTCCTGGATCTCCTCGTCGGGCGTTGAGGTCCATTCTGCAACAAACTCTGCCAAGACTCTACTCTGAATCGTCGAAGTGCTTTCAAATTTCAAACCAAAGCTTGACAGCTCCAGGGCCCACTCCACAATCCTCCTAGTCGCATCTGGGTTATGCAATATTCGTTTCAACGGAAGGCGGGTGACGACGGTGATTTCATATGCTTGGAAGTAATGACGCTGGAGTACCTTGACCTAGCCCCCTATAATAGGGAGCTGACAAAGTAAACCGGGTGCTGCATCATCTTCTTCTTCTGCACCACTCCATCCAGTTGCGTCTCCTTGGCCCAGCGGCATCAGGTGATGTCGCTGCTATTGCTTCCGGATTGACCTCCCTCTGGGCCACTAGCGCGACACTGACCACTTGGTTTGTTGCCGCTAAATACAGCAGCAACGGTTCTTGTGGTTTAGGTGCGACCAGTACCGGTGTAGAGGAGAGGTATTCTTTCAAATCTTGACGTGCCGCTTCGGCTTCTGGGGTCCACTCCATCGGGCCTGCCTTTTTCCAAATTTTGAAAAAGGGGAGGGCGTGCTCGGCAAACTTGGATATGAACCTTCCCATGGCGGCAACGCACCCAGCAAGCTGACACACATCCTTGCTTCGACTGGGCGCTTCAATCTACTCGATGACCTTGACCTTGTCTGGATTTGCTTTAATTCCATGCTGTGACACGAAGAAACCAAGAAGCTTGCCGGACGGGATGCCGAAGACAAACTTTTCAGGGTTCAGCTTAAGGTTGATCTTGCGCAGATTCGTGAATGTCTCTTCCAAGTCCTGCACGAGCGTTGCTTTGTCCTTGGTTTTGACCACTATATCATCCATATAAGCTTCCATATTTCTAAGTAGCCGAGGCTCAAAACCAATTTGGGCCGCCCTTGCAAATGTTGAGCCAGCACTCTTCTATCTGAAAGGCATCCGTATAAAGCAATATGTACCACATGGGGTGATGAATGTTGCCTTCTCTTCATCTTCTCTCGTCATGAAGATCTGGTGGTAGCCTGAGTAAGCGTCGAGGAATGATAACAATTCACACCCGGCTGTGGAATCCACAATCTGTTTGATGTGTGGCAATGGGAAAGGGTCCTTTGGACAAGCCTTATTAATGTCTGTGTAGTCTATACACAGCCTCCACTTCCCATTTGCCTTACGCACTACCACCGGATTAAACAACCACGTTGGATGGAGCACTCCCCTCGCTAAGTCGGCTGCTTCTAACTTCCTAGTCTCCTCTTTGAAGAACTCTTGTCACTCCAGAGCTTGCTTCCTGACCTTCTGCTTGACGGGTCGCGCATGAGGGAAGACAGCAAGATGGTGCTCAATCACCTCCCTGGGAACGCCACGAATGTCAGACGCTTGCCATGCAAACACATCGACATTCGCCCGCAGGAAGCTGACGAGCGCGTCTTCCTATTTTTTGTCGAGGGCGGATCTTATGGTGAAAGCCCCTCCCGTGCCGTCCTCCTCGACGGACAGCCGCTTGGTTTCTGGTGGAGCCGCTCTGGATTTCTTGCTCTTGCCGGTGGAGCTCTCTGGCGTGTCTCGACGGGAACGCTACACTCTGAAGAGGAGCGCTTGCCGGAGTAGGCGCGAGATGACTTACCGGTCTTCTTTCCTCCTGGGGCTTGAGTGGCAGGAGCAAGCGCCTTAGCGGCAGTCTCTGCAACTGCCTCTCCGTAAAGCTGATTAGTGCAGATCAGCGCATCCTTCCTGTCGGAGGGGGCGTCAATGATGGACATCGGCCCAGGCATCTTCAGCGTGTTGTAGGCGTAGTGCGATGCCGCCATGAATTTGGCCAATGCTGGGCGGCCGAGGATCCCGTTGTACGGCAAGGGGATCTCGACTACATAAAAAAAATCCTATCCGTCCTGTAGTATAGCTCGCCCCCAAATGTCACGGGCAGCGTGACTTTACCCTTAGGTTGGCTTCTTCCTGGGTTGACTCCTTGAAACGAGCCCGTCTCCTCGAGGTCTCCAAGGTAGAGCTTCTCGAGGGTTTGGAGGCCATGTCCCATAACTTGCGTAGGCTCATGGCCAACGCTCGTTTGTGAGATAGCCCTCATCCCCTATGCAACTACAGGAGGAAGTACCGCAAGGTACAATCACCCCACCAACAAATAGCTTCCCGCGTCGCTCGGAGCATGGTGTTGGAGGAGGATTGGTCCCTCGACGCCATGGACCTAGCCAATAAGGTGTTCACTTACCGAAGCACTTTAGCCCCTCCGTATGACTTGTTCCCCGATGACTGGGCACACGAGCCATGCAAAGTCAAACAGCTGGTGAGACGCGCCATCATGAAGGAGTTCTGGAAGCGACACTCACGCAACGAGCACGTTCTACCAGGCTCTACTGTCTCCCTCAACATTAGCAACACTCGAAGGGGTGCGTGGGCGCCGTGTCTCCACAACTCGGCGGTCGACGGAAAGTCCCTCCCCAACAGCAATAGGTTTTCCACCCTTCGGCACGAAGCACCCGCACCACGGGACGACGACCTACGACGAGAATGTTGCCAACTCCAAGAGCAGATGAACAATATACATAGGAGATTTCAAGACCCAACGGCGCCAAGTGCATCGTCGACTCAAGTTGTGGGAAGGATGAGGCGTCAATCCCCAAGCCATCGTCCTCAACACGAGCACCAGACTTTGGCGCCTCGGCGACAACCTTCACCAAATTGACGCTTCCTGCAACGAAGATATCCCAACATGCCTCCACATTGGAACCGATGGTAAAGACATCAAGATGAGAGGTACCCCCGTCCCAATCAACAGTGGCAACCACGGGAACCTTTGCGACCGACATTTCCACCACGACCTTCGTCACCTCCCAGGCGGGGACATCAAGGCAATGAGAGGGACCCTCGGCCCCCTCAACAATGGCAACCACGGGAACCTTTGTGATTGACACTTCCACCACGACCTTCGTCACCTCCTGGGCATGGAGATCGGCCACAGCTGCAGGCGATGACGGATAAGACTGCATCATCCACGAGGCGCCCTGCACCAGCACTCCTACACACGCCACCGGTACAAAGGGATGGTATCTTTCCAACGGAGAACCAGTGCAAGCGCGAAAGGCATCAGAGAAACCACCATGTTCTTTATAAAGAGCTTGAGGACTTAGTCCTTCGACACACTCAGGTACGTTTACGACCCGATGGTGGGGTTGTTCAAGAAAAAGACAGGATCAAATTTCGCATCTCCCGGACTTGGAGCGGCATGAGCGGTATAGCTACCTGCTCAGCCGGTTGGCGCCGAAACCATGCAAAACCTCCACGAGAAGTACTTAGGAGGCGAACAAGGTTGTTCCTTCCTCATTCCTTCCCCAGATGAATGATGAACAGGTGAAGGCGATGACACCAGCACTCCCACTAGAGAATCAGAAGATGCCAGCACTGACGGCCACACCGATGGAAGGCGTCGAAGAAGCCAAGCTTACGTTCTCCTCAAACAACGAAGTAGCTTCCGAGGGTGTAGCCAACGCTGCCCTCCCACCAGACATAATACTTCCGACGGAGCTTCCTCTTGTTCCCTCTGAAAGGATGGACCAAGATGGAAAATCTCAAGCTCAGTAGGAGGCTAAAAAGCAAAGGAATCAACTGAGAAGAACCTTGCCTTGTGTGGTACCCTTGGTGTGCAGCCAAGTGAAGGGTCAAGTAATGGATGGCTACCTCCCGCCATCACCGAGGAGTTCAGCTATCCTTCTGAAGAAGAAATTGTGCCGAACCCAAAGGCGGACTTCCTGAGGACCTTCCTACCGCGCCTTGCCCATGTTCGTGCATGGCTCAGGGATGCGGAGGGGGGGTGCCAAGACAAGCTCATCGACATCGCAAGAAGCTGCAAGATCCAAGGCCACGTGTCTTCCTGTGACAATAGGGAAAGGCTCATTAGGTGGAGAGAGCACTTCACGAAATGAAGATATATACAAGCATCACTACACCGACATTACATCAAGGCTTCCTCGAGACCTTGAAGGACAATGACAAGTTGCAAATCGGCTAGGGGCCAATACAAGATTAAAATCCATCGCCTTTCAAGGCGTGACGGACGGGTTTCCTGGAGATGGAGAACGCCAAGACAGTCTTGATGATGAAGAAGGCTTCTCCGACTCATCTTCCTCGCCATCGTTGGAGAGTCGCCCACACTCCCCTCTTTACCTTGAACTAGCTTCATCTGTTTTTTCAGACTACGAGGGAGGTGATGATGTAACGCCCCGGACACACCCGCCGATGGTCGTTACTCCTGGCGGGATCTAGACTGGCCTCACATATCAATACTAGTCTTTTCTGCACACTTTGTCCTCACTCGTGCGCACCCGGGAGCAACTTCCCGGTCGGTCACCCATCCTGAAACTACTCCAAGCTGAGCACGCTTAACTTTGGAGTTCTATCCGAATGGGCTCCCGGAAAAGAAGGAATTCCTTATTGATATGAGTAGTCTATCATCCCTAATAATAAGCCAGGCCATCACATACACCCTCACTCAGAGGAACCGACGTCCTCGTCGGGCCACAGGAACGTTCCCTCTTGGCACAACCGTTTGTGCTTCCAGGACAGCACATGTGCCATGCCGTGTGCCACGACGGGTCACAAACGTCATGTACAACATGACTGCAAACTGTCCGCAAACATCCGTGTAACCGCGAGGGTCGGCTCTGATACCAACTTGTAACGCCCCGGACACACCCGCCGATGGTCGTTACTCCTGGCGGGATCTAGACTGGCCTCACATATCAATACTAGTCTTTTCTGCACACTTTGTCCTCACTCGTGCGCACCCGGGAGCAACTTCCCGGTCGGTCACACATCCTGAAACTACTCCAAGCTGAGCACGCTTAACTTTGGAGTTCTATCCGAATGGGCTCCCGGAAAAGAAGGAATTCCTTATTGATATGAGTAGTCTATCATCCCTAATAATAAGCCAGGCCATCACAGATGAAGACCTCCACACCGCGCCCGTTCGCATGGTGAATCATGGTGATAGCCTTGTGGATCAAGATCCTACTGCCAAGTCACCCGTTGATGGCACCCATGACCCAAGTGATGTAAACAAAGTAGCACCACAGGAAGTGTCTCTAGAAGAAGAGGTCAAACGCTAGTGCCACACGATTGACTAGTTGGTCTCAAAGCTTGACCAGTTCATTGAGCTCACGATGAACAACCAAGGCGTTCGTCCACAAGGCATGCTGCAGCGAGTGGTGGATCCGCAAGATGAGGAACTCTAGGTGGGCTCTCCTCCTAGGGTGCCCTTAAATGATGTGCCTCAACATGACCCCAACACACAAGCTCGAACTTGGGTTAGCCCTGCTGGTTCTGCCAACGCAATACCATGCGCGGTTATGCTGAAGGACTACCATGACATGGTCGAGGATATGGTGGACAAGAAGTTGAAGCAAATGGCGATAGATCAAGCCCCTCGCACCTTCGAGAGTGAGCTGGAGAAGCCTTACGCGGCGTGGCATGACATGATGGCTTATCTCACAGGGTGGCACCCACCAAATTTCCGTCAATTGGATGGAACCAGTGATGCAAGGGAGCACTTGGCGTACTTCGAGGCGGCATGCAGCGACACAGCAAACAGCCCGTCACTACTCCTTCGCCAATTTTCAGGATCGTTAACCGGGCCCGCCTTCCATTGGTACAACCATTTACATGTTGGGTCCATTGGCAGTTGGGCGGCCATGAAGGAGGTTTTCAAGAAGCACTTCGTCGCCATGAAGAAGGACTTCTCTGTTGTCGAGCTGGCGTAAGTCCGACAACGACGTGATGAGTCCATTGATGACTACATCATCCGCTTCCACAATAGTTATGTGCGTCTCGCCAGGGAGATGCACCTCGAGGATGCCATTGAGATGTGCGTCCACGGGATGCAGCAAGATTGGTCACTTGAAGTCTCTCAGCGTGAGCCTAGAACTTTTAGTGCCCTCAGCACGATGGTAGCGGCCACGAAACTTGAGTTTGAGAAATCACCGCAGATAATGGAGCTCTATAAGAATGCCAGTGCATTTGATCCCACCAAGCGTTTCGCCTCGACGTCCAAGCAAATCAACAATGGTAGCAGGTCGAAGGCACCAGCAAAGACAAACACCACCAAGGTCTTCTCGTCTGCATTGCAAGGCCATGTGCCCATCTTGGGTGCAAGGGGCGAACAAGGCAGAGGGAGGCAACGCCGTCGATGGAGGAGCTCCTCAAGAAGCAGTACGTCTTCTGTCGGGAGCTCGTCAAGGACATGTTGGACCAGTTGATGGAGCATCGAGCCTTGAACTTACCAGAGCCCGGAGGCCTGATCAGGTGAGGATGACAGATAATCCTTTATTTTGCCCATATCACAGGTATGTGGGACATGTCATTGAAGATTATGCCGCATTCAAAGAATGGCTCCAAAGAGCTATTAATGAGAGGAGGATCAACCTCGACCCAGAAGCTATCAACCCAGATTACCATGCTGTAAACATGGTGAGCATGAAGTTACCGGCTCCGCCAAGTGAAGACACGGAGCTCAAAGAAACATGGCTGCCGCTGGCCCAAGTTGAAGACCAGCTATCCAACCTCGTCCTCTCCAAGACGCAGGCATCTCCATTTCAGCCGGATGTGACCTCA
Source organism: Secale cereale (assembly GCA_902687465.1). Classification (NCBI taxonomy): domain Eukaryota; kingdom Viridiplantae; phylum Streptophyta; class Magnoliopsida; order Poales; family Poaceae; genus Secale; species Secale cereale. The sequence continues at coordinate 384,070,603 of LR738715.1, read as the reverse complement.
ACCGTTCCCGAGGAGGAGCCTTGGAGGATGGTGCGCCGAAGGTCGTATGCAAGGAGACGTCCACCCCGACATCCTCGTCCTGTTTCGCCAGAACGTGCTCCCCCAAGAATTGTAAGGCGGTTCGATCCAAGTCAACGCCGGCCTCCGCCAAGATTTGTACCTATGTTAGAGGGAGACAAGCTTTTTCCTCGATAGGGGCATGTGGTACCAACCTTGGTGCAGTTCTTGCCACCCAGCTGGGGAAAAGCATCGACAAATGGGGGGGGGGGAGCAAGTTCAATAAGAAGCCAGTTCATCCCAATCATCAAGCATAGAGAGTTGCAACGTCATCCATGACTACATTGACACCTCTTTCGAAGACGTGTTTACTCCTGAAGAGCAGGCGGTCCTCCACGCCGAAGAGGTAATAAAGGAAGTGTGATTGGAAGAGGCGAACATGAACTTGCGTGGGGGCAAAATCCTACCTGAACCACTAAAGATCAAGCCGACAAGGGTGCAGAAGCCAACTGCCCCAAAGGAGGCGCCTTTACAAGTGGAGGAATCTGAACACCAGGGCGAAGAGAAGATGAAGGCATGTGACGTCGACTACAACATCATCGCCCACCTCAAACGGATCCCCGCACTTCTGAGTGTGCGTGCTGCGCTCATGATGGTGCCCGACCTTCGTGAGGCCCTTATGCGCTCCAATCCCCGGAAATCTACGAGTTGTCCATGGCGAAACACCGTCTTTGCTACAGCCCCTTGTTCGTGAACGAGATCACGTTCGATGAGGAGGACAAGCTCATAGATGATGGTGACCACAACCGGCCATTGTATGTGGAAGGTAATATTGGTGTTGCACATTTTCGCAGGATCCTCATAGACCCAGGGTCTACCATGAACATTCTCCCTCTTCAAAGTTTGATGCGAACAGGTTTGGCGGTGGATGACTTGGAGGCTACCGATGTGATGATCTGCGGCTTCGACAACCAAGGGAAACCTACGCTAGGTGCCATTACATTGAAGATCGAGATGTCAACTTTTAGCTTCAAGGTTCGGTTCTTCTTCACTGAGGCGAATACCTCCTACTCCGCCCTTCTAGGAAGACCATGGATCCACAAGTACCGCGTCGTTCCATCCACCCTCCATCAATGCCTAAAGTTCCTCAACATCAGCAGCACACAAAAGCACATCATCGGCAACATATCTCCTTATATTGTGCAGGAGTCTCACCATGCAGATGTGAAGTACTACTTCCCCGTTGTAGATAGCGACCAGCAGTTGGGGCGCACAACACCTCCGGTGGATCTCTCGACCAAACCAGGTTTTGGGCTAGCAGCCGAGATGAAGCTCCCCATTATGCCGAACTCACCTGCTGATGCAAAGGGCTCCTCCTCTCGGAGCTACAGGGGCCAAGTCCGTAGGCGGTCATCTTCATCTGTGTGGTATGACTATAGCCCCTCTTCCCAATTGTAGGTAGGGGCCTCTATTTCAACATCATGTGGAACATGATCTTCTATGCCTGGTCCAGTGACCCCATTATTGTTGAAGGCAAGGTTCCCGACGTCGACACCAATCATGCTGAGGTCGGCTACAACAATTTCAAGAGAGGCTACCACTTCTTCATCAACTTTGGTGCGCCGAGAGCCCATTTGTTTAACACTTGGAAGCTCTGTAGGTCCCCAGGAAGTCTCCAGGATGCTAATAGGCGGCAATCATGCACCACCACCCATCACGCTACAGGCACGCAACCCCAAGAAGGAAGAGCCTGTGCCCATACCAATAGCTGATAGAAGAAGAATTAAAGAGGTGGAGGAAGTCGCAAGGGGAGCTGAAGGAGTACAGCCCCCATCACTCTATGTCTCAATGACTTCCCCATTAGAGGTTTGGGCTATCCCCAATTTGTCTGGATCTCGAGTCCAGACCATTTTCTACAAGGTCCCGCAGGTAAAACAATGTGATTTTGTATTTGAGTTTCCCCAAGCTTGTAGTGATCCAGAGGAGGTAGTATCGATGATGAAGGCAGAGCCCAAGATGGTCCGCTTGTTGGAGAAGGCCGGGTTCACTCTTGGGCAGAACAACAGGATGCCTCCATCACCTGCCATATGCGAGGAATGGTGGGGTCAAGCGGAAGACCTCATCAAGCAAAAAGGGAAAGCTCAACCAAAGTTTGGGCTTGGCTACATCAACCTCGACGCCCCCAGCGATGAGAGGAAGCTCAACTCCATACCAACACCACAAGAACTAGAAGACAAAGGGCGACCAATGCCTGAAGGTGACTTCTACTACACTGGCATGCCTTTTGGTTTGAAGAATGTGGGTGCCACATACCAGTATGCCATGACATCTGTCCTTGGCGATCCAATACATCATACAATGGAATGTTGTACCTATGACGTCCCTGCCGATGAAGAGATGGAGCTCGGTGTCGAAACATGAGTCAACTGTCACGCCATGTCCGTCTCATCGACCGATGAGTCCGACACTTTGTCCGCCGTTCCTCATCAACAACACTCTGTCAACGGTGAGCCAAGCGACACTTAGGAACTTAGCTCCATATCAGCACCACAGGAGTTGGAAGACGGAGGGCAGCCCACCATCGATGATATCATCCAAGTCAACCTTGGAACGGAGGATGACCCACGCCCCACTTTTGTTAGCGCCACGCTGACGGAAGAGGAGCGGGAGGACCACTGAAGCTTCTTGATGGAGTACCAAGACTGCTTCACCTGGAGTTACAAGGAGATGCCAGGTTTGGACCCTCGTGTCACCACACACAAGTTGGTGATTGAGCAACGGTTCCATCCCATCAAGCAGCAACCACGACGGTTATGGCCAGAACTCGAAGACAATGTCATCGCGGAGGTTGACAAGTTAATCGCTGCAGGTTTCATCAAGGAGACGGAGTATCCACGGTGGCTCGCCAATAATGTCCCGGTGGAGAAGAAGAATGGGCAGATACGAATCTGCCAGTACTTCTGCGATCTCAATCGCGCCTGCCCAAAGGATGACTTTCCTCTCCCAATCCCAGAGATCATCATCGAGTCCACCATAGGCCATGGCGCACTTTCCTTCATGGACGGTGCATCAGGCTACAACCAGATTAAGATTGATCCTAATGACGCCATCGACACCGCTTTGAGGACCCCAAAGGGAAATTTCTACTACACCATCATGCCATTTGGACTGAAGAATGGTGGTGCAACTTACCAGCGTGCCATGACATGTGTTCTTGGTGATTTAATCCACCATTCGGTGGAATGCTATGTTTCTGACACGTTAGTCAAAACCAAGGATCGCAAGCATCATCAGGAGCATCTTCGAGTTGTCTTCTAGCGGTTACGTCAACATCAACTCAAGATGAACCCGATAAAGTGTGTCTTTGTTGTTCAGTCAGGCCTCTTCCTCGGCTTTGTTGTTCATCACTGAGGCATAGAGATCGAGCCTAAGAAGATCAAGGCCATCCTCGACATGCCGCCGCCTCAAGATCTCAAGGAGTTGAGGTCATTGCAAGGGAAGCTAGCGTACATCCGACGCTTCATCTCCAACCTCTCCGGACGCATCCAGCCCTTCTCGAGCCTCATGAAGAAAGGAGCTCCATTTGTGTGGGATGAAGGATTCCAACGCGGATTTGATGAAATCAAAAGGTACCTCCTTAATCCACCTTTCTTGGCTGCTCCCGTAAAGGGGCACCCACTCATCCTATATATTGCAGCGCAGCCTACTTCGATAGGCGCTTTGTTCGCCCAAAACAATGACGAGGGGAATGAGGTGGCGTGTTATTACTTGTGCCGCACCATGTTGGGGGCTGAGCGAAACTACTCTTCTATAGAGAAGTTGTGCTTGGCCCTAATCTTTGCTTTGAAGAAGCTCACGCACTACACGTTGAAGCATGAAGTCCAGCTCGTCGCGAGGGCAGACCCCGTGAGGTACGTTTTAAGTCAGCCCGTGCTCATGGGGCGACTTGGAAAATGGGCACTTATCATGATGGAGTTTGACATCACCTTTGTACCTCAAAAAGCAATCAAGGGTCAAGACTTGGCGGAGTTTCTCGCAGCGCACCCAATTCCATACGATTCACCTCTTGTCATGGACCTTCCTGACGAGGAGGTTTTTTACGTCAACCTCGACGCGTCGTGGGAGCTCTACTTTGACGGTGCCTCCCGCATGGACGCCGACCCCGATGGTACCCCAAGACGAAGAGTCAGTGCATGTTTAGTGTTCAAGACTCCACAAGGAGAGGTGATGTATCACACCATTCTCCCTACTCAAGAAGAATGCTCCAACAACGAAGCAGAGTACGAAGCGCTCATCTTCGTCCTCCTCTTGGCACTCTCCATGGAGGTTCATTCCTTGCAGGCTTATGAAGACTCTCAACTCATCATCCGTCAAGTCAACGACATCTATGAAGTTCGCAAGCCTGAACTGCTGTCGTACTATTCAGCGAACCGGAATCTTATGAGGAAATTTCAAAATGTTGATGTGCTTCATGTCCCACGAAGTAGGAATGCACGTGTTGATGCCTTAGCGAAACTAGTAGCGGCATTGGTGCTTCCAGATAATAGGACAATGCAGGTGAACATGGAAGAAAGGTGGCTACAACCGGCTGTCTTGGAGCTCATCCCGGCGGAGTACGAAGTCAATACCATCATGACAAATGCCGTAGAGGAGGGCGAGTGGCTGTAACTATTCCTCGACTACTTCAAGCATAGGAGCCTCCCCGACGACCTTGTCACGAGGTGCCAACTACAACGACGTCTTCCTTTCAACCTTTTTGAAGTAGGTGTCCTACATAGGCGTTCGCATGGGCAGCAGGTCCTACTTCAATGCGTTAACCGAAGTGAAGCTGACAAGATCCTACAGGAGATGCATCATGGAGTCTTTGGCGGGCACCAAGGAGGGGCCAAGATGTATCATAGTATACGTCTAGCAGGATACTACTGGCCCATCATTATGGCAGACTGCCTTCAGGTGGCTAGATCGTGCCACAATTGTCAAGTTCATCGTGATTTGAAGCACATGCCACCGGTCCCTCTTCACCCTACCATTCCCTCTTGGCCATTCGATGCCTGGGGAATTGGCATCGTCGGCCCTATCGACCCTCCATCTTCCAGGAGGCGCCGATTCATCCTCTCCGTGACGGACTACTTCTCGAAGTGGATGGAAGCTGTTCCATTACGGGAGGTGAAGAGTGACAACGTCATCAACTTCCTAGAGCGAATCATCATATATCGGTTTGGGATACCTCATCGGATTACCTCCGACAATGGCAAGGCCTTCAAGTCAAACAAGATGTACAGGTTCACAGAGAAGTACTAGATCAAGTGGAACTAGTCCACCGGCTACTACCCTCAAGCTAACGGTGCGATCGAGGCTTTCAACAAGACGCTCGGAAAGATACTCAAGAAGACGGTGACAAGGAATCGGAGAGACTGGCATGATCGTCTCTTCAAGTCCTTATTGGCGTACCGAGTCATAGTCTGTACCCCAACACAAGCAACTCCGTTTTCTCTCGTTTACAGGAGTGAGGCGGTCCTACCACTGGAGGTCCAGCTACCCTCTTTGAGGGTGGCTATCCAAGATGAATTCACCCACGAAGAACAGGTACAACTGCAGTTTCAGGAGCTCGACGCCCTTGAAGAGGGGCGACTTAATTCCCTACAGAACTTGGAGCTTTACCGCCAGAATATGGTGATAGCTTACGACAAGCTCGTCAAGCAACGCGTCTTCCGAAAAGGCGAGTTGGTTCTTGTGCTCAGGCGACCCCCGTCGTGACGCACAAGACGAAGGGCAAGTTCGAGCCAAAGTGGGAAGGGCCATACGTCATCGCGCAAGTCTATGACGGGGGAGCATACCAGCTCGTCAATTCTCAGGGAGTTCGACCAATGCCCCCAATCAACGGAAGGTTCCTAAAAAATATTTTTCTTAAAATTTTGCCTCTTTTGTTGCCTTTCGGATTTTCATTCGGGAAACTTTTTCTATGGGCTTTCGAATCCCCGATGCATTCTCCTTAGCATTTCGTGGATATATCTAGTTTTCCCCAATTTTTACGGACTAAGTCCAACAAAAAATGGCTTTCCCCTATCGCACTATGCTATTGATTGAAGTTTCAGCTACCCTAGGACTTGTTGGAGGGTGGCACAATGTGTCGATTTGCAGGTGGAGCGGCTCCTACACCCACAATGCACGACACGTACCAGGTTTATGCTTCTGGAGGCAACGGAGATGATTACTTGGGCACTTCTGAGTATTGAGACCCCGCGCTCTTTATGTTTCCCGGCATGCCTCGTGTTCACAGAGGCTCGCACTCCAGGGAAGACTATATGAAAAGATCATAGATGGCTGCCTGACCCGACACAAGTTGGTTTGGTCCATAGTCACATGGCAACCCTGGGGTGCGCGACCTGAAGCCCCAGATAAAGTGCTAGAGGGTTTTTCCTAGTCCACAGAGGTGAGCAGTTCTCTTCCAAGTTCCTAAGGTGGGTCCCCAAGAAATCCCGGAAGAAGAATCGTCAAGAAGTTCGAGCCGAATATCAAAACAAGTCCATGAAGTCCGCGGCAAATCAATCATCCGCGTGAGCAATCAAGATGAAATTCCGAAAGTCCAAGAAGCAAATTCAAGAAAGAAAATTCCAACAGTCCAAGAAGCAATCAAGCGGTCCCACGCAGTAAGGAACCCACTGGAAGGAAGGCGGGAGGTAGCTGTTCACCACCCATCAATATGCATGAAAAAAACATCGTCAAGCCGTTGTACCAAAACCATTTACCCTGAACTTATCACACCCAAGTCTTTGGATTCATGGGGCGTGTCCAGGGCGCATGTTGATCTGTGGGGGTCCTCAGTATGATGATGGGCTAGAGTATGAATTTCCGTTGCCTCTCGGAAACATCCCGAAACACGACATCTTCATACACGTACACCGATGCTTATTTAAGTTGTTGAGTTGCAATCGTCAATGTCTTTCGATGGTTCCCAATGACAAGTCCTTCGGTAGCCTTATCGGATATCACGCCTATCACTGGTGTATAACGGGAAAGCCAACATTTTAAAACCCACAAACATTTTTTCCTCTCTTTGTCGCCTGTTTTCGTTTGGTGTTCCTAGTTGTGCTCCTCCAACATTCTTTGCAGCCATGGAGACACACTCCATGTCATCGTCGACGGCATTCAGACGACAACCACTACATCAAACCATGTCATGGGTGTTTGGGTGCAGGAATACCCATGTGTCCATGACGACATCGACGACACCCCGACAACCAAAGGTCTACACCGAGAGGCACAATGGGCACCAGAACGCAACACCTGCGCTCATGAAGCTGGCGCCGACATATCTCCGTGGCCTCGTCTCCAACAACAATGAAGCATGGGGCGACATCAACCCCCCAAATCATCTATAAGGCCGATGGCGTCCCGGCGTACCACCAGAATTGTCACGCCATGAATGATGTGGCGATTCACACAATGAAGGGGAGCTATCGACGGTCTACCAATGCCTCACCTAAATGGACACAAGGGGATCATGGGAGCAGTGCAACACGCCAGTGCGGCCAGCGTCAATCTGTGAAACCCTCCAATCAAGTCGGCTGGCACTGTAGCAGCTAGACAGTCGCGGCGAGATTGGTAAATTTCTGTTTATTTTTGTTTTTGTTGTCAGGACAAGGCATGATGTTTCGCCATGTAATGAAGACAGAATTGGATCGCCTCGTTGGCTGGCATCGTGCTTGTTATACGATTGAACAAGCTCCCTAAAGAACACGAGTGTGGATGGACATGCCTGCACTAGACCGCATCGTTATTTGGATACAACATTTATCTTCACGAGGACATTCATAGTCGCCGACACCCTGGGGTGATGCTCCCTTCGGCCGCACACAAGTTGGTGCGCCGCAACAATCCAAGAGCAAGGTGTGTTCATCAAACAAAGCTCGATCAGCTTCGCGCTCAAACTTTATTTGGTGAGGGGGCATTAGTTCGACGAGATTTTGTACAAGAAATAGTAGGAAAATAATTTATCGCAATTTTCACTTTTCTCAATAAGTTAAATATATCAATGGAGCAAGGAGTGCCCATAAGTGTATATAGCTATGTTAGTAATGTCATGCACAAATTAAAAAAATGGACATGCGCATACTCCACACCCCTTGAGTTGATGGATTATTATACATGGGCAATTGCACGTGCATGGATTCCACCAGATCACGTATCAATTGCATGCAAAGATAAGTACTCCTATGTGACTACGTATTCGGGTATCTATGGCTGGCCGGCAAGCGCGCATATACGTACCCGGATACCCGAAATACTAGCTAACCATGTATGCATGTTATGTACTTTTCGTTCGTATATAGAGGGACAATCGGCAAACTCCAAAATTTGGAAATATAACTCCAACGCACGATCCCAACAGCAACCTCGTAACCAGCAAACACATTGGATGGTTTTCTTCCTTTTATTATGCAAATCAAGGAAGGAAGTACGAGAGGAACTAAAAGGTAACTAAATATGTTTAAGGTATATTTGTTTTGCAGGCTTGCACGGTAAGAAGAGAACGGAGATATGCATAAAACTTGCACCGGACGGCACCTGCAATCTATAGCCGGCCTCTCATTGCCTATATATACAGGCACAAGTACAAGATCGCACAGGCCCAACTCACGCAAAAGGACAACTCACGCATGCCCATAATCCACGCGGCCGCAACATCACCTCACGCATCCATCCGGCCGGCTTGTACAAGTGCAAGGAACCCCGGCGGGAGCAACATGAACATGAATCTCACGTTCCTCTATGGTGAGATGATTGTCTAATTTTTCTTTCTTTTGTTTCACCCTCACATCCAACATGCATGCACTATGCAAGGAGAGTACATACCCGATCCCGCCGTCGCCGCCGGAGACGATTTCATTGGACCAGGACGCTACGCAGACTTCATCGGAGTTTGTCTATATTAAGCTCTTCATCTTCAAGCGTTGTGTTCTTGGTTGAAGATGACCCAGGAGCAGCCGGAGCTCACCAACGACACAGCCCAACTGCTAGGCCTGGTGCTCTACCAAGGCATCCTACATGCCCCCGACGAACAAGTCGCGATGCACAGGTCATGACGAACATGTCTCCGATGCCAGGTCCATGATGTTCCAATCACGGTGTACATATTCCAACGCACAGGTCCTCGGCGAACAGGTCACCGGTGCACAGATCCATGATGGCCCAAACATGTGTCGCCCCTTGCTTCCCGGAGGAGACGACATGGCGGAGTCGGAGCTCGCGACGACGTAGCCCGAGACAAGTCCATGACGAATAGGTCTCTCTGGTGCACAAGTTCATGACGTTCCGATCACGGTGCACATATCTGGTGTCTTGCTTCCCGGAGGAGATGACGTGGTGGAATCGGTGCTCACAACAATGCAGCCCGGGACCAGTCCCACCTATGAAGGCACGCCCACCATGGCGTACAGGTCTCGGCAAACCACTGAATACGGCATTTAGCCGAGACAAGGGTCCATCGTGACGAACAGGTCTCTCCGGTGCACAGGTCCATGGCGTTCCGATCATAGTGCACAGGTCTGGTGTCTTTCTTCCCAGAGGAGATGATGTGGTGGAACCGGTGCTCACGACGATGCAACCCGAGACTAATCCCACCTATGATGGCACACCTACAATGGCGAACAGGTCCCCGGCGTATGCGTCCCCTTTCGGTGTAGCACCCACCCTAGGCGACGTGAGCTCTACAACATCATCTCCAACGGGCATTCCAGGCAGCATCCTTGACAAGATGGACTGTCGTAGACTCGGCGTCCAATCAAGCGAGGTGCACCCATCACGACGAACAGGTCATTTGGTGTACAGACCCATGGCATCGCCGACGTCCAGGTCACCCTTGGTGTAACATCAACCAAAGGCGATGTAGCCTCTAAGATGTCACCTTTCTATGGCCATGTGAGGTGGCATCCCTTGTCTTGGTGGACCGCCGTAAACTCGGAGTCTAGCCGAGATGAGGTGCCAACCACACTGGCATTGGCAATGCGAGTGGCCGTTGGTTTTACACCGACGCCGGTCTCCATAAATGAATACTCCCGCGAGGCAACCCCTTGCATACCCCGACGAAGCCGCTATATCGGCAAGAAGTCTGAGCCAAGCAGGATCCATGCTACTCCAACACCGACTGCATCAACGCAGTCAAGACCGACGAGGCATGACGGCGAGAGCGGACATGGCTAGCACAAAGCCATGTTTTGAGTGGCACGTGTACCGACTAGGACACGGGCTTTGCTGCCGCCCACACCACACGCACACCATCATCATCATGCATGGATAACGCGAAGCAAAGATGACGAAGACGACCATACAACTTAATCGGAGGTATCTCGCGGAGCAACCCACGGGAGTAATTAACCGGGAGGCTTCTGAGGCCTTGGGAACCAGAGACCGCAATCGCTATAGTCAGGCAGGCCGCGCTAGCAGGCCACGAAGCGCATATCGGGAACTGTATTTGTTATCCTTGTGATTAATAAAATATTGTTCCCGTCTCTTTGTTTTCATTGTGTACTACGGTACACTGGCACGCCCGCATTCTTTTCCCCGGCGCATGAGAGAAATCCACACTCCTTCTCTTCCCTTCTCCTCAAGAGATTATAAGATTTTTCTCGTGTCAAACACTCTGATTCAAAAACTTGAGCTTTGGCACCTCTACAAATCCCTGCTTCCATCTGCGAAGGGCCTATCTATTTACTTTTATTGCCGAGTCACCATCCTCTTATAAAGAGCGCCAGTTGGAGAGCACCTATGTCATTTATATGCGTTGTTATGAATTGATATTGAGTATGAGTGTGACTGGATCACTTTAACAATGAATTACAATGTCTAGTCAGTCCTTGATCTTCTTAAGTGCTCTGCATTTATGTTTTGCGGTCTCGGAAAGGGCCATCGAGATACCATTTTGTCACATTATATCATGATTGTTTTGAAAAAGTGTTGTCATCTGAGATTCATTATTATTGCTCGCTAAGTTAATTATGACATTGATATGAGTAAACATGAGACCTAAATGTTATTTTGAATGTGATTAGTTTGTAATCTTTGCTGCAAACTTGAATGCTGACTTTATGTATTTACAACAACAAGATTAAACAGAGTTTGTAAAAGTTTTTCTTTATCACTTTCAGTTTATCAACTGAATTGCTTGAGGACAAACAATGGGTTAAGGTTGGGGGAGTTGATACGTCTCCATCGTATCTACTTTTCGAAACTCTTTTGCCCTTGTTTAGGACTCTAATTTGCATGATTTGAATGGAACTAACCCGGACTAACGCTGTTTTCAGCAGAATTGCCTTGGTGTTATTTTTGTGCAGAAATAAAAGTTCTCGAATGGCCTGAAACTTCACGGAAAATATTTTCAGAATATATAAAAAATATGGACGGAAAGAATCACCGAAGTGGGCCCACACCCTGGCCACAAGGGTGGGGGGCACGCCACCTACCTTGTGGGCCCCCTGGAGCTCCACCAACGTCTAATCCAACTCCGTATAATCTCTTTCGGGGAGAAAAAATCAGAGAGAAGATCCCATCGTGTTTTATGACACGGAGCCACCACCACCTCCTGTTCTTCATCGGGAGACCTGATCTAGAGTCCGTTCGGGGCTCCGGACTGTGGAGGTCGTCTCTATCGTCATCACCAACCATCCTCCATCACCAATTTCATGATGCTCGCCGCCGTGCATGAGTAATTCCATCATAGGCTTGTTGGACGGTGATGGGTTGGATGAGATTTATCATGTAATCGAGTTCGTTTTGTTACGGTTTGATCCCTAGTATCCACTATGTTCCGAGATTGATGTTGCTATGGCTTTGCTATGCTTAATGATTGTCACTAGGGTCCGAGTGCCATGATTTCAGATCTAAACCTATTATGTTTTCATGAATATATTTGTGTTCTTGATCCTATCTTGCAAGTGTATAGGCACCTACTATATGTTATGATCCGGCAAACTTGGAGTGACAATAACCGGGGCACTTCCCGGTGTTGACCATAGTTTGAGGAGTTCATGTATTTACTGAGTGCTAATGCATTGGTCTGGTACACTATTTCAAGGAGTCATTAATATCCCTTAGTTTCCATTAGGACACCACTGCCATGGGAGGGTAGGACAAAAGATGTCATGCAAGTTCTTTTCCATAAGCACGTATGACTATTTTCGGACTACATGCGTACATTACATTGATGAATTGCAGCTAGTTCTATGTCACCCTAGGTTATAACTGATACATGATGAACATTATCCAACACCTATCATTGCCGATCCATTGCATACGAGTTCCTTCCATATTGATACTTTCTTTGATACATTCGATACTAATGCTATCACCTTTACTATAAAACAGCTACTATTACTTTTGCCACCGTTACCGTTACTTCCATACTACTTTGCTACTAAATACTTTGCTGCAGATATTAAGTTTTCCAGGTGTGGTTGAATTGACAACTCAGTTGCTAATACTAGAGAATATTCTTTGGCTCTCCTTGTGTCGAATCAATAAATTTGGGTTGAATACTCTACCCTAAAAAACTGTTGCGATCCCCTATACTTGTAGGTTATCAAGGGGTGGAGGATGACGGAGTCACCCATCCCCGCATTCTTCCTCCTATGTCTTCTGCTGGTTATGTCGACGAAAAAAAGCCTGGGGCCAGCCCCCAGGCAGTTGCTTTTGCTTGATGGGGCTGAATGGCCGTACCAGAGCTCAGTGAGTGGGTCTGGTCCAAGATGTAGCACAATGCAACAGCCAGTGTGCCCAGTTCACGGGAGGCAACAGAACAACACCTATATGGTGAGGTACCCGCCCCCTTTGCCCAAATTGATAGCCTTAGGACGGGCGCTAGTCTTGGTTATGGGCTGCTGGAGCTTGTCTTCTCTTCGCTAAAATCCCCGGGGTTGTGGGTGCCATCCCTGTGTGCAGCGCTTGGGGATGTTGGCGTTCCCAGCACTGCTCCTTCTAGCAGAGCCAGGGCTGTTGCATAGGAAGGGAGCTTCTTCCTGCCCACTGAGATGGGTAGCGGGGTTTCGGAGATGCTCCGGGCGACACTGCTACCGTTTCTTGCTTCTCCAAGGGAGGAGTCGGGTTTCACTGGTTGCTCCACGCAGCTCATGAGTGCACACCACCCGTAGGCCGTAGTGGGCACTCAAATTTCGGCGCATCTCCCTGACGTGGTGATGGCGGGAAGATGAAGAAGGACAGAGAGAGCAAGAGGCAAGCCCTTGAAGAGGGATACGATGGCACTGACATCCTTGTACCCACGCTATTGGCTCGCCGTCTCGACTCCAACTCTTCCCTTCCTCCTTGGCGCTCTTTTTCCTCTTCTAGCGGTCTTCTGCTGGGATCCCCAACAGGCTTCCTTGTGGCTTCTAGCTTCGTCCACCCTGCCATGTTCTGCTAGCCTTGGTGGCGGTGATCAGGGAATCGCTATTGCTGATCCCCTCACCCCCACCTTTGCCTAGTCGCTCCCTTTTGTCCCATTTCCCTCCTACCGTAGTACCTGCGGGAGGAGGGACAGAGAAAGGGATTACAGCACACTTATCTTTTTTCAATCTTAAATCTGTAGGCGCTTGTCAAATTTTAATTCAAATAATGTAACCCCTGAGTCCATGTTTGTGTTATGCAATGCTTGTACTTGTATTAACATGTTAATGAAAAAGATGAACCTTGCTGGGAACCCGTGCATGTGTATGTCCATGCAGAGGTGAGATACCTCTTTAATGTAAATAAACGAGTTTCCCTGCAAGCTATCCTGCCAGCACCCTTTTTGTCTGCTGGAGAATCATATCTGCCGAGGAATAGATGAAGGGGCCAGCCCCCCGCCAACTTCTTTTTACCAAAGGCCACTACAACCATCCCATCCGAAGTAGCGTTCGAGTTAGGGATGGGAGCACCTAAGTCTCAAAAGAGTGGCGAGGTTTTCTTATGCACAAGTTATAGCTTAAAGAACACTAACGTATCTGTTTGGCTTGCCGGCGATCGTAGTGCCGGGGAATCTTCTCAACCCCTTATCGAAGTCAAGTTCACGGCAGGAACCTGCAGCTTCATGCAGATGAGAATGAATGCAGGATGCGATCCTATCTATATGCATATGGAAATGCTCATGAAATGCTTATGAAGTGATCTTGGAATGCTCATGCACGCATGCAATCATGGTCGGGGGCACCCTACAATGCTTCTTTATTTTCTCTTGCACGGGGTCATCGCCCCACCTTTGTACAAGGGGTTACATGCAGCTGAGGCAAGGCTTGTACAAATGGGTGGCTGCCGGGCAGGGCCCGACAGCCGAGCCTTATGGGTACAACTTACGGAGAAGCTCAATATTCCATGAGTTTTGCAATTGAATGCCATCTCCGGTCTTCAGACGGACTGCACTAGCTCTGGTGACTCGTACTACCCGGTAAGGGCCTTCCCACTTCGGTGATAACTTGTGTGTACCCTTGGCAGACTGAACGCACCTAAGGACAAAGTCACCTTCCTCAAAACACCGGGCATGAACCATGCGGCTATGATAGCGACACAAGGCTTCCTGATAGCATGCAACACACGTAGCAGCCCAGAGATGGTTCTCCCCGAGTAGCACAGCGTCGTCACGCCAGTGCTGAACTTGCGCTACTTCATCATAGGCAAGCACTCAAGGCAACCTGTAAATGAGTTCCATGAGGATAACTGCTTCTGCCTCGTATACCAGGGAGAAGGGTGTTGGGGAACGTAGTATTTTAAAAAATTTCCTACGATCACGCAAGATCTATCTACTAGATGCATAGCAACGAGAGGGGAGAGTGTGTCTACGTACCCTCGTAGACCAGGAGCGGAAGCGTCAAGTGACGCGGTTGATGTAGTCGAACTTCTTCGCGATCCAACCGATCAAGCACCGAACGTACGGCACCTCCGCGTTCAACACACGTTCAACTTGATGACGTCCCACGAGCTCTTGATCCAGTTGAGCTTCACGGGAGAGTTTCGTCAACACAACGACGTGGTGACGGATATGATGTATCTACCGGCGCAGGGCTTTGCCTAAGCACTGCAACGGTATGACCGAGGTGTGTTTCTGTGGAGAGGGGCACCGCACACGGCTAAAACAATTCAACTTGTGTGTCCTAGGGTGCCCCCCTGCCCCCGTATATAAAGGAGCAAGGGAGAGGCCGGCCCTAGAGGGGGCGCGCAAAGTGTGGGGAGTCCTACTAGGACTCCCAAGTCCTAGTAGGATTCCCCTTTCCTTTCCTTTCCTACCTGCAGCTCCTCGACCCACCGTGAGGGAGTCCTATATTCAGGGGTCCTCAGGCGTCCGGGTCGATGAAGCTGGGCTGTATTGATGGGCCACAAAATTAAAAGCAGAAGACTCTCCCCCGTATTCGGTCAGGACTCCTATGTACATAGGAAGTCAAGCGTAGAGTCCGGATGTATCTATTACATCCTCCCCAAGTCACCCTTGTAATCCTAGATCCTCTCTGGCGTGTATATAAGCCAGGGGGTTTAGTCCGTAGAGGCTAAAATTAGAATCATAACATCCTCATAGGCTAGGCTTTAGGGTAGATCAACTCTTGTAATCATATTCATCCATATTAATATAGTAGGAAGTAGGGTATTGCCTCGATTGAGAGGGGCTGAACGTAGGTAAACATCGTGTCCCCAGTCTCCTGTTACCATCAATCCTCAAACACATAGCTTGGGCCCCCACCCGAGATCTGCCAGTTTTGACACCGACAATGGTGCTTTAATTGAGAGCTCTGTTGTGCGCTCGCGATGAGCGATCGATGGCTCGTCTCGTCATCAACGACGAGATCACCCTCAGGGCTAGCCGCACTCCCTGCGGTCATCGAGCACCACCCTTATGTTGACTCCGCCCACTCCGATGACGCGACCTCGGCAAATCTCTCTCCTTTAAATGAGCTGCTGGATTGCATCGCCGCCCTGGGGTTTTCATCACCAGGAGATCAGATCGGACGTAAATCCGATCATGATAAGATCGATCCCATCCCGATCACTCATCTAGTGGCGGAAGTCTGGGACGGAGCCAAAGAGACTCCCCCTCTTGAGACGGAGACTGCCATAGATCGGATCTCCGACCACATCAAGCTGAACACGCCCCTATCGGGCGGCACTTTATGTCTTTGAGCTCTGGGGTTAGCGCCAGGCTCACAACGTTCAGACCCTTCTGAGCCCGGATCGTCCACATCGGAGGTTGTCAAAACCCCAAATACAACTTTGGGTCAGGACTCAAAATTACCAACACCTACCCACCCCGGGAAAAACTCTCCATGTAAATCCGGATTCCCGGACATAGATGATCTCGCGAACATACAGAAGCAGCCTGAGGAAATGGTCAACCACTTTTGGGCCAGATTCCTGCTTGTCATAAACAAGATCAAGGACTACTGTGATGATGAGGCGGTCTCCCTATTTCACCGCAATTGTACGGACAAGGGAGTCTTGAACGCCCTCAACCAACGTCGTGTTGTGAGTTTCGTAGAACTGTCGCATTTAGTATGAAAGTACTATGCAATGGAAAACACTTGGAAAGCCGAGAATACACCTATTGAACATTCCATATTCAGACAACACACTGTTAAGGCTAAACGGACATACCCTAGCAGGTCATCCGATAATATGCCTATTGGCAAGAAGAACAAACCTTTTTCAGGGTGCAGGTGCGTGCTGGATGAACTGCTCGCTAAAACTTGCCAAATACGTGCAGCCCCGGACAGTATCCCAAACCACTACCTTAGGGTATGTTGGGTACTCCGGCAGGTAGAAAAAAGTGGTGTAGCAATCCTTGCCACCACTGTATCAGGGGAGAAAGACGTCGGTGTTTTCATTGTCTTCGAGATGTTCTCCTCAAATAACCTCCGCAAGAGAGCGAATCATGAAATTGCCGCGGTCTACCAAATTAGCTCTGCAAGCCCTTGGAGCGACACGACACTTAGTTTTTCTTCCGAAGACGCACCTCGAGTCCGGCCGATCCAAGCAATATCAGCTCTTGTACTAGACCTAGTAGTAGACGGCTTTCACCTCACTAAAGTACTTATGAACGGATGAAGCGGACTGAACCTCATATACGAGGAAACGCTTGCAAAAATGCAGGTTGACAAATCCCGCATTGAGCACACTAACACGACCTTCAGAGGAATTATACCTAGCCGAGAAGCCCGGTGTTCGGGAAGCATTAAGTTCGACGTAGTATTCAACACATCCGATAATACAGGTCGGAGGAACTGCTCTTCCACATTGTTCCCTTCAATAGCGGATACCACGCCCTTTTAGGACGGGACGCTTTTTCACGCTTTCAAGCCATACCCCATTATGGGTACATGAAGCTTAAAATTCTAGGGTACAATGGAGTGATCACATTAACAAGTGATCCGGATAGAGCACTCCGCGCCGAGAACAAAAGGACTGTGGCACCCCGGCTAAGAGCGACCGGTTTACCCTGCATTGCCAGCCCAGAGACCTTGTCTTCTGGCAACACACAACATCTTGGTACAGAAAACAACCGCTTTATTGATACTAGCGGATCAAAGTTTTACATTACAACAGGTAGTGAGGCCAAGCGGCACACACGGCGCGACTGGAAAATATGTACATTATTTAGTGAACATAAAAGCCCTCGGTCAAAACAACTACGCGGCAGCGGAATGACTTCGTAGCGGAACTCCATAGCACAGGTCAGTACATTGAATGTACTTGCAAGCTTACATCAAACATAATCATAATGACAAACAATATCATGATAATTATTCGATTATTAAAATGCAACACCATACGTGAGTATGAATATAACCAACATGCTGTGCTCATGCCTTTGTGAAAACAGTCCCTCGGACTGACACACCCACGGTGATCTTCCTTAACATACCAACGTATCCGTCCCAAAAGGGACATATCTCGTGATCTTTCCGGCGATCACAACCCTGACCACGCTTGGTCTCAATCATCTTGGTGGCTCTCCCACCATCTTTAATAGTGCAAAGTTCATAACTTAGTGAGCAAAATTTTATTTAATGTTGACCCATGGTGTGACCTACTTTCGAGCGTGTCCATGACCGTGGACTCGGCTATCGATAGATTAATTACACTCTACAGAGGTAGTGCAATGTACCCACACCACGGAACCCATGGCCTCGCTCTCCCATTCAGTTGGACCAACGGCGTTCCGACGAAACTCTTCCATTGCCATGACACTATCTCGGCCACTCCGACTCATTTCCCATTGGAATAGTCATGGGTGGCCCCGTCGTGGCCAAACATAAACTGTCCCAAACGGGGACTCGATACCATAAACTCAACAAGGGGCACACAAGGTTATGTCTGCTTACCGGGCCAGGGTACCGCACGCCCATAACCTTCCCTACTTGGAGGTACCGACCAGAGGCATGCCAACGGATCGAATAAAGACCTTCCCATAAAGGCAAATGTGGTTGCACTGGGAAAAACTCGATTCAGTGGCACCATGACCCGGTCAACAAATTATTCAAGTTGAGTTATTAGCATGTTCCACTTAAAATAACCGGGGTCATAACATGCCATGCAAATGCAACATACCAATATGCATTACCGTAAAGAACTGGATCAGCTCGATCATACTAAGTGTAAGCATCACAACTTCTCATATTCTTCTGGCTAGGATTTACTTTCAATTTAAAACAGAATATATTCTAGCAAAATTTTACCATAGCTCTTATGCAAGAAAATGACTTCACATACATATTTGTATCCATAACCATATTAGTTCTTCATGACCCAAACTTTCTTCTTGTTATATTGACCACTTAATCAACTTCCAACTTTCTATAAACTAAATATAACAACTAAATACAGCAACCAACTAATTACAAATAACAAAAACAATTCATGTGCATGGATTAAATCATTTATTCCAGTTGGAAAATCACAAATATTGAAATGGCACCATGAAAATGTTGATGTGGCTTGCCTTAGTGCAAATGAGGTTTACAAGCCTCCTGGTGATCCTCAAGACAAGCTTCACCTTCTGAAAAGATTTAAAAGCACATAAAGAAAATATCAAGAACCATTATGAAATTCACCATAAAATCTACACATCACAGAAAAGTCTCATTTTTTGGTGTGCCGCGAGATTTCTTTACATAGAACACAATGCAAAAAGAATCAATTCATTTGGACTTATGGTTAAAAAGTTATTGGATTTTGAAGTGTTCTGAAATATATATAAGTTTGAAATTTAAATAAAGAGACTGAGAAGGGGTGACGTCGAAGGCGTAAAAGACCCAGGGTGCCACTACTCGTACCGCTTCGCGCGAGTACAGAGTGGCTGACTAGCAGGCCCTGCTAGTCAGGTGAAGGGGAAAGGGAGAGAGGAACATAGGCGGTCGTCGCTTCGCCGGACCGCACGCCGGCGACGCGAGCTTCTTGGCCAAGATGAGAGGGATAGATCGACAGAGGGGATTGAGGCGCACCTGCCCGTACCCGTAGCGTAGCTAGGGGTGGTCGGACGGCGTCGAAAACGGCCTCGCAAGCGGAGGCAGAATGGGGTGGTCGCTGAAGTTGAGGACGACAACGAGCAACGGAGACGCCAGAGGTCCCAGCTAGGTGGAACGGCACCACCAGAGAGTGGCAGAGGCTCTGGAAGAGTTGCCCTGGCCTGAGAGGGGCTGGAGCTACTGCAACGATCCGAGGGGATCACCGGCGAGCTCAAGCTCGGCGACGGCGGCCTGCGGCCTGCCCGGCCGGCCTACGAGTTTCTACGCAGTTGTGGTGTGTGTGGGAGTGGAGCGGGATACTTAAGAAGGCTGGGAGGGGCTCCATATATAAGAGAGCCGAGAGGGGGGATCGGGGCTCCGCCGGCGACACCTGGACACTGCGCCCAGCGACGAGCGGCATCACTGAGAGGGGAAGAAGGCGACGTGGTTCACGCGCGGGCTATGGACGAACGGAGACGAGAACATGATCACTGGGATGGCGACGAGCACAGTGCGCACCGCACTTCTGCCTTGGCCGGACCGCGCCCGTGCTCGCTGCGGCGAGCTCTGGCATCGGCGAGTGCCAGAAGGGGCTGTAGAAGTCTAGAAGAAGATGGTGGCGCGGTTTGGCAAGCTCCGGCAGCCGGGGAAGCGAGCACGCGCGAAACAGAGCGCTCGGCGGCACTCAGAGTGCGTCAACTAGCAGCCTGGCATGGTGCACACGCGTGGTCACCACGTGAACTCTGCCTACTGGCCGACTTGTGTCCAAAGATCATGTCTGGCGTGTTGTTCGTGGTAGATTTGAGTGTTACCCTGGTTTAGTTTGGATCCAGACGCAGTAGAAAGGATTTCACAAGGCTGGTAAGTTTTTGGACAGAAACTTTGAGAGCTTACTGAGGTAAAATGGCAGGAGTTGTAGGCTGTGTTTTGGAGGCTGGCCCTAAGTTACTAAGGTAAAGATGCACAAGGAGTTTCAGATACAATGGATCAAGTAAAATGGTAGTTGTTATAGAAACTACAATTTGTGTCCAGAACAGAAAAGAATTTATGTAGCAAAAATATTCCAAAAAGTGGTGCAATATTTTTGCTCAGGAAGGTGTCCTAGGGTTCAAAGAATATTTGTGAATTTCTTCAGATTTTTGTGGGCAAGAAAAATTGGGATTGCTTTGGAGCACAATGAGCTTAACTATGGTTTTGGAGGGAAAAATGAATATTTTTCAATAAAGAAAAATATTCCAATGATTATTTTAGGGTGAACCAGAGCGGAAAAGACGATTTGAGATGGAGATGAGGCACTTGGGTGAAAGCCAAGGGTACCCAAGTGTTTAAGTCCATATGAAAAGATTCAAAAATCCCAAGATTCAAATTAAATCGAAATAAAACTCAGGCAAATAAAAGAGGGCAAAAATCAGGCTGTCACAAACCTCCCTGACTTAGAATGAATCTCGTCCTCGAGATTCGGTTGCTTGGGAAAACCATTCTGGATAATGTGTCCTTAGGAATTCTTCCCGTTCCCATGTTGATTCTGACTCGGTGTGATGCTCCCACTGGACTTTATAAAACGTTCTTACTTTACTGCGAGTGACCCTTTCCATCTGATCTACAATTTGGAACGGTCTCTCTTCGTACGTTCAATCCTTTGCCAACTATATGTCGTTCATGGTAGTCCTTTTCTCAGGCGGCGATATGCACCTCCTCAATTGGGAGAAATGAAACATGTTGGGCACATTGAACAATTCCGGGGGTAATTCCAACTGATAAGCAACAGTGCCCACTCGAGAAATAACTGGAAAGGGGCCAATAAATCTTGGTGCCAACTTTCTGCGAGGCTGGAATCTATTAACTCCTTTCATAGGAGTGACTCGGAGGTATACGTGTTCTCCGGGCTCAAAACGGATATGTCGGTGTTTTGCATCCAAATAACTCTTCCGTCGAGATTTGGCCAATTGCAATCTATCTCTGATCTCCTTAACTTGTTTCTCAGCTTCCATCATAACGTCTGTCCCGAAGATACATCTATCTCTAGTCTGAGACCAATTTAACGGGGTGCGGCACTTACGGCCATACAAAGCCTCGTACGGTGACATCTTTAGACTGGTTTGGAAACTGTTTTTGTAGGAGAACTCGGCGTAGGGCAGACAACCTTCCCATTTAGATCCTTGGGCCAAGACGCAGGCTCCCAGCATATCTTCGAGTATTTGGTTTACCCGCTCTGTCTGTCCATCAGTCTGAGGATGATAAGCGGTACTGTATTTTAGTGATGTCCCCAAGGCTTGATGGAGAAGTGACCAGAAAGTGGAGGTAAAAAGTGAACCTCAGTCGGAAGTGATGGTTCAAGGTACTCCATGCAGACTGACTATTCTGGACACATACAGCTGTGCAAGTTGATCTGCTCGATAGGTGGTCTTGACCGGGATAAAGTGAGCTACCTTGGCTAGGGTGTCCACTATTACCCATATTGCATCATTGCCTCGCTGAGTCTTGGGTAGTCCAGTGATGAAATCCATACAGAAGTCATCCCATTTCCATTGTGAAACTGGCAGCGGTTGAAGAAGTCCGGCTAGCTTCTGATGTTCTGCCTTCACCTTGTTGCATATGTCACAACAAGCCACAAAATAGGCAATGTCTTTCTTCATTCCATCCTACCAGAATATTTGACGAAAGTCTTCATACATTTTTGTACCTCCAGGGTGAATAGAGTATGAGGATTCGTGTGCTCCTGTCAAGATTTTCTTTTTCAGGTGCGATTGATTGGGTACACAAATCCTTCCACGGAATCAGAGAGTCCCAAAGCGATCCTTTGAGAAATCAGAGGTACGTCCCGCCACCATATTTTTGGTATGCCTTTGCAGGACAGGGTCGTCTGGCTGGGCCTTGCGAATTTCTTCCTCAAGTGTGGGGATAACTTCCAAAATATTAGTGAGACCAGCCTCAACTATGTTCAGATTGAATTGAGAAAGCTCCTCTTGAAGTTTAAGGGGCATGTATTTTAATATGACATTTAGGCTGACCGGCTTTCGACTGAGTGCGTTAGCCACCACGTTGGCTTTACTCGGGTGGTAGTTTATTCCAAGATCATAATCCTTAACCAGTTCAAGCCATCTTCGCTGACGGAGATTTAAATCTGGCTGAGTTAATATATACTTGAGACTTTTGTGATCAGTAAAAATTGGACACCTTTTTCCGATGAGGTAGTGCCTCCATATTTTGAGAGCATGAACCACCGCGGCCAATTCCAGATCATGAGTAGGGTAATTTCCCTCGTGCGGTCGCAGCTGTCGTGATGCATATGCTACTACATTGCCGTCTTGCATAAGTACGCAACCAAGTCCTTGTCTGGATGCGTCATAGTATACATCAAAACTACGGTACATGTCTGGAAGAGTTAATACGGGTGCGGTCGTCAGCCGTATTTTTAGCTCACTGAAATTGTTCTCACAGTCTTTAGTCCATTCAAACTTCTTATCCTTTTTGATCAGCTCTGTCATGGGTTTAGCAATCTTGAAGAATCCTTCAATGAAACGACGGTAATATCCGGCCAGTCCAAGGAACTCCGGATCTGTGATACCATTGTTGGTGGCAACCAATTGAGCACATCTTTTAATTTGTTTCGGTCTACGGCTATACCCTCGGCGGATAGCACATGTCCAAGAAATCCAACTTGTTTGATCCAAAACTCACACTTACTAAATTTGGCGTAAAGCTGATGGTCGTGGAGTCATTGTAACACT
This sequence comes from Secale cereale, assembly GCA_902687465.1. NCBI lineage: Eukaryota > Viridiplantae > Streptophyta > Magnoliopsida > Poales > Poaceae > Secale > Secale cereale. Next base: position 384,047,421 of record LR738715.1, on the reverse strand, counting down.
GCTCGGAGGTGTTCTTTGTGATCCCCTTCACTTTTTGAGTATATAAGTATGTCATCGATAAAGACTACCACAAACTTATCAAGGAAGTCCATGATTACTTTGTTCATCATGTGCATGAAGAACGCAGGGGCATTGGTGAGACCAAAGGACATAACTGTATATTCGTAAAGACCGTATCGAGTGGTGAATGTGGTCTTAGGAATATCTTCCTTTTTAATCTTAAGATGATGGTATCCTGTCCGTAAATCAATCTTGGACAATACCTTGGCCCCACCGAGCTGATCAAACAAGTCATCTATTCTTGGCAACGGATATATTTTTTGATGGTGACATCATTCAGCTGACGGTAATCCACACACATGCGGAGGCTGCCATCCTTCTTGCTTACGAAGAGAGCAGGTGATCCCCATGGTGAGGAGCTGGGACGGATATATCCTTTCTGAAGCACTTCATCGAGCTGTTTCTTTAATTCCACTAATTCTGATGAGGGCATCCTGTAATATTTCTTGTATAACGGTGCGGTTCCGGGTACGAGATCTATTGCAAACTCAAGCTCTCGATCTGGCTGCGTGCCTCGCAGTTCTTCTGGAAATACATCAGGAAATTCACTGACCACGGGAATTAATTACAATTCTGCCACATCGGTGAATATCATTCCCTTCTTGTGTATGCTTCTGTGAGAGTAGAATTAGGTCGTCTACCCTTCCTGACTGGTCAGAGTGACTTCTCGGGTTGCACAATTTATGCATACATGATATTGGGTCAACCAATTCATGCCCAAAATAACATCCAGCTGTACTGACTCGATGAGTATCAAGGAAGTTGGAAAACTTATTCCGTTGATATTGATTTCCAAATCTCGGCAGACCAGATTACTCTTGATTAAAGATCCCGGGGTTTGTACTAGCATATTTTTGCCCAAAAGCGAACAAGAAAATTTGTTTTGGGCAACAAAACTACGAGAAATAAAAGAGTGGGAAGCCCCCGAGTCAAATAAAATTATTGTAGGTATGCTATTAATAGAAAACATACCAATGATTACTTCGGGGTTTTCTTGGGCTTCATCCGCGAAGAGGTGATGGACGTGCCCGGCGATGTTTTGCTGGTTCGGGTATGACCCCATAAAGTTGACTTGTGGCCTGAATAAGGAATTCGCCTTGCTGTTCTTGGGGCACTGTCTGGCATAATGTCTGTTTTGCCCACAACTGAAACAAGAATTTTTGCGCTGACGCTCCTCGTGTACTGGGTTGGTCACGACATTCTTGACTTGAGTAGTGCTCTTGTAAACATTCTGTTGCCAATTGGGCTTGTATTCTACTTGAGTCTGCTGCCAGGTTCAAGCCTTCTCCACTTGTTGCCCTTCTTTTCTTGGTTCAAACTTGCTCTTGTGCTCGTTATTAGCAGGCCTGTTGTCCAGCACAAGCTTGTGTTCTCTTTCCGCAATGAAAGCTTTGTTCACCAAGGTTTGGAAGTCTGGAAAATCGAGCATGCTGAGGGTGCATCGGAGTTGCAAATTTAATCCTCCAAGAAATATGTCAATCTTTCTTTCTTAAGTGGTCACGTCATAAAGGGAATAACGGGCCAGATGATTGAATTTTTGCAAATATTCACCCACAGACAGATTTCCTTGGGTGAGTGCAAGAAATTCACGCTGCTTGGTCTTCATAATTCCAGTCGGGATATGATATTTTAAGAAGTGATCCTTGAATGTTGACCAGGTGAGTTGTTCATTAGCAGGCCACATGGCTTTTGCATTTTCCCAGCATATGGCAGCAGCGCCTTCAAGATAGTGAGTTGCATATGTAACTTTGTCCTCTTTCTGCAGTACGGGCAATCTCAAGCTTCCTTTCAATGGTCCGCAACCAATCGTCGGCATCCAAAGGGTCAACGACCTGACTGAAACTGGGAGGCTGAGTTCTCTGAAAATCTGATAGCTTGGAGTGATGACCGTTATGATTTCCATTCTGAACAACCATAGCTTGAACACTTTTCAATATCTCAAGCAGATCATTACTTCTCCTTTCCTCAAACATACGCATAATTTGCTCGGTGGTAGGCGGATTTGGCGGTGGAGGCGGTCGTATGTACGGCTCGGGAGAGTGTCCTGCCTGTCGGGCGGAGCGACGAACATGACATCCTTGTGAGCGCTGCTACTGTTGCCTCCCCGCGTCATCTTATTATGGATTTTTATCAAGACAACGCAACCGAGATGAGAAACATTTAAAAGGAACATTGGGGAAAAGCCAACAACAAATCCCGAGAGAAAAACAAAAATTATGAAGAAAAGACAGCGAATAGAAGAAATACAGTCCCAACATAATTATACATGGACTCATACATGAAAAGTAATTAACATGCCTGGTTCCACCACACTCATACATGAAACGAAACATCATGACTCGTACAACTGCATCCATACATCATCCTGACAACTGCGAATACTCTGGAGCTTTACTGCTCTGTGGTTGATGCGGGATCCTCTTCTGAAGCGGACTCGGATCCTGAACTGACAAGGTTAACTGAAACCTCTGGGTTAAAGGTAACACGACGACGCTACCTCGGAGGTTCTCCTTCCGGGGCAGGAGTAGGGTGGATCATAGGAGCTACAGGAGTAGTGAGATGCGAAACCCACTCAGTAGGAGCACTGAGAGGATTTATGGTCGAGGCGCCCGAGCTACTCGGAGGAGTAACCGGTGAAATAGGGGAATCAGAACTGGCAGGGATCTAAGGGGTAAATCCCATGGATGCGGGAATAGTGACAGACCTACTAGTGGCTAAAGCAATATGAGTGTTAGTCAACTCGTGAGCCAGCTCGTGGATCAGGAGATAGCTAGCAGTAATATAACGGGAAAGGTGGCTAGCAACACTATCAGACTCAGGATCAATATCAGGGAAATGAACACGACCATTGTCGTGCAGAGAAGGATAGTATTTGAAACCTGGGTAGTTCTGCATGCGGACCTCGTTGTGACGGAGTTCAACAAAGATCTCGAATGCACCACATTGGACAGCCTGCGAAGCGGTAGAAGCGTAACCGCTCCGAGAGGTACGAGTGTAAGAGCTGAAGTCGGAACGCGTGCTGTAACGCCCGGGTAATCACGCTACAGTAATTCCCTGCTAATGATGCCACATCATCGTGTTACTGTTGATAACATCACGTTAATCGAAAACCCCGTTCGAAATAAGAACCCGAAAAAGAAATAAACAATATAAGTTTTCAAAATGTTAAATGAAAATGTTCGGGCGGTGCTAAATATTGCAAGATCAATTATGGTGTAGTTATTACAATTTCTAAAAATGCCTAAGTATTTTAAGTAAAATAAAACAAAAAAAGAGAAATAAATAAAAGGAAAGAAAAACAAATAAAACAAAAATAAAAGAAAGGCCGACCCCCCCGGCCCAACTAGGCCAAACGGCTCAGCCAGGCCGGCCCAACCGCCCCCCTATATCCCCACCCCCATCAGTGGGGGAAATATCCCCACCGACACTTCTCCCCCCCACCCTCTCTGCATCAGGATCGACCCAATCCCCTTCTGCCGCTCGACGCCAGCGACGAACGTCGCCGCCTGGAGCTGCCTCGCCACCGTCGCACGTCGTCCTCACCTCCTCCCCGACGCGCTTCCTCGAGCCTCGCCGACCCCGTACCCCGGCAACGCTCGTGAGCCACTCCCCTTCCTCCTCACCCCTCCCTCTGCGCTGCTGCTCCTCGCGGCCACCGCGCCGTCCGCCGTCCCGCGGGCGCGCCCTGCCCCACACGGCCTCGGTGCCGCCTCCGCCCGCACGCCCCGCGTCGCCGGCCACTCGCTGCCACTCCGCCCTGCTCCTTTCTCCACCGTGCGCCCGGTTTCCCTCCGCCGTCCCCTGCGCCGTGCTCACCACAACCACGGCGGCACCCAGCGCGCGCTGCCCTTTGCGTGCCTCGTGAGCCTCCTCTGCTGCGCACTAGCTCGTCCACGCCCTTGCACCGCTCGCACCTACGCGCGACTGCACGCATGCTCCTGCCATGGCCGCTCCTGCCATGGCCGCTCCTTGGCCGCCTGCAGCCGCTACTCTCCCGACCCCGCTCTCCTGCCATCGGTCGTTGCGAGCCGCGCCGCCGGGGCCAGTCGCCCTGGCCACGCACCCGCATGCCCCCCCCCTGTCGTCGCTCCGGCCGAAGCCACCGCGGCCGCACCGCGCGCCCGCTCCGCCTTCCGCCCTCCGGCCGCCTGGCCACCGCCGGGCATCTGGCCTCGTCCCGTCGCCGTGCGGACGAGCGCCAGTCGCTTCGGCGCCCAACGCCCACTCCGCCCCCTGGCCTCACCGCCGGCCCCCTCCTCCGCTGGCCTCGCGGCCAGCGCCGCTGCGGCCTCGCTGTTGGCCTCGCTCGAGCCAGCGCCCCGTTGGGCCCTGTCGGGCGTCGCAGCGCCTGACCCGCCCCGCTAAGCACGCCCGCCCCGTTGGCCCCTAGGGCCAATGACAAGGGGGGCCCGCCTCCCAGAACGTTGAAAAACAAGATTTAAAAAAACAATAATAAAAATAAATAAATAAATAATTATATTAATTAATTAATTAATCATATTTAGATTAATCTAATCAGTAATTAACCTAATCCGTAATTAACTAAATCATAATTAACCTAACTAAACTATTAGTTAGTTTACAGTCAATGACACGCGGGTCCCACGCGTCAGTTTGACCAGTCAACAACCCTGTTGACTGCTAACGTCATGCTGACGTCAGCATGCACTATTCTGGATAATGTTGATTTGTTAAATAATTAATAAATTAGAAAATGATTTATAACTTTAAAAATTAATATAAAATAAACCGTAACTCGGATGAAAATACTTTATATATGAAAGTTTCTTAGAATTTCGAGACGCATCCGAATACACAGACCGTTTGTCCACCACACATCCCTAGCATACCGAACCCGCAACTTTCCCCCTCCGTTTCATCCGCCCGAAAATGCGAAACACCGGGAATACTTTCCCGGATGTTTCCCCCCTTCGCCAGTATCACCCGATACTGTGTTAGGGCACACCTTAGCACCGTTACATGTCATGTCATGCATCGTCATGCATCTGTTTGCATTGTATTCACTGTTTCTTCCCCCCTCTTCTCTCCGGTAGACTATGATACTGACGCTGCTCCTGCCCCGATCGACTACGGTGTTGACGACCCCACCTTGGCTGCCGAGCTTCCAGGCAAGCCCCCCTCCCCTTGATCAACGTGATATCGCCTATTCTTCTCTCTACTGCTTGCATTAGAGTAGTGTAGCATGTTACTGCTTTCGATACTCCTATTCTGCTGCATAGCATGTCATTGTTGCTACCACTGTTGATACTTTACCTGCAATCCTAAATGCTTAGTATAGGATGCTAGTATTCCATTAGTGGCCCTACACCCTTGTCCGTCTGCCCTGCTATTCTATCGGGCCGTGATCACTTGGGGGTGATCACGGGTATATATTACATAAACATATACATGATACATGTTGTGACTAAAGTCGGGTCGGCTCGTTGAGTACCCGCGGTTGATTCACGGATTGGGGGCTGAAAGGACATACTTTCCCGATGGCCCTCTGTGTGGATCTTTGTGGCAGAGCGACAGGGCAGGTTGAGACACCCAATGGAGAGGTGGCCTGGCCGTGGTCGTTGTCTGTGGTTATTTCATAATAACATGCTTAACGAGTTTGGATATTTGATCTGAGTCTGGCCGTTGGCCTATACGCACTAACCAGCTACGTGGGAATAGTTATGGGCACTCGACGTCGTGGTATCAGCCGAAGCCTTCTTGACGTCAGCGACTTAGCGGCGCGCGCCGGGTTGGACCGCGTAACGCAACTTCCTTAGTAATAGAGGTTGCTAGGTCTGCTCACCGGCCGCGTACGCAACATGCAGGTGTGCGTTGGTCGACGGGCCAGGACCCCTGTGCGCCTAGGACTTAGACCGGCGTGCTGACCTCTCTGTTGTGCTTAGGTAGAGCTGCGACGTGTTGATCTTTCGAGGCCAGGCAGGACCCTGGAAAGTGTGTCCGGCCAAATGGGATCGAGCGTGCTGGGTTATGTGGTGCACCCCTACAGGGAAGTTAATCTATTCGAATAGCCGTGTCCCTCGGTAAAAGGATGACCCGGAGTTGTATTCCGACCTCATGACAACTAGAACCGGACACTTGATAAAACACACCCAGATGAGTTCCAGATATAACTCGGTGGTTGCTCTCTCATAGGGTGATGTGCGGGAGGATCGCCGAGTAGGATTATGCTATTCGTTGTTACTTGGTGAACTTACTATCTATTCTCTCCTACTGCTGCAAGATGGAGGCCGCCAGAAGTGTAGTCTTCGTTTGGATTAGCTACCCCCCTCTTATTCTGGCTTGCTGCAGTTCAGTCCACCGATACTACCCATATCATTGTTACCATTGCACATGTAGTATAGATCCTTGGTTGTGAGTACTTTGGATGAGTACTCACGGTTGCTTTGCTCCCCCTTTTTCCCCTTTTGTTCCTTCTTCTCGGATGATGCAACCAGATGGTGGAGCCCAGGAGCCAGACGCCACCTACGACACCGGAGGCGCCTACTACTACGTGCAGTCTGCCGACGATGACCAGGAGTAGTTAGGAGGATCCCAGGCAGGAGGCCTGCTCCTGTTTTGATCTGTATCCCAGTTTGTGCTAGCCATCTTATGGCACCTTGTTTAACTTTATGTTTGTACTCAGATATTTGTTGCTTCCGCTGACTTGTCTATGATCGAGCACTTGTATTCGAGCCCTCGAGGCCCCTGGCTTGTAATATGAAGCTTGTATGACTTATTTTACTTTTAGAGTTGTGTTGTGATATGTACCAATGAGTCCCTGATCTTGGCCGTACACATTTGCGTGCATGATTAGTGTACGGACAAATCGGGGGCGTCACAAGTTGGTATCAGAGCCGACTGCCTATAGGAATCCCCCTTCCACACTCCTTGGCCGAAGTCGAGTCTAGACATTGCAAAACTTTTACTAACATGGCTGTGTGGCTTACGAGCCCACGTCGCCATTTGGGTGGTACTAGATTCTTTTACTCCTCGATCTATACTGCGGGATTCTGAACACTGTCCTATTTCGGGTAAAACAATTTTACTAACTCTAACATTAGGATCCCCGAGACCCCTCACCCCAAAGTTGGATTAGCCATAGTTATTGCTTAGAATAGAATTTTGCATAATCCCCACATTGTCATTTGACTCCTTTGAAACATCTTTGTTTTCAGATGGAACCCACGAGGCAGGTAGTGCACCACACGCAGGCCCTTGGTGCCTCGGGATCACCTGCCGTGCTAGTTGAGATGATGACCTATCTGGGTTATCGCTGGCACCCTGAGTATACCGTGTACGAGCAGTACCAGGACTTTAACCAGGAGCAGTATCGTGCCATCGTCCGCCTCTACTCGCGAGCAGATAACTCCTCTACTGTGCTGCACACCACTCATGGTGTTGGAGTGACCATCGATATGGCAGTGCACGATGCTGCTTACGCTGCTCTGACACGCCTTCGTGGAGTGTATTGGGCGTTGGACACTTCCCCTTTCAGGCACGTTGCTATCGCCTCCGATGATGGAGCGGAGGGATACTACACTGCTGCTTACTCCACCCTCACCCGAGAGCCCTTCCATCATCGGAACCTTGTTCTGCATGCTGATGGGCTGGATCGAGCTAATCGAGCTCTTCGCCACGAGTTGTACACCACCCGTCAGCACCTGTACCGCGCCTTGACGCTGTTGCACCCCTTTGTCCTATCTAGACAGCTGCCGCCTACTGTGATCTACCCGGCTAGGACCGTGATGCCTCCTGGTGTCGGTTGGCCAGATGTGGGAGGCGACACTCCCGCACTTGGTCCTCTGTTGCCACCTGGACGTCGGGTCCTGCATCAGAGTATCCACGGCCCTCAGGTTGATGGCGTGGAGGACTTCTCGTTGCAGCACTGCCAGCTGTCAGACTACCTCTACCTCCACAGTTCCACCTGGGAGTGATGTAGTCTTACTTATTAGTACTAGATGCATTCGCCGCGAGCCTGCGTGCCGCCTATGATGTCCTTAGATATGTACTGAACTTTGTGTACTGAACTCTATGCATGCACTCCTTTTGTAATATATGCCGACTACTATGTTGTATTTTATGTGCTCCTTTCATTATACATGTTTCATTCATGAATGATTCTTGTGTTTGAAAATTTATCAATGCTGAACTACCCCTGTTATATATTAACAGGATGGTTAGACCAGCTGGCCGTGGTGGCAATGCCCCACCACCGCCCGAATACATGGCCGGTATGATCCAACAGTTGGAGATGAATCGCCAGTTCATTGAGACTGTCATGGCTCAGTTCCCTCATCCCAACATGGGTCAGCAGCATGGCGCAGTGACACTAAATGACTTTGCTCGCCTCAACCCATCCATTTACCGCAGCTCAACTCAGCCTCTTGATGCTGATGACTGGCTCCGTGACATTGCCTTTGAATTGGAGTCTGCTGGAGTTGCCGCTGCCAACTATGTCACCTTTGCGGCATACTATCTGAAGGGTCCCGCTGCTCAATGGTGGGACAGCCACAGGCGTACGCTGCCTGCTGGAACAATCATCACTTGGCCGGAATTCCAAGCTGCCTTCCGTGCCCGCTTCATTCCTCAGGGAATCATGGATAGGAAGAAGCGTGAGTTCCGCAACCTCACCTAGGGCAACAAGACTGTGGATGCTTATCAGCGGGAGTTTCTGGACTTGTCCCGCTATGCTGAAGAAGACATTGCCACTGATGCTCGTAGACAGGAAAAGTTCTGTGACGGACTTCAAGCTGACATCAAGCTCGCACTTCTTGTGCATGACTTTGGAGATTTCGCCACCTTGGTGAACAAAGCCATCCAGGTTGAAACTGGTCTGCAGGAACACCACGGCACTCTCAGGCGCAACCGTGAACCAAGCTCATCATCGGGCCCTCCCACACAGAAGCGTAGGGTCTGGATTCCCAATAATGTGTACCGTCCAGCTGCACCTGCTCCAAGGCAGTCCTATGCTGCACCTGGTCTGCCTCCACCACCTAGGCAGCCAAGACTTCCAGCTGCACCACTCCCAGCTCCTGTTTCTGCCCCCAATGATGGTCTGTGCTACAAGTGTGGTAAGCCAGGACACCTTGCCATGAACTGCTTCCAGAATCAGAACCAGCTTGCACTGCCTACAGCTGGTCGTGGGAACAATCAGCCCCGCAACAACAATGCCAAGCCTTATGGTCGTGCTCAGGCCAACCACGTTATTCTCAATGAAGCTCAAGACCAACCTGCTACTGTGATGGGTACTCTCCTTGTTAATTCAGTACCTGCATCTGTTTTATTTGATTCAGGAGCATCGCATTCATTCATGTCAGAAGATTTTGCATATAAGCACGACATTAGATGTGATGAAATGAACACTTCGGTAGTGGTAAAAACCCCTGCCGGCCAATGTCAAACCTCTATGGGTTGTCACGACGTTCCCGTTGAAATTGAAGGGTTGGAGTTCTATGCCTCTCCCATTATCCTGAAGTCGTCCAACATCGACCTCATTCTGGGAATGGATTGGCTAAAAGCCCATACTGCTTCTATAGTTTGCGCCACCAAGACAGTCCACCTGTTACACCCTTCCAATGAGATAGTAAGCTATCAAGCTTGTCTGGTTCAAAATGCTGAAGCACGTCTTTAGGCATTGAATGCATTGAACGCTTCACCACTCGAGGGCATCGAAAACATTCCCATCATACGCGAGTTCCAGGACGTCTTTCCCGAGGAATTTCCAGGGATTCCCCGTGCTAGAGCTGTCGAGTTCATCATCGACTTGAAACCGGGCACCACTCCTATAGCCAAACGACCCTACAAGATGCCACCACATGAACTCAATGAGTTAAGGAGGAAATCGACAAATCTCTTGCTAGTGGTTTCATCCATCCGAGTTGCTCTCCTTGGGGAGCACCTTCCCTCTTTGTCAGGAAGAAGGATGGGACAAACCGATTGGTCCAAGATTACCGTCCTATCAACCAAGCAACCATTCAGAACAAATATCAGCTTCCTCGGATCAATGATCTGTATGATCAACTAGCTAGTTCATCAGTGTTCTCTAATCTCGACTTGAGGTTGGGTTACCACCAGATCCGTGTTCGTGAAGATGATATTCCAAATACTGCCTTTGTAACTCGATACGGTTCATTCGAGTACAACGTCATGTCATTCGGCTTGACAAATGCTCCAGCTACATTCTCTCGCCTGATGAATTACATATTCATGGAAAACCTCGACAAATTCGTCGTGGTTTATCTGGATGATATCCTTGTATTTTCCAAGAATAAGGAAGAACATGCTGAACATCTTCGCCTTGTACTAGAAAAGCTTCGAGAGCATCAACTTTATGCTAAGTTTTCCAAGTGCGAGTTCTGGCTTCCTGAAGTAACCTACCTTGGGCATGTCATCTCCAAGGATGGTATTGCCGTCAACCCTGAACGAGTTCAGGCCATTCTCGATTGGACTCCTCCGAAGAATGTCAAGCAAGTCAGAAGTTTTCTCGGTCTTGCCAGCTATTGCCGTCGATTCGTCGAGAACTTCTCCAAGATCGCCAAGCCTCTGACAGGTCTACTTCACAAGGGCGTCAAGTTCGAGTGGACAGACAAATGACAGGAAAGTTTTCAGGCGCTTAAGGACAAGCTGACTTCTGCTCCAGTGCTTGCTCCACCTGATACTAAGAAGGACTTCGTCATTTACTGCGATGCTTCTCGTCAAGGATTAGGCTGTGTCCTAATGCAAGAGCGTAGAGTAATTTCTTATGCCTCTCATCAATTGCGTCCTCATGAAGAGAGCTACCTAGTTCACGACCTTGAGCTTGCTGCTGTCATATATGCTCTAAAACAGTGGCGACATTACCTTCTCGGTAATCGTTGCAAGATATTCACCGACCACCAAAGTCTGAAGTACTTGTTTACTCAACCAGACCTGAACCTCCGTCAGCAGAGATGGATGGAGACCGTAGCAGATTTTGACCTGGGTATTTCCTATACCCCGGGCAAGGCTAATGTGATGGCTGATGCCTTGAGCCGCAAGTCATATTGCAACCACCTCCAGGTTCATAAGGTTCAGTCCTCGCTTGTTGAAGAATTCAGAAAGCTGAACCTCCATATTGTTCCTCCTGGAGCACTCGCTCCCCCTCATCTAGAATTTCAAAAGATGAATCTTTGTGTTGTTTCCCAGGGTTCCCTTAATACCCTGGCTATCGTACCCGATCTCGTGAGCAGTATCAAAAATATGCAGCAGTTTGACCCTGAAGTCGATAAGATTAAACACTATCTCGCAGAAGGAAAGGCCTCATTCTTCACTATTGCTGATGATGGCGCCTTGTACTTCAAAGTCCGCCTAGTGGTTCCAAGTAAGAGAGAAAACTTGGACAAAACTCAGGAGGTTATGAAAGAATCTCATGATACACCTTTGACTATTCATCCCGGTAGTACCAAGATGTACCAGGACATTCGTCAGATATTCTGGTGGTCTAATATGAAGCAAGACATTGCTCGTTATGTTGTTGAGTGTGATGTTTGCCGTCGTATCAAAGCAGAACATCAAAGGCCTGCTAGAACTTTGCAACCTATCTCTATTCCTGAATGGAAATGGGACCATGTTAAAATGGACTTCGTCACTGGATTTCCCAAATCGCAAAGAGGTAATGATGCAATTCTTGTCGTTATTGACCGTCTTTCCAAAGTTGCACATTTTCTGTCAAAGAAACAATTACTGCTAGTCAGCTGGCAACTCTCTACATGTCCAGAATTGTTTCACTTCACGGTATTCCACTGGTTATCAGTTCAGACCGTGGCAGTTTATTCACTTCAAGATTCTGGGCAAGTTTCCAAGAAGCTATAGGAACACATCTGTCATTCAGTACTGCCTTCCATCCTCAGTCGCAAGGGCAAGTTGAACGCGTCAACCAAGTTCTCGAAGACATGCTTCGAGCTTGTGTTATTTCCTTCAGCAAGAAATGGGAGGAATCTCTCCCATATGCTGAGTTCTCTTATAATAATAGCTATCAAGCTAGTCCGAAGATAGCTCCCTTCGAAGTGTTATATGGATGAAAGTGCCGAACCCCTCTGAACTGGTCAGAAATTGGGGAACGTTCACTCTTCGGTCCGGATATTATTCAACACGCTGAAGAGCAAGTCCGTGTCATTCGCGAGAATCTGAAGACTGCTCAGTCGCGTCAGAAAAGTCAGTATGACTGTCGTCATCAAGACATGGTATATCAACCTGGCGAAAAGGCTTATCTTCGAGTTACACCAATGAAGGGTGCTCACCGCTTCGGGATCAAGGGCAAATTAGCTCCTCGCTATATTGGTCCATTCACTATTCTTGAAAGGCGTGGAAAGGTGGCATATCAACTGGAGCTGCCACCGAACCTTTCTTAGGTTCACTATGTGTTCCACGTTTCTCAACTCCGCCGCTGCTTCAAGGACCCAGTCCTTGCAGTGGATCACGAAGTGCTCGAGTTGCAACAGGACCTCTCCTATAAAGAGCATCCGGTCCGCATTCTCGACCAAGATGAACGTCGCACACGTCAGAAGGTGATCAAGTTCCTCAAAGTCCAGTGGTCGCATCACTCTGAAGATGAAGCCACTTGCGAACGCGAGGATCGTCTTCGTGAAGAATACCCCGCACTGTTTCCTTCTACCTCCTAAATCTTGGGACGAGATTTCTTGTAGTGGAGGAGATTTGTAACGCCTGCGTAATCACGCTACAGTAATTCCCTGATAATGATGCCACGTCATCGTGTTACCGTTGATAACATCACGTTAATCGAAAACCCCGTTCGAAATAAGAACCAGAAAAAGAAATAAACAATATAAGTTTTCAAAATGTTAAATGAAAATGTTTGGGCGGTGCTAAATATTGCAAAATCAATTATGGTGTCGTTATTACAATTTCTAAAAATGCCTAAGTAATTTAAATAAAATAAAACAGAAAAAGAGAAATAAATAAAAGGAAAGAAAAACAAATAAAACAAAAATAAAAGAAAGGCCGAAACCCCCCCCCGGCCCAACTGGGCCAAACGGCCCAGCCAGGCTGGCCCAACCGCCCCCCCCTATATCCCCACCCCCATCAGTGGGGGAATATCCCCACCGACACTCAAGCCTCGCCAACCCCGTACCCGGCAACGCTCGTGAGCCACTCCCCTTCCTCCTCACCCCTCCCTCTGCGCTGCTGCTCCCCGCGGCCACCGCGCCATCCGCCGTCCACCGGGCGCGCCCTGCCCCGCACGGCCTCCGTGCCGCCTCTACCCGCACGCCCCACGTCACCGGCCACTCGCTACCACTCCGCCCTGCTCCTTTCTCCACCGTGCGCCCCGTTTCGCTCCGCCGTCCACTGCGCCGTGCTCACCACAACCACGGAAGCACCCAGCGCGTGCTGCCCTTGCGTGCCCCGTGAGCCTCCCCTGCTGCGCACTAGCTCGTCCACGCCCCTGCACCGCTCGCACCAACGCGCGACTGCACGCACGCTCCTGCCATGGCCGCTCCTTGGCCGCCTGCAGCCGCTGCTCTCCCGACTCCGCTCTCCTGCCGTCGGTCGTTGCGAGCCGCGCCCGCCGCGGCCAGTCGCCCTGGCCACGCACCCGCATGCCCCCCCTCCCCCGTCGCCGCTCCGGTCGACGCACCGCGCGCCCGCTCCGCCTTCCGCTCTCAGGCCGCCTGGCCACCGCCGGGCCTGTGGCCTCGTCCCTCCGTCGTGCGGACGAGCGCCTAGCGCTTCGGCGCCCAACGCCCGCTCCGCCCCCTGGCCTCACCGCCGGCCCCCTCCACTGCTGGTCTCGCGGCCACCGCCCTGCAGCCTCGCCGTTGGCCTCGCTCGAGCCAGCGCCCCTTTGGCCCCTGTCGGGCGTCGCAGTGCCCGACCCGCCCCGCTAAGCACGCCCGCCCCGTTGGCCCCTAGGGCCAATGACAAGGGGGGCCCGCCCCCCAGAACATTGAAAAAAAGATTAAAAAAACAATAATAAAAATAAATAAATAAATAAATAATTATATTAATTAATGAACAAATTAATTAAGGTAATTAATCATATTTAGATTAATCTAATCAGTAATTAACTAAATCATAATTAACCTAACTAAACTATTAGTAAGTTTATAGTCAATGACACGCGGGTCCCACGCGTCAGTTTGACCAGTCAACAACCCTGTTGACTGCTGATGTCATGCTGACATCATGCTGAAGTCAGCATGCACTATTCTGGATACTGTTGATTTATTAAATAATTAATAAATTAGAAAATGATTTAAAACTTTAAAAATTAATATAAAATAAACCGTAACTCGGATGAAAATACTTTATATATGAAAGTTGCTCAGAATTTCGAGACGCATCCGAATACGCAGACCGTTCGTCCACCACACATCCCTAGCATAACGAACCCGCAACTTTCCCCCTCCGTTTCATCCGCCCGAAAATGCGAAACACCGGGAATACTTTCCCGGATGTTTCCCCCCTTCGCCAGTATCACCCGATACTGCGTTAGGGCACACCTTAGCACCGTTACATGTCATGTCATGCATCGTCATGCATCTGTTTGCATTGTATTCACTGTTTCTTCCCCCCTCTTCTCTCCGGTAGACTACGAGACCAACGCTGCTGCTGCCCCGATCGACTACGGTGTTGACGACCCCACCTTCGCTACCGAGCTTCCAGGCAAGCCCCCCCCCCTTGATCAACCTGATATCGCCTATTCTTCTCTCTACTGCTTGCATTAGAGTAGTGTAGCATGTTACTGCTTTCGATACTCCTATTCTGCTGCATAGCCTGTCATTGTTGCTACCACTGTTGATACTTTACCTGCAATCCTAAATGCTTAGTATAGGATGCTAGTATTGCATCAGTGGCCCTACACCCTTGTCCGTCTGCCATGCTATTCTATCGGGCCGTGATCACTTGGGGGTGATCACGGGTATATATTACATACACATATACATGATACATGTTGTGACTAAAGTCGGGTCGGCTCATTGAGTACCCGCGGTTGATTCACGGATTGGGGGCTGAAAGGACATACTTTCCCGACGCCCTCTGTGTGGATCTTTGTGGCGGAGCGACAGGGCAGGTTGAGACACCCAGTGGAGAGGTGGCCTGGCCCTGGTCGTTGTCCGCGGTTATTTCATAATAACACGCTTAGCGAGTTTGGATAATTGATCTGAGTCTGGCCGTTGGCCTAGACGCACTTACCAGCTACGTGGGAATAGTTATGGGCACTCGACGTCGTGGTATCAGCCGAAGCCTTCTTGACGTCAGCGACTTAGCGGCGCGCGCCGGGTTGGACCGCATAACGCAACTTCCTTAGTAATGGAGGTTGCTAGGTCTGCTCACCGGCCGCGTACGCAACATGCAGGTGTGAGTTGGGTGATGGGCCCGGATCCCTGCGCGCCTAGGACTTAGACCAGCGTGCTGACCTCTCTGTTGTGCTTAGGTAGGGCTGTGACGTGTTGATCTTCCGAGGCCGGGCATGACCCTGGAAAGTGTGTCCGGCCAAATGGGATCGAGCGTGCTGGGTTATGTGGTGCACCCCTGCAGGGAAGTTAATCTATTCAAATAGCCGTGTCCCTTGGTAAAAGGACGACCCGGAGTTTTATTCCGACCTCATGACAACTAGAACCGGACACTTGATAAAACACACCCAGATGAGTTCCAGATATAACTCGGTGGTTGCTCTCTCACAGGGTGATGTGCGGGAGGATCGCCGAGTAGGATTATGCTATTCGTTGTTACTTGGTGAACTTACCATCTATTCTCTCCTAGTGCTGCAAGATGGAGGCCGCCAGAAGCGTAGTCTTCGTTTGGATTAGCTATCCCCTCTTATTCTGGCTTGCTCCAGTTCAGTCCACCGATACTACCCATATCATTGTTACCATTGCATATGTAGTATAGATCCTTGCTTGCGAGTACTTTGGATGAGTACTCACGGTTGCTTTGGTCCCACCTTTTCCCCTTCTGTTCCTTCTTCTCGGATGATGCAACTAGATGGTGGAGCCCAGGAGCCAGATGCCACCTACGACGACTCCTACGACACCGAAGTCGCCTACTACTACGTGCAGTCTGCCGACGATGACCAGGAGTAGTTAGGAGGATCCCAGGCAGGAGGCTTGCTCCTCTTTCGATCTGTATCCCAGTTTGTACTAGCCATCTTATACACCTTGTTTAACTTTATGTCTGTACTCAGATATTTGTTGCTTCCGCTGACTTGTCTATGATCGAGCACTTGTATTCGAGCCCTCGAGGCCCCTGGCTTGTAATATGAAGCTTGTATGACTTATTTTACTTTTAGAGTTGTGTTGTGATATCTACCGGTGAGTCCCTGATCTTGGCCGTACACATTTGCGTGCATGATTAGTGTACGGACAAATCGGGGACGTCACAGGTGCATAGAGTAACCACTTCCTGATACTCATACACTGAGCCTGCTAGACGCTCCCGGTACACACGATAAACTGGGTCGTCTCTGAGAGGGTACAACCGACACCACACGTTACGAAGGAGGTGCGGTGACGTGTACGACATCAGCTGCAACTGGCACGGATACGGCACTGGTGCCATCTACACTCACAAACATTAGTATGTTAGCATAAAAATAAGACAAGTATATGCAAAGCAACATCCAGCTACACATGCTACCGGCACTCAACTTAAACTCGTATCTAGCGTTTGGTTAACACGTCTTATTCTAATGTGTCCTACAGTCAGCGTGGCTCTGATACCAAGCGTTGTGCACCCCGGCTCAGAGCGACCGGTTTACCCTGCATTGCCAGCCCAGAGACCTTGTCTTCTGGCAACACACAACATCTTGGTACAGAAAACAACCACTTTATAGATACTAGCGGATCAAAGTATTACATTACAACAGGTAGCGAGGCCAAGCGGCACACACGGTGCGGCTAGACAATATGTACATTATTTAGTGAACATAAAAGGCCTGGGTCATAACAACTACGCGGCAGCGAAACGACTTCATAGCAGAACTCCATAGCATAGGGACACCGATGTGGACACGATCTAGACTCGGACAGCACTCCTTTCCAGCGAAACTTTCCTGAAATCTGGCATGATAGGCTAGGTCAGTACATTGAATGTACTTGCAAGCTTACATCAAACATAATCATAATGACAAACAATATCATGATAATTATTCAATTATTAAAATGCAACACCATACGTGAGTATGAATATAACCAACATGTTGTGCTCATGCCTTTGTTAAAACAGTCACTTGGACTGACTTACCCACGGTGGTGTGGGGACCCCGACTGGGAAGTCGAGATCACCGAATGCACGTGTACAGTGATCCCAGAGATCAATGCTCACTGAACACACAGAAGCTGAAATAACAAGAGTCTTACATCCATACAAATAGTCTTACATGAATTAAGGCCATTATGACCAAGTCTTACATAGATAGAGCCTCACGGGCTGAATAGCAAATAACTCAAGTAGCGGAAGTCTTCGATAAAATGGGTAGAACCCATGCCATCTGCCTTAACCCTACAGGCATTCTGACTGGGATAGCGTCCTAGTTCGCATGGTCGTCTCCAAAGAACTCTTCCTCATAATCCTGCTCTTCCATGCCTGGCCAATTAAATAACCAGTGGCAAGCCAATGAGTACTTTGAATGTACTCGCAAGCAACCCATGATGTGGTTCAAGTAACAATGCAATTTGAATAATAATGAACGATCTAGCAGGAGGCTAGAACAATATGTTATCATCAAGCTTATGCATCAACAACCTCGCGTAACCTCGAAGACAGGTTACCGACATCAACATGAATATGATTCATCTCACCGTGTCAAGTCACCATCCTTGACTTGTCACACACATATCAACACTGAGGGAGTAAAATTGTGGACATAGTTTAAGTAGCACCACCCAACTGTCCATGAACGTGGACACGGCTATTCGAATAGTTTTACACTCTGCAGAGGTTGCGCACTTTACCCACAAGATCCGGGAAACTTCCGTGTCATCCACGACCCGTGGTACCTCAAGTACCCGGGGTAAGCACCCGGTCATTACCTTTCCTTAGACGACACTAACATAGAGTCCACTCGTTGGCACACGGCCTTTGGGGTACAAACAATAGATCACGGGACTTGCCCTAATTCAATGTCACGCGTACCCGAAGGGACCAACGGTGTGTCCGGTGCCCTATAAAAACAGTCATGGCCGTCTATCCAAGCACGACCCCGTCCCGGGAAAGACCTCAAGTCTACCCGTCACTAGTAATGCGGGCACCATGCTAGTATCGACCTAAGTAATCAATAAAGCCCCGTCCCATAAGGGGTAGTGTGGTTGCACATGATTGGTTGGGACGGTAGTCACACATAAATCTAATCCATCATTCCACCATGCACATGATATTACCGGCACATCACTTCTTTCTCAAGTGATGACCTAACACTTCATCACCCTCGGGCATTAGGGGCACCCGATGGGTTCATGCAAAGTTTTCAACTACGGGGGTTCATATCACACATGCATCATATGAGCATCAAGACCAACTATTGCATGTCATCTAGCACATAGCAAGATCAACAAATAAGCATGCATCATGTGGTGGTTCATCTAGGTTACCATCGTAACCCTATCATCATGTATCGGAAACAAACGGGTTCCGAGGAACAAGTGTATCATGGTCAAAGGGCTGCTTGCCTGGATTGGCTTGGTCTTCAAAGTCTTCTAGTCCTTCTCCTTCCTCTTCCACAGCAACTTCGTCAAATACGGGATCTATACGTCGCATAGTAACCACGGAAAAATAAGAATATAAACAAAACAGAAAAACAAAAGTGCTCAGAAAAATGTCAACTCATTTTTGTAAAATACCAGAGGGTTTTCTAAGATGGGGAAAAATCTTAGTTGGAGTTTTGGAGTTACAGAATAGGGTATATTGATTTTTGAACAGGAGTTATACTGCTCAAATTTGAATTTAAATTTGAACAGTACAGAAAAGTTTCATGGATTTGAATGAAAGTAGTACCATTAAATAGGTTGGAATATTACAAGATTTTAGGAGTTGGAAATATTTAATTTGGATCAATATTCTTTTCTGCATAAATGTTTAAAACATTAACGGAAAAGAAAAGAGAAAAAAGGGTCCTGTGTACTGGGCCAGAAGAGGCCACAGTGCACGGCCCAGACGAGCTGGCCCAGCCGCACGGTGCCAGCGCGCGCGCACGTCAGGTTTCAAACCTGACGGGCGGGGCCCGTGGGTCAGCGGCTCAGAGGAGGGGAGAGAGGTGGGGGGATGACAGGCGGGGCCCGCCTGTCATCTCTAACCCCGCGGTCACGGCGGCGGCGAGCTCACCAGCGATGATACTGGCCACGGCGACGGCAACGGAGGCCAGGGACGGACTCAGCATCGTGTCGTGGTTGCAGCGGTGGTAGTGTGGCACGGCGGGGAGCCCTGGTTCACCGGCGGCGAGGTGCGACGGCGGAGGCTCGTCGGAGGGGAGATGCTGCGGCCGTTTCTGACTGCAAACAGAGGGGGAAATAGAGGGGAAAGGTTCAGTGGTGTGCTGCGGTTCCGAAACAAGCGGAAGGAGAGGCAGGGGAGGCCTGTACCTCGAGATCGCCGGCGGCCCGACACGGCGGAGCTCCGGTCGATCCCGAGCACTGGGGCGCTCCGGGGTCGAACTAGTGATGCAGGAGGGACCAGGGGAGAGTTGTGAGGCTGGTGGTGGTGTTGGAGGAGCTCGGGGAGGCCAATATATAGGAGCTCGACGAGGACCCGTGGTCCAGTGCGCCGGCGAACTCTGGCTCGTCGCTACAGCGCACGGGAGGTGACGGGGTTGAGTCTGGGGAGTTGCTGGACGAGCCCTACGCCCAGCTGAGGTAAGAGGAGGAGCGGGGGAGCGACAGGGAGGCGCGCGCGTGCGAGGCAGAGGAGTGGCTGCCGCGGGCGGCCAGCGGGCCTGCGATGGCGGCTACTGGAGGGCGCAGGAGGAGGGGGACAGCGCCGGTGGGGGCTGCGGACGTCGAGGCACGTTGGGAGGCGCGAGGTGAGAGCCCGAGGCTGTCGGGGATCGACGATTGGCCCGAGCCAGCGTGCGGGAGCACTGTTCATGCGCTCCAGAGCGCGCGTGTGACCGGCATCGACGCGCTCTCGCTGGTTTGGTCCGCTCCAGCGTGCCCAATAGTGTCTGGGGCGTAGAGGGGGGAGTAAAGAATTGCCCTTAGGCCTTGGATGCTCTGGGGTGCAGAGAGAGAGAGGGGAGGGCTGGTAACAAGATGAAAGTGGGCTGTACAGCAAGGTAAAGCTGAGGTTTCACCCCTCAATCATGGAGCTGGGGTGCTGGGGGAGTTACTCGGGGTTGCTGGTAACCCAATGAGTCTGTGGTAAGAAGTTGAGGCCATGGAGAAAAGTGAAAGTGGTCAAGTTGGAGGTTTTAGAATTTCTGCAGAAGGTGTTTGATCTGTGTTTGATCAAGTAAATGAAGTCCACTTGACATGGCACTTGGCAGGGTTGAAAGACATGAGAAAATAGGGTGCTTCACCAAATTTGGGCTTATTTGAAGAAACTAGCCAATGTAGTTTTGGTGAACCCTAGAAGTCAACAGAAACAGTTTCATCTAGATTGAATCAAGCTAATCATCTCTCCTTGATGCACCACTTGGTGTAGCATCCTTATTTGGGGTATTGATCATGCTCACAAAGTTTGAGGCTCCAGATAAAAAGTTGGTAATGTAAAGTTGTTCAAATTTGCATTTGAACAGAAAGGGTTTTGAGGTGATCTGATCAAGTTGCTCTATTCCAAATCTTGTGCCATTTGGTCTGGGTGCCTTATTAGGCCATTCTAGCATGTGCACCAAGTTTGAGAGCATTTGGACAAGTTTGGCAATGTAAAGTTGCTCAAACTTCAAATATGGACAGAATGGTTATGAAGGGGTTTGAAGAGGTTTTCTTGCTTCCCAAGGCATGGGACTTGGCAAGATCATCAAATATGTCATATATGACATGATAGAATTTCCCTGGTATTTTTGGAGAAAAGTTCCTTTGTAAATATTTCAAAAGCTTGAAATATCCAAAAAGGGTTTTAGAGGGTTTAGCCCATTATTTTGAACATGACCAAGTGTTGAAACTCTTATATATGGACAATATATGTCCTCTGAGTCTCTCTGAATTTTGGCAAATATTTTTGAAACAGTTAAATAATTTTCCCTTATTATAGACCATTTCTGGCCTTAAGAAAAAGCTTTTAAATAAAATAGGAAAATAACTTTCAAAATTGTACCTTTGTGGTTTCTGGGAGTCCTATGACTTCTAGGTCTCAAATAAACCTTTTGAAATAATTTTCACACCCTTAATCAAGTACTTGCAGTGCAAATCTCAATTCAGGGGTTTTTGGAAAACTAAATTTATAAAATACTTTTTGGCAAAATTAATTTTGTAAGAAAATACTATACTGTTATACATCACTTTGCATGATCACTGGGCAGAAGTTTTGGATAAGGAGATGAAATCTACAAGAGGTCATAGTTGACTTTAATGAGCACATGAAAAGGCAAATGAAGAAAACTCAATTCCAAATAAAAGCCAAATGATGCTAAAAAATTTTGCTGGTCCAAATTTTCATGCTTCAAAGTTACAAATAACATGTTACAAAATGCAGGGTGTGACAGACCTACCCCCCTTACAAGAATCTCGTCCCCGAGATTCCTAAACTGGGGCTTAAAAGAGGTCGGGAAACTCGGATCTAAGATAGTCTTCTCGTTCCCAGGTTGCTTCTGCTTCGGTGTGGTTGCTCCACTGGACCTTGAAGTACTTGATGGTACGGCTCCGCGTACGTCGTTCTGCTTCATCCAGAATACGAATGGGCTTCTCGCGGTAGGTCAGATCAGGCTGCAGATCAATGGCTTGGTGATCCACATCCCTGTAGAGACTGGGCTGGTCTGGAACCTGGAGACATTTTCGGAGTTGTGACACATGGAACACATTGTGCACATCGGATAGCTCAGGTGGTAGTTCCAACTGATAAGCCACTTCTCCTCGTCGTGCAGTGATCTCAAAGGGTCCAATGAACCTTGGTGCGAGCTTCCCCTTGACATGGAAACGCTTGGTTCCCTTCAGAGGAGTTACCCGCAGGTACACATGGTCCCCAACATGGAAACTCATGTCTCGGCGTCGAGTGTCAGCATAACTCTTCTTCCTTGACTTGGCTGCCTTTAATCGCTCTCTGACTAGTTGGACTTGCTCTTCTGCTGCGCGGAGAATATCTGGTCCAAAGACTAGTCCTTCTCCAGTCTCTGACCAGTTGAGGGGTGTGCGACACTTGCGTCCGTACAACACCTCAAATGGTGCCATCTGAAGGCTTGACTGGTAACTGTTTTGATAGGAGAACTCGGCAAAAGGGAGACAGTCTTCCCACTTGGCTCCATATGCCAGGACACAGGCTCGGAGCATGTCTTCGAGAATCTGATTGACTCGCTCAGTTTGACCTCCGGTCTGTGGGTGGAAAGTTGTGCTGAAAGACAACTTGGTTCCCAAGGCTTCTTGGAACTGCTTCCAGAACCTTGAGGTGAACAGGGTTCCTCGATCTGACACAATCTCCTTGGGAACACCGTGAAGACTTATGATTTGGTCGATGTAGAGAGCTGCCAGCCGGTTGCCATCATAAGTGGTCTTGACAGGAATGAAATGAGCCACCTTGGTCAAATGATCGACTATGACCCAGATAGAGTCATGTCCTCGATTCGACCTTGGTAATCCAGTGATGAAGTTCATTCTGATTTTATCCCACTTCCACTCAGGAACCTTGAGTGGTTGAAGCAATCCAGCGGGTCGCTGATATTCAGCCTTGACCTTTTGGCACACATCACACTTTGCAACATAGGTTGCAATCTCTCTCTTCATACCGTGCCACCATAATCGTGCCTTCAAGTCTTGGTACATCTTGGTTCCTCCGGGGTGGATGGAATACGGGGTGTCGTGGGCTTCTTGCAGAATCAGCGTCTTCAACTCGGTGTTGTTTGGTACGCAGAGACGACCTTTGTACCAAACAATCCCATGCTCGTCTTCGGAGAATCCTGGGGCCTTGCCCATCTTCATCTTCCTCTTGATACCTTCAATGCTTGCGTGTCCGTCTTGAGCCTTCTTGACGTCGTCCAGCAGAGTTGGTCTGACTTCCAAATGATCCAGAAATCCGGGGGTGACCAATTCCAAACCGAATTGTTCGATCTCCTTAAACAAGGCTGGCTGCCTCTCTTGAATAATGACATTCAAAGAGCAAGCCTTCCTGCTTAAGGCATCGGCCACCACGTTGGCCTTCCCAGGGTGATACTGAACACTGAGGTCATAATCCTTGATGTGTTCCAACCATCTCCGCTGCCTCATGTTCAACTCTTTTTGGGTGAAAATATACTTCAGACTTTTGTGGTCTGTGTAAATCTCACACCGTTTCCCTAGGAGGTAATGCCGCCATGTCTTCAAGGCATGAACTACTGCCGCTAGCTCAAGATTGTGAGTAGCGTAGTTCTCCTCATGGGGTCGTAGCTGCCTGGAGAGGTATGCTATGACGCGGCCTTCTTGCATCAGGACGCTTCCCAATCCGATTCGAGAGACATCACAATATATCACGAACTCTTTGTGAATATCAGGTGTTGCCAGAACTGGGGCGGTGGTCAATCTCTTCTTGAGTTCTTGGAAGCTCTCTTCGCATTTTGGCGTCCATTCGAACTTCTTGTCCTTCTTGAGGAGCTGAGACATTGGTCGTGCAATGCTAGAGAATCCTTCCACGAACTTGCGGTAATAGCCCGCTAATCCGAGGAAGCTTCTGACTTCCTTGACGGTCGTTGGAGATTGCCATTGGGTCACAGCTTCGATTTTTGCAGGATCAACAGATAATCCTTCCTCGGTCAAGACATGACCTAAGAATCCAACTTTGTGCAGCCAGAACTCACACTTGCTGAACTTGGCATACAGTTGGTGCTCACGAAGCTTGTCTAGGACCATCCTCAGATGCTGCTCATGCTCTTCCTCCGACTTCGAGAACACAAGAATGTCATCAATGAAGACAACCACGAACTTGTCCAAATATTCCATGAAGACTTTATTCATGAGATACATGAAGTAAGCTGGGGCATTGGTTAACCCAAAAGACATGACCGTGCACTCGTACAGGCCATATCTGGTTATGAATGTTGTCTTCGGAATATCTTGGGGTCTGATCTTCAGCTGGTAATATCCAGATCTGAGGTCGATCTTGGAGAATACCTTGGCTCCGCTGAGCTGATCAAACAGATCTTCGATCTTGGGAAGTGGGTACTTGTTCTTGATTGTAACTTCATTGAGGGAACGATAGTCAATGCATAAGCGGATGGTACCGTCCCTATTTGCCACAAACAGAACAGGAGATCCCCAAGGGGAGGCACTCGGGCGGATAAATCCTTTCCTTAGCTGCTCTTCTAGCTGCTTCTTCAACTCGGCTAGTTCTTCCGTCCCCATTCTATAAGGCTTCTTATAGAAGGGTCCTGCTCCGTTCACGAGCTCGATGATGAACTCAATGTCACGGTCAGGGGGCATTCCCGGTAGTTCATCCGGAAAGACATCAGGATACTCACATACCACCGGTACTTGATCTAGCCCAACTTCAGACAGACAGTTGACTTTAGTGGCTTGAGCGGAAGAGGAGTTGGGGGCAAACTTGACTTCTACTCCTTGGTCATTGGTCACAGTGACTGTCCGATTGGCACAGTCTAACAAGCCTTGGTGCTTGCTGAGCCAATTCATACCTAGGATCACATCCAAGCCTTGCGATCTCAGGACAATAAGGTCTGCTAGGAAGTCTACACCATTAATGGTAATACTGACTCCTTTACAGCCTATCTTGGCTCTCATCTCGGCTCTAGGGGTTTGTACCACCATAGGGTTATTCAGGGGTGTAGGGGTCATGCCACTTTTTAATGCAAATCTTTGAGTGACAAATGAATGCGTTGCTCCAGAATCAAACAAGACAGTTGCAGGTGCTGAGTTGACAAGGAACGTACCCAGCACGACGTCCGGGTCTTCCTGGGCTTCTTCAGCAGTGACGTGATTCACACGCCCCTTCCCATAGTTCGGTGGATTGCGAGGAGCTGGGTTCCTTGGTGGCATTCCACGGCCTTGTCCCTGGTTCTGCGCATTGGGGCGCGGGGCATCAGGCTTCTTGTTGGGGCACACCCTGGAGATGTGTCCGGGCTGACCACACCCAAAGCAAGTGACTTGATTTGGAGTGTTGATCTTGTTGCCACCACTGGTATTGGGGTTGAAAGCTGGCCTGGGGTTGGCATACTGCTGAGGTTGAGGGTTGGCACGAGGTGCAGGAGCTCTTGGCTGCTGATAGGTTGGCTTGGCCGGGGCTGACTGCCACAGACGAGGCTTCTGGTTGCTGGAACTTCCCTTACTGATCAACTTGCGCTTGCGAGTGTCTTCCAAAGCACGCCGCTTGTCTTCAAGCATAAGTGCCTTGTTCACCAGATCAGGGAAAGACGGGCAGTCGCACACGACAAGCGAGTATTGCAGAGTCTGATTAAGGCCTTCCATGAAGCGCTCCCTTTTGGCAGCATCAGTGCTGACATCCTTAGGGGCATACCTTGACAGAATACTGAACTTCTGCATGTACTCCTTGACGGTGCCACTTCCTTGCTTCATGGCTCGGAACTCGCGCTTTTTGATAGCCATGACTCCATAAGGAATGTGGGCCTTGCGGAATTCTGCCTTGAAGTTAACCCAAGTGAGGTCTTGTTCAGCATGCATGACCTTGAATCCATCCCACCAAGCTCTTGCGGTTCCCCCGAGGCAGTGGGCTGCATAAGCCACTTTCTCGTGGTCTTCGGTGCATCCGACTAGTTCCAGAATTTCCTCAATGGAACGGACCCAGTCATCAGCATCCAGGGGTTCAGCAGTCTCGATGAAGGTTGGCGGTGCATGCTTCTTGAACTCTGCCAACGTGGAACGTCCATTGCCATTCCCTGCCGGCTGGCGGTTGTTGGCGACAGCTTGAGCAATCAGCTGGAGAGCTGCAGTGTTGGCTTGGCTTTCCTCTCGGAAAGCTTGGAGAAGCTGAGCCATGTCCATGCTTGGAGGAGGTGGTGGTGGAGCTTGGTCGTTGGTTTGGTCGTGGTCTGCCTCTGGCTGAGAGGATGCTCCGGCTTCGGGCTGCTGGGTAGAGGTACCAGTACGAGTTACAACAGGCATCCTGTTGGAGCGGTAAAAGGTCTCATGACTCGGAAGAGGAAAAGCAAGATAGATGGGTGCCTAGTAAGGGGGTGGGTGTGACACTAAATCAAATCATGCAAGGGCCGTAAGGCGAAAACACTTTCATTAAAATCCAAATGGGTGATGTAGTCGTTTACACATTCCCGAAGGAAGATTACGACTTACATCCAGACACGACAAAAGCTAGCACTAGATGGTTTCATATGAACCATACAAGGACTCGACTGCGCATAGGGGTTACACGACCTATCCTACCGTAGGGGTTACAACTGGCATATTTGAGTAGCGAATAATGCCTAAGCGGCGGAATGCTCGGTCACGTATTCTGGCTCTTCTGGGTCTTCCTCCTTGTCTTCATCTGTCTGGGCTCCCTTGTCGCTGGAGGGAGTGGGGGAGTGGAGGAGTTGGATACGACGGTGCTTCAACGGTGGTGCAGGGAAAAGCTTGCGATATTCCCTTGCTGTCATCCGGCGTCGCCGAGGTGGTTCTTCACCCTTGGAAGACACGTCCTCGGAGGGCCTTCCGCCTCGATATGCGATAGCGGATTGTCCAGAAGGGGCTCCTTCCTTCTTGATCCTGTTTGCCTTCTCTTGAGCTCGTCGAAGAAGTGCCTTGGTATTGTAAAGTTCTTCTCGAAGCTTCATTGATTCCGAGGCCAAGTCTTGTGCCATGCTGTCGGCACATAGACTGAAGTAGGTCTGGAACCGAAGCGAGAGTCCATCCTTCAGTGGAGGGGCCAGTGCGCTGCTTTCTTCGTCACCTTCCTTCCGGTAAGGTAAGAAGCGAGTTGCCATCTTGGCTGCCATCTCCGGAAGAAGCTCGCGGAGACGGGTTAGTGCCTTGAGTGCAGCAGCCTCGGCAGCGAGTGGTAGTGTCGCCATCTGGGGTCCCTCGAAGAACCAGCTTGTGGGAGGATCGTTTGCCTTCACGATCACTTCCACATGGTACTCCACCTCAGTATCGCTCACCCAATGCTCAAGGTAGGTGAGGATGGGTGCTCGGTGGAACTGACACTCCTGGAGGCTATCCTCGAGAAGTAGGGGAAACCCAGTGGTCAGGTGCTCTTCGGGAACAGCGGCCATCTACAAAGGTGGAATAGGAGGGTTAATAAGCTGAGGAAATCCCAGGTTTAGAAAAGGAGAGAGGTTCAGAAGGTTTTGAAAAAAAAAGGGTCTCATCTAACTAACGCCCATGCTAACTAAGGCTTCCTACAGTCAGGATGGCTCTGATACCAGCTCTGTGGGGACCCCGACTGGGAAGTCGAGATCACTGAATGCACGTGTACAGTGATCCCAGAGATCAATGCTCACTGAACACACAGAAGCTGAAATAACAAGAGTCTTACATCCATACAAATAGTCTTACACGAATTAAGGCCATTATGACCAAGTCTTACATAGATAGAGCCTCACGGGCTGAATAGCAAATAACTCAAGTAGCGGAAGTCTTCGATAAAACGGGTAGAACCCATGCCATCTGCCTTAACCCTACAGGCATTCTCACTGGGATAGCGTCCTAGTTCGCATGGTCGTCTCCAAAGAACTCTTCCTCATAATCCTGCTCTTCCATGCCTGGCCAATTAAATAACCAGTGGCAAGCCAATGAGTACTTTGAATGTACTCGCAAGCAACCCATGATGTGGTTCAAGTAACAATGCAATTTGAATAATAATGAACGATCTAGCAGGAGGCTAGAACAATATGTTATCATCAAGCTTATGCATCAACAACCTCGCGTAACCTCGAAGACAGGTTACCGACATCAACATGAATATGATTCATCTCACCGTGTCAAGTCACCATCCTTGACTTGTCACACACATATCAACACTGAGGGAGTAAAATTCTGGACATAGTTTAAGTAGCACCACCCAACTGTCCATGACCGTGGACACGGCTATTCGAATAGTTTTACACTCTGTAGAGGTTGCGCACTTTACCCACAAGATCCGAGAAACTTCCGTGTCATCCACGACCCGCGGTACCTCAAGTACCCGGGGTAAGCACCCGGTCATTACCTTTCCTTAGACGACACTAACATAGAGTCCACTCGTTGGCACACGGCCTTTGGGGTACAAACAATAGATCACGGGACTTGCCCTAATTCAATGTCACTCGTACCCGAAGGGACCAACAGTGTGTCCGGTGCCCTGTAAAAACAGTCATGGTCGTCTATCCAAGCACGACCCCGTCCCGGGAAAGACCTCAAGTCTACCCGTCACTAGTAATGCGGGCACCATGCTAGTATCGACCTAAGTAATCAATAAAGCCCCGTCCCATAAGGGGTAGTGTGGTTGCACATGATTGGTTGGGACGGTAGTCACACATAAATCTAATCCATCATTCCACCATGCACATGATATTACCGGCACATCACTTCTTTCTCAAGTGATGACCTAACACTTCATCACCCTCGGGCATTAGGGGCACCCGATGGGTTCATGCAAAGTTTTCAACTACGGGGGTTCATATCACACATGCATCATATGAGCATCAAGACCAACTATTGCATGTCATCTAGCACATAGCAAGATCAACAAATAAGCATGCATCATGTGGTGGTTCATCTAGGTTACCATCGTAACCCTATCATCATGTATCGGAAACAAACGGGTTCCGAGGAACAAGTGTATCATGGTCAAAGGGCTGCTTGCCTGGATTGGCTTGGTCTTCAAAGTCTTCTAGTCCTTCTCCTTCCTCTTCCACAGCAACTTCGTCAAATACGGGATCTATACGTCGCATAGTAACCACGGAAAAATAAGAATATAAACAAAACAGAAAAACCAAAGTGCTCAGAAAAATGTCAACTCATTTTTGTAAAATACCAGAGGGTTTTCTAAGATGGGGAAAAATCTTAGTTGGAGTTTTGGAGTTACAGAATAGGGTATATTGATTTTTGAACAGGAGTTATACTGCTCAAATTTGAATTTAAATTTGAACAGTACAGAAAAGTTTCATGGATTTGAATGAAAGTAGTACCATTAAATAGGTTGGAATATTACAAGATTTTAGGAGTTGGAAATATTTAATTTGGATCAATATTCTTTTCGGCATAAATGTTTAAAACATTAACAGAAAAGAAAAGAGAAAAAGGGTCCTGTGCACTGGGCCAGAAGAGGCCACAGTGCACGGCCCAGACGAGCTGGCCCAGCCGCACGGTGCCAGCGCGCGCGCACGTCAGGTTTCAAACCTGACGGGCGGGGCCCATGGGTCAGCGGCTCAGAGGAGGGGAGAGAGGTGGGGGGATGACAGGCGGGGCCCGCCTGTCATCTCTAACCCTGCGGTCACGGCGGCGGCGAGCTCACCGGCGACGATACCGGCCACGGCGACGGCAACGGAGGCCAGGGACGGACTCAGCGTCGTGTCGCGGTTGCAGCGGTGGTAGTGTGGCACGGCGGGGAGCCCTGGTTCACCGGCGGCGAGGTGCGACGGCGGAGGCTCGTCGGAGGGGAGATGCTGCGGCCGTTTCCGACTGCAAACAGAGGGGGAAATAGAGGGGAAAGGTTCAGTGGTGTGCTGCGGTTCCGAAACGAGCGGAAGGAGAGGCAGGGGAGGCCTGTACCTCGAGATCGCCGGCGGCCCGACGCGGCGGAGCTCTGGTCGATCCCGAGCACTGGGGCGCTCCGGGGTCGAACTAGTGATGCAGGAGGGACCAGGGGAGAGTTGTGAGGCTGGTGGTGGTGTTGGAGGAACTCGGGGAGGCCTATATATAGGAGCTCGACGAGGACCCGTGGTCCAGTGCGCCGGCGAGCTCCGGCTCGTCGCTACAGCGCACGGGAGGCGACGGGGTTGAGTCTGGGGAGTTGCTGGACGAGCCCTACGCCCAGCTGAGGTAAGAGGAGGAGCGGGGGAGCAACAGGGAGGCGCGCGCGTTTGAGGCAGAGGAGTGGCTGCCGCGGGCAGCCAGCGCGCGTGCGACGGCGGCTACTGGAGGGCGCAGGAGGAGGGGGACAGCACCGGTGGGAGCTGCGGACGTCGAGGCACGTTGGGAGGCGCGAGGGGAGAGCCCGAGGCTGTCGGGGATCGACGATTGGCACGAGCCAGCGTGCGGGAGCACTGTTCATGCGCTCCAGAGCGCGTGTGTGACCGGCATCGACGCGCTCTCACTGGTTTGGTCCGCTCCAGCGTGCCCAACAGTGTCTGGGGCGTAGAGGGGGGAGTAAAGAATTGCCCTGAGGCCTTGGATGCTCTGGGGTGCAGAGAGAGAGAGGGGAGGGCTGGTAACAAGATGAAAGTGGGCTGTACAGCAAGGTAAAGCTGAGGTTTCACCCCTCAATCATGGAGCTGGGGTGCTGGGGGAGTTACTGGGGGTTGCTGGTAACCCAATGAGTCTGTGGTAAGAAGTTGAGGCCATGGAGAAAAGTGAAAGTGGTCAAGTTGGAGGTTTTAGAATTTCTGCAGAAGGTGTTTGATCTGTGTTTGATCAAGTAAATGAAGTCCACTTGACATGGCACTTGGCAGGGTTGAAAGACATGATAAAATAGGGTGCTTCACAAAATTTGGGCTCATTTGAAGAAACTAGCCAATGTAATTTTGGTGAACCCTAGAAGTGAACAGAAACAGTTTCATCTAGATTGAGTCAAGCTAATCATCTCCCCTTGATGCACCACTTGGTGTAGCATCCTTATTTGGGGTATTGATCATGCTCACAAAGTTTGAGGCTCCAGATAAAAAGTTGGTAATGTAAAGTTGTTCAAATTTGCATTTGAACAGAAAGGGTTTTGAGGTGATCTGATAAAGTTGCTCTATTCCAAATCTTGTGCCATTTGGTCTGGGTGCCTTATTAGGCCATTCTAGCATGTGCACCAAGTTTGAGAGCATTTGGACAAGTTTGGCAATGTAAAGTTGCTCAAACTTCAAATATGGACAGAATGGTTATGAAGGGGTTTGAAGAGGTTTTCTTGCTTCCCAAGGCATGGGACTTGGCAAGATCATCAAATATGTCATATATGACATGATAGAATTTCCCTGGAATTTTTGGAGAAAAGTTCTTTTGTAAATTTTTGGAGAAAAGTTCAAATATGTCATATATGCCCATTATTTTGAACATGACCAAGTGTTGAAACTCTTATATATGGACAATATATGTCCTCTGAGTCTCTCTGAATTTTGGCAAATATTTTTGAAACAGCTAAATAATTTTCCCTTATTAAAGACCATTTCTGGCCTTAAGAAAAAGCTTTTAAATAAAATAGGAAAATAACTTTCAAAATTGTACCTTTGTGGTTTCTGGGAGTCCTATGACTTCTAGGTCTCAAATAAACCTTTTGAAATAATTTTCACACCCTTAATCAAGTACTTGTAGTGCAAATCTCAATTCAGGGGTTTTTGGAAAACTAAATTTATAAAATACTTTTTGGCCAAATTAATTTTGTAAGAAAATACTATACTGTTATACATCACTTGGCATGATCATTGGGCAGAAGTTTTGGATAAGGAGATGAAATCTACAAGAGGTCATAGTTGACTTTAATGAGCACATGAAAAGGCAAATGAAGAAAACTCAATTCCAAATAAAAGCCAAATGATGCTAAAATTTTTTGCTGGTCCAAATTTTCATGCTTCAAAATTACAAATAACATGTTACAAAATGCAGGGTGTGACAGGTGGTCTTCCTTAACATACCAACGTATCCGTCCCAAAAGGGACATATCTTGTGATCTTTCCGGGGATAACAACCCAAACTTTCTTCTAGTTATATTAACCACTTAATAAACTTCCAACTTTCTGTAAACTAAATATAACAACTAAATACAGCAACCAACATATTACAAATAACAAAAACAATTCATGTGCATGGATTAAATCATTTATTCAAGTTGGAAAATCAAAAATATTGAAATGGCACCATGAAGATGTTGATGTGGCTTTCCTTAGTGCAAATGATGTTCACAAGCCTCCTGGTGATCCTCAAGACAAGCTTCACCTTCTGAAAAGATTTAAAAGCACAAAAAGATAATATCAAGAATCATTCCGAAATTCACCAGAAAATCTACACAGCACATAAAAGTCTCATTTTTGATGTGCTGCAAGATTTCTTTACAAAGAACACAATGCAAAAAGAATCAATTCATTTGGACTTATGGTTAAAAAGTTATTGCAGTTTGAAGTGTTCTGGAATATATATAAATTTGAAATTTAAATAAACAGACTGAGAAGGGGTGACGTCAAAGGCGTAAAAGACCCAGGGCACCACCACTTGTACCGCTTCACGCGAGTACAGAGTGGCTGACTAGCGGGCCCAGCTAGTCAGGTGAGGGGGAGAGGGAGAGAGGAACAGAGGGGGCCGTGGCTTCGCCGAAGCGCACGCCGTCGACGCGAGCTTCTTGGCCAAGATGAGAGGGATAGATCGACAGAGGGGATCGAGGCACACATGCCCATACCCGTAGCGTAGCTAGGGGTGGTCAGACGGCGTCTGAAACGGCCTCGCAAGCGGAGGCAGAACGGGGTGGTCGCCGGAGTTGAGGACGACGACGAGCAACGGCGACTCCAGAGGTCCCAGCTAGGTGGAACAACACCACCAGAGAGTGGCGGAGGCTCTGGAAGAGTTGCCCTGGCGTGAGAGGGGCTGGAGCTACTGCGACGACCCGAGGGGATCGCCGGCGAGCTCAAGCTCGGCGACGGCGGCCTGCGGCCTGCCCGGCCGAGCTACAAGTTTCTACTTAGTTGTGGTGTGTGTAGGAGTGGAGCGGGATGCTTGAGAAGGCTGGGAGGGGCTCTATATATAGGCGAGCCGATAGGGGGGATCGGGGCACCACCCGCGACACCTGGACACTGCGCCCGGCGACGAACGACGTCAGTGAGAGGGGGAGAAGGCGACGTGGTTCACGCGCAGGCTATGGACGAACAGAGACGAGCACAGGATCAATGG
Source organism: Secale cereale (assembly GCA_902687465.1). NCBI lineage: Eukaryota > Viridiplantae > Streptophyta > Magnoliopsida > Poales > Poaceae > Secale > Secale cereale. Next base: position 384,014,308 of record LR738715.1, on the reverse strand, counting down.
GATGGCGACGAGCACAGTGCACACTGCACTGTTGCCTTGGTCGGACCACGCCCTTGCTCGCTGCGGCGAGCTCCGGCGTCGGCGAGTGCCAGGAGGGGCTGTAGAAATCGAGACGAAGATGGTGGCGCGGTTTGGCAAGCTTCGGCAGGCAAGGAAGCGAGCACGCGCGAAATAGAGCAATCGGTGGCACTCAAAGCTCATCGACTAACAGCCTGGCATGGTGCACACACATGGTCACCGCGTGAACTCTGCCTACTGGCCGACTTGTGGCCAAAGATCATGTCTGGCGTGTTGTTCGTGGTACATTTGAGTGTTACCCTGGTTTAGTTTGGATCCAGACGCAGTAGAAAGAATTTCACACGGCTGGTAAGTTTGTGGACAGAAACTTTGAGAGCTTACTGAGGTAAAATGGCTGGGAGTTGGAGGCTAGCCTTAAGTTACTAAGGTAAAGATGCACAAGGAGTTTCAGATACAATGGAGCAAGTAAAATGGTAGTTGTTGTAGAAACTACCATTTCTGTCCAGAACAGAAAAGAATTTCTGTAGCAAAAATATTCCAAAAAGTGGTGCAATATTTTTTCTCAAGAAGGTGTCCTAAGGTTCAAAGAATATTTGTGAATTTCCTAAGATTTTTGTGGGCAAGAAAAATTGGGGTTGCTTTGGAGCACAATGAGCTTAACTACGGTTTTGGAGGGAAAAAGGAATATTTTTCAATAAAGAAAAATATTCCAATAATTATTTTAGGCTGAACCGGAGGGGAAAAGATGATTTGAGATGGAGATGAGGCACTTGGCAGAAAGCCAAGTGTACCCAAGTGTTTAAGTCCATATGAAAAGATTCAAAAATCCCAAGGTTCAAATTAAATCCAAATAAAACTCACGCAAATAAAAGAGGGCAAAAATCAGGCTGTCACAAGGACATCTTTAGCCTTAGAGGCATTACCCGAAGCCCTCGCGGCCGAAGAATTAACTACCTTACGATTATATGTGGATGAAAGTGCAACTAATCCCCGGGTAGTTTTGGCAATTAATAACAACATATATATCATTGAACTAATAGTTACTTGAGAATCATTTCAGAGAAGTTCAGTGATATGGGTATGGCTAGGACTGAAGAAGTGGACCCCTCAAAATGCTAAGGCAAGCATTGGCAAAAGCTCAAGACTCCATTTTTGGTTTAGTGATCCAAGATCACATTGAGTCCATAGGAAAAGCCAATACTATTAAAAGGGGATGAGGTTATGTTGATGATCTGGTTGCTCAAGTGCTTAGTGATACATCTCCTTAAACTATCAGCAACTTTCACTACAATATACACTCATAAGTAATCTCGGTCCCACCGATAATCCAAACTCAGTCACACCGAGATGAACCACCTCAGCCATAAGCCAAACCCTAGCAAAATCGGATATTCCGATTCTGATATCGGTTTCACCGAAACATGAGTTGCCAAGCTTCTGTAACCTTCTGTCATCAAATCGGTGTCACCGAGATGATAAAGTCGGTCCCGCCGAAACTGGCATGCTCTTGTCTTTGCTCAAATCGGACTAACCGAGATGGTATTTTCGGTCCCACCGAAAACCCCAACGTTCACATTATTTGAACTTTCGGTCTCACCGAGTTGTCCACTTCGGTCCCACCGAGATTGAAAAAATATGTGTGTAACGGTTGGATTTTGTGTGGAGGCTATTTATACCCCTCCACCCCCTCTTCATTCGTGGAGAGAGCCATCAGAAAGAACTACCACTCCTACCTTACATTTCTGAGAAGAGAACTACCTACCCTTGTGTTGAGATCAAGTTGCTCCACTCCCACCATATGAAACTTGATCTCTAGCCTTCCCAAGTTGCTTTCCACTCAATCCTTTCTTCCACCACAGCCAAATCAGTGAGGAGAGTTGAGTGTTGGGGAGATTATCATTTGAAGCACAAGAGCAAGGAGTTCATCATCATCTACAACATCTATTACCTTTTGGAGGGTGGTGCCTCCTAGTTTGGTTAGGTGTCGCTTGGGAGCCTCCGTCATCGAGATGTGGAGTTGAACCAAGAAGTTTGTAAGGGCAAGGAGATCGCCTACTTCGTGAAGATCTACCCCGAGTAAGGCTAGCCCTCCGTGGGCGTAGCCCATGATGGAATAGACAAGGTTGCTTCTTCGTGGACCCTTCGTGGGTGGAGCCCTCCGTGGACTCGCGCAGCCGTTACCCTCCGTGGGTTGAAGTCTCCATCAACGTGGATGTACGATAGCACCACCTATCGGAACCACGGGAAAAATCATTGCGTCTCCAAAATTGCGTTTGCTCTTCTCCACCTCTCTTTACTACATGTGCAATTTACTTTCCGCTGCCTATACTCTAGAATTGCATGTGTAGGGTGATGCTTGACTTGATCATAATTGTGAATCTGTCAAAAACTGTTCTTTGTCAAAAGGCAGAATTTTTATATTTACAAGTAGTCTAATCACCCCCCTCTAGACATACTTTCGATCCTACAAGTGGTATCAGAGCTTTGGTCTCCATTGTTTTGGTTTCCATTGCATTGGACTCCATAAGCTTGGTTTCACAACCTAGGAGAGTATGGCGTCTAGTGAGGGTAATTTTCGTAGAGGTCCTTACTTTGATGGTACAAATTTTGCTAGTTGGAAGCATGAAATGAAAATGCATATTCTTGGTCATAACCCAGCCGCATGGGGTATTATTTGTGTTGGTATGCAAGGTGAATTCTTCGAGGAAGGAAAAGTTCCGGATCGCGAAGATACACCGGAAGAATTCCGGATGTTGCAAAACAATGCTCAAGCTTGTGACATTCTCTTCAATGCCTTGTGTCCCGAGGAGTTCAACAAAATCAGCCGTCTTGAAAATGCTAAAGAGATTTGGGATACTTTGGTTGAAATGCACGAAGGTACCGAGTCTGTGAAGGAATCAAAGCTAGATATTCTTCAAGGTCAACTTGACAAGTTCAAGATGAAGGATGGTGAAGGAGTCGCTGAAATGTACTCTAGGCTTGCTCTCATCACAAATGAGATTGCCGGCTTAGGAAGCGAAGAAATGACCGACCGATTCATCATCAAGAAGATTCTCAGACCTTTGGATGGAAAGTATGACACCGTGTGCACTTTGATCCAAATGATGCCAAACTACAAGACTCTCAAGCCGACCGAAGTCATTGGAAGAATTGTTGCTCATGAGATGACACTTAAGGATAAGGAAGAGCTTCACAACAAGTCGAGTGGTGCTTACAAAGCTACAAGTGATGCTCCCACAACCTCAAGTGACAAGTTAGTTTCCAATGAAGAGATAAGCCTAATGGTTAAGAACTTCAACAAATTCTACAAATATAGAGGCAAAGAGAGAAGCTCAAAGTCTAGATCATATGATGAAAAGAGATCTTCTAGTCGTGATCGAAACTGCTACAATTGTGGAAGACCCGAACACTACTCAAATGAGTGTACGGCTCCCCACAAGAGAAGAGAAGAATCTCCAAGAAGAAGATCAAGAGATGAGTCACCTCGGAAAAAGAGAGAAGGAGTAGAGATGATTGTTATGAACGAAGACCCTCTCGGAGAAGCAAGGATTCGGAGAGGAAAGACAAGTCATCAAGGAGCTACACAAGAAGAAGACATCAAGCTCATGTAGGTGAATGGGTCTCCGGCTCCGACTCCGACAATCAATCCGATGGAAGCTATCACTCCGACTCCGACTACAGTCAAGATGAAGGTTGTCGGTGTACTAAGGTAGGGGTACCTCAGTACCCCAACTTGTGCACGGACAGTTGCAGCTTCCCGTGGCAGGGTTTACCGCGTGCTCGCCGGAGACCTTCCTGCTCCGTATCAAACCATTCAAAAACAAAGTATACAAGACAGAAGATCGAGACCCCGGCAAGAGGAGCTTGCCGGGAAGGCCGTACCAGGCTCAAGACTGCCCCACTAACACAAGACCCTGGCAAGAGGAGCTTGCCAGGAAGATTAGAAGACACGCCTCGGCGCTATATGCGCCCCGGCAAGGGCCCGGGGAGCGGCAAGCTCCCGGGCCCGGCAAGATCAAGGCCCCGGCAAGGTGCTTGCCGGGAAGGCTGCGCTGTGTGCCCGCGCTCCAGCTCATCGGCCCACGCGTCGCCCTGGGGCCTATCCAGGGACGCGTGGCGGATGGCTGTGCAGCCTGGGGTACACGGTGGCACTCCACGGTGATGGATCCATCGCCGTGGCAGACGGAGACGCAAGAGCGGGAGCTTTTGGGGTCGACGGCGACGGGCATTAAATGCCCTTGTCCCCCACTGTTAAAAGTAGGTATAGACCACTGTTCTGTACTGTAGCTTCATTGTTCCCGCACTATTACAACTACCACCTCTTTTACGTTTTTACCCCTTTCTCCTACGTTGACACCTGTCGGTGACCCCTTGCACTATAAAAGGAGGCCCATGCACAACGTGGAGGGGGTTCGGAACCTAGATCACTCTCGCGCTTGGTGTAGCTGCTTCTTCAAGCTCCCGAGCGCTCAAACTCAATACACAACCAAGCAGGAGTAGGGTTTTACGCGTCTACCGCGGCCCGAACCTGGGTAAAACTGCCCGCGTGCTCGCTACGATCTGCTCTTTGTGCTCCCTCCGCCCTCGTACCGCACAGACAAGGGGCTCCGGTCCCATAGGTGTTCGTGGCGGACAGTTTCCCCCGACATCTTTGGCGCGCCAGGTAGGGGGCGTCGAGGTTGTGCGAACCTGATCCGGCGTTCGCGCAGGCGCATTCTTCATCAACCTCTCCAGCTTCATCAGCAACTTCACCAGAACAACTCCATGGCCCCGAAGAAGAAGGCTTCGGAGGTCGGAGGCCCGTCTGCGTCTCACCCGCCGCCACCAGAGCCAACGGTGGGCGGGGGAGATGCCGTCGGAAGGGTGGCCGCCGGTGAGGACACTCACGGCGCCACCAGATCCAAGAACAGGACGGACGACCGAACCTCGGTCTCCGTGGACGCGCCGCGTCCATCTCAGCACACGACGACCCAGCAGCGCCATACCACGGGAGGTGGTATCCGCTTGCTGGGGCAAGGCCAAACCGGAGGCTCGCGGGACGCCCCGGACCCCCGTCCGGGCACAAGTAAAGCGAAGGCACCGGCGCGGGACCCCGCTCCTTCTAACGTTGTTAGAAGTCCGAGCGTATCCCGCTCCTCGCACCGCTCGCCCGCGTTCCCCTCCACTCCGGCAGAAGCGCTCGCAAGGGCGCAACTGCTCCTCGACTTCCCTCCGGCGGCCGACAAGGCCGAAGAATGGAGGGCCACGATCCGGAGCCTGATAGACTTCGCCAACAACGATTCTCCGCAGCAGCCGTCGGCCTCACGGCCGCGGCAAGCTGAGAAGACGAAGCCTGACGGCGACAAGACTGCCGGGGGTGCGACAAGCGTGCACTCCCCGCCGCAGAAGCAGAAGACGCCGCCCCGCCGGGACAACGCCGACGACGGCTCCACGGCCTCGTCGGACCCGCGGGCCCGTCCGGACCAGCGCCAGGTCCTCGACGACCGGCGAGAAGAAGACGCTCGGACCACAATCGAGCGCCGCCGAGAAGCTCGGCGACAATCAGACAAGAGAGCTGGAAACACTGTCGACGCGCACGCGCCCGGTGAGCCAGGCGACTTGCCGTACGCGGCAGGCTGCCCTGCGTTCACCCGCGAGCTGCGGCGCGTCCAGTGGCCCAGCATGAAGAATTTTAAGCCCGACGTACCGGAGAAGTACGACGGCAAGACGCACCCCTCGGAGTTTCTCAGCGTTTACACCATCGCGGTGCAGGCTGCCGGGGGGCGCGACGAGAAGATCTTGGCGAACTACTTCCCGCTCGTGCTAAAACCGAACGTCCGTTCGTGGCTTATGCACTTGCCGGAAGGTTCCATCTCTTCTTGGGCCGACCTTTGCCACCAGTTTGTTGGCGCCTTTACCGGCGGCCACAAACCCCACGGCCAGGAGAGTGATCTCCACATCTTGGCCCAGAAGGAAGGCGAGACCCTGCGCAAGTACATCCAACGCTTCAGCCGTGTGCAGCACAACATCCCTGATGTCCACCCTGCCGCGGTTATCAGCGCGTTCCATCAGAACGTGCGTAACCGCCGCATGCGTGAGGAAATGGCGATGACGAAGATTCGGGATGTCAGCAAGCTCTATGCTCTTGCTGACAAGTGTGCACGCGCAGAAGAGGGGAGGAGACTCCCCGGGGAGGATACTGGCGCGGGAGGAAGCGACAGCGACGACGCCGCCCCGGCAAAGAAGAGCCGGCGGCGGAACAACAGAAGGAAGGGCAAGAAAGAGGTGCTTGCCGTCGAGAAGTCCGGCAAGGAGGCCCCCGCCAAGCAAGCGCAGGCTGGCGACTCCGGCAAGGAGCCTGCCCCTGCAGCAGCGGCCGACAAGCCGGGCAGCTCCGACAAGCAATACTGTAAGATCCACCGCACTAAGGGTCACGACCTCTCCAACTGCAAGCGCGTCGAATATCTCGTCGAGCAGCAGAAAGCTGAGTACGAGAGGCGCGACAAGGAGAAGGCCCAAGGTGGCGGGGAGGAGACAAGCAAGAAGCGGCCGTTCAACGGCCGGGGAGGGCGCCGCGGCAAAGCCAAGCAGCGGCAAGGAGATCGACCTCCCCGGGGCCGCGACAAGGACGAAGAGGACGACGATGAAGACATGGAGGACGAGGAGAACAGCGAGCAGGAGTTCCAGAAGGCCACGGAGGTCCTGTGCGTCGACGGTGGCGCCTCTCTGCACACCTCCCACCGCCAACTCAAACAGTGGGTGCGCGAGGTGAATGCAGCGGAGCCGCCCGTGGAGTCGCGCAGGCTCCTCAAATGGTCCAGCACGCCCATCATTTTTGATCTTGAGGATCACCCTGACCGCACCACTGCGGTCGGGTGCTTGCCGATGCTGGTCTCACCCACCATCCGCAACCTCAAGGTCACCAAAATGTTGGTTGACGGCGGGGCCGGGCTGAACTTGATCTCCTCTGCTGTGATCAAGAAACTCCAGATTCAAGATGGCGAGCTCGAAGAGACCGGTTCATTCCAAGGAATCAACCCGGGAAGGAGCAAGCCCAAGGGAAAAATTACTCTGCCGGTGACCTTTGGCGGGGAGCTCAACTTCAGGACTGAGCGCATCACTTTCGACGTCGCCGATATTCCATTACCCTACAATGGAATACTTGGTCGTCCTGCCCTCGCCAAGTTCATGGCAGCTTCCCATTATGCCTACAACGTACTGAAGATGCCGGGGCCGATAAGCGTCATCACTGTCCATAGCGACAAGAAGGATGCGCTTATCTGCGCCGACAAGATTTACCGGGACGCGGCAGTTGCGGCCGAGAAGGATACTCTTGCCGCTGAAGCTCACGGGGGGAAGAAGACGAAGACCAAGTCCGGCAAGTGCTCTGGGACCCACTCCGGCAACCGCACCTCCTCGGAGTGCTGCGCTGCCGTCGAGGACGTTCCATCGAGCTCCACCGGCAAGAGTAAGAAAGGAATGGCTGCTCCTCCGGCAACCAAGAAAGTGTCCGCAAAGGAGGACGGCACTGGTGGTACCTTCACCATCAGCGCCACCCTTGACAGCAAATAGGAAAGCGCGCTCGTTGCCTTCCTGCGGTCGAATGTCGATGTGTTTGCCTGGCAACCATCTGACATCCCCGGTGTTCCCAGGAAGGTGATTGAGCACAAGCTTGCTGTCTGTCCTCAAGCGCGGCCCATCAAGCAGAAAGTGAGGAAGCAAGCCGTGGAGCGCCAAGAGTTCATCAACGAAGAAATCAAGAAGCTAGAGGCAGCGGGCCTAGTTAGAGGTGTGATCCATCCGACGTGGCTGGCAAATCCAGTCGTCGTGCGCAAGGCCAACGGGAAGTGGAGACTGTGTATAGACTTCACCGATGTGAATAAAGCATGTCCCAAGGATCCATTCCCTTTGCCGCGCATTGACCAGATCGTTGACTCCACTGCCGGATGTGAGCTACTCTGTTTTCTTGATGCATACTCAGGCTATCATCAGATTTTCATGGCCAAGGAAGATGAAGAGAAGACTGCATTTATCACTCCATGTGGCACTTATTGCTTTATTCGCATGCCATTTGGATTGAAGAATGCAGGCTCAACCTTTGCAAGGGTAGTATACACAGCTTTTGAGCCACAGATCCACAGAAATGTAGAAGCTTACATGGATGACATCGTGGTGAAGAGCAAGAGCAAGGAAATCCTGATTCAAGATTTGGAAGAAACGTTTCAGAACCTGCACAGAATACAGCTCAAGTTGAACCCCGAGAAGTGCGTCTTTGGAGTCCCATCCGGCAAGCTTCTCGGGTTCTTTGTATCGCAGAGGGGGATTGAAGCCAACCCCGACAAGATTAAAGCCATTGAGCAGATAGAGGCCCCAAAGCGCGTCAAGGATGTCAGGAGGCTTGCAGGTTGTGTGGCCGCCCTCAGTAGGTTCATTTCAAAGTCTGCAGAACGCGCCCTACCTTTCTTCAAAATCTTGAAGAAGGCAGGTCCCATGAAGTGGACTCCGGAAGCGGAGGCGGCGCTGCAGGATTTGAAACGGTACCTGTCCTCCACTCCAATACTTGTCGCACCTAGACCACAGGAAAAGTTGTTGCTATACTTAGCAGCAACCAACCAGGTGGTTAGTGCTGCGTTAGTAGCGGAGAGGGAGTCCGACGAGGAGTCGGCGCCACCGGCAAGCGAATCCAGCGACAAGCAGGGGGCTGTTCCGACAAGCTCTGGCCCCGACAAGGATGACTCTGCGCAGGAGCAAGGAGAGGTGCGGAAGAAGATGGTGCAGCGCCCAGTGTATTTTGTAAGTTCCCTTCTCCAGGGGGCTAGATCAAGGTACTCTGGTGTGCAAAAATTGCTTTTCGGCCTCCTCATGGCCTCGAGAAAGCTGCGCCATTACTTCCAAGCCCATGAGATAACAGTGGTCACTCGCTTTCCGCTGAAGAGGATATTGCACAACCCAGAAGCGACAGGCAGGATTGTCGAGTGGGCACTGGAGCTGTCAAGCTTTGGACTCAAGTTTGAAAGTACTTCAACCATACAAAGCCGAGCTTTGGCAGAATTCATAGCTGAGTGGACCCCAACGCCAGATGAAGAAATTCAAGAAACAAGCACACCCGTACAAGAAGCGACAAGTGAATGGGTAATGTATTTTGACGGTGCCTTCTCGCTGCAAGGCGCCGGTGCTGGCGTGGTACTCATCGCGCCCACCGGAGAGCACCTCAAATATGTTATCCAGATGCACTTTCCCAGGGAGCAAGCGACAAACAACACTGCAGAATATGAAGGCTTGCTTGCCGGCCTCAGGATTTTGGCCGAACTTGGGATCAGAAAGCTGATTGTGCGGGGCGATTCTCAGTTGGTGGTCCGACAAGTTAACAAGAGCTATCAGAGCCCTTTGATGGAAGCCTATGTCGATGAAGTGAGGAAGCTTGAGGAGCACCTTGAAGGTCTGTAGATGGAGCACGTCCCGAGAGCTCAAAATGAAATTGCAGACGGCCTTTCAAAGTGCGCTTCGATGAAGTTACCTATGGAACCAGGGACCTTCTTGCTCAAGCTGACTCAACCATCCGTTACACCATCGATTGGACAATCCAAGAAGAGAAAGTTGGTCTCCGGCGACTACTTGCCGGCGGATCTTCCTGAAACCGCCGCCAAGGTCCCCAAGATCAACAACCAGAACGCTGAGGAACAGTTTGCTCCTGCAAGTCCTCGGGCTTGTACAGTTGAAGCAAGCGTTCCCGGCAAGCCTCGCCCCGGCGAGCTTGCCGGGGGACCGTCAGCTCCGGCAGAACCAGAGGTCCTTGCCGTAGAAGCTGAGGTTCCCGCAGCGGCCCTCGAGCCTTTAGTCCTTGCCGTTGAGCCTCGGGCTCCGGCATGGGCGCAGCAAATCGTCCGTTTCCTTCAAACTGGAGAACTTCCCGACGACCCTCAAGAGATAGAGAAGATAACCAGGCAGTCAAGTATGTACCAGTTCGTGGATAACGAGTTGTACAGAAGAAGACTCAATGGTGTCAGGTTGAAGTGCATCTCCAGAGAAGATGGACAGAAGCTGTTGGCGGAAATACACGGAGGCATATGCGGCCACCACATTGGCGCAAGGGCGCTTGCCGGAAAAGCTCTCCGGCAAGGGTTCTTTTGGCAAGAAGCCCTCCAGGATGCAACTGCACTAGTAACCAAGTGTGAAGCGTGCCAGTTCCATGCAAAGCAAATTCATCAGCCAGCTCAAGCTCTGCAAACAATTCATTTGTCCTGGCCCTTCTCGGTCTGGGGGCTCGATATCCTCGGCCCCTTTCCCCGAGCTATCGGGGGCTTTGAGTACTTGTACGTTGCAATCGACAAGTTCACAAAGTGGCCAGAAGTGGAGCCGGTGAGAAAGGTGACAGCACAGTCAGCAGTCAGGTTCTTCAGGTCGATTGTTTGCCGTTTCGGGATCCCTAACAGGATCATCACCGACAACGGTACACAATTCACTAGTCGCACCTTCATGCAGTACGTCCAAGACCTTGGCGCCAAGGTTTGTTTCGCTTCTGTTGCTCACCCGAGGAGCAACGGTCAAGCGGAGAGGGCAAATGCTGAAGTGCTGCGTGGGCTAAAGACGAGGACCTTTGACAGGCTGCGCAAGTGTGGAAGAAATTGGATAGAGGAGCTACCGGCGGCTCTTTGGTCAATCAGGACGACACCAAGTCGAGCCACCGGACAGACACCCTTTGCTCTAGTCTATGGAGCAGAGGCAGTTCTCCCCACGGAACTCGTATACGGATCTCCTCGAGTGCTCGCTTATGATGAGCTCGAGCAAGAGCAACTGCGGCAAGATGACGCATTGCTCCTCGAGGAGGGACGTCTCCAGGCTGCTGTACGAGCTGCTCGATACCAGCAAGCCTTGCGTCGCTACCATAGCCGCAAGGTCAAGGCCAGGAGTCTCGAGGAAGGCGACCTTGTTCTTCGGCGTGTTCAGTCCGCCAAGAATTCCAACAAGTTGACGCCGAAGTGGGAAGGCCCTTATCGGGTGAGACAAGTTACGAGGCCCGACGCTGTCCGCCTCGAGACCGAAGAAGGCTTACCGGTGAGCAACTCCTGGAACATAGAGCATCTTCGCAAGTTTCACCCATAAGGCGCGGTTGCCGTGATCCGCTCCGGCAACCACCTTTTGTACAAGCTTTGCCGCTGTTGCATGTAACCCTTTGTACAAAGCCGGGCGCAGACCCCGTGCATCAGTAAAGTTTTTGTGTTTTTCGCACCGACTGCCTTTTGCATGCTTCTCTTTGCTATTTGCATGATCTGTTTGGCATTTGGCGCAACACTCAGATATACGGTAAGCACTAGCTCGCCGAAAGGCCATATACTTGTTTCCCTCTCCCTTTTCTTTCCTCTTAAACAGAAGGAACGTTCCTCGCGCACAAGTTTGCCGAGGGGGAAGGAGGTGGAGGAGGAACCAAGTGCTGTTCAAGAAAGAGAAGCCTTACCGGAAAGCAAGCAATATAAGCAAGCAATTTATGAAAGATAAGTTGTTAGAATTTGACCAGTTCAAATTTTAAATTTTAGTTGTCTTCCTTGAACAGTCACACTTTGTATGGAAAACCTGTGCGCGGAGGAACCTACCCGTAGCTTGCCGCACCCTTATCTTGTTTTCGAGTTCGCTCAACGATTTAAGTGAGCTGCGACAAGTGTCGCGCCCTTGCTTCGTTTCCGAGTACGCTCAGCAAGCTAAGCGCGTTGCGACTAGCTGCGGCAAGGTTGCTTGCCGGCGAAGACCTTGGCCAGCAGGCTGCTCAGAATCCAGCACTCAGCGCTTGCGGCAAAGGCCCCTTACCGGCAAGCTCCCGGGGAGCGTAGGGTGAAAAACATACAAAGTCAAAGATTGAGACAAGGAAGATAACATTGCACTGATTAATCAAAATAAAGTAAATATCTTACAAAGGATAACTTGTCGCGATGGACTAATGAGTTCATGACATAATGTGCAGCAACAAAAAGATAAAGATAACGGAGCCCTAGTCTACGCGGTCGCCCTCCTTCCTGCCAAGCTTAGCCACCTTGGCGATGATGTGGGCGACCTGCTCCTTCAGGGCCTCCGTGTCTGCATCAGCCGGCAAGCTGTGAAGAACGTTGGTGAGATTGATCCCCGGGTTGCGGTACACGATCTTCGTCAGCACCCGCTCCAGAGTTCCCGCGCAGAGCAGGCGCGACTCCTCGGCCAGCTGCGCGGGGATTCGGTTCCGGAGACCTGCAAGGGCCGGCGCGATCCCTCTGAAGAAGAGGCTGAGCCTGGCGCTGTGCGGGAGGTCCGGATCCGGCGAGTAGATGAGATGTTCAACCTTCAGCGCCAGCAGCTCCTGGTCAATGTTGGACGCAGAAGAAACCAAGTCTTCGGTCCATACCTCAATGGTCTGGCGGAAGAGCTCGGATGCTTTGTTGACGCTGTCCACCAAGGTCCGCTCCTTGCGGAGCTCCTCCTTCAGCTTGTTCTCTTGAGCCCGGGCAGCGTCGAGCGAATCCTTCAGAGTGGTGACCTTCAGCTCCAAGTCCTCGATGGAGTCCTTGGCGGCCTTCAACTCGTCGCCCCTCTTGGAGAGACTCACCTGGAGCTCTGAGTTTGTGTGGGCATCCTTCTCGCGCTCCGTGATGAGCGCGGCGACCTTCTCCGCGCTCACCTTCAGCGCCTTCTCCAGCTGCTCAACCTTGGCGGAGAGCTCCTTCTTGGCGTCTTCCGCGGCAACCGCGGCGGCTTTCGCCTCCTTCAATTCCCCGCCAAGGGCGGCCTCGCGAGCGGCAAGGTCCTCCTCATGGGAGTCGAGCTCGACCTTCCGCTGCGCGAGCTCTCCCTCTCGCCGGGACAGCTCCACCCCGGCGAGCCGCTGCTGTTCCTCAGCGTCAGCCTTCTCGAGCACCCACTCCTGGTACTCGCCGGCGAGACGCTCGCGCTCCTCCGCCACCTCGCGGAGGGCCGCCTGGTTGGCGGCGCTGAGCTCCGCCGCGCGCTTCTCCATTTCCGCGGCGGCCTTGGCGGCAAGGGCCTCCCGGGAGGCGAGCTTCGCCTGCCTGGCCCGGTAAAGGGCCAGGAGCTGGTGGAGCAGCTTCTCCTCCTCGGGCCCCGCACTCCCGCCGGGCGCCTCGACGATCTTCAGGCCTGCGGAGGCGAGGACTTCTCCGTCGAACGCCTCGCCCTCCGCGGGAGCTCGTGATGAAGACCCCCAAGGCATCTGGATGAAGACGCCGTTGGGGGCCTCAAGATAGTACCCCTGCTCCCTGCTGGCAGAGGAGCCGGTGGCCGGTGCAGCATCCGATGCTCCCGCCGCCTCCGGGCCGGCGGTGCGGTCGCCGTCCCCCTCCCCGGCCGCTGCGTCCGCAGCCGGAGCAGTCTCCTGTGCGGCCGGCTCGGCGGCCTCGGCCATCTCCTCGACGACAGGGGCGTCGCCGCCGCCACCCTGCGCGCCCTCCTCCTCGAGGTTGATAACCTCCGTCTCCATGGGCTCAGGAGGAGGAAGATCTAAAAAGAAGAAGAAGAAAAAGAAGTTCAAGATTCAAGCAAATATCCAAAAAGAGGCAAAGCCAAGAAGACAAGTCGCAGAACATACCTTGGCGGACGTCCTCGGCGGCGGGCTCCCTCGCCGGGGAGCTCGGCCTTGGCGGAGTGGCCACCCTCGCCGGGCTGCTCGCCCTTGGCGGGGTACTCTGCCTTGGCGGAGTACCCGCCCTTGGCGGAGCACTCTCCCTTGCCGGAGAGTTCTGCCTTGGCGGGGACGGCGGGGCCTGCGGCTCCTCGACGACAATCTCCGGGCGCTCTTCCCGCTGTGGCTCCACCTCTGCACAAAACAAGACAAGAAACATCAAGACATGAAGACAAGACCAAATCCTCGGGCGTACCCCGACAAGCGAAAAGAGTAAACCCCAGACTTACGCTGGGGGCTGCGCTGCGGGCTGCGCTGGGGGCTGCTCCTCGGAGCAGCGCTCGGGTCCGGCAGGCTCGGCTCCGGCACACCCCCTGTTGCCGCAGCTGCTGAGTCTTCCGCGACCTCGACCTCGGGCGCCTTGGCCTTCTTCGCCGCGCGATGGGCCAGGGTCCTGAAATCAGAGCAATGAACAGAGTCAGCATCAACAAAAAAACCAAGACAAAAATCAAGAAGATGTAAAGGTCTTGGATCCTTACTCCTGGTCCTCCTCGTCGTCCTCGCTCAGGGCGGAGAAGTCGTACTCCACCGTGGGCGCGTCGGCGCGAGGAGCGGAAGACGAAGACTCCCTCGCGCGCTTGGTGTTCACCGGGGCTGGGGGCTGCGAAGACCCAGCCCCCGTGGTAGCCGGCGCCCAAGGAGCGGGCGGAGCCGCTGCTCCGCTCCGAGAAGACCCCTGCCGGCTCGGCGCCGGCCTGCGAGGCGCCTCCGTCGTGGTCCGCGCGCGGGCCGCCTCCGCTGTGGCTGGTGCGCCGGACGGCCTTGGCGCGGCTTGGCTCCCCCGGGGAGCTGCCCGGCGAGCTGGCTGTTGCCGGGGCGCCTGCGCCCTCTCCCCCGTCGCCGTCTTGCGGAGACGCTTCGGTGGGGACTGCCTTGGGCTTGCCGGGGGCGGGGAGCTCTCCGACGAGGAGAGGTCGTCGGCGTAGAGCTCCGTGGATCCGCCGGAGTCCTCGGCCTCCTCCTCCTCCTCTTCCCCGGCCGGCTCACTGGGCCCAGCGTCCTGCGCTGCGGCCCCCTTTCCCTTGGCGCCTCTGCCCCTCGCGGCGCCTCTGCTCCCTCCGGCGGCACCCTCCATTGCCGCGGCCTCGGCCACGATTCCGTGGATTCCGGAGTGCCTCAGAGAGGGGACTCCGGCGAGCGCGTCGGGAGGGAGCTGCAGCAACCTGCGGATCTCCGCCTCCTCCGCCTGGGTGGACGCGTCCGCAACCTCCGCCTCTTCAGGCGTGTATCCAAAAATTCCTGCCGCCGCGGCTGCGGCGGCCTCTTCAGCCCGAGAAGCTATGTAGGCGATCTCCTGGTCGGTGGTGTCCCGCGTGTGCTCCTTGAGGTCGTTCTTGTTCTTCGCCACCTCTGCGAGGTTGTCGTAGAAGTTGAGGACGTCGATAGGCTTGGGAGCGATCCACGTGCGGTCCACGCCGTGCGAGTCACACATGGGCATCATGGCGAGGATGCGATCCCGGACGATGTTGTTGCACAGCGGCACCACTTCCCGGGGAGGCCTGAACCACTCGGGGTGTGCCGGGTCGTACTTGAAGAGTTCCCGGACCATCCCCTTCAGCTCCAGCGTGGTGAAGTTGAAGTTGAGCCCGGGGCGCAGCCTCATTATGTCTGCCGGGCCGCCGTACTCCCAGGCCGGCCTCTTCCGGTCTTGGAGAGGGGCGATGCGCCGGCGGAGGAAATCTGCGCCCACCTCTGCAACTGACAGCTTGGCCATCCGAAGACGAAGAATCCGGACGAGGGTGATGTCGAGTTTGATGTTGTCCGAGTCCAGCTCGCTCCAATCCCTGCCGCGCACGATGGGTGTTGTGCGCGGCGCGGTGAAGGACTGCGGCGCATCTTCAACGATCCAGCACCACTCCGCGCGCCACTCCTCCCACTTGCCGCGGAGCTCCCCCGGCAAGTAGGATCCCTTCTTATTCAGACGGAAAACCCAAGAAATTCCTCCGGAGAGGGGGGCGTCGGCCTCTGCTCTAGGAGTGAAGAAGTGCCTAAAAAGCGCTACGTTTGGGTGTACTCCTATGAAGTTTTTGCACATATGTGCGAAAACCGCCATGGTGAGGATGGCGTTGGGGGTGAAGTCAAGCAGATGGAGGCCGTATGTGTTCATAATGTCGCAGAAGAAGTTTGAGAAAGGAGGACAGAGACCACAATGAAAGAAGGCAGCAAAGAAGTGGTACCCGCCGGGATATTCGTCCTTGGCGGCGGCCGGATAGGCTCGAGTGCGGGGGTGCGCCTTGGTGTCTTTGGCCCAGAACAAGTAATACTTGTTCCAGAGCTCCCGCACGCCGAGCTTCGGCGGGAAGACGAGATGCTGCTTCCGGTACGCGATGAGCTTCGCCGCTTGCTCCGACTTCTCCCTTTTGGACTTCTCCGCCTTCGCCTTGTCGGTCTTTGGGGCCATGGCGGACGCGGCGGAAGGAGGGGAACGAAGAGCTCGGCGGCGGCGGAGGTGTGGAGGCAGAGCGCAAGAGGGATCTTTGGAGGAAGGAGACGATGCAATGAAAGCGCAAGGAGGGGAACCGCGCCCGCTTCCTCTGCTTTTATGGGGGAGTGGGGGGCGTTTCGCCCTTTCCATTAAGAGATCGTGGGCACGTCCCATCCCACGGCGCCGCGATCGACGCGTGCCGTTACAGTGGGGTGCGGCGGATACGGAAGTGGATTCGGCGCGCCGCGGGCCGCGGGTGCCCGTGCACTGTTTTGGGCCTGGCCCAACAGCGCTCGGCACCGTGTGTGGCCCAGGCCCGGTGGCTCCTGTCGGTGTACTAAGGTAGGGGTACCTCAGTACCCCAACTTGTGCACGGACAGTTGCAGCTTCCCGTGGCAGGGTTTACCGCGTGCTCGCCGGAGACCTTCCTGCTCCGTATCAAACCATTCAAAAACAAAGTATACAAGACAGAAGATCGAGACCCCGGCAAGAGGAGCTTGCCGGGAAGGCCGTACCAGGCTCAAGACTGCCCCACTAACACAAGACCCTGGCAAGAGGAGCTTGCCAGGAAGATTAGAAGACACGCCTCAGCGCTATATGCGCCCCGGCAAGGGCCCGGGGAGCGGCAAGCTCCCGGGCCCGGCAAGATCAAGGCCCCGGCAAGGTGCTTGCCGGGAAGGCTGCGCTGTGTGCCCGCGCTCCAGCTCATCGGCCCACGCGTCGCCCTGGGGCCTATCCAGGGACGCGTGGCGGATGGCTGTGCAGCCTGGGGTACACGGTGGCACACCACGGTGATGGATCCATCGCCGTGGCAGACGGAGACGCAAGAGCGGGAGCTTTTGGGGTCGACGGCGACGGGCATTAAATGCCCTTGTCCCCCACTGTTAAAAGTAGGTATAGACCACTGTTCTGTACTGTAGCTTCACTGTTCCCGCACTATTACAACTACCACCTCTTTTACGTTTTTACCCCTTTCTCCTACGTTGACACCTGTCGGTGACCCCTTGCACTATAAAAGGAGGCCCATGCACAACGTGGAGGGGGTTCGGAACCTAGATCACTCTCGCGCTTGGTGTAGCTGCTTCTTCAAGCTCCCGAGCGCTCAAACTCAATACACAACCAAGCAGGAGTAGGGTTTTACGCGTCTACCGCGGCCCGAACCTGGGTAAAACTGCCCGCGTGCTCGCTACGATCTGCTCTTTGTGCTCCCTCCGCCCTCGTACCGCACAGACAAGGGGCTCCGGTCCCATAGGTGTTCGTGGCGGACAGTTTCCCCCGACAAAGGTGTTGCCGGTCTTGCTCTCGTATCCTCCAACTCCAACTCCTACGACCTATTTGATTCACCAAATGAGGGAATTGGAAGATGCTTCATGGCTAAAGGCCCCAATGTATCACACCCTGAATTCTTTGACTGCAATAGTGATGAGGATGACTTGCTTGGTGAAGATGAGCTCTTGCATGATAAATCTAGTGAGCCTAGTAACGATGAAAATGTTAGTAGTCTTTACAGTCAAGAAGAGTCGAATGACAATGCTATGAAGGAGATTGAGCGTCTAACTAAAGAACTAAACACTCTTAAGTTAGCTCATGAAACAACTCAAGAAGATCATATAGAGCTCCTAAGATCTCATGAGAAGCTACGCTTCGAGAAGCTCACTCTAGAGCAAGAACATGAGTTTCTAAAAGCGATCAATGACGATCTTCGAAAGAAGAGTTCTTCATATCTTGCCAAACGACTTCTCTTGTCTAATTTCTTGCCACACATTAAGACTAAGCATGACAAGCATAAGAAAAATTCTTCCTCTAGTAGTAACAATAACCATGCTAAATCCAATGCTGTTGCTTCTAGTAGTTCTTTTGATTCCACTAACAATGTTTCAAGCCAAGTTACACTTGAGAAAGAGAATAGTTTATTGAAAGGGATCATAGAGAAAGGTGTCTACAAGAGCCTTGCCGGAAGCAAGAACTTTGAGGAAATTGTTCGCAAGCAAGGAAGGCACCGGAAGAATCAAGGAATTGGTTTTGAGCGAAAGTTCAACGCCGAAGGTGTTGAGTGGGAAGAAGGTCAATATCCTACTCCACAGTTTGTTTCTCAAAAGGAGAAGTATGATCCTACTTCTTCCAATGTGGAACAAGCTCAAGATGACCTTCCACCACAAGACCACAAGCTAAAAGCCAAGGACAAGCTTCAAGAGGAGATTGATGCATTCGTTGAAGCACCTCAAGCCATGGTCAAGTGGGTTCCCAAGGAAACGTCAAGTTCTACTTCGTCAAGCTCAACTACAACCCCAAGGATTCCCATCAAGATGATGTGGATCCCGAAGAAGAAGAACTAGAAAGTTCTTGAGGGTGACTCCGCCAACATACTTCACTCACATTCATTTTGGCAAGAACTTGTGCAATCAACTTCCACATCATACACTAGTTCATGGAGTCACAAACCCTCTTGTTGGTAAGTCAAGGGACAAGGTAATCATTGCTTTCATGGACATCATCTATTGTGAACTTCAATCTATGTCCATGGATATCCTTGTTTGTTCCTTGTGGGACTAACCCATGTAGGTATTGAAAGTGCCCTAATCCAAAGGATAGCTCCCAACTCTTGATGATCTCCATCAACATTGAGCATCCACATCTTCAACATCTACATGAAGTCTTCTACGATAACCCAAGGTTAGTTTGACCCTTTAAAAGGGGTTCTCACATCTAGGGGGAGCTTTGCTCTAAGAAATTGAGCTAAAGCATCTTCAAACGATGTGAACACATCAATGCTTTATGTAAAAGTGGTAACCCCACTTGTGCTTAAACGATGAGTATGACCTATGATCAAATGTTCTCATTTGGATCCTAAGTCAAAATACTCATATAAAGATGACCTAGTCATCGACAAATTGTGTGTTAATTGCTAGAGTTTTGGTTGTGCATGTTTGACACATATTTCATTTGCTATCTTATTGTGTGAGCATGTTGGATGCATGATTTTATCCATTCGAGGACATCCATTTGTTGTTTTGGTTGTTTTGTTTTTTTTCTGACCAAATGGATGGACAAGAATGCCTAAGTACCTCCCCTAGCTATCTATGCTTTCTCGTCTCAAATTCTATTCATGCTTACATCACAAACTTTGAACAAGTCATTTTCGGACCCTCCGGGTGAGGAGCACTCGGAGCCACCGATCCGTCAAGGGCTAACCTCCAAAACCTTCTAAGTGATTTCGGTCAGACCAACTCACTCAAACTCGGTCAAACCGAAAGCATTTAGACTGATCTAGGTTTCATCTCGGTGAAACCGAGTTGTGATTTTCGGCGTGACCAAAGTGCATAACTGCCTAGCAATTATCCATCTCGGTGCCACCGAGTTTTACAACTCGGTCCCACCGACAGCAAAGGGATATATATACCAAGGGCCGCGCGCGTTGATTCCTCCTTCAAATGTTTTCGCCCCCACA
Organism: Secale cereale; assembly: GCA_902687465.1. Taxonomy (NCBI): domain Eukaryota; kingdom Viridiplantae; phylum Streptophyta; class Magnoliopsida; order Poales; family Poaceae; genus Secale; species Secale cereale. The sequence continues at coordinate 383,994,778 of LR738715.1, read as the reverse complement.
TCCCTTGCTGCCGTCGCCTTGATCTCCGGATCGTCGCCGTCGTCGCCTGTGCGCCCTCGCCGCAGGTCTCCATCGCCGTCAACGGACATCTCCTCCGCGCCGTTGCCGCCGTAGAGAAACTCCACCAAGTTAGGGTGAGTTTTGATCCCACTCGTGCTCCCATCTCCGATTCAATGCACGTTTGGATTGCAAATATCTTACCACGATTGAAATCTTCCTTTACACCAGATTGGTTCGTTTGAACTAGATTCGAGTAAAAAATTTAGGGTTAGGTTTCCACGAAACACATCTCGGTAAAACCGATTTTATAATTTCGGTGTGACCGATTTGGCCTCTGGCCATTGCACTGCACCCTTCGGTCCAACCGAGTTGTGCAAATCGGTGTGACCGAAATGTAGTTTTTATGAAACCCTAGTGTTTTCGGCAGGACCGAAAACCACTTCGGTCAAACCGAAAGTGGTGTGCCAAGCCCTGTTTAACACTTCGGAGTCACCGAAACTAAAACTCGGTCTGACCGAAATGTCTTCTGTGAAAACTTAAAACTAGAATTTGAACTCATTTTTTTGCAAAAACTTCTGCAATTTGTGATAACTCTTCTTCTCTGCCTATACCTTATCTATTCATAGGTTGTCAGCCATGTCAGATGCCAGTGACAGTCAAAACAGGTAAGAGTCACCCATTGCATACATTCCTGAGGTAGACACTAGTCCTGAGACTAGTAGCCCATTTGATGATGGTGAGAGGAGTACACCTAGTGGCATGCCTCCTGCAGCAACCAGAGCTAGAAAGGAGAAGAATTCCGATGATGAGGATTCTGATTTCGTTGTTGAGGAAGAGGTGACCTCAAAGCCTAAGAGGAAGGTTGTTGCCAAAGAGCAACAAGGTCAGCAAACTAAGAAGGGCACCAGCAAAGTCAAGCAGTCAACTGTTGCTAAGAAGCTGAATTTGGGAGAGGCAGCTCCAAGCAAAGTGAAGAAAACCTCCAAGAGAAAGAGGGTAGTGTATAGTGATTCTCATGCAGATGCAGCAGTCGAGGATGAAGATGAAGAAGCACCCCAGCCTGCTCCTCAGAAGCAGAAGCTCATGGGTGATGCCATTAAGGCTGGAGCCACTTCAAAGCCCAAGAAATCTGCTCAAGCTAAGGCAGCTCCAGCAAAGCCTGCTGCCAAGCCCAAGAGGACTACCAGAAACATTCCAGCGTCTGAAAAGAACAAGGATGATGTGCCACCAGCTGAGTCTGACAAGGAAGGACAAGTGTTGCTGAAAGTCCGTCCAAAACTGCCACTTCACAATGATGCTCATCCTCAAGCTGAGGATATGAAGGCAAGGAAAGATAGAGGTCTCAGGCTATGGAGACAAGCTGACCCATATGCCGTGAGGAGAAGAACTACTGTAGATCCCAGATTTCACACCAGAGAGCAGCAGGACTTCTATGAGACCGTGCTGATGGACATGAAGCCCATAGTCGCAGACACCAGATATGTTGACTGGGAATACATTGACAGCGAAGAGCACAGAGATTTCTTTCCACATGTGCATGAAAGTTTCACTGCATGTGGAGTTGCAGAGTTTGTGGGTCAGAAATTGACCAGTTGGAACGATGAGATGATAATGCAATTCTATGCCACAACTCACTTCTATCCTGATGGAAAGATCACATGGATGACTGAAGGTCAAAGGTTCTCTTCTTCTGTTGAAGAATGGGCTGAAATTCTGAATGCTCCAGTGCAACGAGAAGATGATATTGATGCCTATGGGATTCCAAAGAAGAATCATGAATCCATGAAGAACATGTACAAAGAGATTCCAGCAGAGGATTTGGAAGTATGGAAGCTCGGCTCAGTCTACCATCTCCAGGCAGGCTTACCTACCACCAATACTATTTTGAGGCATACCTTGATGCCCAAGTCTGGAGATCATCGCATGATCAGAGGATATTCTATCAACATGCTGCATATACTTGATGAGAAGGCACCTTTCAAGGTGATGGACTTAATGGTAGAGACCATTAAGAGGACTGCAGCTGACCAGAAAAGGTCTTGTGGATTTGCCCCACAGATTCAGATGCTTATCAATGCCAAGTTTGGCACGGGCAAATTCTTGTTGGATAGGAAACATTTACCCCTGCAGCCAGAGCATGAAGACAATGTTGTTGTGATGGATGAGGAGGATCCGACATCTGTTGAAGGTCAAGCCAAGATCGAAGCTGCTAAGAAAGCCAAGGCTGACAAAGAAGCAGCAGCAGCAGCAGCTAAACCAAAGAGTTTCGGAGAGCAGATTCTTGAAGCTACTCAAAGGATTGAACAACGCCTGGCCAGCATTGAACAGTCTCAGGAGAGCTTAGAGAGGATTGTTGACGAGAAGATCCACGCTCTGGACGTGAAGCTGACTGAAATTCAAGTGACCGTCAAAAAGCTTGAGGCAGACATGGAGGAAGCAAAGCAGGACAAGGCAGAGCTTATGCAGGATGACTTAGTCCAGGATTCTCATCGACAGACTGCTCCGGTTCCCAAAGGATCCCGATCAGCTGCTATTCCAGTGACTGACACCAGGACCACAGTTCCAGCAGTTACTCCAGCTACAGCTCCAGTGTCCACTCCTCCAGCACAGACATCAGCTGAAGTCTTCGCCAATGCCGTCATATCTACTCCGACATCAACCCAGACGGGAGCCGCCAGCAGAGCCCACAGTGACGTTTAGCTCTATGCTTTTTCGAACTTTTTGGTAACTTGTTGCCAAAGGGGGAGAAATTGTATAGATCATAGGGCTTCGAGAGAGAGTGCTCTTTCGTTCTTTTGCGATTTCTTTGAGATACTTTTGGTTTTCGAGACTTATAGTGTGCTTGATACTCCGTTTGATGCTACCTTTATGAGTGCTTGGTCGTACTATGCTTTAATGTGTGCTTAATGCTTATCATATGCTATTCCTATCTTGTATGACTATTTACTCATGTCTTGGTGATTGGGTGCATGTTGTTCATTCTTATCATTTTGTGCGCTCCACCAAGATGTATGTGACATGGAAGAGTGACCCATGATCCTAATCGATTGTGCATTTGCATTCAAACGCAAATCTTAAATAATGCACAAATTTAGGGGGAGCTCTTGCTTATCACATACTTCTCAAAGCAACGATATTATTCATTGATTATATCTTTTGTTGAAGCTTTGATCTATATGTTGTCATCAATTACCAAAAAGGGGGAGATTGAAAGTGCAACTAATCCCCGGGTGGTTTTGGCAATTAATAACAACATATATATCATTGAACTAATAGTTACTTGAGAATCATTTCAGAGAAGTTCAATGATATGGGTATGGCTAGGACTGAAGAAGTGGACCCCTCAAAATGCTAAGGCAAGCATTGGCAAAAGCTCAAGACTCCATTTTTGGTTTAGTGATCCAAGATCACATTGAGTCCATAGGAAAAGCCAATACTATTAAAAGGGGATGAGGTTATGTTGATGATCTGGTTGCTCAAGTGCTTAGTGATATATCTCCTTAAACTATCAACAACTTTCACTACAATATACACTCATAAGTAATCTCGGTCCCACCGATAATCCAAACTCAGTCACACCGAGATGAACCACCTCAGCCATAAGCCAAACCCTAGCAAAATCGGATATTCTGATTCTGATATCGGTTTCACCGAAACATGAGTTGCCAAGCTTCTGTAACCTTTTGTCATCAAATCGGTGTCACCGAGATGATAAAGTCGGTCCCACCGAAACTGGCATGCTCTTGTCTTTGCTCAAATCGGACTAACCAAGATGGTATTTTCGGTCCCACCGAAAACCCCAACGTTCACATTATTTGAACTTTCGGTCTCACCGAGTTGTCCACTTCGGTCCCACCGAGATTGCTCAAATATGTGTGTAACGGTTGGATTTTGTGTGGAGGCTATTTATACCCCTCCACCCCCTCTTCATTCGTGGAGAGAGCCATCAGAAAGAACTACCACTCCTACCTTACATTTCTGAGAAGAGAACTACCTACCCTTGTGTTGAGATCAAGTTGCTCCACTCCCACCATATGAAACTTGATCTCTAGCCTTCCCAAGTTGCTTTCCACTCAATCCTTTCTTCCACCACAGCCAAATCAGCGAGGAGAGTTGAGTGTTGGGGAGATTATCATTTGAAGCACAAGAGCAAGGAGTTCATCATCATCTACAACATCTATTACCTTTTGGAGGGTGGTGCCTCCTAGATTCGTTAGGTGTCGCTTGGGAGCCTCCGTCATCGAGATGTGGAGTTGAACCAAGAAGTTTGTAAGGTCAAGGAGATCACCTACTTCGTGAAGATCTACCCCGAGTAAGGCTAGCCCTCCGTGGGCGTAGACCATGATGGAATAGACAAGGTTGCTTCTTCGTGGACCCTTCGTGGGTGGATCCCTCCGTGGACTCGCGCAGCCGTTACCCTCCGTGGGTTAAAGTCTCCATCAACGTGGATGTACGATAGCACCACCTATCGGAACCACGGGAAAAATCATTGCGTCTCCAAAATTGCGTTTGCTCTTCTCCACCTCTCTTTACTACATGTGCAATTTACTTTCCGCTGCCTATACTCTAGAATTGCATGTGTAGGGTGATGCTTGACTTGATCATAATTGTGAATCTGCCAAAAACTGTTCTTTGTCAAAAGGCAGAATTTTTATATTTACAAGTAGTCTAATCACTCCCCCTCTAGACATACTTTCGATCCTACAGTGGACAAGGACGATGTAATCCTCTCCAAAAGATCAAAATCTACCTCCTTCAAGCTAGCAGATGAAATCATAAAATTCCAAGTGCACCCAACGGACCCTAGTAAGACAACATCTATCGGGGCACAGCTGGATCTGGCGGTAGAGAGCGCGTTACGCGCCTTCCTTTGGGAAAATTGGGATATATTCGCCTGGCACCCTTCAGATATGCTGGGAATCCCATGCAGGCTGGCCGAACACAACCTCAATATTATCAAAGAGTGGAAAGTAGTCAAGCAGTCTCTACGATGGTTTTCTGAACCCAAAAGACAAGCAATGGGAGAAGAGCTAGCCAAGTTATTGGAAGCCGGATTCATTAGAGAAATTAAACATCCGGATTGGCTAGCCAACCTAGTCATGGTGCCGAAGAAGGATAAATCAATGCGTCTCTGCGTCTACTTTACATACCTAAATAAGGCCTGCCCATGGGATCCCTTCCCTTTGCTGCGCATTGATCAAATTATCGATGCAACGGCCGGACACGACTCTTTGTGCTTCCTTGATGCTTACTCCGAATACCATCAAATAAATATGAAGGAATCCGATCAGGCCGCAATGGCATTTATCACGCCGTACGGTCCCTTCTGTTTCAACACTATGCCCTTTGAACTTAAAAACGCTGGCGCCACATATCAACACAAGATTCAAACATGCTTAGAAAAACAAATTGGCAAGACCGTGGAGGCATATGTTGACGATGTAGTCATTAAGACCAAACACTTCAAGACTCTGGTGGAAGATCTCTGCCTTACGTTTGATAACCTTCGAGAATATGACATAAGCCTCAATCCGGAAAAATGTGCTTTCAGAGTTCCAGACAGAAAGCTATTAGGGTTCATTTTATCACATAGAGGAATCGAAGCTAACCCAGCTAAGATCCGGGCCTTGTCAGAGCTCAAAACGCCAACCGATCTCAAGCAAGTGCCAAACCTAGCAGGCTGTGTAGCGGCCTTGAGCCGCTTCATGTCCAGGTTAGGAGAAAAAGCATTGCCACTTTATAGATTTCTATGAGGCACTTACAACTTCGAATGGACGGACGCAACCATAGCTAGATTGGAAGAAATAAAAATTATACTAGCGAGCAACCCAATCCTAGCCACCCCCTGTGTTGGCGAACCAATGTTGCTGTATATATCAGCCACTCACCAGGTAGTGAGTGCCGTGCTTGTCGTCAAACGAGCCGAAGAGGGACATAAGTCCCCAGTTCAAAAACCCGTATACTACGTATCCGAGGTTCTAACACCGTGCAAATCACGGTACTCCCACTATTAAAAAATTGCCTATGCGGTCTTCATGTCATCTCGGAAACTTCGACACAACTTTCAAGAGTGTTCGATCACAGTGGCATCTGAAGTACCCCTTAACAATATTATTAACAACAAATACGCCACTGGCCGCATAGCAAAATGGGTCATCGAGCTCTTACCGTTCGAGATATCTTATAAGCCATGCCAGACTATTAAATCCCAAGTGTTGGCTGACTTTGTCGCAGAATGGACTGAAGCCGAACTCCCTAAAGAGTACGGCTCATATTCCCACTAGACAATGTACTTCGATGGTCCCAAAATGCTAGCCGGATTGGGGGACATCGTAATATTGATATCTCCAACTGGAGATACAGTCCGATACGTTCTACAACTTATGTACACGGACTCAAACAATGCGGCCGAATATGAGGCCCTACTGCATGGTCTCCGCCTAGCTGTATACATGGGCATACAACGCCTCGAGGTACGCAGAGACTCTAACCTTGCTATCTCCCAAATAAACGGAGATTTTCATACGAATGATTTAAAAATGGCAGCTTATCGCAATGCTATATTGAAAATATCAGCTAGATTTGATGGGTTGGAATTCCATCACATAGCCCGTGATAATAACCAGGCCACTGACGTACTCACTCGTATGGGAACTAAAAGCGACCCAATCCAGCCTAACACCTTCGTGGAAAGGCTATTTAAGCCATCAGTAACATGGCAGGACACAGGCGATGATACGGATTCGGATCCGAACACACCCCCGGCCGAACTTAACCCAGACGTCATCGAAGACTCAGACATGGAGATAACTCCTTCAGCTCACAAGATCATGGTTGTCATAGCCTCTTGGACAGAGCCCTTCTTAGCTTACCTTAAAAGGCAGGAGCTCTCCGGTGACCAAAATGAGGCCCACCGCATAGTCCGGCGTTCTAAAGTCTAAAAAGTTCAGGAAGGTGTGCTACATAAGAAAAGCACTACTGGTGTTCTCCAAAGGTGCATCTTTGAAGAGGAGGGAAGGCAAATTCTCATTGAAATACACGCTAGAATGGGCGGCCACCATGCCGCAGGCCGGGCGCTCGTAGGCGAAGCATTTTGAGCTAGCTTTTACTGGCCCAATGCTCGAGCAGATGCCCAGACCTTATTTCGACATTGCGTTGCCTTCCAGCTCTTTGCAAATCAAAGTCAGATGCCTCCCACCGCTTTGAGAACAATCCCCATTACTTGGAATTTTGTGGTCTGGGGGGGATCGATATGGTCGGACCCCTTAAAGGGGGAAGCCATAAAAAGAAATACTTGCTGGTGATGGTAGATAAATCCACTAAATGGATAGAAGCCAAGCCAGTAAAAACAACTGAGGCAGGGCCAGTGATAGATTTTATATCTGGTGTAGTACACCATTATGGTGTCCCGCATAGTATTATCACACATAATGGCACCAACTTTACTGCTTACGAGGTAAAAAATTGGTGCGCAAAGTTAGGCATTAAACTTGATTATGCTTCTGTGTACCACCATCAAACAAACGGTCAAGTCGAAAGAGCCAATGGTATGATAATGAGCGACATTAAACCACAACTAGTGCGCTCCATACGGGAGTCTGATAAACACTAGGTCGAGGAGCTTGACTCCGTACTCTGGGGGTTGTGGACCACACTTGATCGGACGACCGGATACACACCTTTCTTCATGGTGTACGACGCAGAGGCTGTTTTGTCCTGTGACATTATTCATGACTCACCTCGAGTGCGCATGTACGAGGAGAGAGAAGCCGAGCTAGATCGGCAGGACGACCTAGATAGACTTGAAGAGCAGTGCGATCAGGCCCGTTCCGCATTTTATCTACAACAGGCCAGGCGACACCAGAGCAGAGAAGTGCGGGTCAAGACATACAATGTCGGCGCACTCGTTTTACGCCTCTCGGAGAAGAAGAAGGACAAGCTCAAACCAAAATGGAGGGGCCCTTCATTATCGACGAAGTACTCACCGGTGGAGCCTATCACCTTCGGAATGCACAATACAACCGCCTTGAGCCGAACCCGTGGAACGCTGCCAGGCTCCGACGATTTTATGGATAGATCGGTAGCAATCTTTTCCTCCTTTCAAGTTAGGTCTTATCTCTAATCTTTTATTTTTCTCCTATTCCTCTTTTTTACATTTTCTCTCATTGGTAAGTATTCGGCTCACCCGAGTTGCCACAGGATAAGTACATATTCGAATGTATCTACCTCAAATATACTTGGGGGCTTCTTTAACGAAGCCCATTACAAAAAGCTTCTTGCTTAAAATGTCATCTGTTTCTACAGTCCTTCCTTCCCATTATATGCACCAATATGACTGAAGTTCTGGCCAAGCTGGGTTGCCTAGCTCCTATGCTTACCCCTACTTTTCCGATTGTTCGGCTAGGGCGTAAAGGGTGCACCTCTGCGATTGTTACAACCGGTTAATCCGGACATGTACCTTAGATTGGGTGAAGCCGAAAGCTAGCGCTCTTAATGGAATAATCGGTCGGCGGATAAACGAGATAACACTTTAATGCATACATTCTAATTATCATAGGATATGGCAGCCTACAATCCTGTTTTACAGGATCAAAAGCCTAGGCTTGCATATGTATGCATGCCGACCCAGGGAAAGGAACTCTTAATGGAACTATTCTCTCTGGAAGATGTTTCTTACGTTAAATAGTAATATAACATAACTCCCCGAATACAGTTTGTCTATTCAAGTAATTATGACCAGATTGCCTGGTTTCCAAACATACCACGTGTTTCCCACAGGTATAGTATTCAGAAGCACTCCAGCCTTTGGGTTTATGGAGGTTAAAGCGGAAGGTCGGCCATGAGAACCTTTTTATAATTTCGGACGTAGATAAGTTTGATGGTAAAAGTACATTGATACATAGAATCAAACGACTAATCTTTCTCTATTCCCTCTATAAGGCTGTCTAGTCTACAGTCATGTTGGGAAAACTTGGCAGATGTCTCCACTTGGTCAAATACCAAGCTCACGAGGATTTCTTGTCCATCCGATCCTTGAGGTCCCACGCGAGCCATATGATTCGGATCAAGATGGGTGTAGTGTGTCTTCACCATGGCCCAGGCTTCTCGAGCACCCATGCGACATGCTGACGCTTTCCATAGTTCGAAGTGGCGTCGAGCCCCTTTGAACAGGTCCGCCTAGTCCTCCATAGTTTCAGGAGGGGAATCGCCCGACCATAAAGCCTTGGCAATATTCTTCATGGCCTTCCGAGCTCGCTCATGGACCATGGAAAGCTCTTGCAGCACGTCACCCTCAAAACCGGACACTTCCCTTTCAGGCTGCCCAGTAAACAAACCTGTAGGAACAGTTTTATGAAAAACTTTCAACATAAGGGACTATAAGGAGAGCTAGGTATAAGGGACATACTGAACATGCCGCCTTTTAGCCTTCGGTTCTCTTCCATGGCACTTGAGAGTTGGGCTCTTACGTCCTTTAGCTCATGTTCCAGCCTAACATTTTTATCCGGTGCTTGGTTTCTTTTATCTATGGTTTGCGTCAATACGCGCTGACCAGCAACTGTTTCCCCTTCGGCAATTTTTTGTCCACCAAAGCAGCCCTTAGCTCCCTCTCCATTTGGTCATTCGGCCCTGTTGTTGTATTAAAATTAGTATATACTTAACGACTCAGTGATCCGCACAAATATCATATTGTCCAGACACCATTGTTCTTACCACCAGCATCCTTTCAAGATTTCTTCGAATTTTTCTATTTGGTGGTGACAGTCGTGAGCTGGGTCCGGCACTCTTCCAGCTCCTTGGATAAGGCGTTTTTCTTTTCTTGAAGCACCTACAAAAATAGAACGATCCTCAAATCAGTTGTACGAACTGCTTTAAGTCTCGGGGGCTACTGGCATGGGAACATCAAAATGTACACTTACCCGCATATCTTTTGAAAGCCGGTGAGTGGCTCCAGCGAGTCCGTCTTGAGCGGCTCGGATATAAGCATCTGCAGAGCTGAGGGCGTTAAACGCCTCCTTAGAATATGGCTGCTTTCCGTCGTCGGTGAACCATCGCAACCTCCACTTCGGAATTAGTAACCGACATTCCATCTGAATCCTCTTGAAGGGGACAATCCGATGCTGAATCCGTATTAACCCTTGATGGGCCGGATGTCGGATTGGCTGGAGCTTGATCTGCAGAAATTATTGAAACAGTCCGGCTTGTGTTCCTCCTAAAAGGAAAAACAAGGCGGAAAGTTGTAATACCAACTTCACCACCCAGCGTGTGTCAAAACAAACATACCTCTTTGAAGGTTCGGTGGTGTTCGCGGTCCTCTTTCGCTTCAAGGCCTCGCCCGCTGCAGGCGTCGCCCTCTGGGATGACGGTCTTCGCACAGTTCGGCGTCAGGAGCGCCACCCCTTTTGAGCATGGAAAAGTGCGGTGGGTATGGCACAGTGGGAATCTTCTCTTTGATGAGATATGTCCTGGGTACTTATGTGAGAAGAAGGAATGAGGCTAGGGTAATCGGCTACAATAGCCCCCACCACGGCGCCCTCATGACAGGCTTGATAGAAGACTCCATCTTCTAGCCCTATGCCTATGTCTGGATCTTCATCATATCCGGGCCCGCATTTCGGAGTCGGTCCTCTGGCTGTGGGGCGGGACTATTAATCCCCTCGATCACCTTCCTCCACTCCTGTTGGGAAAAACCAAAGTAAAATCAGTCAATACATCAAAGAAAATAAAAATGGGCGAATATAGCGGTCACGAGAGAGACTTACCCAGTCAGGAGGATTGTACATAGAAAAACTCTCCCAGCATTTCAAATGAAGGAAGTCTTGCATCTCTCCCTTATAAAGACCTTCCAGGATGACAGCTGGAGCGGCAGGGTCGTCCGGATCCGGGCATAAGCAGCGTGAGGCATCATTCAGGCCATTATAATGCCACATTGGAAATCCTCTAGCTTGGAGCGGCTGCACGCATCACTTTATTGAAATCGCCATCACTTCATTTATAGACAGCCCCGAAGTGGCGAGCAATCTGATCTTGTCGGCCAGTCTGCTAACCTCCGCTCTCTCTTCTTCTGAGGGACTGCGGGGACACCAGTTGAAAAGCTTCTTTGGAGGAGCATTGGAATATTTGGGGAGGCCTTGCCGAACTGGATCCGGGAGGACAACGTCCTCAATATAAAACCACTCCGAAGGCCACTCTTTGGATGCCTTCTTTGGAGTACCGGGCAGATACACTACTAGGAAAAGGCTCATTAGTGGCGCGCCTGTTTTGGCCATTAATGGCGCACTACAGGTGCGCCACTACTACCACGCCATTAGTAACAACTACAAATGGCGCACTACCTGGTGCGCCATTAGTATACCAGACAGTAGTGGCGCACCACGCAGTGCGCCATTAGTATGTGCCCAGATGCGCAATTAGTATGCCTCCCAGGGGACCATATATACCTTGTGGTCTAGGTTACTAATGGCGCACCTCTCAGGGGTGCGCCACTAGTGTGTTTGTTGTAGTGCGCCACTAAAGTGCATAGAGGTGCGCCACTACTATGAATATTAGGATTTTTTTGCTTTTCTGATATTTGCACAGGTTACTAAATACATTACATCACAGAATATAAATAGTACAACATATAAACAACAGATTTATCGAATACAATAGAAGATTATTCTCCGAATACAATTCATCATATTAGTCACCGAATTCAAAATACCGAACAAAGTTAGAAAATTACAAGTCTCGAGACCGCGAGTAGCGAGTTTGTCTTCACATTACAAGTCGATATCTAAACTACCATCATCACATAGCAGAGAGCTGCGGTCACGATGAGCATCATCGCGATGAAGCTGGTCTTCATCCGGTTCCTCCTCTGCTTCCTCCTCTCTCCCGCTAGATAGCGCGCGTATCTAGTTTCCGCCTCCCCCTAGTGGTGTACCCTTTGTAATTGTTACCGCTGAAATGGTGAACCTGTCTCCGACACTCCTCCTAGTCGTCGTAGACTCCGGGAACCTTACCCTTTTACACGACATACGACGGCATCTCAATGCACTAGACAAAACAATACATAAGCAATATATAAGTATGCAACCAAAGGATCAGAAGAGAAAATCATCAACACATTCATTAATATATAGCACGATTCATGGTCCTACTAATAAATAGCATCGATTGAATAAAAGTTGAACGACTGTCCAAAGCAAAGAGACATACAAGTTCATTAAAAACTTTAATTACAACATGAGCTAATAGATATTTCACAACTACATAGCATCACTACTACTTTCGACTCGACTCAGGGACCGGAGCGTGGATGAAGCCGCCGTCTTTCGTGATGGTCATGAATGTGTGGTCGTTGTCAGCCTGCATTTGTAGCCTTGTTTCTATTTCACTGTTGGACGATTGATATTTGAGGTAGAACTGCCCCGAGGTAGGAAGGACATATTGATGGATAATTTCCGAAAACTCTGACTGGATGCGAAAGAATTCTTGTCTGAGGTCCGTGTCCTGGATTTCCGACAAGCGTGCAACCCATGCTTTGAGACTATTTGGTAGCAGAAGGTGATGATGGTTCCGTACGATCGCCCGCATGTGATAAAGGGCGTAGTAGGCATCCTTCTAACCGCCAGGCGGCTGCTTGACGCAGGGGAACGTCATTACGTGGGTGAACACATGCCTGCCGTACCTAAAAAATGGCATCTTGAAGGTGCCTCCAGATTTGGCGTAGCCGGGGAGAACTTCATCAAGAACTTTCATCACATTTGAGTAGTCTTTCTTCGACTGACGGTCAGAGTCGAAATATGTGGCCATGGAATATTGCGGGCTTAAGAGGATGAGTGTGCAATGTGTGTCACTGCACAGAACACAGAATGTTAGAAAAAAAAAGAACGATCGAAATCTAAGAAATCATATGTTACGGGGCGGTGAGGGGATGAAGTACTCAGAAAAGTAAGGCACGAGGAAGTTATCCTTATTTGCGTTCGATAGAATGATACCTTGGAGGTATGAACTCGCGACTTGCTGGTCCCCAGCGCTGCCCAAGATCTTGGCACGCATGTAGAAGGGGTCGACTATCTCGATGTCCTGGGTCTTGTCTCTAATGATCCACATTTCCATACTGGGCGAAAATAGTCGAACGAAGGTGTAGTGCACCGGATGAAGGTTAAACATAGCAAAGATGTCATCAAACCGCAGGACGATCATACCCCCGATGGCACTATCCACAAAGCCCTTGCGCTCTGGCACCTTGGCCACAAATACCGGGTATGCCACGTCATTCTCGGAAAGAGGCCGCTTCTCCAAAGAAAGAACACTGTCATGCAGGCTCCGCATATCATCGGTTGCAGCATTGAGCAGATTAGTCGGTAGCATCGGCCTACCCGCCACATGCACCCTCCTTGAGATATCCTTAGGTGAAGGTGGCCCGTCCTGAGCACGGATCATACTCGGTGCCGGCTGGCTCGCACCCTTGTTATTCTTTCTTTTCCGTCCCTTCTGCTTCTTCTGCTGTAATGGGATCGAGTTCTACTCAGAGACCACCTTCTTGAGTGTGCTGGGGCTGATAATATTTTGCACCTCGGCTATCTAAGGCTCGGTGAAGGCGGCAGCTGGAGGCGTCTCCTGAGAACTGAACGCCAGACGACGCATGTTGCAATTCGGTTTCTCCATGGTACCAGCTAGATCGCGATCATCTTTTGCAGGGTTGGGTTCTTGAGAAGGAAGCCCCAAGAATTCATCAGCGTACCCATGTTCGTCGAAGTACTTATCGACATTGGTAAATGTACCATCGTCATCGTTCGGATCCTGTGCCATATGCATGTCCGGATCAGCTGACGGCGGTAGCGTTGCGGCGGTCTTGCCATGGCTTGACATCGGCATGACTGTCGGTGTTGTCTCTCTGGTGGTGTCCCCCGCCCCCAAACGAATCTGGCTCTTCTGCCAAAGCATGGTCCAGCTTATGCATGCGCTGAGGGTCATCGCATCATCTTGGTCGGCCCCAGGGGGTCGATACGGTGGTAACAAGTCGTTGAAGCCCAACAGCACCCGAACCAGTTGAACCCTATACACGTAGGGTGGCATCGCATTAGCGTGGAACACGCGGCTGCCCGGTTGAACGATGCTGGCCTTGGTGACATCGATGAACTTGCCGTCCACGAAGTGCAGGAGAGTGCATGGAACGTCGGCGGCGCCCTGCGAAAACATGTAGGGCGTTAGGGATGCCCAGTCAAAGGCAAGGAGATGAAGTCATCGGCCGAGAGAGGCTTAATTATTTACCATGATGGCGTCGAGCTCGGCTAATGTCAAGGCACCTCCAATGGTGGGCGTGCAAGTGACGCAGGGACTGCTTGATGCCGAGGGGCCGGCCGGCGTATTCTTCCCACACTCGGGTGCATAAAGCTCCAATACCGGCGCCGACGCCGGAGACACCAATGTCGCCTCCGCCGGAGACACCAATGGCGCCGCCGGCGCGTTGTGCGAGTTGCTGCCCGTGAAACTGGGAATCGGGGGCGGCCCCTGTTGGCCACCCGCAATCCATGCCGGCAAACACTCTGTCGGTGTACAAAAAGAGGGGTACACTTTTTGTACCCCTATGACTGTGCACGGGCAGTCTGAGCCACGGTGCCATCACACCAAGCACGGCAAGGGAGGCAAGCCGGGGCAAGACTGAAGCTTGATGGAGACTGGAGCACACCAAGAACAAGACCACGAAGAGCAAAGGGACGAAGGGGATTCCCCCGGCAGGATCCTTGCCGGGGCTGGCTCTGGCAGCCCCGGCAAGACCCTTGCCGCGGCGGCTCACCTCGTGCCTACGGAGCGAATCACCCTTGAGTCCACCGCCCCCATGGGGCGAGGATTCGGGAGATATCCCCGTGGTGGCATGCAGATCTTTGTGAAGACCTTCAAGATCAGATGCAAGGTAAGAAGACGACGACCCTTGGCGGGATCCTAGCCAAGGGGATCCACAAGGCCCCCGGCTAGCTCCTTGTCGGGGATAACAGCAGGCGCCACGGCAAGACCCTTGCCGGGGCCCCGGCAAGGCCCATGCCGACGACACCCACGGGGCCACCTTCAGGCCTGCGCCAAGTGGGTATCCACCGACCCACGCAGATGCCGACCCAACCAGCTGGACAGGCTACTGCGTGGCAACCCACGGATCTTCATGGAGGCCCACCGTTGCGCCACCTCAGCTTCCTGCCTGCCTACATGGCACCTCAGGCACCGCTGGCCAGGGCGCGTGTCGACACGAGGAGGAGCGGCGACGGACAAGACGGGCGTCTCCCCTCGTCCCCGATAAAGCAAGGACACCTAAGCAGGGCGCATTAAATGCACCTTGTCCTGTAATGCGAGGGATAACCTCGCATTACCGTACCCTTTCCACCTCCTGTGTGCCACTTTGGCGACCCCTTTTCCCTATAAAAGGAGGCCCGAGGCGACCAGGAGGAGGATTCGGCTCTTCGGAACCCCTCACGACTCTTTTGGAGCTCCTCGTTAGCTAAAAAACACCAACATATAATCCACCAAAGCAGGAGTAGGGTTTTACGCATCTTTGTGGCCCGAACCTGGGTAAAGGAACCGTGTCCCGATCGTTAGATCCGCTCTTCTAACAACCCCGCGCCCCGCAACCTTAGTAGGGATTCTTGTGATCCCATAGGTGTCGATCCAAATACACCGAGATGTTTGGCGCGCCAGGTAGGGGGCGCAGTTGTGAGAATCGGCTCTGGTGATCGACCCGACGCTCTCTCGTGTCCGTGGATCTTTGAGGAAACCAGAAGACTTGCTTTCGAGCGGCTGCGAATAAAAGCTAAGTTACATCAAACTTTGGATATTTCCATCCTATAATTTAAAGTTATTATCCTCGGAGCTGTCATTCCTTGTGCAAAAAGAAACCAACACGCGGATGGGGCCCTTCCTGATCGGCAACGCCTTGTTCTGCTTCGAGTCAACTCAATAGTTCAAATGGCTGCGTGGAAATGGTAGGGTAGCCTTCCGCAACTGACAAAGCTCTCGACTCTGACTCGAGTCAAACTCGACAGTTCGAGCGGCTGCGTTGGGAGCGGCAAGGTGGCAGACCCTTCCGCACTTGGCAAAGTTCTCGACTCTGACTCGAGTCAAACTCGACAGTTCGAGCGGCTGCGTTAAGAGTGGCAAGGTGACAAAACCGGTAGCACGCTCACCCGGCAGTCCAATGGGGACCCGTCCCCAAGACGCCGCTTGGGTATTTCGCACCGGCAAGCCTACCCAGTTAATGTAGGGTGGAAACACAGGGAGGCAGCAAACAGGAAAATAACATGCATGGTTCTTAAAATATTTCAAAGTTATATTACATCATGCCATCGCGGTTCTATCTAAAGATAAAATTTGTCTTGGGCATGAACTCGCTGCGGCAAAGAAGAACGGGATATCTAATCCCGGCACTGGCCCTCCACCGTCTTGATTTCGTCGACGCGGCTGATGACAGGCTTGATGCGCTCCTTGAGCGCCGTGAGGTTGGCAACCTCCGGTAAGCTATCCATCGCAGCTTTGAAGTCGAGGGTGGGGTTCCAGAATGCCACCTTGGTGAGGACCTTGGTCATGACTCCCCGGCAGAGCCGCCGGGCCTCCCCGGCAAGCGTGGCCGTTCTGTTGGAGTGAAGATCAGGCAAGGCGCTGAGGATGCCCTCGAAGAACAGGGTCAGCTTGGCGTTGACGGACCCTCTCCATTCAGGGGCATACCTCACGTTCGGCACCCCCATGAGGGCCAACTGTGAGGTAACCCTGCTGGCGATGTCCTCCAGCCGGCTGATCCACCTGTTCGCCTCCACCACGTATTCTTGGTGGGAGGCGCCCTCGTCTGCCCGCAGCTGCTTCTCCTCCTCCAGGCTCTTGGCCAAGGCCCCCTCCCGAGCAGAGCTCTCAGCCAACGTCTTCTCGAGATTCTCTAGCCTCAGCCTGAGATCTCTGATGGAGACTTGCGCCTCGGAGAGCTCCCCAGTCTTGCTGATGACCACTCCCTGCGCCTCTGTCAAGGCGCAGTTGAGTCTGGTCTTCTCGTCAGACAGCTTGAGGGCCTGCTCCTTCAGCCTGTCCCGTTCCACTTCTAGCTCTTGTATCTTGCCGGCGCGAGCCAGAGCCTGGGCATCGAGCGCCTCCTTGTGCCTCTGCCCTAGCTCGTGAGTCCGCCGCTCAACAAGAGCCTCAAGCTCCTCATCCTTGTCGTGGAGTGTTGCGGCAAGCTTCGCCTCACGCGCGGAGAGGTCCTCCTCCTGGGAATCGAGGGCGGCTTGATGCTGGTTCCAGGCGGCCTGCGCCGTGGCAGCCGAATTCGCCGCCTCTTCCTGGGCCTTTTCGATGGCAGCCATCTTCATGATGAGCTCCACGTTGCGCTGAGCCAGATCTTCCTGGGAGGCCCTCTGCTCCTCGCGGGACTGGTGGAACCAGGCTTGCGCCTGGACGATGCGCGCCTGGAAGTCCGCCTCCGCCTCGTCCACCGCTACCATTCTGGACTTAACCTTGTCCAAACGGGCGCGGTAGAGCGCCTGGAGCTTCCAGAAGTTGGCCCCCATGGCCCGAAAGAGCTGCTCCTCTAGGGAGCCGTCGCTGCCGGCGCTCGGTTCTTCAACAACCTCGAGCCCAGCGGCAGCGAACACCTCGCCATCGAAGACCTCCTCCCCGGCGGGCGCCCAGGAGCTTGACGCCCCGACAAGGTGGACGAAGAGGTTGTCGCTCACCTTTAGATAATTGCCGGGGCCCGGGGTCGCGGAGGAAGAGGGCAGGCCCACCGCCGGCGCCCTCGGCGGCACCCTTGGCGGCATCCTCGGCAGTCTCGTCCACGGCGGCCCCGGCGGCGTCCTTGGCGGCCTCTCCGGCGGCAATCTCGTCGGCCTCCGCCGCGGCCTCCTCAGCAACCTCCTCGATGATGGCGTCCACGTCCTCCACATCCGTTGGAGGAGGACCTGGGCTGTGACGTGGGAAACAAAGTCAAAAAAACACAAGGGTAGAGCAAAGGCGAAAGGCGGGCAACTCACCAGCGCCAGGATGTGCAGCGGAAGTTCCCTCCCCGCCGGCGTTGGACGCAGGGGGCGGGCCACCAGCACCCAAGTCCTCCTCCTCCTCCATGCGTGTGGGCTCCATGCTTGGTGCCCTTGCCAGGGACTCCCCTCGTGGCGGCGTGGTCGATGGGGGTGGTGTGTTGGGAGTGGCCCCCCACGGCTCCTCCTGCTGCTGCTCCCGTCCTACAGAACCGGCAAGGTCGACGCCTTCAGCATCTGACGCCTACTGCGTGTCGACCGAGAAAAGGTTGGCGGACTTACGCTGGGGGCTGTGCCGGGGGCTGCCGTCGGAGCTGCTCAACACCACCAGTGGTGTCTCTGTAGCTCCGGGCGGGGGCTGGCTGCTCGCTGAAGCCTTGGCCCTCTTCACCCTCTGGGCCAACGTCTCTGCGTCCCTGAAGAAGCAAGGACAAGTTAAGATGAGTGGCATGATCAAGAGAGATGGGGGTGACGATGAAGAATACTTACTCGTCGTCCATCTCCTCCTCCTCTGCCGTCTTCCTCTTCCTCTTCGGGCTGAGGGGCCCGAGGTCGAAGGGGAGCTCTGCGTCGCCCTCCGAATCAACGTCTGCCGGGGGAGGCGAAGGAGTGAGCGGAGTTCGTGCGCGCCTCGACGTAGTGGGACCTGCCGCTTTCTTCTTCTCGGCGACCTTCGCCGACTTCTTCGCCGCCGTGGCCCTCGTGAGGCGCCCGGACTCCTCCAGGGCCAATTGAGGCTGCGCACCCTTGCCGGGTCGGACCGGCTCGCCGGAGCAGGCCCGCCGCAAGACTCACCCTCTTCCCCTGATTGGCGTCGAGCCAGCCGCCACATCCTCCAAGGACGACGAATCGTCGGCCGCATCCTCAACCAATGGGGCCCCGGTGCTGGCGCTGCTAGCTTCTCTGGCAGCCGCTGCCCAATGGGTGAACTCCTCCTCCTCCGCAGCCGCGTCGACCTGGTCCTCCATTCCTCCGGCGTTGCCGGCCTCCTTGATGAGCTGTGCCTCCTTTTCCCTGGCGGCGATGTAGTCTAGCTCCTCCGGGGTGGTGTCCCTGAAGAGCCAACGCTCGGCGTCGGCGTTGACGCACACCTCGACCAGGGAATCAAAGAACTGTTGCACGACCTCGTCCTCCGGCTCCTGCCAGCTCGGGACGGGGCCGTGCGCGCTACATTCCGGCATCATGGCGACGATTTCGTACTGGCGCAAATTGTTGCACAGCGGGACCACTCCCGCTGGCAGCTTGAAGAGCTGCCCCTTGACGGCCTTGCCGGCCTTGGCGGCGGCCTTCGCGGCCTTGCCGGTCCGCTCGACCTCACCGCCGTGACTCACATCCAGCTGGAAAAGCCACTGACAAAAATGGGCATGTCCCATCATTGTAAAGTTGTGCTTGAGGCCAGTGCGGAGCCGCATGACGTCGGCCGGGTTCCTGAAGAGCCAGGCCGGCCTCCCCTTTTGGTGCAGCGGAACGATCCGACGGCAGATGAAATCCGCCCCGATCATCTCGAGGGTGAGTCCAGCTTGGACAAGCCGGGTGATCTTGGTGACGGCAACGGCGAGCTTCCCGTTAGCGGCGTCGACGTTGCTCCAATCGCTGCCGCGGACCGGTGGCACTCGGCGGACCTTGCAGAACGTTGGCGGCTCGTCCTCCTCGATCCAGCACCACCGGCCGCGCCATTCATCCCACCTCTCCTTCACGGCACCCTCCGGGTACACCACCTTGAGTCTCGGAATCCAGGCGATGCCTCCGGAGACCGAGCCTCCCGGCTTGATCCGAGGGGTGAAGTAGTGGCGGAAGAGCGCCGTGTTGGGCTGCACTCCGACAAAGCCCTCGCAGAGGTGCGCGAAGAAGGCCATGCACGCCACTGCATTTGGGGTGAAATCCAAAAGACGGAAGCCAAAAGTGTGCATGATGTCGCAGAAAAAGTCGGAGAAAGGAGGACACAACCTGCAGGAGAAATAATCAACGAAGAAGGGGTACCGATTTGAGCTGGGCAGAGCGCAAGCGGCCGGAACGACGCGCGTCGCCGGATGGCCCAAGCCCTTCGCCCGATCCCCCGTCTCCGCCCCCCAAAGGGGTTTGAAGACGGCCCGGAGCTCGAAGGCGTCGACCGACGACGGGATGAAGATGGCGGCCTTCGTCCGATCCCCCGTGAGTACGCCCTCCGGCGGCACCGAAGGCCCGGCACCCTTGACCGCTCCTTTGCTCTTGGCGAGTTTGGACGCCATGACGGCTGAATGGGAAGGCTGAGGGGAGGGGATGGCGAAGCAACGGCGGCGGGCGACGGCGAAAGCTTCGGAAGGAAGGAAGCAAAGGAGCAGCAGCTTTGAGATTGGAAGGGGCGCGAGGAAAGTGGAGGAAGTGAGCGGCGCGCTCACGGCTATTCCTTTTTATGGGGAAGGCGCGAGCTGCCTCCTTTCGCATTTACTGCGAAGTGATGCATGCGTGCGGAAACCGTCCCACGCATGCCGCCCACGTCACGCACGCCCCTCCACCCCGCGCCGCGCGCGCGGGTCGTGGGGGGCGCAGCGCGCGGAAATTTTACCATGGTGAGAACCACCCCGCCTGCCCGCGCACCGTTCTGGGCCTGGCCCAACAACGTGACGCGCTTATGTGTGGCCCAGGCCCGGGGGCTCCTGTCGGTGTACAAAAAGAGGGGTACACTTTTTGTACCCCTATGACTGTGCACGGGCAGTGTGAGCCACGGTGCAATCACACCAAGCACGGCAAGGGAGGCAAGCCGGGGCAAGACTAAAGCTTGATGGAGACTGGAGCACGCCAAGAACAAGACCACGAAGAGCAAAGGGACGAAGGGGCTTCCCCCGGCAGGATCCTCGCCGGGGCTGGCTCTGGCAGCCCCGACAAGACCCTTGCCGCGGCGGCTCGCCCCGCGCCTACGGAACGAATCACCCTTGAGTCCACCGCCCCCATGGGGCGAGGATTCGGGAGATATCCCCGTGGTGGCATGCAGATCTTTGGGAAGACCTTCAAGATCAGATGCAAGGTAAGAAGACTATGACCCATGGAGGGATCCCTGCCAAGGGGATCCACAAGGCCCCCGGCAAGCATCTTGCCGGGGATGACAGCAGGCGCCACGGAAAGACCCTTGCCGGGGCCCCGGCAAGGCCCATGCCGAGGACACCCACGGGGCCACCGTCAAGCCCGCGCCAACTGGGTCTCCACCGACCCACGCAGCTGCCGACCCAACCAGCTGGACATGCTCCTGCGCGGCAACCCACGGATCTTCATGGAGGCCCGCCATTGCGCCACCTCAGCTGCCTGCCTGCCTACATGGCAACTCAGGCACCGCTGGCCAGGGCGCGTGTCGACACGAGGAGGAGCGGCGACGGACAAGACGGGCGTCTTCCCTCGTCCCTGATATAGCAAGGACACCTAAGAAGGGCGCATTAAATGCACCTTGTCTTGTAATGCGAGGGATAAACTCGCATCACTGTACCCTTTCCACCTCCTGTGTGCCATTGTGGCGACCCCTTTTCCCTATAAAAGGAGGCCCGAGGCGACCAGGAGTAGGATTCGGCTTTTCAGAACCCCTCACGACTCTTTTGGAGCTCCTCGTTAGCTGAAGAACACCAACATATAATCCACCAAAGCAGGAGTAGGGTTTTACGCATCTTTGCGGCCTGAACCTAGGTAAAGGAACCGTGTCCCGATCGTTAGATCCGCTCTTCTCTCAACCCCGTGCCCCGCAACCGTAGTAGGGATTCTTGTGATCCCATAGGTGTCGATCCAAATACACCGACACCCTCAATCAAGGTAGGCACAATGGCGGTGATCGTCGCTCCCAGTTGGTCTCGCACTTGCTCTTCAACTATCTCCGGAATCCACGCCACTTGTGCCTTGAGTTCTTGAACCTCGCGCTCCTGGCTTTCCGAGCTGGTGTTTTTCTCCTTTCGCCCAGCGGTATAGTATTCCGACCATTTCGTGGACAAGCCGTTGTCGGCCACACGACCTGCTGACGACGGCTTACTGAGGTTATCCTTGTTTTTCATTGCATTCAACACCCTATTTAAAGTGGTGTCATAAGGGGATCTCTTAGACGACCCCGTGCTACTGCTTTCAGAAGCCTGCGGAAGGAACGTGAACCATTTAGAAATTTGGTTTCATTAATTAGAATGAAACCATGTGGAGCTAATTAAGCGGGGGGGGGGGGGGGT
>LR738715.1:383930281-383972486 GCA_902687465.1 Secale cereale | reverse complement strand
GGGGGGGTATTTCTTACCAGAACAAGCTCAAGCTTCTTGGTCTTCGGATCCGTGGTAAGCTCCTTTGTTACCGGATCAATCTTGTACCGGGCCCTGACATAGTTCCTGGTCTGCTTGTCACGGTATTTATCGAAGAGGGGCGGTAGGCCTTGCTCGGCACGCTCCGCTTCCTCCTTGTCCCATATAGGTTCCGCCACTCTGTAACCACCGGGACCGAGTCCGTGGACCCCTAAGTTCAAGTCCCGCATATCTTTCACCCACTAACATGATTCCTCGGATGCGTTGCTCTCGCAGTTGCTCTTGAACTCGAGGTAGTCAGCTTCGCTGATCAAAGGATGTTTCTCCTTGATCTTCTCATAACTATCACCTTTGTCAATCATACTCTTCACCGTGGCTCTCCAAGTAGCCAGGGCCTTGTTCATCTTCGTGAGGGAGGTACTGTTCACTTTATTCCAAGGATGTTTCTCCTTGATCTTTTCATAACTATCACCTTTGTCAATCATACTCTTCACCGTGGCTCTCCAAGTAACCAGGGCCTTGCTCATCTTCGTGAGGGCGGTACTATTCACTTTATTCCTTCAGAGGCGTGTGTTTGCGAACTCACCGTGGAACTTGTATCGTTCGTGCAGCTTCGTGAAGAGGAGGTTGTGCAAATTCCCTCGGTCAAGATGCCTCAGGTTCTCGGTGTTGATCGAGACGGTGCTCCGGAGAATGCACCCGAGCTATACCGCGTACCCCTTGACTAATTCATTGGGCGCCATTGGATGCCCACTTGAGGACACTTCAGTAAATTCCTCCATGACGGTGCCGAGCACGTTCGGGCGCTGGTCCTTCCGTTGCCTCTTCGGTTGGCTGCCATCTGTGTGTGCGGCATCCTCGGTGGCATCAGTGGTGTCATCATTAGTGGTGGCATCCTCGGCGGCGGCATCAGTGGTGTCATCCCCGACGCCACTAGGGGTTGTGTAGTCGGGGTCGGTGTCTTCCACGGCGTCCTCATAGCGGTGAGTTGTTCCTCCATCTCCTGGGATAGCTGCCAAAATGCCTTGCCCGAACCGCCGACCTCATCGGTGTGGGCCATGTTCGCTCTAAATAGGAAAAAAGTTTGGTCAAAAACTTGGTTATTGTCAAGGAACAAGATCTCTAAGTTGACCAAATAACTAGCGTGTGCCACAATAAAGCACAAATATCCATCTAGCTAGTATGAGTAGCTTTCCAAGCCCTCGTTCCAAAGCCACAGCTCCTCTAAGTTCTCAAGATAACCTAGTTGTCGAGGGATGTGTCCAGAAAGTTGGTTGATGTCAAGATACATGCTGATTAATTTTTGTTTCGGTTGATAATCGGGCACCTTCTAGGTCAAGAAAATTGGGCATGACTTTTGCTAATTTTCTTGACCTAGGAGTGCCCCTATCTCAACCGAAACGGAAATTAATCAACATTTCAGGAGAAAGGGGTAACGAAGTGATGGGGCAAATGTGGTAAGCTACATCCTATATTTGCATTTGGCAAAAGCTAAAGTGGCACTCCAAAGAAACAAAGAAGCACCACAATGTTGGATTCACAGTGTAAATGATGGATGACAAGGCCATAGACCTTATGTATATATGCTACCTACGAAGCTCCCCTCCCATTCAGCACAACTTTATATGCCCAAAGGTTGCCACCAAAATCCTTTTTCTACAATCTCTCTAGAATGCATCCAGAAACTGTATTGTTTACATCCTCACATAGATAGCATTGAAAAAAAAAGATATCATATATTACCATTGACACTGACATATGTAGCAGAATAAAGCAATTACACTGGCTGACATAGCTAGCAAATATGAAATTAAGTCTGAAACATATGCTAACACTAACGAAACTGTCAAAACTAGTAACTAGTAACTAATATTCAGGCATACAAAGTAACTGACAAAAAATATGAGATCTACTAACACAAAAATCACCCAAAAAATCGAAAAATTAAACACACATAGTATACTAATTTAACATGGACAATTTTTTATATGAGAACTATTTTATAAGCTAAAACATCAGATATGCATTTAACATGGACAAATTTTTTATATGATTCATTTCCTGCTGGATAATGTGATTATGGTTCCTGTTTGAACTCAATATTCCTGACCCACAATCAGTAGGAGTACAATGCTCTTGCAAATGTTGCATACTGTAGAAATTAAACATGTGGATGTTGTAGTTTCTTGCGAATGATATACTCGTACTGTTGTAGAGATGCATGATGTGACAGTCATAGTTGATCTTATCTTGGAGTATTGTAAAATTTCTTATTAATATGATCCAGAATGCATCAAACAATAGTCAATTTGCTACTCCATTTCTTAGTGATGTTTGTTGACAGACCAATGATACTCCAGTAATACATTCTTCTGTAAATTCTTGTCAATGATGCAGTAATGTGTACACAAGGAGTACTGTGAAGTAGGAGTACAATAGTCTCTATTTTGACAGACAAGTGCAGCATCTCATAGTGAATTCTTCTTTTGTAAATTCTGTAAATAATGCGTAGACAAACAAGTGCAGCATCTCATTGATCCTTGTACTGATACACTATGTCTACTTTCTCTAGGATGTGTCAAATGATGGTCTGTATTTTGACAAACAAGTCCAACAACTCTAGGAGTGTAATCCATGTTACCTTTAGGTTCAGAGCAATGGTTGATTGCCATGTTGACAGACAAGTGGAGCACCTCTAGGACAATATCTAATGTTATTGATGACAGTGAGAAGTGGCTAAACTGTTGCACAATAGGCACATCTTTAGGCGACCAATTGATTACAGAATTCACAAACACATCATGTGACTGATTATAAGAGTTTGATTATAGTTGTTGTCCTATTTAATGATGCTTACCGTGTCTCAGTTTTGCTGTGTGCTGCATATTACAATGATGATTACCGTGTCTCATCAATTCGACTACGTCAATACCCCCACAACGATCTTGATATCCATAGAGCAAACAAGCAACACGGATAATAATCAAATTAAGAATTCCAGAGGACTAAACAAATCGACGATTTTGAGGCCTGGGAAGCAAATTCGCAACACAAATGTCGATCTTTGAATGGAATGTAACACATGGCACACCACCACACTAGTAAGCAGCACCTCACATGGCATATAATCAAAATAGTACTACTTTTCTGAAAATGATCTCCCTCCCCTCCCTGTGGCTCGTGGTTCGTGGTTGGAAAATAAAAATACTACTACTTGTCTGAAAAAAGTACAGTAGAATATGAGATGCACAATAGGGGTTTCCTCTGTTTTTTAGGGGCAGACAGCCTAACCTTGATCCAGATTCAGGCATTGATCCTATGGTGCCACAGAGAGGGGAGGGGGATCTGAACTACTGTTGTGCGTCGGAGGTTTGCCGTGCCTGTGATGGATGATGCCTACCAACCTTCCTGCCGGTGCCGCCTAGCTAGCTAGCCGTCGGAGGTCTGCAAATGGGGGTTGAGTGAGTCACACCAGGACAGTACAGGAATGGAGGCACTGAAACAGAGCACGAAATGAGAGAGACAGATAGAGGCAACTGACCTGCTGCTGTCTGGTTCAGATCCGGGCGGGAGCTACCATCGTCGTGGTTAGAGGGCGAGATGACCTGAATTGCGTCGACCGCAGGAGGCGAAGAGCAGAGCAGAGGAGCGCCAGCCGTGGAGAAAACAGACCGTGCATCCTAAGCTTTGTCCCCGACGTGGTTGCGGGCGGCGGGACCGGCCGCGCCAGGGACGTAGTGGGTGCGGGTGGTGCTGCTGGGCTCCGGTGCAGGCGACGGGGGCCTCGGCCGGCTCGGTGCGCCGCGGCGGAGGGGCGGCAGCGAGGAACCCTAGCTGTCGCACTCGAGGAGGGGATGGAGCGGGTGCGGGAGGGAGAGAGGAGTAGGTGGAGTGGGGCGAGGGAGGGAGAGAGGCCAGAGGGAGAGGGGGGTAGGTGGAGTGGGGGGAGGGTTAGCAATGGCGCACATCCCCCTCGTGCGCCATAAGTACATCGAAAGCAATGGCGCACCTCCTCGCGGTGCACCATTAGTAAAAAAAATTGATTTCAGTTCGAGCCCATAGGTTATCTTCCACCAAACCCTATCTGCATCAGAACACATACACTAGCCCGACTGGTCAGCACGCAGCACACACACAAGGAGGTCATGGGTTCGATTCCTAGGTTCCCCAATTTTTGTTTTTATCCATTTTTTTCTTTGCTCATATCTTTTTATCCATGCATCCAAATATAACATGTCACATGTGCTAGATGCTCAGAATTTCATGTAGAAAAATAATATGCAGTTTGTTGCCATGTTAACAACATTTAAAATGCTGTTTGATATTTATTTGTTTTTAAATATGTTCAAACTTGTTTAAATCTTAACTAAATATCCATAACTCAAAATTTGACAAACTTTATATGCTTTTGGGAGTAACATATAACCAAGCACAACTAGTATTTTTTTGGATTTTTAGTTGCATTCATTTGTGAATTGGTAAAACATTTATGAATACGAAAAAATATCATCAAATTTGAAAAAATATTCATGAATTCAAAAAGTGCCCATGAAATTTTAAAATATTCATGAATTCAAAAAGTGCCCATGAAATTTAAAATATTCATGAGTTCAAAAAATATTAATGATTTCAAATAAACATAAACAAATATTCATGAGGACTAGAACAGAAGAAATGTCATTTCCATATGTCGAAATACAATCGAGAAATGAAGGCTACAATTCAAATACAATCGATCTTAGCTCGCTATCTTTTCACAATCTTCTTGCCCTTCTTTTTCGCAAATGGAGTTCTTCTCTTGAACGGACGTCCTTTAGGTAGAGTGGTCCTGCTTCTTCTTGTGGTGTATGGAACTTCATCGTCGTCATCGTGTTCCATCTTCGGGTCGCCGTACTTGTCGAAGTCTTGCTCATCGGCGACTCCATCCATTCCGATGATCTTCCTTTTGCCTTTCCTCGCGACAACACGATTGGGCTTTGACGGGTCGGTAATGAAGAAGCATTGGTCCATTTGGGAAGCCAGTACCCATGGCTCATTTTTCGCGGTGATGTTTGCGCCCGCGGTCTTGGATTTGGCTATGGGTATAACCATGGTGGTGAAATACCGGTCTTCTTTTTGGACGCTCTTGGCCCATCTGACATGGAACATCGGGACCTTCTCTCCAGCATATCTCAGCTCCCAGATCTCTTTGATCCTTCCGCAGTATCCGTCCTTGTCGTTACCGGTGTAGGATTCTATCGTTACCCCGGAGTTCTGATAACCATTGCTCTTCATGTCCTTGTCCTCTGTCTAGAACGTGTAGCCGTTGATATCGTACGCCTCATATGTCATCTGGTTGTGCTCGGCGCCCTATGACAAGGCGAATATGAGATTTTCTTCCGTGGAAGAATCCTCATGTAAAGGGTACGACAGAAGCATTTCCTTGAACCAACACGTGAAACATGAGTTGTGCTTTTTGATTATATCTCCATCCGTCCTCTATTGGCCTCTGTCATTGTACGTCTTCTCAATAAAGGTTTTGTGCTCTACCACCCAAGGAACGACCACGTCTATGTGTTCTAGCGCGACTAGGTTTGCTCTTTCAAAGTCGGCGAGTCGACCCTCGAAGTCGACATGCATTTCGCGGCGACCATCGCTGTGACCCCATCCAGCGAGCCTGTCGAGGTGCCTGTTGATGGCAGACCAACGGGGTTCTTGATGCCTTGATAATTCATGCAGTAGGAGATGCACTCTTTGGTCAGAAAGTCTCTGGCTATGCTTCCCTCTGGACGTGACATGTTGCGAACGTATCCTTTGATGACACCATTCATCCTTTCGAACGGCATCATGATGTGCAGGAACGTTGGCCCGAGTTGGATGATATCCTCCACGATATGGACCAGCAGATGCAACATAACGTCGCAGAATGCGAGTGGGAAGTACATCTCAAGCTTGCATAGTATCACCACGATCTCTTCCTGTAGCCTTCTGAGTTGCCTGACGCCAACCGACTTCCGAGAGATGATGTCGACAAAGTTGCATAGGCCAAATAGCGTTTCCTGGACGTGCGCGTCCATGATCCCACGGATTGCAACTGGAAGTATCTGAGTCATCAGCACGTGACAGTCGTGAGACTTCATCCCGCCGAACTTCTGCTTCGCTGAGTCTAGGTATATGCTTATCTTCCCTGCGTAACCGTAAGGAAGTTTTACTCCTACGAGGCAGGTGAAAAACTGCTCGATCTCCTCCCGACTTAGAGTGAAGCACGCGGGAGGGTAGTCATTTCCGATCTTCTTGGCCTTTTTGCCTTTGCGACGACTTTCCGTGTCCTGCTTCGCCTCATCATCATCATCATCATCATTAGCATGAAGGTCCTCCCTGATGCCCATTGATTTCAAGTCTGCCCTTGCTTTCGGCCCATCTTTGGTCCTCTCTGGCATGTTGAGCAGGGTACCAAGCAGACTCTTGCACACGTTATTTGTGATATGCATGACATCAAGGTTGTGAGGCACACGGAGGATCTTCCATTATGGCAAGTCCCAGAAAACAGACCTGTTTTCCATACCTTCAGCAGCGGCTCTGGCGCCTTTCGCTTATTTCCCAGTGGTGGACACTCTTTCCAAGTTTCCAACAGCTCGTCTATTTCCTCGCTGCTCCTAGTACGCGGGCGTCTTTGGGGTTCTATTTCACCATCGAACAGATCCTTGCGTTTTCTCCATCAGTCATCGTCACGAAGCCACCTTCGAAGTCCCATGAACACGGTTTTTGAAGACCCGGGATCTCTATCTAGCTGGCGATATGTTGTGTCGTCCATGCACCTGACGCATCCACAAAATCCATGGACCACCTGCCTCGCGACATATTCGTAACCGAGATAGTCGTGCACCGTCGTGAGCAGTGCGGCTCTCATAGGGAAATATTCTTTCTCTGCGGCGTCCCACGTATTGGCTGGCATTTTCCACAGCGTGTCTAGCTCGTCTTTTAGCAGCCCCAGATATAGATTGTTGTCGTTCCCTGGTTGTTTCGGCCCTTGAATTAGCATACTCATGTGAATGTACTTCCTCTTCATTCACAACCAGGGGGAAGGTTGTACATCCACACAAACACAGGCCAAGTGCTATGTGTGCTTCTCTGGCTGCCAAACGGATTGACTCCATCAGTGCTTGCGCCCAGCACGATGTTCCGTGGATCGTCCCCAAATTCTGCGTCTTCGAAGTTCAACGCTTGCCACTGGCTTGCATCCTTAGGGTGACTCAGCATCTTGACTTTTTTATTTATATCCGGATCATTTCCGTCATCTTCTCACTTCTTCTCCTCCCTATCCGCGTGCCAACACAGGAGCTTTGCTAGCTTAGGGTCCGCGAAATAATGCTGCAGACGAGGAGTGATCGGAAAGTATCACACCACTTTTCGAGGAGCTTTCTTCCTCTTCTTGTATCGAGTGACGCCGCACACCAGACATATGGTAGACTCCGCGTGCTCGTCCCGATAAATGATGCAATTGTTAATGCACACATGGTATTTCACGTGCGGTAAATCCAGAAGACACACGATTTTCTTCGCCTCCTCGAAACTGGTCGGGCACTTGTTCCCGTTGGGAAGACGTTCGTGCCAGAATGACATGTTCTCGTCGAAGCATGCGTCGGTCATTTTGTGTTTTACCTTCATCTCCAGAGCCATGAGCATTACTTTCAGGCGGGTATCCTCGGGCCAGCATCCTTCATAAAATGGAGTAACCGCGTCTATCTCCAGTTGATCCATCTTGGCTTTCTCTCGGGCGGCAGCTCTTGCGTTATCCGTTTTCTTGAGAAGCAGCTCTTGAATATAAGAGTCATGCACCCAGTCCATCGATGGTCCATCGCCGTCTGGTCCGGCATCTTCATCCTCATGATCATGCCCTTCGTCTTGATCTTCCTCATCATCATGTCCGACATCTTCTACATCATGACTGTGTCCTCGAGATTCTTCGTCTTCTCGCCCGCCCTCGCCGCGGTTGTCTTGCTGCCTTCCTCATTTCTTTCCCGGCCCCCATGTACGACTTAATAGTCATCTTCATCACCTTGCCACCGATAGCCATCCATGAAACCACGCAAGAGCAGGTGGCCCCGCACCTGTCCGGAATCCGGGTCCGTAATAAGGCTCTTCAGCTTGCATCTTTGACACGGACATCTTATGTCCATCTCGTTCTTTTGAAGCATCTCGGCCTTCGCAGAGCTCAAAAACCTATTCATGATGTTTTCGGTCATCGTGCGGACCATGGTCGCTTGTGGGTTAGAGCAAAACGGTATTTTAGAAGCCAAAAAAAATTGGCATGACTTCGCCTAAAAATAGGACCAAAAAGAATGCATAGTGCCAAATTCTCGCCGAAACGGAAATGAATCAACATTCCGACAAAATATTGGCAACTATCGCATTTCAAATACCGGTACCTGCAAACACAAACATATGCAACACCACAAACATACGAAGATCTAGGCCATAAAAAGTGCATGTGCACATTGTTGGAGGGAGAAAAAAGTAGATCTACAACGTAAAGAAAGCTTTCCCCTTACTTACCTATCAAAAAAGATAATTTAACCACTTAATTTGGGTGAATCTATGATGCAAATGAGGTGAGGAGGAGGAGGCAGCCGAGACAAGCATGGAGGAGGAGGTGGAGAGAATGAAGTTGCGAAAGTGAGTGTGGTAGGTGGATATGTCAAAAAGATCTCAGGTTACCAATGGCGCACCACATTAAAGTGCGCCATTACTATTTATTTTTTAAAAGAAAAATAAAATAAAAAATGTGTTAGTAGTGGCGCACGGAGTGTGTGGTGCGCCATTACTAGTTACAACTAGTAACGGCGCACCTCTCACTGGTGCGCCATTAGTAGTTTTGGAAAAAAAATATGTTAGTAATGGCGCACCTTGTCTCTGGTGCACCATTAGTAATGGGGACACTAATGGTGCACCTGTATCTGGTGCGCCACAGCTATATAGTAGTGGCGCACCACATGCATGGTGCGCCATTAGTGTCAATATCATCTATAGCCCTTTTCCTAGTAGTGATAGCCTGTCCCTGCTATGCGCCATACTTCGGCGCCACCAACTTCAAATATGGATCCCTTTTCTAAGCGAGGGACAAGGCAGAAGAACTTTCGCCACAACTCAAAGTGAGGCTCTTAGCCCAAGAACAGTTCGCATAAAGTGACAAATTCCGCAATATGCAGGAGAGACCCCGGCGTGAGATCATGCAATTGAAGACCATAGCACTCCAGGAGCCCCCTAAGGAAGGGGTGGACGGGAAAACCTATGCTTCTTAGAAGGAAGGGGACAAAACATACCCGCTCTCCATCGGAGGGGTTGGGAAATCTCTCTGGCAGGGCTTGATTGTCGATGGAAGTTAGTCCGGCCCGGGCGGGGACTAGATCCTCGGGAGGGAGATATCCTTGCGCTTGAAGCGTTCTCAGGTGCGCATGGGATACAGAACAACTTTTCCAATCACCTGCTCGAGGGTCGTGAGGGCGCGAGGAAGAGCTTGGGGCACTGGCAATGTTTGAAGATTTTTTGCAGGCACCATGGATTCTTCCGCGTGGAATGGAATGGAGAGGCAACTAAGATCTAATCTCTTATATAGGCGCATTCCCTACACAATCAAGGGGATAATTGTAAAAATACCCAGACGGTTCGCATTCATTGGACACGTGGAAGCCAAGGTGACAGCGGCGAGGAATCGACGGAATACAATATTAAAAGAAGCCAAACTATCATCCAGGAGGACTCACCTTGCAAGACCGATGACATGAAGCCGGGCACAATCTTGTCCTTGAAGGCAAGTCCAGGGCTACCGAGGGAGTCTTGTATTCAGGGGTCCTCAGGCGTCCGGGTCGATGAAGCTTGGCCGTATTGATGGGCCACGAAAGTAGAAGCAGAAGACTCTACCCCATATTCAGTCAAGACTCCTATGTACATAGAAAGGCAAGTGTAGAGTCCGGATGTATCTATTACTTCCTCCCCAAGTCGCCCTTGTAACCCTAGACCCTCTCTAGAGTTTATATAAGCCAGGGGGTTTAGTCCATAGAGACTAACATCAGAGTAACATCCTCATAGGCTAGGCTTTAGGGTTTAGCCATTACGATCTCGAGGTAGATCAACTCTTGTAATCATATTCATCCAGATTAATATAGCAGGAAGTAGGGTATTACCTCGATCGAGAGGGCCTGAACCTGGGTAAACATCGTGTTCCCAGTCTCCTGTTACCATCGATCCTCAAACGCATAGCTTGGGCCCCCTACCTGAGATCTGCCGGTTTTGACACCGACACACTGCCTGTCGTAATCTGTAGCATATCATAAGGTCTTATCTTGAGTCCGCGCATCACTTTAGTGTTCAACCTCTCAGCTTGTCCATTGCTCCGGGGGTGTGCCACAAAGCCAAATGAGATCTTGGATCCGAGGGCATGAACATATTGCACGAAGGCGTGACTCGTGAAATTTGTGCTGTTGTCGGTAATGATCCTTGCCGGAACTCCAAAACGACACACCAGATCTTTTAAGAACTTGATAGCTGACTGAGCAATCACCTTTATCATGGTAGTCACTTACGGCCACTTTGTAAACTTGTCGATAGCAACGAACAAGAATTCAAAGCCCCTGATTTCTTGGGGGAAGGGGCCGAGGATATCGAGCCCCCAGACCGAAATTGGCCATGATAGAGCGATTGTTTGAAGAGCTTGGGCAGGCAGGTGGGTTTTCTTGGAATGGAACTAGCAGGCTACACATTTCGTGACGAGCTCGAACGCATCTTGGAGGGCTGTGGGCCAATAGAATCCTTGCCGGAATGCTTTCCCAATGAATGTCGTTGATCAAATGTGGGAGTCGCACATTCCTTCGTGTAATTCAACCAACTGTTCCTTTCCTTCTTCCCGACAGACACACTTCAATTTCACACTATTGGGCCTCCTTCTCTATAGAGTGTCATCAACAAACTGATAAATACTCGCCCTCCGGGCTACTTTCTCGGCTTCACCTTGGTTGTCGGGAAGTTCTCGGGTTTGGAGGAAGTGGACAATGTGCCTTGCCCAAGTTGGAGCGACACCTCCTCTGCTATGGGAGCACATGCCTCGTTCGCGGGGTCCATGGACCCGGCTGGAGGGGGTGGTCCGGCAGGCTCTGAGGAGTTGTTTCTGGTAGGGTCATTGCCAGGAGCGGACGACTCTACCGGGAGAGGCTTACTGGTGTCCAAATTTCTCCTTTTCCGGGCCATTGTTGCTGGGGATACGGAGGGCTGAGTGAGATGGAGAACAAAAGTTCCTAGTTCCACATGAAGCTTCTGTGCAGCACACTTTGACAGATGATCAGCTATGTTGTTTCTTGCATGGGGTACGTGCTCTGTTTTTAATCCGTCAAAGTTCTCCTCCAATCTCCTCAATTCCTCGACGTATGCCTCCATCAATGCACTATGGTAATCCTTGTTGACTTGTCTCACCACAAACTGTGAATCTCCTCAAATGATTAGTTTCTTCATTCCCAATTCCATTGCAATCCTCAGCCCAGCAAGGAGCCCTTCATACTCAGCTCTATTGTTGGTTGCCTCTTCCCGGGCAAAATGCATTTGGACAACGTACTTCAAGTGCTCCCCTGAGGGGGGGACGAGAAGCACGCCAGCTCCTGCACCTTGCAGGGAAAAAGCACCATAAAAAATACATAATCCATTCCTGGGGTGATTCCTTGCCGAGGATAACCATCTCTATTATTTCCTCGTTAGAGGTTGGCGTCCATGCCGCACTAAAATCTACCAATGCCCTACTCTGAATAGTTGACGTGCTCTCAAACTTCAAACTAAAGCTAGATAACTCCAAAGCCCACTCTAGCAGTCTGCTGATTGCCTCAGGCTTTCAGAGTATCCTTTGCAACTGGAAACGAGTGACAACTGTGATCTCATGGGCTTGGAAGTAGTGTCGTAGTTTCCTTGAGGCCATGATGAGACCCAAGATCAACTTTTGCACGCTAAAGTACCTCAATCTAGCCCCCTGTAACAGGGAGCTGTCGAAGTACACTAGGCACCGCACCACTTTCTTCCTTGCCGCTTCCTTCGGGTCACTCTCGACGTCGTGCTCACTGTTGTCCTGATCCTTTTCTGACACTGCCGGCCTCTGCTCACTCTCTACCTCATCCACTTCTCGCTGTGCTACCAAGGCTGCACTGACCACTTGGTTGGTTGCCGCTAAGTATAGCAGCAATGGCTCTTGGGGTTTGGGAGCAACCAAGGTAGGCATAGAGGACAAATAGTCCTTCAACTCTTGCAAAGCTGCATCTACTTCCGGGGTCCACTTCATGGGCCCTGCCTCCTTCAAAATTTTGAAGAACGACAGGGCGCGCTCGTCAGACTTGGAGATGAATCTCCTTAGCGTGGCAACCCATCCTGTTAGACGGCTCACATCCTTAACTATCCTCGATGCTTGGATCTGCTCGATAGCCCTGATAGTGTAGGGGTTGGCTTCGATCCCACGATGGGATACAAAGAACCCAAGCAGCTTGCAGGAGGGAACACCAAATACACACTTCTCTATATTGGGCTTTAGATTGATCTTGCACTGGTTAGCAAATGTCTCCTCCAAATCTTGGATAAGGGTGGTCCTATCCTTGATCTTGATCACAATATCATCCATATAGGCTTCTATGTGTCTGTGCAGCTGTGGGTCAAAACCAATCTGGACTGCCCTTGCAAAAGTGGTCCCGACACTCTTTCATCCGAATGGCATGCAGACAAAGCAGTATGTACCACATGGAGTGATGAACGGCGTCTTCTCTTCATTTTCCTTGGACATGAAGATTTGGTGATACCCTGAGGTGGAATCCACAATCTGATCAATGCGCGACAAGGGAAACGGTTCCTTCAGGAAAGCCTTGTTGAGATCTGTGAAATCTATGCAAAGCCTCCACTTCCCGTTAGCCTTCCAGACTACCACTGGATTTGCCAACCACGTTGGATGCAGCACTCCTGTGACCAAACCATCTGCCTCAATTTTTTGATTTGTTCTGCAATGAACGGCTACCTCTCCAAGGCCTGCTTCCGGACTTTCTGCTTGACAGGCCGGGCATGTGGGCAGACATCAAGGTGGTGCTCGATTACCTCCCTAGGAACACTGGGGATATTAGATGGTTGCCACGCAAACACAACAATATTCGCCCGCAAGAAGGCAACGAGCGCGCTTTCCTATTTGTCATTGAGGGTGGCGATGATAGTGAAAGTACCATCAACGCCAGCCAGCCCTGCCAGGACCTTCTTCACCTGGGGTGCGGCGACCCTGGATCTCTTGCTGTTGGAACACTCAGGCACGTCATCAATGGGTGCCGTGCACTCGGTGGGGGCACGCTTCTAGGAATCTTTGCCGGAGGTCCTACAACCCCTCTTATTTCCTCTACTTCCCGTGGCGGGAACTATTGCTGCCGCTGCCCCTGCCGTGACCGTGCCTCGGTACATCTTGTCCACACAAATGATTACGACCTTCTCATCTGATGAGATGGTGATAACTCCTAGTGGCCCAAGCATCTTCAAGGTGTTGTAGGCATAGTGGGATGCCACCATGAATTTAGCCAGGGCCAGGTGTCCTAGAATCCCATTGTACGGCAGGAGGAGATCAACCACATCAAACAAAATCCTCCTAGTGCGGTAGTTCAATTCTCCCCAAACGTAACCGGTAACGCAATATTTCCCTTAGGATGACTCCTGCTGGGATTAACTCCTTGAAACATTTCGGTAACCTCTAGATCTTCCTCTTCTATCTGAAGCTTGCTGATAACTGCTAGGGAAATCAGATTCAACCCGGCCCCGCCGTCCACCAACATCTTTGTGACTTTGAGGTTACGAATTGTTGGGGGAACAACGACAAGGATCCTACCACAGTGGTACGGCTAGGATGATCCACCTTGTAAAAGATGATGGGCGTACGGGACCATTTGAGTGGCTTCCGGGCCTCTGGCGCTGGCTCCATGACATTGACTTCTCCCACGCACCGCTTGAGTTGAGGGTGAGAGGTGTGCAGAGACGCACCTCCATCAGTGCATAGGGCGTCAGTGGTGTTGTAAAACTCTTGCTCACTAGTTTCCGTTTCATCCCCTCCACCGCTCTCATCATCACAGGCTCCCTTTTCTCGACCTCTGGCTAGCTTTCCTTGGTTCCAAGGAGTTTCTCGGGGCGATATACTTCACCACCTCAGCACTTACCACCAGCAACATTCTGACCCTTTTCCTTATCACGCTTCTCATACTCTGCTCTCTGTCTCTTGACGAGCTGCTCAACCTGATGACACTCTTGAAGGTCGTGGCCCTTGGTCCGATGAATCTTGCAATATGGCCCATCACCTCTCCCGACTTTCTCGGCAGTAGCGGCTTCCCAGCAGTTAGTGCACATAGCAGCTTCCTTGCCGGGGGCCTCAGCTTTGGCCTTCTTGCTAGTACTTGGCATACCCGATCCTTCGACAGTCATCACTGCTGTATCTCTTCGCTTCTTGCTACACTTTTTGCTCTTCTTCTGACTGGTTGATTCATCATCATCCTCTGAATCAACATTGATGCAATCTTCTAGTCCGGGGAACTTCCTTCCCTCCTCCATCCGGGCCTAGTTATCCACCATCGTGTAGAGCTCATTCACAGTCTTGGGCAACCGCACGTTCATCTTAGAACGAATCCAGCGGTTGCGCACATTGGACTCGAAGGCGGCGATTACGACCGCCGGATAGATATTTGGGATATTGCTATGAAATTTGCTGAATATTTGTAAATACTTACGGGGTGTTTCTCCTTCCTTCTGTTGGAGAAGCTGCAAGTCGCTGGGCCTACTGGGCTCTTGGTGGCCACGAGTGAAGGCGCCAATGAATTCATGGCACAGATCCGCCCATGATGAGATGGAGTTCTCCGGCAGGTGCATCAGCCAAGACCTCACATTGGACTTGTGGGCCAAAGGGAAGTAGTTGGCAAACACCGTCTCATCTCTTCCCCCGGCAGCCTGAACAACGATGGTATAGATGCTAATGAACTCTGTCGGGTTCAACCTCCCGTCGTACTTCTCAGGAATCTCTGGCTTGAACGTGCGAATGGACGACCAACGGACTTGCTGCAGCTCATGAGTAAAGGCAGGGCAGCCCACCTCGAAAGGTAGGTACCCGCCAATACCGAGCGCGGGCTCGTCGACGTCGGGGCCGTCGCACCCGTCGGTCCGGCGGAGGTCGTCGTGGTGTTGGTCAATAACAACACGCGCGTCTCCTCTCTGCCTATCCTCCGGGGCTCGTCGTTGGTCAGAAGAGGCCATCGAGACGTCATCGGGGTCTTGATTCTGTTGCGGTTGCGCGGGTTGCCATGGTGGCGATTGCACCATGGGGACGACTCCCTCCATGCGGTCAGTAGCACGAGTTATTGCTGTCGCTTGGGCAAGCCGCGGCGGGCCAGCTCACCATGAGCCACCAGCTTTGGTGAAACCGAGCGGACTTTGGATGGTGTCACGCCATTCCTCCATCTGCTTGGCCGCTGGCAGAAACCTCAGCAGCAGTTGAGCCCGCGCCATGTCCTACGAGGCTGTACTTCACATGGGCGATGATGAAGTCGATCGCACCGTCGCTCGGCTCCTGACATTGCCTGTGGCGGCAGCACTGCGCCCCCGCTGCTATGGGGAGACCACCTGGATGGCAGGGTGGTGTGGCAAAGGCGCACGAGGGACAGCGGCTTTGTCGAGCGCAACAGCTTGGTCAACCCGTCCGGGGGGAGGAGCACATGCTACGGCCGCACCTGTGGTGGGAACGATCGAAGGGCGGCGATCGCCTCTGTCGGAGCGTCGTTGCTGCAGATGTGCTCGTCGGCGGGCGAAAGGGGCACAGATGGGGTAAACCCTTCGCCCGGGCCTTCGGGAGCATGGCCGTCGTCATGTTGCTGATGCTGCTCTCCATCGGTGCCTTGTGCTCCTGCGGCGGCCACGAGGGAAGTGGTGACGATGCCACCTACTTCGACCACATCCCCAGCAGCTTCCGCGTCCTCGTGTGCCTTCGCACCTCCTACGGCATTAGAGGCCGCGGGCGGCGGAGCCTTCGAGGTGGATGGATGCACCGAAGAAGTGGTATCTTCTTGGGCGCCTTAGTCGATGGTGTCGTCCAAGATGAAGATGGCAATGAAGATGACGCGTTCCACACGCCTTCAGGTTCGCGCAAGCGAGCCCCCTACCTGGTGCGCCAAAGATGTCACGGGAAACCACAACCACCTATGGGACCTGGAGGCCCCTTGCTGGTTTGGCGCAGGGACGTCGCGTTACACAAAGAGCAGACGAGCGCGGGGCAGCAGGACATAGATCACGCGGGCAGTTTTACCCAGGTTCGGGCCGCGTCAAAATCCATATACCCACAAATGGCCATCTCTGCACTGACAAAAATGGTAAAGATATCTACCAAAAGGTATATCGCTCCATGATTGGCTCCTTATTGTATATATGTGCATCTAGGCCAGATATTATGCTTAGTGTTTGCATGTGTGCCCGTTTTTAAGCTACATCGAAGGAATCACTACAGGAATCAGGATCTTTGCCGTCTGCCATGGCTGACGGCAAATGCATGTCTGGCGGACGGCAAAGACCTTTGCCGTCAGCCAGTAGATGGCAAACCGTCCAGCTGAATGAACTACGGCTAAAGGCTCTTTGTCATCTTTCGTCGGACGGCAAAGATTCAAAGGACTTTGCTGTCTACCTGCAGGCGGTGAAGAGCCTGGATGGCACAAGTGGCGGGTTAGGGCTATTAAGGTGTTAACGACAAAGATGCATCGTTCTTTGCCGTCTGCCAGCAGACGGCAAACAAACCATATTGGCTAGCCAAGTGCCCCCCAGGTTGCACATGTAGCTACCACGTGTCAGCTTTGCCATCTGCTGGCTGATGGAAAATCTCTTTGCCATCTGCCATCGTATGGCAAAGTGCGTGTATAGCCCCTGTTTTTTCTTAAATTCATTCAATTTGACAGAATTTCACAGATATATATATATATACACACATTTCAAAATAATTTCAACAAGCATACCAACAATAAGTTTCCAACAACATAAGAAACATACACGTTTCCAAAAACATATCCAACATACAATGATTTCCAACAAGAAGTTTCCAACAACATATCCATATATACATACATATCCAAAACAAGTTTCCAACAACATATCCATATATACATACATATCCAAAAGAAGTTTCCAACAAGTTTCCATAAACAAAAAGGAAGCACAAGGAGAAGAGTACAGTCCATCAATGCAAGCTTCCTCATCTAAAGCAAATCTGCAAATTGGGAAAGACGAAAGTTATTAGAGGAAGAAGAAGACTAGCTAGAAGAAAAAGAAGAACGTGAAGAAGAAAAATGCGCCTCGCCTCTACGCATAGCGCCGCCGCCGCCGCCCCTCGCTGCCGGACGCCGCCCCACCACCGGAAGCGGCCGCCCATCACCCGCCCCGCGCCCGCAACCCGCCTCGCCGCTGGAGCTCCGAACCCGACCCGTTTAGGTAAAAAAAATCCGGCCATTTATTTACTTTCGTTTTCGTTTTTTTTCAAAAACCTATATCGGTTTTAAAAAAAACCTTAGATCCGTTTTTTAGGTTTTATTAAACAGCGAACGTCCGCTGGTAAGTTCAGAAAAACAAACTTCCGCTATTTAGTGTTTTTCTTTTTCTGTTATTTTCGTCAGGACCTATCCGCAATTTATGTTTTTACAGATTAGTCTCTCATCTTGAAACAATCACTACTTTTTGCTCGTTAGTCGGAATTAGATGAAACCAACGCCAAACTCTTTGTTTCGATCTCATCTTTCCAGTAATACAATCCAAATATGTTTTTGAAAGTTCTAAAATTTGAATTCAAGCAGATTTGTATTTGAACTTCTTTTGATCGTAACTTGAGTTCCGTAACTCCGTTTTAGTTGATTCTTTTTGCAAATCGAAGCTCTTGACCTAAACTTTCTGATATGACCAAATTCCATTAATATTGGTTTTGTTAGAAATTGTTTTCTGTTCCAAGAGTGATTCGTTTGTTTTCAAGTCTTTTCGAGATCTGTTCTTCGATTCTGTTGCATGATCGCTTATGTATGCTATTGTTTGATTGCGATAGAATTTCCAGAGTGCGAAGCGTGCTACTACGAGTTACTCGGTTTCACCAATCGTCACGAAGGAAAGTTCTTACTTTGATCATACTTTTCAATACCCAGTTTTAATTTCATTAGTTCTATCTTCAAAGATTGCATGAGTAGGACTTGGATACTTATGATATTGCTGAGTAGTTCATGAGGTAGGCACCCAATGACCTAAGATCAAGCCAAGGAATATATGCTTTGTTACTTATTGCTCAGCCATGCTTGTAGACGTGGATTGGTATGTGAGATTCATGAAAGTTGTGAGTGTAATAACAACTAAGGGAATGTTTAAGGTGGCAACATTAATACAAAACTGGGTGGATGGGTTGCAGGGCACCTGGAGAATCCAGTGTTCTCCTAGGATAACCTGGAGGAACCATGTGATCATCCTATGGAATGCCACCCAGTCTCAAAGGGATCATATATCATTCATGCCTAGAAAAGCTCAAGCATCAACAGCTCAAAGGGATCATATATCATTCATGGTCGCGAAGACACTTTAGTTGATGATGACATCCTTCCTCAATTCCCCCAAATCATGTCCAAGCCGGTATTATTACCTGGTCCCTCGAGCAGTAAACAGATAAGTACTGGCAGTCCCACAACAGCAATCACACATGATGATTTCTGGGAAGAGCAACACCCCAACACCCTGTTGCATGAAGTCATTCCTCGCACTCCACCAGCTCAAGCCACTAGTCCTGTGATTGAGACTCCACAATTCACCCCTAAAGACATGGAGAAGACCACTACCACACCACAGGCGTCGCCCTCTTTCCGAAGGACCACAACTATCAACTATGCACCCACATAGAGTCCACATGCATAATCGGTTCTAAAGAACTCCATCGCCTATAAATATGCACCCCTTGCCTCTCCAACCACCTCAACACACTCTCATACACACCACAACACCGTAGATAACCGCAGCCCAGCCGGGCAGGCCTCTGGCCGCCGTTCTCGACCGGAGTTCACCGGCAATCCCCTCTATTGCTCCGCACCTCCTCCAGAGCTTCTCGAGCTCAACTGACTCCTCCGGGGTGCTCCTATTGATCCACTGATCGCGCTGGTGCAGTTGGAGCCCATGGAAACGCCCTGCCTCGTCGGAATCGCCATCTCCGACGAGCTCTCCGCCGACGCCTCTTGAGACGACCACTGCGACTAGCTCCGACCACCTCTAGCCACTTTCTGGGTACGTATAGACTCCCCGTGGTCCCCGTTCCCCCATCCGCCAACCTCTCCTCGTTGGAGAACCGCTGGTGAACCACCGCCCCGCCTCTGTTTTCCCCTCCCTCTCTCTAAACCTGACTGCGGGGGCCCGCTGTTAGCCACTCAGCTGTGACCGAAGCGGTATGAGTGGTGGCGTCCCGCAGAAATACACCTTTGACATCAACCCCTCCCCTGGTCTTTTTCTTTTATTTAAATTTTACTCCGTTTGACCAGGAACTTTGACCAGCTCCAACTTTTAAACCATAGCTCTAAATGAGTTGATTCTATTTTTGCATTGCCTTTGTACTAGAATATCCTAGCAGCACACAAAAGTTGAGATTCTTCTCAGCTGCCTAGAATTTCTGGTGAATTTCAGAACTGTTCTTGATATTTTATTTTGTTATTTTTAAATGTTTTCAGAAGGAGAAGCTTGTCTTGGAGATAACCAGGAGGAGTGTGAACCTCCTCTGCACTAAGGCAAGACACAACAACATTTTCATGGTGTCATTTCAATATCTATGATTTCTCCAACTTGAATATGAGTTGTTTCATGTATTAATTTATTTAAATAAATATTGCTTATGTTATTTACTTTGTCATGATTGAAATGCTTAGATTGCAGAAGAGTTTGAGTGCATGGACTAGTATGAAGTAGTATGAGTAGTTTTGATTGTGTGGTTATACATTGGATATGATCGGTATCATTCTTTTTATCTGAGTTATTGATTTTAATATGTTAATGGCATGACTAAAATGATGAGTGTAAAAACCAATGAAGTGAAATCAGTAAAATCAAGTGATGACTAGTGAAAGTAGAAAACTTTGATATGTTGATCTTTTTATTTGAAGTGATATGTGATGCATGTCGTATATTTGCATTTTCATGACATTTTGTGACTCAAGTTATTTTTATTTCAAGTTAAACCTGATGATAATTGAACTTCAACATAATGTTGATCGGGTCATGGTGCCACTGAATCAAGTTTTTCCCAGTGCAACCACATTTGCCATTTATGGGAAGGCCTTTATTCGGTCTGTTGTTATCCCTCTCGTCGGTACCTCCAACGAGGGAAGGTTATGGGCGTGCGGTACCCTGGCCCGGTAAGCAAACATAACCTTGTGTGCCCATTGTTGTTATGGTACCTTGTCCCCATTTGGGACCGTTTAAGTTTTTGCCACGACGGTGGCCATTGGTGTCTTTGGTAGACACGGGGCCACCCATGACTTAGCCTAGAGGGGAGTTTGTCGGAGTGGCCGGGAGAGTGTCATGGCAATGGGAGGGTTCTGTCAGAATGTTGTTGGTCCACCCGAACGGGAGTGCGAGGCCATGGGTTCCGTGATATGGGTATAATGTGCTAACCTCCGCAGTGTGTTTATTAAATCTATTGATAACCGCGTCCTCGGTTATGGACATAGCTCATGAGTAAGTCACACCATGGATCAACATGATTAATTAATCTTGCACACTAAATTTATATGCTTGGCACTGGTTAAGTGATGAGATTTGTGAGATCACGAAGATGATCGTTGTGGGAACCAAAGTGTTGGTTTCGCTTGTGATCCGTGCATGATCACCGTTTGGTTACGAGGTAACCCATTTGGTAAGAAAGTCTGAGGGACTCGGTGCACAAGTTGGATTCACTTCATGTGTAATATGTTATCGCATTGCATTAAATTTGATTAATGGTCATGATATTTGTCGGCATTCTGGGAACGGGGGTACCCAGAATTGCCTGCCTGCGGCCTAGGGCATGGCTCGTCCGGCGGCCTCGTACGGCCCAGCATCTTGTGCAACCACTCAAGACCCTCGCGAGGGGCCGAGCCTCGCGAGCGGACGACGCAAGACATCCTCCTGGGCGGCCTCACTAGGACGGCTCATGAGGATCGGAGATATCAAGGCAAGGGGTACCTCGCGAGGTCCTCATGACATGAGCAGTGACGACCAAGGACAGGCGGGCGCCAGTGGGCGCAGAGTGCCAGTTTCCCCTTTGGTGCTAAAGAAGAAGGTGTAGGGGAAGAGTCCCGAGGCATCAGGCAAAGGTTTCCATATCAGTGCAACAAGACCAAGACCAGTAGGACGGAGGAGTGGAGGTCATCACAGAGCCCACGGCGGCGTCACCACCAGAGCCTTTGGCACGCGAAGACCACCTTTTGTCAGGATAGCTTGTACTAGTTGTCCCCCTTCAAATTTGGCCGTTGTGGGATCCCTTCCCGCTCAATATTTGGGAAGAGGACCCGTGCCACTATAAGTAGGACTAGCCACCACCATTGGGGAGGATCGAATCATCGAGACCGCCCACACACCCACAATCTCACCCGAGCACAAGAACCCCTCTCCTCAGGAGGTAGTTTGATGCGGAGCATCCGGCGAGCATCCCCATGGACACTTCGTCATCGGCATAAGCACGCGAGGGACCAATGACTAGAGCACGTGTACGCGCTATCGAGGACGAGGTGAATTCTCTCCTCTTCGAGTTTCGTTTGTATTCGCATGAGGATTGGGTTCTACCTCACAAGGAGATGTTGTGCATTCTCAGTTACCAAGGAGATGAACACGTGGAAGCAAAGAAGAACCTGTTCAACCTGGAACACGTGGAAGAAAATGAAGACCTGCCCAAACCGGAATGAGCGGTACTACCGCTCCTGCCCAGTCCGGACCAAGCGGTACTACTGCTCCTTAAGTGGTACTACCGCCTGCAAGCGGTAATACCGCCTGAGGGGCCGGTACTACCGCCCTACCTGCGCGCAGCCTTCGGCCTTTGGCCATGTACCCCTTTTCCCCTCTTACC
Source organism: Secale cereale (assembly GCA_902687465.1). Taxonomy (NCBI): domain Eukaryota; kingdom Viridiplantae; phylum Streptophyta; class Magnoliopsida; order Poales; family Poaceae; genus Secale; species Secale cereale. The sequence goes on along the minus strand of LR738715.1, from coordinate 383,950,363 downwards.
CCTTCGTGGCATAGACTATAAATAGGCCTCCTCCACATCTTTTGAGGGTTAGCAAAGACATTGAGAGACATTGAGAGCTTTCCTCCTTGTATCCCCTCCTTTAGGAGATCAAGACCTCCCAAGGGAGAAGAATCCTTGTGGATTACAAGACCTCCCAAGGGAGAAGATCATCAAGAGCTCACCTCCTCTAGGAGTGGGAAGAACCTTACCTTTGTGAATGTTTCCTTGGTTTGATCTTGTAATCTTGTGGATCTCTTGTATGCTACTCTAGTGGATGTGATATTGGGTTTGTTTTGAGAGATTTGTGTCTTGTGTTCTTGTGTGTTCTTCCACTTTTCCCCCTCCAAGTGTGAAAAGATGCCCCTAGGGTTTCAGCCTACAACATCTTGGTATCATGATCAAGGTTGATTCACATCTTGGAGTCCCATCCCCCCACTTTCTAGCTTGATTTTGTTGTGTTCTTGCCCAATTTCGAAAATCCCCACAAAAAATAGCCCAAAATTTTTCTTGCAATTTGTTGGATCTTGTGAGATTTGTTTGTTTTGGTCCATGAATTTGATGTTTGGCAAGTGGATCTAGCCCCTCCACTACAATACCCACCCATTCCACCATGAAATCCATCCAATTTTACCCCCGAAATCATCCATTTCCGCCCATAATTCGCCCCAATCCTGATCTGCAAACATTACCTAACACCAGCGGTACTACCGCCCCTCCAAGCGGTACTACCGCCTATAACCACAAACGGTACTACCTCCCTACAAGCGGTACTACCACCCCTCACTGTTTCAACCTTCCGAGTTTCTCCGTTTTGACCATAACTTTCACTCCCGAACTCCGATTTGAGTGTTCTTTGGCTCGTTGAGAAGCTAGCGACGTGCCCGAGCTGCTCATATTGGTTTTATCACCATTATCCTCCATCCAAAAATCAACACAACAACCCCAACTTTCTGCATTTGTACGGTTTTGAGTTGCAATTTGGCGTTTCCTAAGGTGTTTCGGCTACTTAGGAGCGTTTGACATCGACATCATCGCCTCGGAGTCATCTTCGCCGCTAAGCGTAAGCAAGGACGGTAACCTCGACGACACTTACCTTTTGCTTTTGCATTGATAGCCCGATCCATTTGCGTTGCTTACCCATCGAGACTAGCAAGTTGAGAATTGCCGGGCCACGCTATTGTGCATCGTAGTGATGATGTTATCATCTTAGTGCCATAAGTCTCTCCCGTGCATATCTTACATACTTGTCTCATATTATCCTCGGCTCGAGCATCAAGCTTTCAAAAAAAAGAGAAAGAAAAGCTTTTTAGCAAAAAGAATAGCAACAATGAGCTTATAAGCAATAGCATTGAGAAAGTTTACTTACTCATATCATCTTGGTCACCGCATACATAGCATTTTGGGATCGAGGACAGCACGTTTCTCTCATAGGTTGGTGCACAAAGCGTATCTCGCCCATTTGAGCAATCGAGCTAGCGTCTCTCTAGTATTCGCACAACAAGAGCATTTTGCGTGATCACTCACATTTTGCGCTCACCCTTGGTTGTGTGGATCCCATCTATCTTCCGTGCGTGTGTTCCTAGTGATACTCTTGGCTTTGATCTATTTGCTTTACGTGCATCTTTCTGAATCCTCTCAACCTTATCGATATCTTGACTAACATTTTGTTTGAAATTTTGCCACCATCCTAACCAAGCTACTCCATAGACCTCTTTACTTGTAGGTGTGAGGAACAAACCCGGTTCCAATTCTACTATTGTGGCATTTCATTGAGTGAAACTTGTTACATTTTCAATCTTCGGAAGAGGTAACCTTGGTATTGTTCTCTCATTTACCTACTCACCTCCTACTTACATGATGGATAGGCCAAGTTCTTCGACCGACCCGATCGACGAGCATCTAGTGGAAGCACCGAACTACATCACCAAGAATCACCTTTTCGGCGTCCAACGAGCTCTTCACCAAGAAAGCGAAGCTTTGGGCGACTGCATCGAGCAACTCACTTCCGACTTCCGCACACAAATGCAAGAGTTCCGCTACATCTTGGTGAACCGCACGTCTCTGCCTCCTTCATCAAGACGGCGCCATTCAAGTCGACGCTCAAGTGAACACTCTTCGGCTTACTCTTCCTCGGATGCAAGTCCTCCACGGCCTCGGTAAGCTCAACAATTCATCAATCAAGATCGACAATCTCCGGACAATCCATTCCGTGGCAATGGGTTACAAGATCGAGTTCGAGCACGTGAGCAAGGGCGCCGCCAAGAGCAAAAACGCCCACATCAAGTACACGAAGATGACGATGCAATCCGGCAAGCTCAAGAACAATGTGACAATCAAGCACGCAATGCACAACAAGCTCTTCGTGACTCCACGCGCATCTTCGCCGACCGCAACCGCCAAGTACGTCAACAAGAAGCACTTCATCAAGAGAGACAAGAGGAAGCCGCTCATCGCGAAGCGGAGCAAGAGCGACGAAATGGGAACGACATGCCGCGCCACCAACGGCAAGACCATCGTGAAGAGCACGTTTTCGCGGAGCGACCACATCATCATGAGCGCCACCACCATCATCAACATGACGAAGAACAACGCTTCAGCAAGCTAAAGTTCACTATGCCCAACTTCTCCGGAAGCACCGATCCCGAGGAATACCTCTCATGGGCATTAAAGGTCGACAAGATATTCCGCCTCCACAATTTCGAAGAAGAGAAGAAGATTGCCATGGACTCTCTCGAGTTTCAAGACTATGTCCTCATTTGGTGGGAACAAACGATCAAGCGACGACATTCAAGAGGTGAACCACCCATTACAACTTGGTCAGAAATGAAGAATGTCATGCGAGCTCGCTTCGTGCCTAGACACTACACCCGCGATCTCTTCAAGAAGCTGCAACTTCTCAAACAAGGCCCGAAGACGGTGGAGGAATACTACCAAGAAATGGAGATTGCAATGATACGAGCCAATGTCAAGGAAGATGACGAGCAAACAATGGCCCGCTTCTTGAACGGCCTCAATCACCCAATCAAGCAGATTGCCGACTTCCAACCATACTCCAACCTTCTCGAGCTAGTTCATCAAGCGTCCAAGGCCGAGCGACAAGTCCAGGATGACTTCAAGTATGCAAAATACTCGTCCAAGACCTACGGCTCCTACTCTCAAGCACCCGCGACTTCGGCACCTCCTACTTCAACTAGAGCATCACCAAGTACCGGCGATAAGTCAAGTTCCAAGAAAACTACACCTTCCTCGACTCGTTCTCTGGCAAGCAACTACAAACCCAAGACTCCCTCACCTTCGGCACCACCTTACGACACCGTGAATACTAGTTCCTTCAAGTGCTTCACATGTGGTGGCCGGGGTCACAAGTCCTTCGAATGCACCAACAAGAGAACCATGATTTTCAACAACGACGGCACATATGACTCAATGAGTGAAGACGAAGCGGAAGCCATTTAGCACGTGGCCATGCACCGGCGCATCAACGAAGATGAAGAGGATCAAGTGTTTTGTGACAACGATTCAAGTCCCTCTCTCGTGGTATCCAAGGTCTTGACTCTCCAACACCATCAAGATGAAGACCAACGATGCCATATCTTCCACACAAAGGCCGGCATCAACGGACGTTCCGTGAAGGTCATCATCGACGGAGGTAGTTGTCACAACTTGACAAGTGACAATCTATGTTCCAAGCTTCAATTGGTCAAGAAGAAGCACCCTCGTCCATACAAGGTACAATGGTTGAGCGACTCTGGCACCATTCAAGTGGAGCATATGGTACAAGTTTCTTTCAAGATCGGCGCCTACGAGGACACCTTGGAGTGTGATGTAGTTCCCATGACGGTGTGCCACCTTCTCTTGGGACGACCTTGGCAATTTGATCGTGGGGTCATCCACAACGGACGAACCAACTACTACAGCTTCAAGATGAAAGGAAAGGAATATGTGCTTCGACCAATGTCACCAAACCAAGTGATCGCTGATAAGCAAGCATCCACCCATCGTGGAGATCCTAGTGAGAGAGTGATCCACCAAAAAGAAAGTGAGAGCCACAAGCCAAAATTGAGCGCCTCTTCGCCAAGAGAGAAAAACTTAGTCCTCCTAGCCACCAAACGTCAGATGAGAGAAGTGTGTGAGAACCTCTCGAGCGTCTTCCACCTTGTGCTTCTATGCAAAGGGGAAGCCAAACCTACTAACACTTCACCACCTCCACCTTTTGTGTTGTCTCAATTGTTGCAGGAATTTTCGGACGTCTTTCCCGATGAGCTACCACCGGGTCTACCTCCACTTTGCGGCATCAAACACCGAATCGACCTCATACCCGGCGCACCACTTCCGAACAAAGCTCCTTACCGCGTCAACCCAGAGGAAACAAAGGAGATACAACGTCAAGTACAACAACTCATCGACAAAGGTCATGTACATGAAAGCTTAAGCCCTTGTGCAGTTCCTGTTTTTCTCGTGCCTAAGAAAAATGGAAGTTTTCGCATGTGTTCCGATTGTCGGCCGATAAATGCTATCACCGTTAGATATCGACACCCTATTCCACGCCTAGATGACATGCTTGATGAATTATGTGGTGCCACCATCTTTTCCAAAATTGACCTTAAAAGTGGCTATTACCAAATTCGCATTCAAGAGGGTGATGAGTGGAAAACAGCTTTCAAAACCAAGTTTGGGTTATATGAGTGGTTGGTCATGCCGATGGGCTTATCGGAAGCGCCCGGCTCTTTCATCCGCCTTATGCATTTCGTTCTCCGACCTTATATCGGCGTCTTTGTCGTTGTTTACTTTGATGACATACTAGTCTTTAGGAAGTCGCTTGATGAACATGTCAACCACGTCCGTATGGTTTTGCAAGCCCTTCGAAAACAACAATTATATGCTAATATGGAGAAATGCACTTTTGGTGTTGCTAAAGTTGTTTTCTAGGATTTGTCGTGTCTTCACAAGGTGTTCACGTTGATGAAACTAAAACTGAAGCAATTAAAACTTGGCCTCAACCAACTAACCGTCAACAAGTGCGTAGCTTTCTTGGTTTAGCCGGTTTCTATCGACGCTTTGTGAAGGACTTTCGTACAATTGCTATGCCCTTACACGCCTTGAGCAAGAAGAACGCACCCTTCATTTGGGGTCCCTCGCAAGAGACCGCGTTAAATGAACTTAAAACTTTTCTTACACACGCACCACTTCTTTCCCTATGGAACTTTGACAAACCGTTTGAGATACATTGTGATGCTAGTGGTACCGGTATAGGAGGCGTGTTAATGCAAGAAAAGCGTCCGATTGCGCATTTTAGTGAAAAACTATCCGGAGCACAACTTAAGTACCCCATCTATGATAAAGAACTATATGCTTTGGTGAGAGTTTTGCGTGTTTGGGAACACTATCTTCGGCCCCATGAATTTATTCTTCACACGGACCATGAGACACTCAAGTATCTCAAGGGTCAAACGAAATTAAACAAGCGTAATGCTAAGTGGACTTAATTCATTGAGTCTTTTCTCTATGTCATCAAATACATCAAAGGCAAAGAAAATGTTGTGGCGGATGCGCTTTCCCGCAAATGCATGCTTGTTACCAAACTTGAGGTGAATGTTATTGCCTTTGAGCACATCAAGACTTATATGAGCATGACGTTTTCATTGCAAATCCTTATGCCAAATGTGTAGCAGATACTTTTTGGGAGCAATACTACATAAAGGATCGATATGTCATGAAAGCTAACAAACTTTGCATTCCCGAGTCTTCGCTTCGTTTGCTCCTTTTGCAGGAATCTCACGGAGGAGGACTAATGGGGCACTTTTGACGCGACAAGACATTTGCTACGCTCTCCAAGAACTACTTTTGGCCCAAGATGTTCCGTGACGTCTCTCGCTTCACCAACCGGTGCTCTACATGCCGCAAAGCTAAGTCAAAAGCTCAATCCCATGGCCTTCACATGCCACTTCCGATTCCTTTCCATCCATGGGAAGACATTAGCATGGATTTCATTCTTTGATTACCTAGACCTTGCAATAGAAAGGATTCTGTATTCGTTGTTGTCGATAGATTTTCCAAGATGGCACATTTCATTCCTTGTCACAAGATAGACGATGCTTCACATATCGCGACTCTCTTTTGTAGGGAAATCTTGCGCTTACATGGGGTGCCCAAGACGATTGTCTCGGACCATGACGTCAAGTTCTTGAGCTACTTTTGGAAGACTCTATGCGCCAAGCTCGGCATCAAGTTACTCTTCTCCACGACATACCACCCTCAAACCGATGGCCAAACCGAAGTCACCAACCGGACGCTTGCAACTCTCCTACGTGTGTTGATCAAGAAGAACATCAAGGAGTGGGAGGAGTGCCTACCCATCGCCGAGTACACCTACAATTGCGCGAGACACTCTACAACCGGCAAGTCCCCCTTCGAGGTTGTCTACGGCTTCAATCCATTGTCACCTTTGGACATCCTTCCTCTCCCGCTTCAAGAACGAGCCAACATGGACGCAAGTGCAAGAGGAGCCCACCTCAAAAAGATGCATCAAGAAACACGGTCCACGACCGAGTGTCAAGTACAACGCCGCGCCATCAAGCTCAACACCAACAAAACACCAATGGTGTTCCATTCGGGTGATCTCGTTTGACTACACCTTCGCAAAGAACGCTTCCCCAAGGAACACAAATCCAAGCTTCTTCCACGAGCCGACGGACCATTCAAGGTGCTAGCATGCTACAACGACAACGCTTACAAGATCGACATCCCCCGTGACAAGTACAACGTAAGCGACATCTTCAACGTCAAAGACTTGGCCAAGTACCATGGTGATGAAGACCACGATCCGTGGACGGATCTTCCCCAAGGGGGGGGGGAGATGATGCGGAGCATCCGGCGAGCATCCCCATGGACACTCCATCATCGGCACAAGCACGCGAGGGACCAATGACTAGAGCATGAGCACGCACTATCGAGGACGAGGTGAATTCTCTCCTCTTCGAGTTTCGTTTGGATTCGCATGAGGATTGGGTTCTACCTCACAAGGAGATGTTGTGCATTCTCAGTTACCAAGGAGATGAACACGTGGAAGCAAAGAAGAACCTGTTCAGCCTGGAACACGTGGAAGCAAATGAAGACCTGCCCAACCCGGAACGAGCGGTACTACCACTCCTCCAAAGCGGTACTACCGCTCCTCCCCAGTTCGGAACAAGCGGTACTACCGCTCCTTAATCGGTACTACCGCCTGCAAGCGGTAATACCACCTGAGGGGCGGTACTACCGCCCTGCCTGCGCACAGCCTTCGGCCTTTGGCCATGTACCCCTTTTCCCGTCTTACACCCCGTCGCTAACCCCAGCGGTCTCATCATCCCATGCTCGTCGCGGACCCGCGGATGCGCAAGCTGCGTTGCTCATGACACGCAAGGTTCTACACTACCGCCCCATCAACGACTTCTACGAAGAATGGCTCAACCGCATCGCCGAGCTTGTCAGTGCCGCTAGGGGCTCTCCAGCGCCGTCCCACTCCCTGCCTCGCTCGCCTCCCCATGCGGACGACGAGGCCCATGAAGCTCCACTGCTACCCCCGCGTCAAGGCGTTGTCCAAGACCCAAGGCAAGTGGGCCCGCGGCGTGACCGCCCACGCGCGGCGCCAGTGCACGAAGAAGGAAGCTGCCAAAAGATCCAGCGGCCCGGTGGGGGAGCGCCAGCACTCCCTCCACCGCTACGTCGTGACCACAAGCCCCCCGCCGCAGTGGCACGTGAGGACCAATATTGAGCACCACCTTCCCAGCAAGTTCCGGTGTCGACAGCAGGCTGCAAGGCCCTCGCCCCCGAGCTGCGCAATGTCAACTGGCCTGGGAAGTTCAAGCCTGACGTGCCTCCATGCTACGATGGCACCCCCGACCCTGCAGAGTTCCTGCAGCTCTATGAGCTGAGCATCGAAGGGTCCGGCGGCAACGAGAAGATCATGGCGAATTGGTTCCCCGTGGCCCTCAAATATGGCGCGCGCTCGTGGCTCCTGAACCTGCCCACGGGATCGATCTCTACCTGGAGTGAGATACGCGAGCGGTTCATTGCCAACTTCCAAGGCACCCCAGACTGTCCCTTGGCCGTGGGTGACCTGCGGCGTATCAAGCAATAGCCGGGAGAAACCCTACAGAAGTTCATCCAACACTTCAACATTGTCCGCGTCAAGATTCCCAAGGTCATGGACGAGGCCATCATTTCGGCATTCTCAGATGGTGTCCGCGACGTCAAGATGAAGAGGAGCTCACCATCCATGAAGATTTATGCACGTCCCTGGAGCTGTTCAACCTTGCTACCAAGTGCGCTAGATCTGAGGAAGGGCGCCTCTCCCTCGTCGAGCTCCCCGCTGCTGAACCTGAAGACAAGAAGGCCAAGAGCAAGGACGTAAAGCAGAAGGGAGCAGTAGTGCTCGCAGCGGAACCGGATATGAAGTGCGGCCGTGACTATCCAGAATCCTCCAAGAGCGGCCAGGCATTTTGCGCCTTCCACAGCGTGCACAACCACAACACCCACGACTGTCAAGATACCAGGACCCTCCACGAAGGACGCATCACCCAACGCCCCGAGCGCGGCAACCGTGGCTACAGCCGCGGGGAAGTCGGACCAGGAGACGCTAGGACGACTGCGGCCCTTGCCAGGAGTTACGTGATCAACCTCGGGAGGACCACTGGCGCGATCATTCCCGTGAGGGCGCCTAGAGGGACCAGCCTCGTGAGGACCACGCTCATGGAAAGGACGGCCTTCCACCTCTCCCACCACCAAGGAGAAAACGATGACCAGGACGAGGGGGCTGGGGGCTTCCAGGAGCCACGTGCCATTTCCTGCATCTTGGGCGGAGCACAGGCCCCAGCTTCTTAGCGCATCTTCAAGTAGTTCGCCCAGGAGGTAAACGCGGCTCTCCCCAAGCTCGAGGCTACTCGCCCACACAGGTGGTCCAGGTGCCCCATCACCTTCAGTTCAGCAGACCAGCTCAAGTGCGCGGCTACAGCCGGTGCCCTCCCGATGCTTTGTTCGTCCGTCATCAGGAACGCCCATGTTACCAAGACCGTCATCGATGGTGGAACAGGGCTCAACGTCATGTCCATCGAGACATTCGACAGCCTCCAAGTACCCTATGGTTAGCTGCTGCCGACCAAGCCTTTCTCCGGAGTAATTGACGTCTCCACCACCCTCGTAGGGTAGGTCCGCCTGCCTGTCACCTTTGGGAAACACAACAAATACCACACTGAGCTCATCGACCGCGATGTCGCCCACATCCATCTCCCTTACAATGCAATCCTCGGGTACCCAGCCCTGGCCATGTTCATGGCAATGACTCACCAAGGCTACAACGTCCTCAAGATGTCGGGAAGCGGCAATGTCATCACCATCGCCTATGAAGAGAAGGATGCAGTGTGCTCACTCAAGCGCGCTTACCAGGCAGCAGCATTCGAGGATCCGGGCAACGACAAGATCATCTACCCACCCGAGGTCATCCCCAAGAAGAAGAAGCAGTCGCTCGCCCTGGAGCCTCATGGGGATGCAGCACCAGGCGGCAGCACCTCGGGACCTACACCTAGGGAGGGACCACCTCCCTCCTTTGCATAGGAAGGCACGCCCGGCGCCCCCTTAGGCTGGGCTCGGGGCCTCTCCTCTGGAGGGCCTCCGACTTAGCCAATGTCACAACGGAGGTGCTCGGGCACCATGTGGAGGAGTGCTTCTCCGCGAACTTTCGTTAGGAGGCTTCAAGGCGTGAGGCAGCAAGCGCTTGGGAGTTCATCAGCCATACCATCAAAGACCTACAGGTGCCAAGAGCATTGTGGGGCAAGTGCCGCACAGCGCCTCTAAGCGCAGCCGTCGGCCCAGGCTCAGGCGACGGGCTGCGCGTCTGCGTCAACGTCCCCGCACTCAACCGGATCGCATCTTAGGAGCTCTACTAGCCTTCCCAGGTGGGCCGGTCCGAGGGTCCCCCTCACAGCTATGTTCGCATGCCCTTCGGCTTGCCGAACCAAGCGACCCTGCACCAGCGCCATATGCGGGAAGTCCTGGCGACTCGCGAGGCCAGGCATATGGAGATCTAGGCGGAGTAGGACTTGGCCCTCCGCAAGATCTGGGGAATCCTAGAGCCTCATGAGGCGCCGGAGCCAGATGGCACATGAGGAGCAGCATCTGCGTCGAGCACCTTCAGCTACACCAACACTACTTCAGCAACTGTGCCAGGTGAGATTTTCCGGTTTTTATTCAGCTGAGAGCGTCCCTCGAGCTGCATCATTCCCAGGTCGCACAGGCCTATCCCTGTGGCGTGTATCCTCTTGCATCTCAGCTAACCTTGTTGAGCTAGTGTTACCGTTCTGTCAGCTGCATTAGGATCACTCATCTATCTGACCGCCACTCCTATGCCATGAAACTGGTGTGTCCCTAAAAGCTTGCTTGCACCCGCCTTCTGATCATGGGCGGGCACGGCGTCTGTGCTCGGATCCGTCCCTGCCGCGTCACCAAATCCAAGCGGCCGAGCTCTAGCTCGCGGGCCAGCCGCGTGTACGTCACCTCCCATAGCCCTTGGTGCCTCGCCCACGCTCGAGCCGGATACTACCAGGTGAGTTGGGGGCACGATACTGTGCCTGTCACTGCGGGAGCCGCGCGCCGGTTGTCTTTTCTTAGGGCATCCACATGAGAAGACTAGGCGCGTCGTCTGTGCTCGGGTCCGTCCCTGCATCGTCAATAAATCCAACGGCTGAGCTCTATCTGGCGGGTCGGCCCCGTTCACGTCACCTCCTGGGGTCGTTGGTGCTCGGCCTTCTCATATGCCGGCCTCGAGGGATTCACCCGGCACATGCTGCCTAACCATCTTGCAGGATCAACTCAAGCGCATTCAATCAAGACCAGGCGCAACCCGCCATGAGGTAGGGCCTCGTGAGTCCTGCGCTGGCTCACGGGTGCCCAGATACACCTCCTTTAGCCCCACCATGCCAGCCACGCGTCTGGGCGGGGCTGTATACCCCGGGGCTCTCCACAGTAGGGAGTCCCCTCCCACGTTCCAGTGGAAGCACCATGCTCCGCGCTGGTAGTCGACATGGTCAAGGAGCGGCTATGCCCGTGCGAGAACGGTAGCGCCATGATCCGCGGTGGTGTTAAACAACTAGGGGTGGCCTCACGGCCGATTAACCTTAGGGAGCCCCTCGGCTCAGTGACTAGCCCCACCGCGCTGCGCTTCCCTCGGGAGGGTAGCGCGATGTGGTTGGGCACGGGGGCTGCGCTCAGGTCACACCTAGCGTATGCCCCACCAGGTCCCCCAGGCATGTTCGACACGCGACCCTCCCGAGCACAAGCCCGGGGAGGACAGGTATGAGGTCTGTTCGTACATCAAGGGGGGCCCTTCGGCATCGTTACCCAAGGGCCTAACTAGCCCCGTAGCCCCTCACTCTCTGGTCTTGTCCTGGTTTCCGGTCAAGCCAGCGGCAGCTGAGGTACGCGCGGGGCCGGGCCCTGCCGACGCAGAACACTAAGGCCGGCTCATGCACCACCTCCCTCAGGGCTATTCATACATCAAGGGGGCCCCTTGGGCATCGCGACCGAAGGGCCTAACTGGTCCCGTAGCCCCTTATTCCCCGGTCTGGTCCTAGTTTCCGGTCAAGCCAGCGGCGGCTGAGGTACGCGTGGGGTCGGGCCCTGCCGACGTAGAACACCAAAGAACTGCCTAGCTCTTCCTACCTAGCGACCGTTTGCACGTCAAGTTGGACTCCTGAGCATCACGACACAGGAGCCTAACTGGCCACGTAGCCCCTCACTCCCTGGTCTTGTCCTAGTAACCTGGACAAGCCAGCGGCGGCTGAGGTATGTGCGGGGCTAGGCTCTGCCCACGTAGAATGACAAATAGGAAGGGAAGCAGGAATATCTACCAATTATTACAAGCCAAATTGTCCTTCAAACATGAAATAGAAGTTTTAACTCCTCCACGAGGCCCGTGCATGTCGCAGGAAATCGAAGATAGGGAGGAGCGCCGTCACTCACCAGCAGGCCCTTCCTTCAGCCCTGGACGCTGCCGCCAGGAAGCGCCCCCTCGCCAACGGTATCACAACGCCTTGAGGAGTCAGTCTTGGGCGAAGGATCGCTGGCGCCGTCGGCTGGGGAAGGAAGGTTGATGTTGAGGAACTTCTTCAGCAAGGCCTCCACATGGTCCTTCATGGCTTCAGCGGTGGCCTTACAGTGCTCCGCCTCCACGGGCTCGAGCAGTACCCCGAGATCAGCGTTGGGATCGCAAAGGTGCATATGGCTAAGGACATGCATCAAGGCAGAAGAAGAAAGCACACGAGCTTCCTCCTCCGCCAGGGGACCGATATCGCGGACGACGTCCTCAAGCGCCAAGACAAGATAAGGAAGCAGCTTGGCAGGGCCTTCATCATCCGTCGCCAGCGGTTTCTCCAAGCCCTTCCCTCAGCGCCTGGCGGGACCTCTCCTCGTGGGATTTGAAGGCTGTGTGGTCCTCGGCCAGAACCTTCCCCTTGGTTTCCAGCTGGGCCTCCTTTTCTTCCGTCGCCTGTTTCAGCTCCTCCAGGCGGCTTCGCTCCGCAGACAGCTCCTTCGCTAGCTTCTCCAACTCGGCGTCGAGAGTGGCCCCAACATCTTCTCTGGCCTTCATCCTCCCCTCCTACGCCTTGCACTTGCCACGCAAGTCCCGTAGCTCGGCCTCCACTGACTGGCAGCACTCCTAGATGGTCCGCGTGTCCTTCAGCACCGCCTCACGAATGGCTGCGGCCTGGTCGGAAGCCCGCTTGTCCTCTTCGGAGGCCGCCACGACTTGGCTCGGCACCTCCTGGACAGACGCATTGGAGCTCAGCCAGCCGGAAACCAGCTCCAGACGCCCAGCCACCAGACGACGATTGGCACCTTGAAGGTCATCCTGGAGTTGCATCAGTGCAGAGAAGGTCTCCTTCAGGGCGCTGGGCGACGCCGGAGGGCCGCGAGCTGGCGACATGGTCGCAGTAGGAGACTATTGCCTAGCCAAGACCTCCTGAGCCCTGACAACGGCAGCAGAGGAGTCGACGATGGGAACCCCTGAAGCCTACTCAACCAAGGCTGTGACCTCCACGTGAGGCTGGTCCACCGGGCCTGGTGGTGGCGAGTGTGTGGCGGAAGCAGGAGCTCCTCCACCACCCTTCTGCATCAGGGGGGCGTAGCCGAGCCAGGCCGCTCGAACTTCGGTGCGGCTGCCTCTCCCTTTGTCTTCTTCGTCGATGGCGCTAGCCTAGAAATGTAGGGCAAGATGTTATGAATCAAAAACGGAATCAAGAACGAAGACAACTCCAGGCCAAGGTACTTACTGGTCCACTACGACGAAACCCCGAGGCCTCTTCAGAACCATGGAGCCCAAGGGCCCCACAGCTTGCGCTGCGGGAACATGAGCTCCCAAGACAAAGAAGGCCGTATCAGCCAGCACAGCAACAGCGTCTGGCGGTGCCGAGGCCGAGGCGCAACCTCAGGGGATCAGCGCCGACCGGCTCTTCGTGGGGACCCCAGCTGGCGGCTTCTTCATGGGGGTGTGCTTGGACCTCGTGACATCCCCTGCCGGGGGCGGCACCTCCTTCACCGGGTGGTCATCGACGTCGTCGTCATCAGGCAAGGCGCGAAGGAGGTCGGCCTTGCGTGGAGGGGAGAACTCCCCGGTCCCCTCTACGGTCTCTTCTGAGTCATCTTCCCTGCTGGAGTCGCCCGAAGACACCTCCACCAGTGCGGCTGCCACTTGAGCTTCAGGGGGCGCCGAAGGCACGAGCCCGCGCCCGTCGAAGGTGGGCATGGTAGCCGCCACTGTCGCCCCGTCCTAGCGGCGGTACAAGGGGACGTGGTAGCAGGTGGATATCCCAGGTCGACCCCAACTAGGAGACGAAGAGCTTCCGCAAGCTGCTCGGTGGACAGGGCTTCGCAGCATAGCCAGAGGTTGTCCGACTCATCCCCTAGCGTCCACAAGGGGCGCGAGTGAGCCTGAAGTGGAGCCACACGGCATGTCAAGAATTCCTTGATGATCATGGCCCCCATCAGCTTCACCGCCTCAGGTTCATCAGGCTTCAGGTCCGCAATCATCTTCTCCAACACCTTCTCTGCCCGAGGGTCGGTGAGCTTTGCGCTGAGCCACCTATCGCTGGACTCGGGCACCGCCATAGGCAGCACAAGCCAAGGATGGGAGCAATTGGTGTCTATGAGGACCCACTTGTTCCTGAAGTTCTCGACCTTCTTCCTGGCTCTGGAGATTGCATTGGCCCCATTGGCGGCAACAAGGTTGGCGCTCCCCGAGCACTGGCCCTCCTTGATCCGGAAGTAGAAGAAGTGGCGAAGCAACACCACAGAGGACATCACTCCCACGAATGCCTCGTAGTAGATGGCGAAGATGAACAGAAGAAGGATGGAGTTGGGATGAAGATGAAGGGCATGAAGCTTATAATGGCTAAGGACGGAGAAAAATAAATAGGAGAAAGGAGGGACGAGCCCCGTGACAATACTGCTAATAAAGAAGGGATAGAAGGTACTCTTGGAGTCCTCTGGCATGGCGGAGGTGACTCGGACCTTGGTTTTCCCCTTCTCGTTGGTGTCTTCCGCCGTCATCAAGAGCAAAGCGGCATGGTTCATCTCTGAGACGGTGGGCGCCCACAAGGCCGGCTCATACTAGGCGGGCGGAGAAGTGGCCTTCGACATGCCAGACGCCATTAGTTGCGAGCTTGAAAGAGAGACGATGGAGATCTGGAGCCTTGCGGAGGAGAGAGGCAAGAAAGGGGATCTGGAGCAAGGCAAGCGCTAGCAATGAAGGCACATCAGCACGCACTTGCATTTTGTCAGTCGTGCGATTGCTGAGGCGGCATGGGAGCACAGGCGCCCACATCCAATCAATTGCCACGCATCAATCAAGGCCGCAGGCTTTTGGGGCCCACGGTGCTCCTCACTTGACCCTTGGCTTCACCGCGAAGCCAAGCCCGAGTGCACCTTGGGCCCGGGGGCTACTGTCGGCATTCTGGGAATGTGGGTACCCAGACTTGCGTGCCTGCAGCCCAGGGCGTGGTTCGTCAGGCGGCCTAGTATGGCCCTACATCTTCAGCAACCACTCAAGACCCTTGCGAGGGGTCGAGCCTCGCGAGGCGGACGATGCAAGAAATTCTCCTGGGCGGCTTCACAAGGCCGGCTCATGAGGATCAGAGATAACAAGGCAAGGGGTACCTCGCGAGGTCCTCGTGACGTGAGCGGTGACGACCAAGGCCAGGCGGGCGCCAGTGGGGGCAGAGTGCCAGTTTCCCCTTTGGTGCTAAAGAAGCAGGTGTAGGCGAAGAGTCCCGAGGCGTCAGGCCAAGGTTTCCATATCGGTGCAACAAGACCAAGACTAGTAGGATGGCAGAGCGGAGGTCATCGCAGAGCCCACGGCGGCGTCAGCACTAGAGCCTTTGGCAGGCGAAGACCACCTTTTGTCAGGATAGCTTGTACTAGCTGTCCCCCTTCAAATTTGGCCATTGTGGGATCCCTTCCCGCTCAATATTTGGGAAGAGGACCCGTGCCACTATAAATAGGACTAGCCATCACCATTGGGGAGGATCGGATCATCGGCACCGCCCACACACCCACAAGCTCACACGAGCACAAGAACCCCTCTCCTCAGGAGGCAGTTCATCCATGTACTTGTTCTTCCTCAGCCTACAAGGCAATCCACCACACCACACTGGATTAGGGTATTACACCACAATGGTGGCCTGAACCAGTATAAACCTTGTGTCCCTTGTTCTTTGGATCTGATGAGCAAGGCTTAGGGATCGATGAGTAGACGAGCTAGGGCGGAAGGAGAGATCTTCATGCGCAGCCTAGAGTTCGAAACTCAAGGGTTTTGCAGGAACCCAAGATCCGACAATATTGTTTGCCATTATGTTTATGTTTGTTGTGAGCTTGCAAGTACATTCAATGTACTGACCTGGCGTGTCATGCCAGAATTTAGGGAAGTCTTACCAGATTGGAGTGCTTCCCGCGTTTAGATTGTATCCACATCGGTGTCCTGTGCTATGGAGTTCCGCTTCGTCGTCATTCTGTTACTGCGTAGATGTCACAATCGAGCCCCCCTTCATGTTCATTAAATAATGTACATATTCTTCAGTCGCACCATGTGTGGTGCCTGGCCTCGCTACTTGATGTAATATCTAACCTATGTTTCTGCTAGTATCTATAAAGTGGTTGTTTTCTATACCAAGATGTTGTGTGTTGCTAGACGACTTGATCTTTGGGTTGGCAATCCAAGGTAAACCGGTTGCTCTGAGCCAGGGTACCACGACGCTTGGTATCAGAGCCACGCTGAACGAGGACACACTAGACCATCGACGCATTAATACAACGGTAGCTAGTTTAGTTTTGAATGTCTTTAGTAGTAGTAGTGGTTGCTGCATTGCATGCATTTTAAATATTGTTATTTCTAACCAACTAATGGTTGTGAGTGTAGATGGCTCCCGTGTCGTATCCGTGTCAGGTGGAGTTGGCACAGTACACTTCACCGCACCTTCTTCGGCATGTATGGTGGCTTCTCTACCCTCACGGTGATGACCCAGTGTACCGGGTGTACTGGGAGCACCTAGCAGACTTAGTATATGAGTATCACGAAGTGCTTACCTTGCGCAATAGTTCAGCATCATGCTCTTACACTTGTACCTCTAGGAATGGTTTCACTTCCACCGTCGCTCAGGCTGTTCAGTTTGCTACATTTGAGATTCTCGTTGAGCTATGCTATAACGAGATCCAGATGCAAACCCACCCAGGTTTTTACTACTACCCATCCCTGCATGACGATGGTCGTGTCCGATTTCCTATCATTAATCCGGCGGTCGATGGTGCTACTAGCCACCTTTCTCACTATATCACTACTAGTTATCTTCTAATTCACGAGCTGGCTCAAGAGCTGACTCGTGCTCGCACTGGTTTAGTAGCCACTATGTCCTATCCTACTCCCCCTTCCATGGGATTTACTCCTTATATTGCAACTGGTTCTAGCTCGCCTGTTCCCCCGGGTACTCCTCCGAGTAGCTCCGGTACCTCGACCGTGACTCCCTACAGTGTCCCTGCCGAGTGGGCTTCCCTTCTCGCTACTCCTGCAACCGCTATGCTCCAGCCACGTCCCAAACCTGCCCCTAAGGGAGATCCCTCGAGGTAGCGTTGTCGTGTTACCTTTAACCCGGAGGTCTCCATTAACGTCGTCAGTTCGGGATCTAAGTCCGGTTTAGGAGAGGACCCAGCAGGACCAACAGAGCAGTAGATCGTCAAAGTATCTACAATTGTCATATGGATGTACGGATGTAGTCGTACGTGTCATGATGTCTCGTTGCACGTATGAGAGTAGTCAAACCCGCCATGTTGTTTATCTTTCCTGTATGACTCTATGTATAATTATGTTGGAACTTTTTCTTATTCACCTTGGTATTCGCTATTTTTTTGGGTTTGTCACTTCCTTCTCTTCCTATTTTTGGATGTAGCTCATCTCGGCTGCTTTATATGGGAAAAACAAACAATAGGATCACATGTCGAGGCATCATCAGTCACTCTTGTGAGGATGTCCCTGTTCGCCGCTCAGCGAGACAGGCACGACATTCCATTGAGCCGTATTCTCCACCACCGACTCCACCGCCACATCCGCCATCCACTAAACAAATTATGCACATGTTCGAAGAAGGAAGGAACCATGATCTGATTGAGCTGTTAAGAAGTGTGCAAGCAAAGGTTGGCCAGAATGGAAATCGGAATGGTCATCACTCCAAGCTGTCAGATTTTCAGAGGACCAAACCTCCCAGTTTCAGTCAAGTTATAGATCCTTTAGAAGCTGATGATTTGTTGTGGACGATTGAGAAAAAGCTTGAGATTTCTCGCTCTGAAGAAGCTGACAAGGTTCCGTTTTCTACACACTATCTTGAGGGACCTGCCGCTATATGGGTGGATAATGCTAAAGCTATGTGGCCTGCGGGCGAAGAAATCACTTGGACTAAATTCAAGGACCATTTCCGCAAGTACCATATTCCCGCCGATATTATGAAGGTCAAGCAGCACAAATTCCCAGCTCTCACCCAAGGAAGCATGTCAGTAAGTGAGTACCTGCATAAGTTCAATTATTTTGCCCGTTATTCTCTCTATGATGAGGCCACGGAAGAAAGAAAGATCGACTGATTTATTAGAGGACTGAATCAACACCTCAGATGCACTCTCAGTATGCTCGACTTTCCTGATTTCCAGACTCTGGTAAACAAAGCTCTCGTTGAAGAAAGAAAACAAAAGCCTATGCACGATAATAGACCCGCTAATAGTGATCACAAGCGCAAATTCGAGCCTAAGAAGGATGGACAACTAGTATAGAAGGCTCATACCTGGTATCAGACTCAAGTTCAGTACAAATCCAATTGGCAGCAGAACATGAACAAGACAGCTACTCACGTTAAGAATATCGTAACCAGCCCGGTGCGTGAAGAATATCAACGCAACTATTCATGCTTTAATTGTGGGCAAACCGAGCATTATGCCAGGCAGTGCCCAAAGAGCGGCAAGCCAAATACTCCATTCAGGCCGCAAGTTGACCACATGGGGCCATATCCTGTCCAGAAGTCCATCCAAGGGGAAGTTCACCACCTCTCCGTAGACGAAGCTCGAGAGGACCCGGAAGTTGTCATTGGTATGTTTCCTGTTAATAGCATACCTGCAATAATATTATTTGACTCTCGGGCTTCCCACTCTTTTGTTTTGCTCAGTTTTTTCACAAAACAAATTTCCTTGTTCAATTTTGGGAAAAAGTATGTTGGTACATTCCCCGGGATCTGTGCTTAGAAGCAATCTAGTCTGCCGCAATTTCGAGATTGGTATCAAGCGAGTCATCTTCCCAGCTTCTTTGATAATAATTGAGTCCGGAAATATGGTATTATTTTGGGAATGAATTGGTTGACCCAAAATCAAGTGTGCATCAACTGTGCGACCAGACAAGTCACATTGACAATTCAGGAAGGTCAAACTACAAAATTGTTCGCTCGAAGCAGCATACCCAAGAAACACATGGTCTTCACCGCTGTAGCTGAAGAATTGGAATTAATTCCTATGGTCAGTGAGTTTCCAGATGTATTCCCTGAGGAATTACCAGGAATGCCACCAAAACAACAGCTTGAGTTTGCAATTGATCTTGTGCCAGGGACCGCACCGATATACAAGAAGTATTATCGGATGCCTTCTTCAGAATTAGTGGAGTAAAATAAACAGCTTGATGTCGGTCCAACAAACCCTGGGTCTGTTGCCCAATTGTGCACATGCACGAGACCAAGGATGAAGCACAATAGCAAGCCCAAGATTGAAGAACCAGGAGATTTGAAGAACCAACACACAGCCAGAGAAACCAAGGTCAAGGTGGAAGAACGAGTTATCGATAAGAGGAGAGCCTCCCTTGTCGGGTAGGAGAGCCCGGCAAGGGGCAAGGCCATCACCAGGAACAAGCTATCAGAGACTCCCCGGCAGGGCTTGCCGGGGGCCACGGGGGGTAAACCGCCCCGCCAACCACCCAAGCATGACCCACGTCGTCGATCCGTGCGGTGTCAAGCCGCGAAGTGATTAAGTGGCAGCCATTCGCCACATGGCAGCGATCTCCTACAGAAGAAACCCATTAAGGAAACCCGTCCTGCGACGTGTCGAGGGAGCATATGCGGAGCTGGCGAGACGGCCCGGCGAGCCTCGCCGGACGACCGTTGATAATGTCCGTTTAATGCGCCCTGTTAGCCCGTAGAGATAGGTATGATATCATTGTTCACTACCATATCAGTTGGTAATGTCCATTTTGCCACCGTGGTGACCCCTTAATCTATAAAAGGAGGCCCATGGCACCCGTAGGAGGGGTTGGAAGGTTGATGAACCCAAACCACCATACGCGCGTAGTCGCTGCAGCCCGAAGGCACGTCTTGTCGGGTGAGTGTACTACGCACCACCACATTCATTCCACCATCAATCCACCAAAGCAGGAGTAGGGTCTTACGACTCACGGCGGCCCGAACCTGGTTAAATCGATTGTGTGCTCTCTGCCGCACTGTCATGCACCGTTCTGCTCTTTGTGCAATGCCTCCTCCC
>LR738715.1:383823025-383924858 GCA_902687465.1 Secale cereale | reverse complement strand
CAACACACTCATCATATCAAGAGTTCAAACATGCTTGCCTGGTTCTGAAAAGTCGGAGCCTAACTCGGCGTTATTCGCGTCTCCTTCACGGCCTCCGTTATCTATGTATTCAAACAAAATACATACTAACACTAATACCGCGCGTGCAAATAAAGTTGCTCCAAAAATTTCCACATAAATATGACAAAAAACTAGGCAGAAAACTAAAGTGGACAGAAAAAGAATCAACTAAAAATCACTTTTAGTTTAAAAGATATTAGAGTTTCTGTCCAGGGACCCATCTGTAATGAAACATAATAGATACAGGGGCTAGAACAGAAAACAGCAAAGCGAATCGGTACGCAGTACGCCAACCACAGAGGGAAGACGTATTTTGCCGAATGCGCTAACAGAAAACGATTCGGAGGGGAGAGGTGTGAGGCTGACAGAGGGCCCCACGCGTCAGGTTTGAAAATGGAAACAGAGCCGCGCCGGCACCGGTGCTGCGGTGATCGCTGCGTCGATCCACGGCGAGTTAGAGGAGGGGAGAGGTACGTACGGCTTCACGGTGGTCTTCCGCATCGAACGGTGGTGGAGTTGGGTGTCGGCGATCCCCACGTCGACGGCGACCCTGTCTCCGGCGGACGGCGGCTCGGGTGGTCGTGGACCTCATCGGAGAGAGTTCCTGGGATGAAATTGAGGTGGGGGTTAGGTCTAGGTGGGTGCCAGGGTGCTACGCCCGAGTCCACGGCGGCGGAGAAGCCCTCGCCGGAGTGAACGAAGCTGGAGCTCGATGCGGAGTGGGTTGGCCGGAGCTGGGGAAGAAGGGCCCTTCGAGGCTCTTCCAGAGGTTGGGCGTGATCTAGGGAGGTAGTGAGGGTGTGCGGGCTCGAGAACGAGCTCTGGGGTGCCTTTTATAGGCGGCTCGAGGTGGCTGCAGTGAACGGATAAGTCCGGCGAGTCGGTTACGGCGCTGCAGTGGTTGGACGGCGGAGTTAGGGGGTTGAGTATCATCTAGGAGCTGTTGCGGTTCCATTCCCGCACCTAACTCAGCAGGAGAGATGGAGTTACGGGATGTCCCAGATGGAACGGCCGCGCGGCACGGCGGCGGCAGAAACGGCGCTCTGCGCGTGCCAGGCCACGGCGACAGCGTGCCAGGCGTGTGCTGGCACTAGAACTGGACACGCGGATTGCTGGGGTGGTTTGGGCGGCGCTAAACGGCGTCGAGCTGCGGTGGTAGCTTCTGTCAGCCGCCACGGGCGGCGCTGTTGCCGTGGCAGTCGCCGGCGTGCTCGGGCCAGAGCACCACTGACGCCCAGAAGAGGCCAACCGAGCGTGCGGCGACTGGATAAGAAGAAGGAGCAGTGCAGCGTCGAGCCAAGGAGATACTGGCGAGTTTTGTCACTGCGCCTGACGAACTGTCGACAGTTTCAGTTAACAGTTCCGAACTTGACAGAACAGTGTAGGCTAGGTGTTTGATGAATGTTTCTGGTATGTGTGCAATGCTTCTGGAGCTGATTTTTGGTGGAGTGGCCTCTTGATGTATCTAGAGGCTGCCTGATTTTTCACAGAATTTTTGGAAGAAGATAAATATGAATTTCACGAAATTTTGCAAATCTGGTCCAAACTTGCAGCAGGTGAAATTTGAAAATTTTGAAGTATGGACCAGTGAAACAAAATGGATCTAGGTTGTGGGTACTAAAGACTATCTAGGAGAGTTGGTTTGGAATCAAACAACAAGCTAGGCAAGGTGGTTCCTTTGTAAATCACCAAGGTCCACTATAAAAGATAGAAATAGTTTTGGAGTGAAATAAATAGAGGAAAAATCCCAATAAGGTTAAAACTTACTGGAATTGATGAGAGACTTGTCCTAAGGTATGAAGAGAGTCTTGGAGAGAAACATTTCTGTTGGGGTCATGGCAAGATGAAGGTTGGAGGGAAGGATAGGTCCAAGATCAAATTTGAGAGGTTTAAATCAAGAAGGGGAGAATTCAAACAAACACTTTTGAAACTCAACTTGTGCTTGACCCAAACACAAGAGAAAAACTTCAAGGCCAAAAACCAAGCTTGAGAAGACCCACAAACTTTGGCCAGAAGGGATATTAGAAGGGTTTAAGAGAAGATCAACAAACCCCTTTCCAAAAGGCCAAAAGTTTGGAAGAAAAACCAACTAAAAATTTTGGGGTGTTACAACACCTACCCCCTTAGGAAAAATCTCGTCCCCGAGATTTCAGCTGATCCGCAAATAGGTGTGGGTGTTCTGTCCCAAAAAAATCATCCCTTTCCCACGTTGCCTCATCCTCTGTGTGATTACTCCACTGAACCTTGAGGAATTTAATTGATTTCTGACGGGTTCTCCTTTCAGACTCCTCCAAAATCTTTACTGGGTGTTCTCGGTAGGTGTGATCTGGTTGCACAACAAGGTTTTCATGTGACACATGTTTCTCTGGGTTGCTTACACACTTCCGTAGTTGCGAGACGTGGAACACGTCGTGGACGTCTCACAGTTCCTTGGGAAGGTCCAGCTGATAAGCTACTGTGCCTCTCCGTGCAACTATACGGAAGGGTCCGATGAGTCGAGCTGCCAGTTTCCCTTTGACTTTGAATCGTTGTAGTCCTCTCATTGGTGACACACGTAAGTATACGTCTTCACCGGGCTCAAAACTTATTTCCCGATGCTTTTGATCGTAATAGCTCTTTTGTCGGCTTTGGGAGGTTTTGAGTCGATCCCGTATTATTTTTACTCTTTCCTCGGCTTCTTTTAACATATCTAGGCCGAATATGCGACTGTCCCCTGTTTCTGACCAGCTTAATGGAGTACGGCATCGTCGTCCGTACAAGGCTTCGAAAGGTGCCATCTGCAGGCTAGCTTGGTAACTATTGTTGTATGCAAACTCGGCATATGGTAAGCTTTCCTCCCAACTGGTCCCATATGTGAGGACACATGCCCTTAGCATGTCTTCGAGTATTTGATTTACTCGTTCCGTTTGTCCTCCCGTCTGGGGGTGATAAGCTGTACTGAACGTTAGTTGCGTTCCGAGGGCTTGCTGTAACTGGTCCCAAAATTTGAAGACGAACTGAGTGCCTCTGTCGGATATTATAGTCTTGGGAACACCATGTAGGCACACTATACGGGCGAGGTAAAGCTTGGCGAGCTTTTGGGTGGTGTGGGTTGTCTTGACGGGTATGAAATGTGCCACCTTGGTCAGTCTATCTGTGATGACCCATATGGCATCATTATCGTGTTGTGACCGTGGTAGTCCAACAATAAAGTCCATTCCAATATCGTCCCATTTCCATTCTGGTATCTTGTTTGGCTGTAATAACCCTGCGGGTTTTTGGTGCTCGGCTTTAATGCGTTGACATGAATCGCAGCATGCAATAAATGTGGCTATATCGCTCTTCATGCCGTGCCACCAAAATCTTTCCTAAATATCCTTGTACATTTTCGTACCTCCAGGGTGGATTGAGTATGGAGCGGTGTGACTTTCCACTAGAATTTGTTGTTTAAGGTCGTTGCTATTTGGTACGCAAAGTCTGTCTCCGAACCATAATATTCCTTCACGGTATATGGTGAATTCTGAGGCCTTGCCCTGACTTACTTTTCTTTTTATCCCTTTGATGATGGGGTGTCCATGCTGAGCCTTCTTTATTTGCTCTACTAGCGTAGGATGTATTTCTAGCTTGGATACTTTGCCTTCATGACCATCATTAGGTTGAGTCTGGTGAATTCTTGCTGAAATTTGGGACTCAGGTTCTGTATGTTGCCGTTGTTCGGGCTGGGGTTACGGCTGAGAGCATCTGCTACCACGTTTGCTTTTCCTGGGTGATAGTGGATACCAACGTCGTAATCTTTTACCAATTCCAGCCAGCGTCGTTGTCGTAAATTGAGATCTGGCTATGTGAAAATATAGCTGAGGCTCTTATGGTTCGTATATATTTCACAGCGATTTCCAAGCAAAAAGTGGCTCCACTCCTTGAGTGCATGAATGACTGCTGCCAACTCCAAATCGTGAGTGGGATAATTTTCCTCATGATTTCGCAGTTGCCGAGAAGCGTAGGCGACTACTTTGCCCTCTTGCATTAGTACGCATCCGAGGCCTTTCCGAGATGCGTCGCAATATACTTCAAAACTCTTGTGTATGTCTGGTACAATTAATACCGGGGTTGTTGTTAACCTCTTTTTTAGCTCTTGGAAGCTTTTCTCACATGCTTCGGTCCACATGAATTTCTTATCCTTCTTGAGTAGCTGTGTCATTGGTTTGGCTATGGTGGAAAATCCTTCAATAAACCTTCTGTAATATCCGGCCATACCGAGGAAACTGCGTATATCTGTTACACTGGCTAGCGACTTCCAGCCAAGTACAGCCTTGACTTTATCTGGGTCCACAGCAATTCCTTTTTGTGTTAATACGTGTCCTAGGAAACCCACTTGTCTCAACCAAAATTCACATTTGCTGAATTTGGCGTAAAGTTGGTGCTTCCTTAATTCTCCCAGTACAATGCGGAGATGTTCAGCATGTTCTTCTGGTGTCTTCGAATATACCAAGATATCATCAATAAATACCACCACAAATTTGTCCATGAATTTCATAAATACCTTGTTCATAAGGTGGACGAAATATGTGGGGGCGTTGGTCAGTCCAAACGGCATTACTGTAAATTCATAAAGTCCGTATCTTTAGGTGAATGTTGTTTTCGGGATATCTTTTGTCCGTACTTTCAGTTGATGATAACCTGACCTTAGATCAACCTTTGAGAAAACCTTGGCTTGCGTGAACTGGTCAAATAAATCATTTATCCGTGGCATCG
Source organism: Secale cereale (assembly GCA_902687465.1). NCBI lineage: Eukaryota > Viridiplantae > Streptophyta > Magnoliopsida > Poales > Poaceae > Secale > Secale cereale. Next base: position 383,920,067 of record LR738715.1, on the reverse strand, counting down.
GATATTTGTTCTTGATTGTGACCATGTTGAGTGCTCGTTAGTCTATACACAACCTCATGGTCCCATCTTTCTTTTTGGCAAATAATACTGGCGAACCCCAAGGTGAGGAGCTGGCCCGTATAAATCCTTTGTCTAGCAGTTCCTTTATTTGCTTCTTCAATTCAACCAACTCGGATGGTGCCATTCTGTATGGTTTCTTATATATGGGGGTGGTTCCCAGTGCTAGTTCAATAATAAATTATATTTCTCTGTCTGGCGGCATGCCTGGTAGTTCCTCGGGAAATACGTCCAGAAATTCACATACAACTGGAACCTTGCTTAACTCAGATGTATTAACTTTGTTTAATTTTGGTTGTCGTGACACCGATCTTTCCTGAGCTGCGACCCTTATTGTCTTTCCATGATGATGAGTAAGAATCACTATCCTGTTGAAGCGGTCGATAAATCCTTTATTGGTGGTTAGCCAATCCATACCTAGGATAACATCCAGTCCCTTGTTTTCCAACACGATGAGGTTTGCGTGAAACTTTAATCCCTCAATTTCAATGGTCAAACCTTGGCAGTAATTCTGAGTGATCTGCTTACTTCCGGGGGACTTGATGGTCATTGATTTTCCCAAGGGAAGTATTGAAAAATCATGTTGCAAAGCAAAACTCTTCGAAATGAACGAATGAGAAGCTCCAGAATCAAACAAAACTGTGGCAGGTATTTTGTTGACAGGAAACGTACCAAGTACGATATCTGGGGCATCGTGTGCTTGCTCCTTGGTCACATGGTTCAGGTGGCCTTTCCTATGATTGTTATTGGGGTTGAAATTATTACGCTTGGGCGCGGAATTGTTTCCGTTGCTGTTCAGCTTCGGTGCCGAGTTTCTTGGCTTTGGGAACTGTTTAGCATAGTGTCCTTCTTCTCCACATGCGTAGCAGGTAACACCCGGGCGATAGGTGAAATCCTTGTCTCTTGCATGAAAATTCTTATTTGGACGAGTGTCATTGGTCGTGGGTCTGCTCGCCCCATTCCTCTGGAAATTCACCTTATTTTTGTTGTTGTGGGGGTGGTTGGTCTGATCCCTTTTTCTCTTGCGAATGTCTTCCAGACTGTGACGTTCGTTTTCCAACGTTATGGGTTTGTCTACCAGAGTCTTGAAATCTGGAAAAGTGTGTACGACTAACTGGCATTTTAGTGCTGGTGCCAGTCCGTCCAGGAATTTCTCCATCTTTTTATTTTCTGTCATTCGCTCTTCGTTGCATAACGTGATAACTGCGGAAACTGACTGTTGTACTCCTGTACTGTCATGCCTCTTTGCTTGAGGTCATCAAATTCTCTTTTCTTGATCTTCATAATACTCTTAGGGATGTGTGCCCCACGAAATCCTTCCTTGAAATCTTCCCAGGTGATATTATTCACGTCGGGATGCATAAGCAGGAAATTTTCCCAGCATGACGCGGCTGCTCCAGTAAGGTAATGTGGTGCGTACAGAACTTTTTCACGGTCTGAGCATTGTGCCACAATTAGTTTCCTTTCAATATCTCGAAGCTAATCATCGGCCTCAAGAGGCTTGTCTGTGTGCGAAAATGTTGTTGGACGTGTCTTCTGAAATTCAGACAATTTTGAGTGTTGTTGGTATGGTTCGCGGTGATCTCCCATGTTAATGACATGGTTCATCATTTCTTGGTGCTGTTGCTGACTTTGCTCGTAAAGACGGCACACTTGAGAAAATGCCGTTTCACTGCCCTGCTGACTTGACTGCCCCTGTGAGAAATTGTTGTTTGTCTATGTGTCATAATTTTCTTCCGGCGGACTTGGCATGGAACGTGTCCCGGGACGAGTCATTTCTTACTCTGGGGTAATAAAGCAGAAATCCTGAGAAGAACCGAGCAGCAAAATAAACCAAGATTTTGCAAAAGCGATCAAACACGAGCTCGAAAAAGATTTTTGAAATAAACTAGTTGATTGCGCACGGAGAAGGCTGCTAGTTCATATATTACACGCCGGTTCTAATTATACATATGTCACTCAGGGTGTGCGTACACATCCTGACATGTTATTCAAAGCTAGTGCACTCCTCCAAGATCCTACATGATGCGCAAACAGACTACTCCCATCATCCTATTTTACATAACACACAAATATTACAAGTGAGCGCGGTGCGTCACGGAATAACGCGCTAGTCGGAGATATTGAAGATTTCCCTCGGCCTGCCGAGGGTAAGGCCCAGTGGTGCTGGAGACTCAACTTCCTCCTCACTGATGGGCTCCAAGCGCGGAGTAAAAGTACGAGGTGTCGTGGCAGGTGCAGCAGGCGGTGCAGCTCTGACTGGAGTAGGAGCAATGACTTGGTCAAACTCCTCAGTGGTAGGCAGACGGCGAGCAGTGGCTAAGATGGAAGCTGCATAGGATGCGGCGGACGAGACAAATGTCATTGGTGGTTCAGTATGGAGTAGCTCCCTCCTGTTGGTGGAGCCACTCTGGACCATCTCCATACGGGTGGCCACCAGGTCGTCCACCAGATTATCAAAGGCTACCTCAAGTGCCTTGAGGTACTCAACCATTGATTGAATAGCTTCGTCACGCTCCCCATTTGCTCATGCAAATGCATAGTGACACGTATATGGCACGTGGCATGGGAGGTAACGGAAGCGACGAGTCTTCATCGAAGGAAGGATGTCCTGGAGACGAGCTATCGCCTAACGGGCAGCCATCTGCATGGCATGCCTCTCCGTAGGCATGGCTCTGCCCACAAATCGAAGGCGGCGCGCTTCAGAACGCCCACCTTTGAAGTGTACCACAGCCTGATGCATAGACACGCTGTCGTTGAGCTTGTGACGATAGAGTGTAAACTCGGGATGGGTGGATGGCCCGATCGCGACTTTAGTGATGGCGAAGAGGAGCTTGACAAACCCCTCAGGAATGTTGGCGAACACATGTGCATCACAGTCGTTGCTGGCCATCTACAAAAGTAGACAAAAATTCCGAATAGTCAGGCCATAAATTTATGCTGACCAACAGAAAATTGCTACAGATGTAAAAATGCTAAAAAGCGGATTTTCGCTAATAACCGATTAGCGAGCGCACCTAGTGGCTTCCTACAGTCAGCCTGGCTCTGGTACCAAGGTTATCAGGACCGGTACTTCAGTAAAATAATTATCAGAAGACCGACCTTTTTATTAAACCAGCGAGGAATATTATTACCTGCTGGCAGACAAATCCTTGATACAGAATTCCAGTACACTGAATATTATACAAGGTTGAGCATGGGGATTGCTCAATAATTTTTACTACAAGCGCGCCAATAAATTACATAGAGGCGGATATGACACAAGGCAGGGTGGCATACTACTAACTCGTAATAAAAGGTTGTGGAATTTGTCACAGTGAAGCGGGTGATGTGACTCCAATATTTTACAGTTCATCGAGTGTCGGAGTGAGACCCGATGAATTTATTTGGTGGTAGGCGGAAGCGGTTATAAAACTGTGATCAATTCCAGGATCGCAAGGGACTGACTGGGACTCCTCTAAGCGTCGGACTCGCTATCGAATTCCTCATCCATGAGATCGCCTTCGTCCACATCTGGCCAAATCAACAAGCCAGGTGAGTACTTTGAATGTACTCGCAAGACAGTTCGGACTTAAGATATAATAAATGCCAACATGATGCATATGAGTATTCCAGCAATAATGCGACCGGAATAAGTTATTAATGTAATGTAAGCAACGATAGAAGTCGAGCGGTAATCCTCGCGAAATCCATAAGATAAAAGAAGGAAACCAAACGAGTGTCTGAATGACGCCTCGTGAAATAATAAGTGAAAGCATGCCACAATCGGGCGTCTGAGCGACACCGCATAAAGGGCTTATAAAAATAAAAGGAATGCCACAGTCGGACGTCTGAGCGACATCACAGAAAGGGCTTATAAATAAAAAGAATGCCACAATTGGACGTATGAACGACATCACAGAAAGGGCTTATAAATAAAAGAAATGCCACAGTCGGACGTCTGAGCGACATCACATAAAGGGCTTATAAATAAAAAGAATGCCACAGTCGGACGTCTAAGCGACATCTCATAAAGGGCTTATAGATAAAAGAAATGCCACAGTCGGACGTCTAAGCGACATCACGTAAAGGGCTTATAAATAAAAGAAATGCCACAGTCGGACGTCTGAGCGACATCACATAAAGGGCTTATAGATAAAAGAAATGCCACAGTCGGACGTCTGAGCGACATCACATAAAGGGCTTATAAATAAAAGTAGTATAATGATGAAATACTTCTGAAAGTAAAATTAATACAGAGATAGTTGGTGAGCTCATCTACCAAATGAACTTGACGAAAACACTATTCTGGTTACCAACAAGAATAAACTAGAGACGATCACCGGGTTGACATGAAGATTGACCCTAGGCCATAAACATTGCTACTGGAAGGATTTAACTCTACAGAGCTTGTACCATGAACTCATAGCCAACGGGTTCTACTAGCCACGTGGGCTATTCCCGTCTACGGTGTTTTAGTAGAAACCCAACTAACCAGTACACACCCATTTAACATCCTGTCGTCCGGAATCACCCGCGACGACATTCTCGGAAAACTTTAAGACTCGGAGGCTACAACCTCGAATAGCATGGGATCAAATTTATATATGCGCGCTCTAAGGGATGCACCCCTCTCGGTCCCAACTGGAAACACCCATGCCCCCTGACCGGATGATGGGCTTCAATCCAGGGCCATGGAACCCTCATCCCGGCCCCTCTACTTGGTGTGTACATGGGAAGTGGTTTACAACTGACTAGATCGTAATCCCAACGGACGGCCTATGATAGTACCGAAAAAGGAGATGAACGGAATCATGACATGATCTCCGTTGATACTGAGTTAACCAACTACTGGCATGCTCCAACAATACCAGCATTCCACCCATCATATCACCATATGATCGAGGTGGTCCAAACATTATCATTCGGGACTCACCCGAAGTTTACTTGCATGAAATATGCCATACACATATGCCCATATGATCATGCTTATGAAACGAACTACTCAAGCAAACATGCAACACACTCATCATATCAAGATTTCAGACATGTCTGCCTGGTTCTGAAAAGTCGAAGCCTAACTCGGCGTGATTCGCGTCCCCGTCACGGCCTCCGGTATCTATGTATTCAAACAAAATACATACTAACATAAATACCGCGCGTGCAAATAAAGTTGCTCCAAAAATTTCCACATAAATATGACAAAAAACTAGGCAGAAAACTAAAGTGGACAGAAAAAGAATCAACTAAAAAACTCTTTTAGTTTAAAAGATATTAGAGTTTCTGTCCAGGGACCCATCTGTAATGAAACAGAAAAGATCTAGGGGCTAGAACAGAAAACAGCAAAGCGAATCGATACGCAGTATGCCAACCCCAGAGGGAAGACGTATTTTGCCGAATGCGCTAACAAAAAACGATTCAGAGGGGAGAGGTGTGAGGCTGATAGAGGGCCCAACGCGTCAGGTTTGAAAATGGAAACAGAGCTGCGCCGGCGCCGGTGCTGTGGTGATCGCCGGCGTCGATCCACGGCGAGTTAGGGGAGGGGAGAGGTACGTACGGCTTCACGGTGGTCTTCCGCGTCGGACGGTGGTGGAGTTGGGTGTTGGCGATCCCCACGTCGACGGCGACCCTGTCTCCGGCAGACGGCGGCTCGGGTGGTCGTGGACCTCGTCGGAGAGAGTTCCTGGGATGAAATTGAGGTGGGGGTTAGGTCTAGGTGGGTGCCAGGGTGCTACGCCCGAGTCCACGGTGGCGGAGAAGCCCTCACCAGAGTGAACGAAGCTGGAGCCCGAGGCGGAGGGGGTTGGCCGGAGCTGGGGAAGAAGGGCCCTTCGAGGCTCTTCCAGAGGTTGGGCATGATCTAGGGAGGTAGTGAGGGTGTGCGGGCTCGAGAACGAGCTCGGGGGTGCCTTTTATAGGCGGCTCGAGGTGGCTGCCATGAACGGATAAGTCCGGCGAGTCGATTACGGTGCTGCAGTGGTCGGACGACGGAGTTAGGGGATTGAGTATCATCTAGGAGCTGTTGCGGTTCCATTCCCGCACCAAACTCAGCAGGAGAGATGGAGTTACGGGATGTCCCCGACGGAACGGCCGCGCGGCACGGCGGCGGCAGAAACGGCGCTCTGCGCGTGCCAGGCCATGGCGACAGCGTGCCAGGCGTGTGCTGGCACTGGAAATGGACACGCAGAGTGCTGGGGTGGTTTGGGCAGCGCTAAACGGCGTCGAGCTGCGGTGGTAGCTTCTGTCAGCCGCCACGGGAGGCGCTGTTGCCGTGGCAGTCGCCGGCGTGGTCGGGCCAGAGCACCACCGACGCCCATAAGCGGCCAAGCTAGCGTGCGGCGACTGGATAAGAAGAAGGAGCAGTGCAGCGTCGAGCCAAGGAGATACTGGCGAGTTTTGTCGCTGCGCTTGACGAACTGTCGAAACTGACGAACTGTCGAACTGTCGACAGTTTCAGTTAACAGTTCTAAACTTGACAGAACAGTGTAGGCTAGGTGTTTGATGAAATGTTTCTGGTATGTGTGCAATGCTTCTGGAGCTGATTTTTGGTGGAGTGGCCTCTTGATGTATCTAGAGACTGCCTGATTTTTCACATAATTTTTGGAAGAAGATAAATATGAATTTCACGAAATTTTGTAAATCTGGTCCAAACTTGCAGCAGGTGAAATTTGAAAATTTTGAACTATGGACCAGTGAAACAAGATGGATCTAGGTTGTGGGTACTAAAGACTATCTAGGAGAGTTGGTTTGGAATCAAACAACAAGCTAGGCATGGTGGATCCTTTGTAAATCACCAAGGTCCACTATAAAAGATAGAAATAGTTTTGGAGTGAAGTAAATAGAGGAAAAATCCTAATAAGGTTAAAACTTACTGGAATTGATGAGAGACTTGTCCTAAGGTATGAAGAGAGTCTTGGAGAGAAACATTTCTGTTGGGGTCATGGCAAGATGAAGGTTGGAGGGTAGGATAGGTCCAAGATCAAACTTGAGAGGTTTAAATCAAGAAGGGGAGAATTCAAACAAACACTTTTGAAACTCAACTTGTGCTTGACCCAAACACAAGAGAAAAACTTCAAGGCCAAAAACCAAGCTAGAGAAGACACACAAACTTTGGCCAGAAGGGATTTTAGAAGGGTTTAAGAGAAGATCAACAAACCCCTTTCCAAAAGGCCAAAAGTTTGGAAGAAAAACCAACTCAAAAATTTGGGGTGTTACAGATATGGAGGCTTTGCATTGATTTCACGGATCTGAACTTGGATTGCCGAAAGGACCCATTCCATTTGTCGTGTATCGACCAGATCATGGATTCCACATCAGGTTATGATCTGCTCTCCTTTTTGGATGCATACTTCGGGTACCACCAAATATTCATGTCCACAGAAGATGAGGAAAAGACATTGTTCATCACTCCGTGTGGCAGATACTACTTTGTCTGCATGCCTTTCGGATTGAAGAGTGCCGGGTCCACTTTTGCAAGAGCAGTCCAGATTGGTCTTGAGTCTCAGTTACACAGGAATATAGAAGCTTGTATGGATGACATCGTGGTCAAAACCTAGCATAAGGCCAGCCTTATCCAGGATCTGGAGGAGACATTTGCTAGTCTGTGCAAGATCAACTTGAAGATTAACCCGGATAAATGTGTGTTTGGTGTTCCCTCCGGCAAGCTACTTGGATTCTTCGTATCCTATTGGGGGATTGAAGCCAACCTCGACAAGATCAGAGCCACTAAGCAGATCCAGGCGCCAAGGATAGTTAAGGATGTAAGGTTCTTGACGGGATGCGTTGCTGCGCTAAGCAGATTCATCTCCAAGTCTGCCGAGCGTTCCTTGTCATTCTTTAAAATCCTGAAGAAGGCAGGGACAATGAAGTGGACCCCGGAAACAGATGCATTATTGCAGGATTTGCAGGCCTACCTGTCGTCTGTGCCTACCTTGGTTGCACCAAAACCCCATGAGCCGTTAGTGCTTTACTTTGAGGCAATCAACCTAGTGGTCAGTGCAGCCTTGATAGCACAATGAGTAGATGAAGAAGAATGTGGCCAGATCATAGCGGAATCAGGAAAGGATCAGGACAGCAATAAGCACAGCAATGAGAACAACCCTAGGCACGCAGCAAGGAAGAAAGTAGTGCAGCGCCCAGTGTATTTCGTCAGCTCCTTGTTACAAGGAGCTCGATCGAGGTACTCTAGCATGCAAAAGTTGATCTTTGGCCTTGTCATGGCCTCAAGGAAACTGCGCCACTTCTTCCAAGCCCATGGGATCATAGTTGTCACTCGTTTCCCGTTGCAAAGAATACTTTGAAACCCCGAGGCTACTGGCAGAATAGTGGAGTGGGCTTTGGAGTTATCCAGCTTTGGTTTGAAGTTTGAGAGCACGTCGACCATTCGGAGCAGGGCACTGGCAGAGTTTATTGCAGAATGGACGCCAACCCCTCACGAGGAGGTAACAGAAACAACTCTCCCCGGCAAGGAATCACCCCAAGAATGGATCATGTATTTCGATGGTGATTTTTCTCTACAAGGCGCAGGGGCTGGCGTGCTTCTCGTCGAACCCTCCGGGGAGCACTTGAAGTATGTCGTCCAAATGCACTTTGCCCGGGAAGAAGTCACCAACAATACAACTGAATGAAGGGCTCCTTGCCGGGCTCAGGATTGCAGCAGAATTGGGAATTAAGAGGTTGATCATATGAGGAGATTCACAGCTTGTGGTGAGACAAGTCAACAAAGATTATCAAAGCCCACTAATGGAAGCATACGTCGAGGAAGTGAGGAGATTGGAGGAGCACTTTGATGGGTTGCAAAACAGAGCACGTATCCCGTGCGAAAAACAGCATAGCTCATCACCTGTCAAAAGTGTGCTGCACAGAAGCTTCCTATGGAACCAGGAACTTTTGTTCTCCGTCTCTCTCAGCGCTCCATATCACCAGTCACAATGGCCTAGAAAACGAGAAAGTTGGACTACGGTAAGCCTCTCCCGGTAGAGCGATCCGCTCCAGGCAGAGACCCTACCGGAAACAACTCCTCACAGCCTGCCAGACCACCCCCTCCTGCTGGGCCCAAGGACCCCGTGAAGGAGGCCAGTGCTCCCGCAGCAGAGGAGGTGCTGTTAGTCCTTGTCGCTGAGCCTTAGGCTCCAACTTGGGCAAGGCACATTGTCCACTTCCTCCAAACTGGAAAACTCCTTGGAAACCAAGATGAAGTTGATAAAGTAGCCTAGAGGGCTAGTATGTATCAGTTTGTCGATGGCACTCTGTACAGAAGGAGGTCCATTGGTGTGCAATTGAAGTGTGTTTGCCGGGAGGATGCAAAGGAACTGCTGGCTGAAATTCATAGAGGAATGTGCGGCTCACACCTTGAATCAAGGGCGTTAGTTGGGAAAGCATTCCGGCAAGGATTCTATTCGATATCATCACGACATGTGAAGCCTGCCAGTTCCATTCCAAGAGAACACACCTGCCTTCCCAACCTCTTTAGACAATCTCTCCCTCATGGCCATTTTTGGTCTGGGGGTTCGATATTCTTGGCCCCTTCCCCCGAGTAATCAGGGCTTTGAATAATTGTTCGTTGGCATCAACAAGTTTACAAAGTGGCCGGAAGTGACTGCCATGAGAAAGGTGACTACCTAGTCAGCTATCAAGTTCATGAAATAATTGGTGTGTCATTTCAGAGTTCCCGCAAGGATCATCACTGACAACGGCACCCAGTTCACGAGCCACGCCTTCATGCAATATGTTCATGCCCTCGGATGCAAGATCTCATTCGCTTCTATGGCACATCCCCGGAGCAATGGACAAGCTGAGAGGGTAAACGCAGAAGTGCTTCGTGGACTCAAGACAAGAACTTTTGATACGCCATAGAAGCACGGCAGACGGTGGATCGGGGAGCCGCGATAGTTCTATGGTCCCTCAGAACGACACCTAACCGAGCTACCGGGAAGACTCCCTTCTCCCTGGTCTACGGGGCAGAAGCAGTTATCCCCACGGAACTCATTTACGGGTCTCCTAAAGTGCTTGCCTACGATGAAGTAGCGCAAGATCAGCACCAGCGTGACGATGATGTGCTACTCTAAGAGAACCATCTCTAGGCTGCTACGCGTGTTGCACGCTATCAGCAAGTCCTGCGTCGCTATCACAGCTGCAGGGTTCATGCTCGGTGTTTTGAGGAAGGTGACCTTGTCCTTAGGCGCGTTGAGTCCGCCAAGGGTACAAACAAGTTGCCGGGCACTGCCCGACAGCCACCCTTTTGTACAAGCCTTGGCTCAGGTGCATGTAACCCCTCGTACAAAGCCGGGGCGATGACCCCGTGCAAGAGAAAATAAAGAAGCGTTGTAGGAAGGCCCTAACTAAGATTGCATGCATGCACAAGCACACCAAGATCACTGCATTAGCATATGCATATAGATAGGATTGCTTCCTACATTCAGTCTCATCTACATGGAGTTGCAGGTACCTGCCGCGAACTCGGCTCCGACAAAGGACAAGAAGATTGCACGGCAAGGCAATCCCCGGCAAGCCAGACAGATAAGTTTACCAACTGTCCATTAGTGTTCTGTAAAGCTATAACTTTGTATGAGAAAACATCACCTCTCTCTTTTGAAACTTAGGTGCGCCAATCCTTGACTCGAACGCTGCTTCGGTCGGGATGGTCGCAGTAGCCTTTGGAAAAAAGGAGTTGGCGGGGGGCTAGCCCCTCTGTTTGTTTCCCGACAGACATGGCTCTGCGGCAGACGAAGAGTGTGCCTGCAGGATATCTTGCGGGGAAAACTCGTTTATTTACATTAAAGAGGCATTCCACTTCTGCATGGACGTACACATGCACGGGTTCCCGACATGTTTCATCCTTTTCATTCACATGCTGATACAAGTACAAGCCTTATAGAACACAAAGATGGACTCGAGGGATTACATTATTTGACTTAAAATTTGGCATTCGCCTGCAAGTTTAAGATTGAAAAAAGATAAGTGCCCCGTAATCCCCTCTTTTTGTTTCCCCTCCTTCAAGCACTGCAGCGGCCCCACCACTACTGACTTTACATAAACGCGCGGGGGAGTCAGAAACCGCCCCCGAAATCAAGACGAATGAAGCAGTAAAGGAAAACTCAAGGGGCCAACCCCTTCAACAATCATGCATGTGCACTTATTAGGCCCTACCCCGATGACACTCGGCAGCGCGCTTGGGGCAGGCCTGGGGGCTTATGTCGGTGCAACAAACCCTGGGTCTGTTGCCCAACTGTGCACAGGCACGAGACCAACGATGAAGCACAAGAGCAAGCCCAAGATAGAAGAACCAAGAGATTCTGAGAACTAACACGCAGCCAAAGATACCAAGGTCGAGTCGTAAGAACTTGATATCAACAAGAGGAGATCCTCCTTTGCCGGGCATATGAGCCTGGCAAGGGGCAAGGCCATCACCAGGAACAAGCTATCAGAGACTCCCCGGCAGGACATGCCAGGGGCCGTGGGGGGTAAACCGCCCCGCCAACCACCCAAGCACGACCCACGTCATCGATCAGTGTGGTGTCAAGCCACGAAGTGATTAAGTGGAAGCCATTCGCCACATGGCAGTCCTCTCCTATGGAAGAAACCAACTAAGGACACCTGTCCTACGACGTGTCAAGGGAGCTGATGCGGAGCTGGCGAGACTGCCCGGCGAGCCTTGCTTCACGACCATCGATGTGACATTTAGCGATGCATTTAATGCGCATGTTAGCCCACAGAGTTAGGTATGATATCACTGTTCCCTATCATATTAGTTGGTAATGTCCATTTTACCACTGTGGTGACCCCTTAATCTATAAAAGGAGGCCCATGGCACCCGTAGGAGGGGTTAGAAGGTTGGTGAACCCAAGCCACCATACGAGCGTAGTCGCTGCGGCCTTGAGGCACGTCATGCCGAGGGAGTGTACTACGCACCACCACATTCATCCCACCATCGATCCACCAAAGAAGGAGTTGGGTCTTACGCCTCATGGCTGCCCGAACCTGGGTAAATCAATTGTGTGTTCTCTGCCGCGCTGCCGTGCGCTGTTCTGCTCTTTGTGCAATGCGCTGTCCCCCCGCCGGGCCAGCTAGGGGCCGCCCGGTCCCATAGGTGACCGCGGATATCCCGCGACACTTGATGAGATGCTTCAGAAAGGATACATCCATCCACGCTCTTCACCATGGGGATCACCCGCAATATTCTTGGACAAGAAAGACGGCAGTCTCCGGATGCGTGTGGATTACTGTTAGCTAAACGATGTCACTATCAAGAACAAATATCCGCTTCCGAGAATTGATGATTTGTTTGATCAACTTAGTAGGGAAAAGTATTCTCCAAGATTGTTTTGAGGACGGGATACCACCAGCTAAAAATCAAGAAAGAAGATATTCCTAAGACCACATTCCCTACTCAATACGGTCTTTACGAATATATAGTTATGTCTTCTTCATGCATATGATGAATAAGATGTTTATGGATTTCTTGAATAAGTTTGTGGTGGTCTTCATCAATGACATCCTCATATATACCCAAAAGGTGAAGGAGAGCACAAGGGACATCTTAGAGCAGTCTTGCAAAGGCTGCATGATCACTAGTTATATGTGAAATTAAGCAAGTGTGAATTTTGGCTCAAGCAAGTCGGATTTTTGGGGCACGTTCTTTCAGCAGAAGGCATAGTTGTAGATCCGTGTAAAGTAAAGCATGTGCTTGATTAGTCGGCACCCACGACAGTATCTGAGATCCGGAGTTTCCTTGGATTAGCCGGATACTACCGCCGTTTCATTGAAGGTTTCTCTAAGATTGCCAAACCAATGTCATAACATCTCAAGAAAGATAAGCAGTTTGAATGGACGGAGGACTGTGAGAAAAGCTTCCAAGGGCTAAAAACCAGACTCACATCAGCACCTGTGTTGACCCTTCCTGACATCTACCTCATCTTTGATGTTTACTGTGATGCATCCAGGAGAGGTATTGGATGTGTGCTCATGCAAGATGGCAAGGTTGTAGCATACGCATCCCGACAGCTACAACCACATGAAGGGAATTCTCCTACACATGATTTAGAATTGGCCACAGTTGTGCATGCTTTGGAAATTTGGAGACACTATCTTATTGGCATAAGATGTCAGATATTTACCGATCACAAGAGTCTCAACTACATATTCACTCAACCAGACTTAAACCTTCGACAACGAAGATGGCTCGAGTTGGTCAAGGATTATCATTTGGGAATCAATTATCATCCCGGTAAGGCCAACGTTGCTGCCGATGCTCTCAGCCGCAAGCCTGCTAACTTGAACACCCTGGTAGAGTCCTTGTCTCCTGAACTCTAAGAAGAGATCGCTCAGCTTAACCTGGTTATTGTTAATGCGGGCCTTGCCAATATATTGGAAGTTACCCCTACCGTCGAGAATGAGATCCGCATGGCCCAGGAATATGACTCAGCCCTGCAACACCATGTCAAGCGTATGCAAGAAGGCAAGACCCAAGAATTTTATAAGGATAAGCAAGGTACTATAAGGTTTCGAGGACGGATTTGTGTACCTGAGCAAGCAGACCTGAGAAAGAAGATCTTGGTAGAAGCACTTCAATCTTCATACTCAATTCACCCAGGAGGTACCAAAATGTACGAAGACCTTCGACATATATTTTGGCGGGATGGAATGAAGAAAGACATCACATACTTTTTCGCTTGTTGTGATGTATGCAACAAAGTGAAGGTGGAACATCAGAAACCCGCCGGACTTCTTCAACCTCTACCCGTTCCAAGATGGAAGTGGGATGATGTGTGCATGGATTTTGTCACCGGTCCACCCAGGACTCACCAAGGCAATGATGCAGTATGGGTGGTGGTGGACATGTTGACAAAGGTAGCTCACTTTATTCACATCTGAACCACGAGCCGATCAACTTGCACAGCTATATGTGTCCAGAATATTCAGTTTGCATGGAGTGTCAAGAAGTATCACTTTCGACAGAGGTTCACTATTTACCTACGCATTCTGGTCAAGTCTCCAGCAAGCTTTGGGGACTGCACTAAAATTCAACACAGCCTATCATCCTCAGACCGACGGGTAGACTGAGCGAGTAAATCAAGTACTTGAAGATATGCTCCAAGCATGTGCTTTGGCCCAAGACCCAAGTGGGAAGATTGTCAGCCGTATGCTGAGTTCTCCTACAACAACAGTTTCTAGCACTACAACAACAACCCCCCTATAACAATGAATGTCTGGCTCATGGTGCAGTACCGGATGTGGACAAGTCATAGGCATGCGCATCATGGCCTCCAAGATGAGCCTTCCACTTGTTTCACATGTCTACAGGAGGTCAATTGCGTGGATCACATTCTTGCCCAATGCACTTATGCCAAAGAGGTGTGGCACAGATGCTTCGATGCTGTACAGGTCAATGTGCAAGTGCCGATCACGGAAAAGAAGTTCAGTGAGTGGTGGCTGGCGCAAAGTGGGAGATTTTCAAGGAAAGTACTTCGCGGTTTCGACTCCTTCGTCATAGCAACTGCATCGGCATTGTGGAAGCAAAGGAACGCAAGTGTTTTCAATAGAACCCACGAACAAAGAACCCCTTCCAAACTAGTAGAGATGGTGTTAGCCGAGGTAAAAGAGTGGAAGCTTGCAGGGCTTGGAGGTGGAGGTTTAGATCCTTTTGTGAGAGAGTAGGCTAGTGGTTTAGTGTTGTTGCGTGCGTGCCAACCTGAATGTTTGCATTTGTGGTCGGCTTGTAATTAACACTCCGCCTTCTATAAAAATATGGTACTCTATTGACGTACTCTCAAAAAAAACAATGAATGTCTTGCCAAAAAAATAAGATGTGTTGCAGTTAGCCCCACGTATCCCACCCTCAACGTTTTTCTATTTGACCTCCCCATGTCTTGAGAGAGGAGTCTTCATAGATCTTTGGTCTTCTACCGTGAGTTTTTCTATTTGACCTCCCCAATTTCTACCGTGAGGATCCCTAAAACAGTCCCTTGATCCGTAAGCTCTGGCGGCGCCTTCCCCTTTGAATTTTCGCCTAGATCTGGATCTCTCTTCCCTATATTCTTGCGTCGCCACTTTTCTGATCTATTATGCGTCAATCATCATTCTCACTAATACCAATCCATCTGATTGACCCTCGTTGGTTTGGAATTTGGATCAATCGTGCAGGAGCAGGGTTGGTGGATCCTCTATGGATAGCAAAAGCCTACGAGATCCGCGGCCACACCGACATCATCTTCTGCCATGTCAAGGTATGTACAAGTCGAATGATTTAGAAGTAGAAACGTGTAGTACCTGCTCCTAACTTGGTTCCTTAATTGCTTTTGATTTTGTAGAATGACTTTCAGAATTTCACACATGTTTTCAAGGATCTTATTAGGCCACAAGGCGTATGCCTAAGTTCCTCAAATTCTGCTGCTGATGAGTATGTGAAGGCAGTGAATGTATAAGATTAACAAACTTGAATACTCTATGGACTTGGGCTGTGCTACGTGCAGGGTGTGGTGGAGATTTTGTAGAGGCACCTATAGGGTTTCACAGTGGGGTAGACAGTGGTGCCAACGTTCATAGTGTAGTGCGACTCGTGCATCAATTCACCATTGGAGTGGAACAATGTGTGCTCACTGCTACCATTCATCGTCGGCTCCAGGATGCACCGCAGCGGCGCCACCCGGTTCAGGGAAGCCACGAGGCGTTGCTGCATGTCGTCCTCGACGTGTGTGAGGTGCACCATGGGTTTGTGTTTCTTGTGTTTCTGCTGATTTATGTCTATTTTTTTCAAAATGAACTTAGCCATATTTCTATAGTTGACAACTAAAGATGCAGAATGTACACGGATATTACTAGGTGTAGTTCAGCTATTAGTTGTGCATATATTTGTTTAGACAAGGAAGAACAGTTAGATCACTATACAAGTACTATGAGAATCAAGATGAAAAACCATCGGGATGTTTTATTTCTTACATCGTCCATCTCATTTAGAAATCTACTAGAGACTCACTACACACTCTTCAACTTTGCATTAAATGGCACTGATTACTATTGAAACGGTAGATTGCCAATTACGACCGCAATCTTATACTTGAAATACTAAACCTCCTTCCCTAAGAAAATTTATTTGTTTGTAAAATATATTAGCAATACTAATGAGCATAAAACTCTCAGTATTCTAGATTGACTTAGAAAGTTCATGTTAAAAAGTAACCATTTAGACTGCAGACCTTTGTATGAGTAACGATGGACTTAACTAGCACCCGATCTACTGCAAAATTATAACTGCACAGCTTAATATTCACTTCTCTTGTCCACCTAGGATATAAGCTTCTGGATGTGACAGTTTGTGTAGAGCATATTTGATTTCAGTATACATATGTTGAAAAACTGGTTAGTGATGTTCTAAGTTACAAATACATATATGGAATCTGCAGGTTACAAAAACTTATTTGTTCCTGACTTCCAAGTCAATGTTATTGGAACTAAACCTCTATTACCAAGCTAGATTCCTATGAATTTATTTGTAATTGTAAGTTCTATATTGAATCAACGTTTTTTTACCAGTTCAAATTGAATGTGAAATTGGATTATTAATAGCAATCCTGATTTTTTTATTTATATATCATATGCATTTATCTTTTTTCCACCTTATTTGTACAGGAAAACAGTTTACGAAATACTGCAGGGCACTAACACATTTCATTCAATGACAACCTAGTGATAGATAGTAGCACTCTTATAATAGATGGTAAGTTTTTTAGCCTATGAACATATAATATATTTGGCTCTAGCTTTTGAAATTCTTCCTTTTATTTATTTTTCTTTCACGTACCATAATATGTTGTAACTGAAACTTATGATATTTAGTGACAAACTGATATAATGTGTGCACATACTGCCCATTCAGTTTCATAGAGCATTTTGACCCTACTATTTGTTTTGGACATCTTCATGTTACTGCCGCCAAATGTACAATTTATACACCCATCAGGCTTTGTCGACTACTGTTTTTGAGCATATAGTGCATCTAAAAAGGGATAAGAGTAATGCTTCTTTGTTTCCTAGATTTTGGAATATCAATTATTTATTCCTTAATGGTTTCTTATGTTTACAACTCAACAAACAACATAGCTTTATATTTTAATAGGTTCAGGATGTCTAACGATCAAGCTATCTTCTATAGTTTTATGTTAGTTTTTCCTTTTCCAATAATCAAAAGCATCTAGTCTTCGTAGTTGTAGCCTGG
The DNA here is from genome assembly GCA_902687465.1 of Secale cereale. NCBI lineage: Eukaryota > Viridiplantae > Streptophyta > Magnoliopsida > Poales > Poaceae > Secale > Secale cereale. The sequence continues at coordinate 383,902,819 of LR738715.1, read as the reverse complement.
AGCATTTGGAAGGAAAGAGACCACAACATATTTTGGAATATTGAGCCATCATTTAACTGCTGGGAAACTTGAATTGAGTGAGATTTTGACCTTCTGATACATACGGCCAAGTCCGACCTAGCGCCAGTTATACACTGTAAATTCAGTAAAGTATATAATCATTTTTTGCTTTTGTTCTTTGCCTAGCTCTTCCTTTGGCTTACCACCCTTATCATCATTCATTCTTTATTGGATAACTATACTATATAATGTTGTTTTGATATAGAATTTTTATATGGTGTTGGATGTCAGGGTGGCAGCCTTTCTTGGACCAGCTATGCAATGTTGTAATTTGTGAGCCTTTAAATATATGTGTCAGTAGCATTTCCTGTTGTTTTGATTCAAAATAAAATATAACATAACACAATGCAGATTGTATCAGGTCATTCAAATTGTCGATGGTTTAAAACATGCCACTCAATAAATGTAGCGTGGTTAATTATCGCATCGACTTCACCGTTTTAAGTTGCTCCTCCAAATTTTACCGTTCTATTAATCTGATTTTATCTAATGTAAGTTGCTTATCTTATTTCTTTGTTGTTGTAGATAGCCAAGACAAACAGATATGCACGGCTCAGATGTTGATTGCAACGTCAAGAATGAAGCTACGTCTAGATAGGTCCACCAGTTATTTTGGATTTTTTGCTGGATCAATGCTCAAACACTGTGTTTAACAATAACTGAGAAGTGGATAGCAAGGTCGAGAATTGGGCTGCTAGTAGTAGATATTTTCACAACTTATAATCTTTGGATCGTGTTCTTTGTAATGCAATAGCCAATTTAATAAATGAAATGTTCTTTTCACTATATTGTGGTTCTTCTAAATGATTTATCGCCATTTATCTTATATATCTAGATGACAATATATGAAATTCCAATTATTTTTATTAAGGAATGCTTCTAGGCATTGTAATGACTGTTCATTTCCATTTGAAAATCATATTGTGCAGGGTAGACACCAACGCATATGAAGTGTTGTTGTGCTCTAACTTTATATGTTGCTGTTTTGCAACACTTATTTACGTCATTTACCAATGCATCTGTATACGTTGTTGTAGGCCCTTGCAACGCCACCAACGGCAATGCATAATAATCCGTTGGTATAGACCTTAGGAATGATTACATGGACATACAATAACGCATCGATGCGTTGCTGAAGGTTTTTTTGTTGTCGTGTAGACTAGCCTGAACATGTCACCATATGAAGCTTTCTATGGTCGTAAGTGCCGCACTCCGCTAAACTGGTCTCAAACTGGAAATAGCCGTATATTTTGGGAACTGACTTAGTGATGGAGGCTGAAAAGCACGTCAAGGAGATTAGAGATAGACTTCAATTGGCTAAGTCCTGACAAAAGAGCTACTATGATGCAAAGCACCGTCAGATCAGTTTTGAACCCGGAGAGCATGTGTATCTCTGAGTCACATCCATGAATGCAGTCAAGAGATATTAGACCCAAGGAAAGCTGGCACCCAAATATATTGGTCCGTTCCCAGTTATGTGCAGAGTTGGTAAAGTGGCATATTAGTTGGAACTACCGTCGGAATTGTCAGAAATGCACAATGTGTTCCATGTCTCACAGTTGAGAAGGTGTATCTCGCCACCCGAGAAAAGGACAAATATGGCAGTGATAGATCTTGCTAAGGATTTAACCTATGAGGAGAGACCATTCTGAATATTGGATGAAAGAGAAAGAGTCAATCGCAGTAAGGTGATAAAGTTTTATAAGGTTCAGTGGGAGCATCACCCCGAGGAAGAAGCGACTTGGGAACGAGATGAATTTTTAAGGGCAGCCTACCCAGAATTGTTTTCCCGAGCAAACGAATCTCGAGGACGAGATTCATCCTAAGTGGGGGAGGTTTGTGACAGCCTGGTTTTTGCCTTTTCTCCTTTTCTTGTTTTCTATGCATTTTATTTGAATATGGAGTTCTGAATCAACTTAGTTGGACTTAAGCACTTGGGCATATCCATGATTTTCACCCCAAGTGACCCATCTCTTCCCCAAACACATCATTTCCTCTATGAAATATCCCAAAATGGCCCTAGGAATATTTTTCATAAATGAAAAATATTCATTTTCCCTTCAAAACCTGTCACACCCTGCATTTTGTAAAATGTCATTTGCATTAATAAAGCATGACAATCTGGACCAACAAAAACTTTGGCATCATTGGGCTTTTATTTGGAGTTGGATTTCTCTCCGAGTTTTCGAGTGCTCTTTAAGGTCAACATAACTTCACCTTCTATACTTCATATCCTTGATCCAAACTTCTGCGCAATAATCATGCCATGTGTATAGTGCAACATAGTATTTTCTTACAAAAATAATTTGTCCAAATAGTATTTTCTAAATTTATTTTTCCAAAAAACCCTAAATTGAGGTTTGCACTGCAAGTACTTGATTTAGGGAGTGAAAACTCTTTTAAAAAGTATATTTAAATCCTATTAAGTATAGGACTCCCATAAACCACAAAAAATATAATTTTAAAAGTTATTTTACTATTTTATTTAAAGGCTTTTTGCTTAGGCCAGAAATGGTCATTAATAGGTTAAAATTATTTAAATATTTCAGAAATATTTGAGAAAATTTAGGGAAACTCATAGGACATATATTGTCCATATATAAGAGTTCAAGACATGGTGATGTTCAAAATATTGGACAAATCCCTCAAAAACCCATTCTGGATATTTCAAGCTTTTGAAATATTTACAAAGGAAATATTCTCTAAAAATTCCAGGAAAATGGTAGCAAGTCACATATGCATAAAACGATGTCCTTGCAAAGTTTCAACTCAATCCAAATAGTTTTGGTTCACAAAAGTGCCCCAAAACCATCTCTATTCAGATTCAAATGTGAACAACTTTACATTGCCAACTTCTTCCAATTGCCCCCAAACTTTGTGGACATGCTCACAACTCGAAATAATGACACTACACCAAGTGTTGCATGAAGGGGAATGGTTTTGCATGACTAGATCTTGGTAAAATCATTTATGTTGATTTCCAGGGTTTACAAAAGTTTTATTGGACACTTTGCCCAAATGAGCTCAAAATTGGTGGAAGGCCCTAATTATATGTGCCATTTCACCCTATTAATCCTCATACCATATGGGATTCTTCTTCTTGCTCAAACAAGCAACAAACACCTTCTGCCCTTTTACCAAAACCTCTACTTGAACCTCTTCCACTAATCCAAATGGGCTCAACTTTTTACCACAGATGCTCCTAGTCCGCTTCTACCCCGAGTAACAATGGCAGCATCTCAGATCAATTATTGGGGGTGGGGTACAACCACCTCTTTCTCCCTCTATTCACCCATGGCAGCACCTCTCTCTCTCCCATTTATATATGCAGCACCCCAACTACATCTATCAACCCCAGGGCATCCAAGGCAGCCGCATGGCACAAGAGGACATTCGTTGGCACTTTAAAAATGGCATGCCAGCCATTTGCCTGCTCTGGTGTGTGCTACAGTGTGCTTTGGCACTGTAGCCGCCTGTGGCCACGCAGCTCCGGCCACCTCGGGCCTCCCCAATGCGCCCGGCGAAGTGCCCCTCCCCCTTCTCCCTCCTCTTCCCCAGCTCGCACGCGCGCGGGCTGCCCGAGCGCACCAGTGAGCACGCTCACACGCGAGACTCCTATGACCCCTCTCTGCTCTCTCTTCTCTCCTTGGCTCTAGACTGAGCCCACGAGCACCACAAACACGCGCAAGACAGCCCCCGTGGCCCCTAGCAATGGCAATGACCTCGTCGGCGCACTGAACCATGGTGAGATGTGGCCCGGCTATATAAAGCCTCCCCCGACCCTCCTGGTCATGCCAACACCTCTCTCCCACTCGCTACCACCCACCTGCACCACTCACCCCTCTCGAGAGGAGCCCAACCTCGAGATCGAGACCGTGCTCCGTTACCTCGGGTCGCCGTCGATCCAGAGGTACGAGCCCTCTCCACCCTCACTCTTCCTCGATCTAGAACCGCAGTAGCCTCTCTTCCCCCGCTCTTTTGTAGCTGGGAACGGCCGAAACCACCAACGCCCGAAGCATCTCCTCTGCATGACCTCGTCACCGGCAAACCAGGCTGCTCCGACGACCACCTCCACCACCACCCGAATGACAGCATCGCCCTTAGTCCAACGATGCCACCCGCTCGACCTGCCGTGCCCTGTAGCCTCGAAGGTGAGCTCGTCGACCTCTCTGCTGCGAGGTTAGAGATGACAGGTGGAGCCCACCTGTCATGCTCACCTCTCTCTCGCCCCCTCTCTCTATCTCACTGGCAGTTGGGCCCCGCCTGGGCCTCCTCTCCCTCTGGGCCTGCTGCGCTGCGGTTGTTCTGGCCCGGCAGGCACAGTGCCATTTTCTTTTCTTTTTCTGTGCAAACTTGCAAAAATTCCACAGATCAAAATAATTGTCCAAATGAAATAATTCCAACTCTTAAAACCTTATAAAAATCCCACCTATTTAATGGTATAACTTTCACAAGTATCCATCAAACTTTTTTGCACTGTTCAAATTTAATTTCAAATTTGAGCACTTATATTCCTATATGAAAATCCATTTATCCTATTTTGCAACTCCAAATCCCAAACTAAGAATTTTTCCATCCTTAGTTTTCCACCTAGTATTTTACAAAAATAAGTTGACATTTTTGTGCACTTTGGCTTTTCTTTTTTTATTTTTGCCTTATTTTCCCTTTGTTTTTTTTGCGACTAATAGATCCCGTGTTTGACAAAGTAGTTGGAGAATAAGAAGGAGAAGTACTTGAGGACTTTGAAGACCAAGCCAACCAAGGCAAGCAGCCCTTCGACCATGTTTATGAACCCTTTTTATGTAGGTCATATAGCACCTTATTATCAATGCATCGGAATCATGTGGAGATGGTGACCACTTTGGTTGGTTGCCTTTGTTACTTTCCTATTGAAACTTGCATCAAGCATGACCCTACCTTCCTATGAGGGTTGTGCGTAGGGATGGCACCCATATGGTTTGGGTACGGGTGGAGCCATCCCATACCCTTACCCATCGCATTTAAGCGTACCCATTACCCGTACCCATAGCCGCAAGTGGGTATAAAAGTTCCCCTTACCCGTCACCCGACATGGTAAATGGGTACCGTGGGTAAAAATACCCATGTTTGCATAATATCAATTGGAGTGACACATAATCATAAACAACAAGATACAATCATAAACACATAATAACATTGATATATACTTATAAACAACAACACATAATAACATCAATACATACTTATAAACGACAACACATTATAAACACACCACGTTTTAGAAATATCAACACTTTCTTGTAAACAACAACACATGAAAACATCAACACATAGTCAAAAACAGTAGTACATAGTCATACATTTTGAAGTTCACAAACACATAACAAAGGCTAGATGTATTTTTCCGTACTTGTTAGATTTTATAACGGTACATGGCTATGCGGGTATGGGTTATATGATCTCATACCCATAACCGCTCTACCCGATGGGTTCGAGATTTCCCTATTTACATATCCATGGGTAAATTCTTGTCCCGTACCTTTACCCTAATAGGGGTTTTACCCGCAGGGTACATTGATAATGGGTACCCATTGCCATCCCTAGTTGTGCGGGTGGGTGTAGATAGGATGCTATAGTAGTGGCTACGCAAATGGGTTGGGAATATGCATGGTGATGGAGACACGAGTACTTTCAAAAGACTTTTTCGAAAATCCGTCAGGTGCCACTTACGCCCGAGGGAGATGATGAGTTGGGTGACCACTTGATAACGAAGTGGTGTACCAAGGCAAGTGTGTGTGTTGTTTTCAAAATGGAATGGTTTAAGATGCGACCGTTACTCCAACCTTACATGTACAACCACTCTACCCCTTATGGGATGGGGCATTATTGATTACTTAGGCTGATACTAGCATGGTGCACACATTACTAGCGACGGTGGTGACTTGAGGTCACTCTCGGGACGGGGTCGTTCTCAGATAGGCCGCCATGACTGTTTTCACAGGGCATCAGACACACTGTTGGTCACTTCGGGTATGTGTGATAATGTGAAAGGGCAGAGTCCCATGATCTTTTGCTTATACACGAGGGTCATGTACCAACGAGTGGACCCTATGTTAGTGTCGTCTAGGGAAAGATAGTGATCGGGTGCTTACCCCGGGTACTTGAGGTGCCACGGGTCGTGGATGACACGGAAGTTCCCCGAATCTTGTGGGTAAAGTGTGCAACCTCTACAAAGTGTAAAACTATTCGAATAGCCGTGTCCACGGTCAAGGACAGTTGGGTAACCGCTCTTGGGCTACGTCCAATGTTTGCGAAACCTAGTGTGTGTGTGCGTGTGTGTGTGTGTGTGGAAAGAGTTGGTTGAGTCAAGTCAAAAGACTCGACATGTTGACTAAGTTGAAGATGATCTAAACTTGGTTAAGTTGATATCTGTAACCTGTTTACATGGATAAGTAGACTCTTATGATGCATACCTTACAAGTAGGTAGTTCATGTCATTGCACTAAAATATTAGCTTTCTGCAAACACTTCCTATTTAGTGCTATATCATGCCTTGTCATACTTGTTCCAAACACATGGGTTGCTTGCGAGTACATTCAAAGTACTCATTGGCTTTCCACAGGTTATTTAATTGGCCAGGCATGGAAGAACATGAATTTGAAGAAGAGTTCTTTGGAGACAAACATGCGAACTAGGATGCTTTCCCAGTTAGAATGCCTGTAGCATTAAGGCAGATGGCATGGGTTCTACTTATCTACGAACAGTTCTGCTATTTGAGTTTATTTGATGTCCAGCCCTCGAGGCTTTACCTATGTAAGACATGACCATAATGGTGATAAATTGTGTAAGATGGTATGTATGTTTGTAAGACTCTTGTTATTCATCTTATGTGTGTTTAGTGGGCATTGATCTCTAGGATCACTGTACATGTGCATTCGGTGATCTTGACTTATGAGTCGGGGTCCCCATAGAGCTGGTATTAGAGCCATCCTGACTGTAGGAAGCCTTAGTTAGCATGGGCGTTAGTTAGGATGAGACCATTTTCATAAACCTGCTAAACTTCTCCTATTTTTCGAGCCTTACCAAACCTGAGATATAATCAGCTTATTGACCTCTCCCATTCAACCTTTGTAGATGGCCGCTGTACCTAAAGAGCTCCTGACCACCGGGTTCCCCTTGCTTCTCGAGGATAGCATCCAGGAGTGCCAGTTCCACTGAGCACCCATCCTCTCCTACCATGAGCATTGGGTTAGCGACACCGAGGCGGAGTACCATGTGGAAGTGATTGTGAAGGCAAATGATCTTCCCACAAGTTGATTCTTCGAGGGACCCTAGATGGCAACACTACTCCTCGCTGTCGAGGCAGCTACACTCAAGGCACTAAGGCACCTCTAAGAACTTCTTCCAGAGATGGCAGTCAAGATTACAACCCGCTTCCTACCTTACCAAAAGGAACGTGAATATGAGAGCAGCGCACGAGCCCCACCACTGAAGGAAGGACGGCCACTCTGATTCCAGACCTACTTCAGCCTTTGTGTCGACAGCTTGGAACAAGAGTTAGCCTCGGAGTCGATGAAGCTCCGAAAGGAACTCCACGAGACCAGGGCACTTCTTCGTCAAGCATAGGAGAAGAAGGATAGGATTAAGAAGGAAGGTGCTCATCCTGGGCAACCCACTACCGCATATCGAGGCGGAAGACCCTCAGGAGATGTATCGTCCAAGGATGAAGAAACATCCCAGCGACGTCGTATAATGGCAATGGAATTTCGCAAGCTCTTCCCCGCACCTCCAGCAAAGCAACACCGTGTTGAACTCCTCCACTCCCCACACCCTCAAGTGATAGAGAAGCCCAGACAGATGTAGACGATGAGGAAGACCCAAAATAGCAAGAATAAGCGACCGAGCATTCCACCAATTTGACAACATTCGCAACTCGGATATACCAGCTCATGACCCCTACGGTAGGATAGTTTGTGTAACCCCTATGCAAAGTTGAGTCCTTGTAATGGTTCATATGAAACCATCTAGTGTTGTGCTTGCTTTTGTTGTGTTCCGATGGAAGTCGTACTTTTCCCTTAGGGGACATGTAAATGAGTACATCACCTGTTTGGATTTTATTGAAGTGTTTGGCCCTTTTGGCCCTTGCATGAAAACAACCAGTGTCATACCAACCCCCTTACTAGGCACCCATCTTTATTTCTTTCCCTCATCTTTCCCGATCATAAGACCTTGACCGCTCCAAGAGGATGCCTATTGTAACTCGTACTGGTACCTCTACCCAGTAGCCCGAAGCTGAAGCATCCGCCCAAGCAGAAGACAGCCAGGACCAAACTCACGGACAAGCTCCACCACCACCACCTCCCCCGAACATGGACATGGCTCAGCCTCTCCAAGCCTTCCGAGATGAACGCCAAGCAAACACGGCTGCACTCAGATGATTGCTCAATCTATCACCAACAACTGCCAGCCGGCGGGGAACAACAATGGACGTTCCATGTTGGCGGAATTCAAAAAGCATGCACCGCCAACCTTCATCGAGACTGCTGAACCCCTGGATGCAGACGACTAGGTCCGCACCATTGAGGACTTGCTGGAACTAGTCGGTTGCACTGAAGAGCATGAGAAGGTGGCTTATCCCGCCCACTATCTCAGGGGAACTGCTAGAGCCTGGTGTGATGGATTCAAGGTGATGCATGCTGGACAAGCCATCACTTGGAATGACTTCAAGGCAAAATTCTACAAGGCCCACACTCCTTCCGGAATCATGGCTATCAAGAAGCATGAGTTCCAAGCCCTAAAGCAGGGAAGTGTCACTGTCAAGGAGTACATGTAGAAGTTCAGTGTTCTGTCAAGGAATGCTCCTGAAGATGTCAGCACTGATGCTGCAAAAAGGGAGTGCTTCATGGAAGGCCTCAATCAGACTATGCAGTACTCGCTTGTCGTGTGTGACTGCCCAACCTTTCCTGACCTGGTGAACAAAGCACTCATGCTTGGACACAAGCGGCGTGCTCTGGAAGACACTCGCAAGCGCAAGATGATCAGCAAGCGAAGTTCCAGTAACTAGAAGCCTCGCTTGTGGCAGCCAGCCCCGGTCAGGCCAACCTATTAGCAGCCAAGAGCTCCCATGCCCCGCACCAACTATCAGCCTTAGTAGTATGCCAACCCCAGGACAACTTTCAACAACCCTAATAACAGTGGTGGCAACAAGATCAGTAACTCAAACCAAGTGACTTGCTTTGGATGTGGTCAGTCAGGACACATGTCGAGGGTGTGCCCCAACAAGAAGCCCGATGCCCCGTGCCCCAATGCACAGAACCCAGGTCAAGGCCACCAAATGCCACCAAGGAACCAAGCTCCTCACAACCCACCCAACAATGGAAAGGGGCGCGTGAATCAGGTCACTGCAAAAGAAGCCCAGGAAGACCCAGACGTCGTGCTGGGTACATTCCTTGTCAAATCAGCACCTGCAATTGTCTTGTTTGATTCTGGAGCCACGCATTCATTTATGACCCAAACATTTGCATCAAAAAGTGGCAAGACCCCTACACCCCTGAATAACCCTATGGTGGTACAAACCCCCGGAGCAGAGATGAGAGCCAAGATAGGCTGTAAGGGAGTCGGTATTGTCATTAACAGGGTAGATTTCCTAGAAGACCTTATCATCTTAAGATCACAAGGCTTGGGCATGATCTTAGGAATGGATTGGCTCATCAAGCACCATGTCTTGTTACATTGTGCCAACTGAACTGTCAGAGTGACCAATGACCAAGGAGTCGAAGTCAAGTTTGCATCCAACTCCTCTTCTGCTCAAGACACCCGAGTCAACTGTTTGTCTGAAGTTGGATTGGAGCAAGTGCTAGTAGTATGCGAGTACCCCGATGTCTTTCCTGGTGAGGTACCAGGAATGCCTCCTAACCATGAAATTAAGTTTGTCATCGAGCTCATGCCCGGAGCAGGACCCATCTATAAGAAGCCTTATAGAATGGGGACGGAACAACTAGCTGAGTTGAAGAAGCAACTGGAAGAGCAGTTGAGAAATGGATTTATTCGCCCTAGTGACTCCCCTTGGGGATCACCTGTTATTTTTGTGGCAAAGAGGGATGGTACCATCCGCTTATGCATTGACTATCGCTCCCTCAATGAAGTTACAATCAAGAACAATATCCACTTCCCAAGATTGAAGATCTGTTTGATCAACTCAATGGAGCCAAGGTTTTCTCCAAGATCGACCTCAGATCTGGGTACTACAAGATGAAGATTAGACCCCAAGATATTCCAAAGACGGCATTTGTAACCAGATATGGCATGTATGAGTGCACAGTCATGTCCTTTTGATTGACCAATGCCCCAACTTACTTCATGTATCTCATGAATAAGGTCTTCATGGAATATTTTGACAAGTTTGTTGTCGTCTTCATTGATGGCATTCTTGTCTTCCCGAAGATGGAAGAAGATCACAAGCAACACTTGAGGATGGTCCTAGACAAGCTTCGAGAGCACCAACTATACACCAAATTCAGCAAGTGTGAGTTTTGGCTACATAAAGTTGGATTCTTGGGTCATGTCTTGACCGAGGAAGGATTGTCGGTGGATCCCGTGAAGAATGAAGTTGTGACCCAATGGCAATCCCCAACTACCGTCAAGGAAGTTAGAAGCTTCCTTGGACTTGCGGGCTATTATCGCAAATTCGTGGAAGGATTCTCCAGCTTTCCCGACCAATGACTCAGCTCTTGAAGAAGGACAAGAAGTTCGAATGGACGCCGAAGTGCGAAGAAAGCTTCCCAGAACTCAAGAAGAGATTGACCACCGCCCCAGTTCTGGCAACACTTGACATTCACAAGGAGTTTGCGATATATTGTGATGCCTCTCGAACCGGATTGGGAAGCATTCTGATGCAAGAAGGCCGAGTCATAGCTTACCTTTCAAGGCAGCTACAACCTCATGAAGAGAACTACGCTACTCATGATCTTGAGTTAGCAGCAGTGGTTCATGCTTTGAAGACATGGCGACATTACCTCCTAGGGAAGCGGTGTGAGATATACATAGACCAGAAAAGTCTGAAATATATTTTCAATTTAAAGGAATTGAACATGAGGTAGAGAAGATGGTTAGAACTGATCAAGAACTATGACCTCAGTGTTCAATATCACCCCGGGAAGGCTAATGTGGTAGGAGACGCCTTAAGCAGAAAGGCTTGCTCCCTGAATGCCATGGCTAAAGGAGGGCAGCCAGCCCTGTTTGAAGAGCTGAAACAATTAGGCTTGGAATTGGTTACCTATGGATATCTGGACAACCTAGAAGTCAAGCCGACCCTGATGGAGGAAGTCAAGGAAGCATAGAAATTACACGTAAGCATCGGAGGCATCAAGAAGAATATGAACAAAGGCAAGCCCCTAGGATTCTCCAAAGACGAGCACATAATTGTTTTGTACAAAGGAAGTATCTTCATATCGAACAAGAAGGGGCTGAAGGATTTGCTCCTGCAAGAAGCCCACAACACTCTGTATTCCATCCACCCAGAGGAACCAAGATGTATCAAGGCTTGAAGGAAAGATTTTGGTGGCACGATAAGAAAAGGGAGATTGCCACGTATGTTGCAAAATGTGATGTATGCCAAAGGGTCAAGGCTGAATATCAGCGACCTGCCGGATTGCTCCAACCACTTAATGAGTGGAAATGGGATAAAGTCGGAATGGACTTCATCACTGGCTTAGCTAGGTCAAACAAGGGACATAACTCCATCTGGATCATAGTCGATCATTCGACCAAAGTAGCCATTTCATTCCTGTCAAGACAACCTACAGTGGGAACCAGCTAGCCAGCCTCTACATCAACTGGATCGTAAGCCTCCATGGTGTTCCTAAGGAGATTGTTTCCAACTAGGCCACCCAGTTTACTTCGAGATTCTGTAAGAGAATCCAAGAAGCCTTGGGAACCAAGTTGTCATTCAGCACTACTTTCCATCCGTAGATCGAAGGTCAGACAGAACGAGTAAATCAGATACTCGAAGATATGCTCCGAGCATATGGAACCAAGTGGGAAGTTTGCCTCCCTTTTGCCGAGTTGTCCTATAACAACAGTTATCAGTCGAGTCTCCAAATGGCACCATTTGAAGTGTTGGATGGACGAAGGTGTCGCACACCCCTCCATTGGTTGGAGACCGGAGAAGGGCTAGTCTTTGGACCAGATGTCCTCCATGAAGCAGAATAGCAAGTCCAATTAGTCAGAGAACATTTGAAGGCCGCCAAGTCAAGACTGAAGAACTACGCCGATTCGCGTCCCCGAGACATGAGTTTCCTTGTCGGAGACCATGTGTACCTCCGAGTAACTCCTTTTAAGGGAACCAAGTGTTTCCACGTTAAGGGAAAGCTTGCACCAAGATTTATTGGCCCCTTCAAGATCACCGACCTACGAGGAGAAGTTGCATACCAGTTGGAACTGCCACCCGAGCTATCTGATGTACACAACATACTCCACGTGTCACAACTCCAGAAGTGTCTCCAAGTTCCATACAAGTCCGATCTCTACAAGGATGTTGATCACCAAGCCATTGACCTTCAGCCTGATTTGACCTACCATGAGAGGCCCATCTACATTTTGGATGAAGTAGAACGACATACGCGAAGCCGCACCATCAAGTACATCAAGGTCCAGTGGAGCAACCACACTGAAACAGAAGCAACGTGGGAACGCAAAGACTACCTTAGATCCGAGTTTCCAGATCTCTTTAAAGCCTAGTTTAGGAATCTCGGGGATGAGATTCTTGTAAGGCGGGTAGGTCTGTCACACCTTGCATTTTGTACCATGTCATTTGCATTAATAAAGCATCAAAATTTGGACCAGCAAAAACTTTTGTATCAGTTGGCTTTTATTTGGAGTTGGATTTCTCTCTGAGTTTTCATGTGCTCTTCAAGGTCAACATAACTTCACCTTTTATACTTCATCTCCTTGCTCCAAACTTCTGCCCATTAATCATGCCATTTTGTATAGTGCAATATAGTATTTTCTTACAAAAATAATTTCGCCAAATAGTATTTTCTAAATTTAGTTTTCCAAAAACACCTAAATTGAGGTTTGCACTTCAAGTACTTGATTTGGGGTGTGAAAAATATTTTAAAAAGTATATTTGAATCCTATTAGGTATAGGACTCCCATAAACCACAAAACTATAATTTTAAAAGTTATTTTCCTCTTTTATTTAAAGGCTTTTCTTTAGGCCAGAAATGGTATTTAAGAGGTTATAATTATTCACATATTTCAAAAATATTTGACAAAATTTAGGGATACTCATAGGACATATATTGTCCATATATAAGAGTTTCAACACATGGTCATGTTCAAAATATTGGACAAATACCTCAAAAACCCTTTCTGGATATTTCAAGATTTTGAAATATTTATAAAGGTAATATTCTCTAAACATTCCAGGAAAATTCTAGCAAGTCACATATGCATAAAATGATGACCTTGCAAAGTTTCAACTAAATCCAAATAGTTTTGGTTCGCAAAAGTGCCCCAAAACCTTCTCTGTTCAGATTCAAATGTGAACAACTTTACATTGCCAACTTATTCCAATTGCACCCAAACATTGTGGACATGCTCAAAACTCCAAATGATGACACTACACCAAGTGGTGCATCAAGGGGAATGGTTTTGCATGACTAGATCTTGGTAAAATCATTTCTGTTGATTTCTAGGGTTTACAAAAGTTGCATTCACGACTTTGCCCAAATGAGCTCAAAATTGCAGGAAGGCCCTAATTATATGTGCCATTTCACCCTATTAATCCTCATGCCAAATAGGATTCTTCTTATTGACCAAACAAACAACAAACACCTTCTGCCCTTTTACAAGAACCTCTACTTGAACCTCTTCCACTAATCCAAATGGGTCCAACTTTTTGCCACATATGATCCTAGTCCCCTTCTACCCCCAGTAATAGTGGCAGCATCTCAGATCAATTATTGGGGGTGGGGGGAAACCACCTCTTTCTCACTCTGTTCGCCATGGCAGCACCTCTTCTCTCTCCCATTTCTATATGCAGCACCCCACCTAGCCTCTATCCACCATAGGGCATCCAAGGCAGGCCCAAGGCATAAGAGGACATGCGTTGGCACACTAAAAATGGCATGCCGGCCATTTGCATGCTCTGGAGCGCGCACCTCCAGCCACCTCGGGCCTCCCCAGCACGCCTGACGAGGCGCCTTGGCGTTCGCATCACGTCAGTTGGTCGGCCCCCTCCTCCTTCTCCCTCCTCTTGCCCCAACTCGCACGCGCGCCGGCCGCCCGAGTGAACCAGTGCGCACGCTCACACGTGCGGCTCCTCCGACCCCTCTCTTCTCTCCCCTGGCTCTGGACCGAGCCCATGAGCACTCCAGACACGCGCAAGCCAGCTCCCATGGCCCCTAGCAACGACAATGACCTCGCCGGCGCGCAAGACCATGTTGAGACGTCGCCCGACTATATAAAGCTTGACCCGACCCTCCTGGCCACGCCAACACCTCTCCCACTCCCTGCCACCCACCTGCACCACTCACCCCTCTCTAGAGGAGCCCGAGCCCGAGATCAAGCTCGAGCTCCGCCGCCTCGGGTCGCTGTCGATCCAGAGGTACAAGCCCTCTCCGCCCCCACTCTTCCTCGATTTGGAACCACAACAACCCACTAACCCTTTCCCCTCTCTTCCCCCTGCTCTTTTGCAGCCGGGAAAGGCTGGAAACGCAACGCCCAAATCCTTTCCGCTGCGTGACCTCGTCGCCGGCAAACCAGGCTGCTCCGGCAACCACCTCCACCACCACCCGAACAACGACATCCCCTTCAGTCCAACAATGCCACCCGCCCGACCTCCTTTGCCATGTAGTTTCAGAGATTAATCCATTGGCACGAGACAATTATCTTACCTTGAAGCTTTAAGCACAAGATGTGTCATCTTCCTCGGTTTTTGTTTTTGTGGACTTGAGTCGTAGGAGACACCGTACTATTAAGAGGGGGCCCGCATTGGAAAGGCCACGGTGGAATCATCACATACACTTATTTTTGGCACCCTCATCTCCTTTCTTGTCTTGGAGCTCTCCACATCTTTCATATGGAAGCTTTTGTTGTTGGGCGTGGTAGTACCACTGCTGGGGCGGTAGTATCGCCTATGCCTACCAAGCGGTAGTACCGCTGCGCAGCGCGGTAGTACCGCTTGGGGCATATGCGGCAGTACCGTTCCAGTAAGGCTCCACTTCCGCGTCGATTCGAGGAGTTCTTCTCTCGTGTCGGGTTCCACAGTAGTAGCAACAACACTAGTAGCGGAAAATGCACGTGGTCACTCATGTTAACCGTAAGGAGTCTAAATATTTGCGGTAGTAGCAACGGCAGTAGCAATGGTAGTAGCAGCAGTAGCACCGTAAGGACCCGGGAGACGGTACGATCGACTTCTTAGGACCCATGCCGAGTACAGCTTCGGATGCCATGGCGTGGGTATAGCTGTTGCTGATGTTTCCGCCAGCAGCCGAGCAGATGGACGAATGGTGTGCCACAATCCAAAGTCCGCTCGGTTTCGTCGAAGCTAGGTGCTCACGGCGAGCTGACCCGCCACAGCCTGCCCAAGCGATGACAACGACTCGTGCCACTGGCCATACGAAGGGAGACGTCCCCACGGTGTAGTCCCCACCACGGCAGACGATGCGAGCGCGGCAGAATCAAGACCCCAACAACGTCTCAATGGACTCTTCTGACCCTTGAGCGCGTCCAGGCCAATGTCTAGCCCTGGAGGATAGGCGGAGAGGAGACGTGTGCGTTGATGTCAAGCAATTCCATGGCAACCTTCTCTAGACCAATGGGTGCGACGGCCCCGACGTCGACGAGCCCATGCTTGGTATCGGTGGGTGCCTACCTTTCGAGGTTGGCTGCCCTGCCTTTACCGTGAGCTGCGGCAAGTCCGTTGGCCGTCCATTCGCATGTTCAAGCCAGATATACCTGAGAAGTATGACGGGAGGCTGAACCTGGCAGAGTTCCCGAGCATCTACACCATTGCTGTTCAGGCTACCGGGGGAAGAGATGAGAAGGTGTTTGCCAACTACTTTCCTTTGGCCCTCAAGTCCAATGCGAGGTCTTGGCTGATGCACCTACCGGAGAACTCCATCTCGTGATGGGCTAACCTGTGCCACGAATTCAACAGCGCCTTCACCGGTGGCCACCAAGAACCCGGCAAACCCAGCGACTTGCAGCTTCTCCAACAAAAGGAAGGAGAAACCCTCCGTGAGTATTTACAAACATTCAGCAAAGTTCATAGAAATATCCCAAATATCCATCCGGTCCAATGTGCGCAACCACCGGATTCGTTCTAAGATGAACGTGCGGTTGCCCAAGACTGTGAAGGATCTCTAAACCCTGGTGGATAACTGTGCTCGAATGGAGGAGGGAAGGAAGTTTCATAGAGAGGAAGATTGCATCAATGTTGATTCAGAGGATGATGATGAATCAACCAGTCAAAATAAGAGTAAGAAGCACAGTAAGAAGTGGAGAGATAAGGCAGTGATGACTGCCGGGAAGCGGCTGCTGCCGAGAAAGCCGGCAAATGTGATGGGCCATAGTGCAAGATTCATCGGACCAAGGGCCACGACCTTCAAGAGTGTCATCAGGTTGAGCAGCTTCTCAAAAGTCAAAGAACAGAGTATGAGAAGTGTGATAAGGAAAAGGGTCAGAATGTTCCTGGCGGTAAGGGCCGAGGGGGTGAAGTAAATCGCCACGGCAAACCCCTTTGGAACCAAGGAAAGCCCACCAGAAGTAGAGAAAACAGAGTCTGTGATGATGAGAGTAATGAAGGGGATGCGAGTAAACCTGTGAGAAAGTGTTTTAGAAGGCCACTGACGCCCCATGCATCAACGGAGGTGCATCTCTGCACACCTCTCACCGTCAACTCAAGCGGTGGGCACGAGAAGTCAATACCATGGTGCCAGCACCAAAGGCCCGGAAGCCGCTCAAGTGGTCCCGTACGCCCTTCATCTTCGATGAGGAGGATCATCCTAGCCGTACCACTACAGTAGGATGCTTGCCGTTGTTAGTCTCCCCAATAATCCGCAACCTCAAGATCACAAAGATGTTGGTGGACAGCAGGGCCAGGTTGAATCTGATTTCCCGAGCAGTTATGAGCAAGCTTCAGATAGCAGAGGAAGACCTAGAGGTTACCGACACATTTCAAGGAGTTAATCCTGGCAGGAGTCATCCTAAGGGAAAGATCACGTTGCCGATAACGTTCGGGGGAGAATTGAACTACCGGAATGAGAGGATTGTGTTTGATGTGGTTGATCTCCCCCTGCCGTACAATGGGGTTCTTGGACGCCCGGCACTGACTAAATTCATGGCGGCATCCCACTATGCCTATAACACCATGAAGATGCCTGGGCCACTTAGAGTTATCAATATCCTATCAGATGAGAAGGATGCAATCATTTGTGTGGACAAGATGTACCGGGACACAGTTGCAGCAGAGGCAGCGGCAGCAACAGTTCCCGCCAAGGAAAGTAAACGAAAGAAGAAGGATTGTAGGACCTCCGGTAAGGATTCCGGGAAGCGTGCCCTCACCGAGTGCACGACACCCGTTCACAACGTGCTGGAGTGTTCCTACAGCAATAGATCCAGGGTTGCTGCACCCCAAGTTAAGAAGGTCCCGGAAGGGTTAGCTGGCATTGATGGTACCTCTACTATCAGCGACACCCTTGCTGACAAATAGGAAAGCGCGCTCGTTGCCTTCCTACAGGTGAGTATCGATGTGTTTTCCTGGAAACCATCTAATATCCCCAGTGTTCCCAGGGAGGTAATCGAGCACCACCTTGTTATCTGCCCACATGCCCGACTTGTCAAGCAGAAAGTCCGGAAGCCGGCCTTGGAGAGGCATTGCACAATAGACTAAGAAACTAGAGGCAGCTGGTTTGGTCAGGGGAGTGCTGCATTCAACATGGTTGGCAAATCCAGTGGTAGTCTGGAAGGCTAACGGGAAGTGGAGGCTTTGCATAGATTTCATAAATCTCAACAAGGCTTGCCCGAAGGACCCGTTTCCCTTGCCACGTATTGATCATATTGTGGATTCCACTTCAGGTTGTGATTTTCTCTCCTTCCTGGTTGCATACTCTGGATATCATCAAATCTTCATGTCCACGGAAGATAAAGAGAAGACCTCGTTCATCACTCCATGTGGTACGTACTGCTTTGTCTGCATGCCATTCGGATTGAAGAGAGCCATGTCCACTTTTGCGAGGGCAGTCCAGATTGGTTTTGAGCCACAGCCGCACAGAAATATAGAAGCTTATATGGATGATATTGTGGTCAAGACCAAGGACATGACCACCCTTGTTCAGGATTTGGAGGAGGCACTTGCTAACCTGTGCAAGATCAATTAGAAGCTCAACCCGAAGAAGTGTGTATTTGGTGTTTCCTTCGGCAAGCTACTTGGGTTCTTTGTATCCCATCGCGGATCGAAGCCAACCCCGACAATATGAAGGTTATCGAGCAGATCCAAGCACCAAGGACAGTTAAGGACGTGAGGCGTCTAACAGGATGTGTTGCCGCACTAAGCAGATTCATCTCCAAGTCTGTCGAGCGCGCCCTGTCGTTCTTCAAAATTTTGAAGAAGGCAAGGCCCATGAAGTGGACCCCGGAAGTAGATGCAGCTTTGCAAGAGTTGAAGGCATATTTGTCCTCTATGCGTACCTTAGTTTCTCCCAAACCCTAGGAGCCGTTGTTGCTATACATAGCGGCAACCAACCAAGTGGTCAGTGTAGCCTTGGTAGCACATCAAGAAGTGGATGAGATAGAGAGTGGACATAGGCCGGCAGGGTTAGAACAAGATCTAGACAGCAGTGAGCACGGCAGCAAGAGTAACCCTAAGGACGCGACAAGGAAGAAAGTGGTGTAGCGCTAGTGTACTTCGTCAGCTCCCTGTTACAGGGGGGCTAGATCGAGGTATATAGCGTGCAAAAGTTGATCTTTGGTCTCATCATGGCCTCAAGGAAACTGCGCCACTACTTCCAAGCCCATGAGGTCACGGTTGTCACTCATTTCTTGTTGCAAAGGATACTCTGAAACCCTGAGGCTGCCGGCAGAATAGTGGAGTGGGCTTTGGAGTTATCTAGCTTTGGTTTGAAGTTTGAGAGCACATCCACTATTCAGAGCAGGGCATTGGCAGAGTTTATTGCAGAATGGACGCCAACCCCTGATGGGGAAACAACAGAGACAACTATCCCTAGCAAGGAATCACACCAAGAATGGATTATGTATTTTAACGGTGCTTTCTCCCTGCAAGGTGCAGGAGCTGGCGTGCTTCTCGTCGCCCCCTCATGGGAGCTTGAAGTACGTCGTCCAAATGCATTTTGCCCGGGAAGAAGCGACCAACAATACAGCTGAGTATGAGGGGCTCCTTGCCGGGCTGAGGATTGCAATAGAATTGGGAATTAAGAAACTAATAATCCGAGGAGATTCACAGCTTGTGGTGAGACAAGTCAACAAGGATTATCAAAGTCCATTGATGGAGGCATACGTTGAGGAAGTGCGGAGATTAGAGGAGCATTTTGACGGATTGCAAACAAAGCACGTACCCTGTGCGGAAAACATCATAGCTGATCATCTGTCCAAGTGTGCTGCGCAGAAGCTTCTTGTGGAACCAGGAACTTTTATTCTCCATCTCACACAACCCTTCGTATCCCTAGAAACAATGACCCGGAAAAGGAGAAAGTTGGACACCAGTAAGCCTCTCCCAGCAGAGCCGTCCGCTCCCGGCAGAGACCTGCGAGAAACAACTCCTCACAGCCTGCCGGACCACCCCCTCCAGCCGGGTCCACGGACCCCGCGAACAAGGCTTGTGCTCCCGCAGCAGAGGAGGTGCCGCTAGTCCTCGTTGCCGAGTCCCAGGCTCCAACTTGGCCAAGGCACATTGTCCACTTCCTTCAAACCGGAGAGCTTCCCGGCAACCAAGATGAAGCTGAAAAGTAGCCCAGAGGGCCAGTATGTACCATTTTGTCGATGACACTCTATACAGAAGGAGGCCCAACTGTGTGAAATTGAAGTGTATATGCTGGGAAGTAGGAAAGGAACTGCTAGCTGAAATACACAAAGGTATGTGCGGCTCCCACATTGGATCAAGGGTATTAGTTGGGAAAGCATTCCGACAAGGATTCAATTGGCCCACATCCCCCCAAGACGCGGTCGAGCTTGTCACGAAATGTGTAGCCTGCCAGTTCCATTCCAAGAAAACCCACCTGCCTGCCCAACCTCTTCAACAATCCCTCTCTCATGGTCGTTTTCGGTCTGGGGGCTCGATATCCTTTGCCCTTTCCACCAAGCTGCTGGGGGCTTTGAATTCTCTTTCGTTGCCATCGACAAGTTTACAAAGTGGCTGGAAGTAGCTGTCATGAGAAAGGTGACTGCTCAATCAGCTATCAAGTTCTTGAAAGATCTGGTGTGTTGTTTTGGAATTTCGACAAGGATCATTACCGACAACGGCACCTAGTTCACGAGCCGCGCCTTCATGCAATATGTTCATGCCCTCAGATGCAAGATCTGATTTTCCTCTGTGGCACACTCACGGAGCAATGGACAAGCTGAGAGGGCGAATGGTGAAGTGTTGCGTGGACTCAAGACAAGAACCGTTGATACGCTGCAGAAGCACAGAAGGCGGTGGATTGAGGAGCTGCCGGTAGTTCTCTGGTCCCTCAGAACGACACCAAACCTAGCTACCAGGAAGACTCCCTTCTTCTTGGTCTACCGAGCAGAAGCATATGTCCCCACGCGAGTCGCCTTGAGTGCTTTCCTATGATGAAGTAGCGCAAGTTGAGCACCAACGTGACGATGCTGTGCTACTCGAGGAGAACCATCTCGGGGCTGCTACGCGTGCTGCATGCTATCAGCAAGCCCTGCGTCGCTATCATAGCCGTAGGGTTTATGCTCGGTGTTCTAAGGAAGGTGACCTTGTTCTTAGGCGCGTTCAGTCCGCCAAGGGTACACATAAGTTATCACTGAAGTGGGAAGGCCCTTACCGGGTAGTACAAGTCACTAGACCTGGCGCTGTTCGTCTGCAGACCGGAGATGGCATTAAATTGCAAAACTCATGGAATATTGAGCATCTCCGTAAGTTCTACCCATAAGGCGCGGCAATTGGGCCCTGCCCGGCAGCCACCCATTATACATGCCTTGCCTTAGTTGCATGTAACCCCTTGTACAAGCCGGGGCGATGAACCCATGCAAGAGAAAAATAAAGAAGCGCTGCAGGGGGTCCCAACCAAGATTGCATGCATGCATGAGGATTCCAAGATCACTGCATAAGCATTTTATGAGCATTTGCATATGCATACAGATAGGGTTGTATCCTGCATTCATTATCATCTACATGAAGCTACAGGTTCCTTCCATGAACTTCGCTTTGACAAGGAGTTGAGCAGATTGCCCAACACTGCAATCGCCGGCAAGGCAAACATATAAGTTTTACCTCCTATCCGTTATTGTTCTGTAAGCTATAACTTGTGCATAATAAAACCTAACCACTCTCTTGAAGCTTGGGTGCTCCCGTACTAGACTCGAACGTTGCTTTGGTCAGGATGGTTGTAGTAGCCCTTGGTGAAAAGAAGTTGGCGGGGGGTTGGCCCCTTTGTCTGTTCCCTGGCAGATATGATTCTCCGGCAGACAAAAAGGGTGTCGGCAAGGTAGCTTGCAGGGAAAACTCGTTTATTTGCATAAAGGGGCATATCACCTCTGCATGGACATATACATGCATGGGTCCCCGACAAGTTTCATCTTTTTCATTAACATTTTGATACAAGTACAAGCATTACAGAACACAAACATGGACTCGAGGACTACATTATTTGAATTAAAATTTGGCAAGGGCCTACAGGTTTAAGATTGAAAAAAGATAAGTGCTCCATAAACTCCACTCCCTGTTCCTCTTATCCCAGGTAGCGCAGTGGGAAGAGAAGAGGATGGGAGGCGCGCCAGCACTACGGCACCCCGATCCCTGTCTAGAACGAACAAGCGCAGCTTGACAAGATCGGGAGTGGCAAGGCTGCAAAGGAGGAAGACGTGCAGAGCACCTCGATGACCCCCTGGTCACCATCTCCAGGACTAGGCGGAGAACTCCAGCACAGGCACCGGTAGAGGAAGACGTCGGGCCCCAGCCGTAAGACTCCCAAAGGAGACGAAAACGCCAAGTGGGTAGGACCTTTCCCGATAGCCGGAAGAAACGGTGATGGTGGCACTAGGAAAAGGGGGAAGAGCCAGGCAGACGGGCAGCGGGTCGCCAATACGACACGAATGCATCGATGCAGTCGTGCTCTTACTGGACGACCTACCTCCCGTCTTCATCTTCTTCCCAGGATTTGTCCTCGTCAACACCGTTCCGGGGAAGGCCGAGGCATAGGCCGGACACCTTCTCCGGGGAGGCGGCGAGCGACCGAGACAGACAAGGGGCTCGGGGCGCGCCACTCCCCACTTCGGTGGGCAGGAAGGCGCGCCTCTCATCGACATCAGCCCCAAGGCTTCCGGGAGGGGCAGTGGTAGGATTACCAACGATCTCCAGCCCCACCTCCCAGTCGATCTTCAAAGAAACAAATAAATTCACCACAACAAGGACCAAGCTCACTCCCCGAGCGCCAGCACCAGCGTGTGGCAACATTAACCCCAACCAAGAGCCTGGGGCCTAGCCCCATGCTCTTCTATTCAACATAACCAGCAGAAGACACAAGAGGAATGCGAGGATGGGTGACTCTATCCTCCTCCAACCCTCCTTTTATAGGCAGGCCAAGAAGGGGAGCCGCCCCCTTTATGGGCGACCATCGTCCTCCTCCGCCAATTAAAGACGACCAGGCCCTCGCCTTGATGCTCTCCCACGCCACGCGCCTCCGTTATCTACCCACGGGATGCATGCAGCATACGTGGCTAAGGATAAGGGTGTGGTGGGAGGGGTGAATTGGCAGATTCTACCCCATGCATTAAAGTCATTCACGGGCCATTACTGGAGCGGCCCCACCACTGCTGGCTTCACGCTAAGCGCGGGGAAACCAGAAACTGGCTCGGATTCAAGACTCATGAAGAAGAAAAAAAGACCTCAAGAAACCGGCCTCTTCAGCACCCCGCCTACTCACTTATTAGGCCCTACCCCAACGACGCTTGGTAGTGCGTTCGGGGCAGGCCCGGGGGCTTATTGAGAGGCCAATGATCTGTTGCCTTGACTGTGCACAAGCATGGGAGCAAGATTGAGAGGCCAAGGACAAGCCAGAGAAGCAAGATATCGTCAAGAGAAAGGTCTCCCTTGCCGGGAAGGTGATCCCGGTAAGGGGCGAGGCCACCCCTAGAGAAAGACAACCAAGGCATCCAGACAGTTCCTACCGGGACTCGCTGAGGCTAATCCACCTCACCAACCGCTCCTCCATGACTCACGTCGTCGATCAGTGCGGTGTGATGCCGCAAAGTGACTAAGAGGCAGCCATTAGCCAAATGGCAGCCTCTCCATGCAGGAAAAACCCACAGATGACACCCGTCCTGCGACATGTCAAGCAAGCATGCGCGGAGCTGGCAAGATAGCCCGACAAGCCTTGCCGGGCAACCAGTGATGTGACACTAAGCGATGCATTTTATGTGCCCTGTCAGCCCGCAAAGTTAGGTATGATAGCACTGTTGCTATCATATCAGTGCATAATGACTACTTTGCCATTGTGGTGACCCCTTAATATTTAAAAGGAGGCCCATGGTAATCGTAGAATGGGTTAGAAGATTTGATAACTCACACCAACACACGCGCATAGTCACTGCTACCCTGAGGCAACCCTTGCCGGGCAAGTGTAATGTGCTACACCACCTCATTTCCACCATAAATCTACCAAAGCAGGAGTAGGGTCTTACGCCACAATGGCGGCCCGAACCTGGGTAAAACTGCCTGTGTGATCTCTGTCGTGCTGTCCACGCTTGTCTGCTCTTTGTGCAATGCGACGTCCCCCTGTAGAACCAGCAAGGAACCCCCCTGGTCCCATAGGTGGCCGTGGTTTTCCCCGACAATTTGGTTGAAGTAGGAGGCGCCAAAGTCATTGGAGCTTTAGTGTAGGAGCCATAGGTCTTGGAAGGGTACTTGGAGTACTTGCAGTCCTCTTGTACTTGTCGCTCCTCCTTGGTAGCTTGGAGCACTAGCTCAATGAGGTTCGAGTAGGGTTGGAAGTCGGCGATTTTCATGATAGGATTTGTTGAGGCCATTCAAGAATCTTGCCATCTTTTGTTCTTCATCTTCCATGACATTAACTCGAATCATGGCAATCTCTATTTCCTTGTAATACTATTCAACAAACTTGGTGCCTTGCTTGAGGAGTTGCCACTTGTTGAATAAGTCGCGGCTATAGTGTATTGTCACAAAGCACACTCGCATGACATCCTTCATTTGGTTCCAAGTGGTGATGGGTGGCTCGCCTTTTGCTTGTCATCTCTCAATGACTTGCTCCCACCAAATAAGGACATAATCTTGAAACTCAAGAGATGCCATGGAGATCTTCTTCTCCTCATCATAGTTGTGTATGTGAAAGATCTTGTCGACTTTCAATGCTCATGAGAGATAGTCTTCGAGATCATTGCTTCGGGAAAACTTTGGCATGTTGAACTTGAGCTTGCCGTAGCATTGGTCATCATTGCGCGCTTGCCGACTGTGATGACATTGTTGACGTGGAGGATTGTCAACCTCAAGTTTCTCTTGACATGGAGGATTCTCAATGTTTTGTTTCTCTTGTCAAACTTGTGGTTCTTGTCGAGCTTGTGGACGAGCTTGTGGAGCTTGGAGGTGCAATCGTTCTTGATGTCACCTTTCTTTTAATTCATCACGAAGAGCTTCTCCTTCTTCACGAACACATCGATTGCCTGCGGTGACGTCGTGATGTGCGTCTCAGAGGGCACGTTGCGCCTCAAGCACTTGTGCTTCACGCCGTTGCTTTTCTTAACATAGAGCATTGGCGTCTTGCTTGTCTTGGTGTTGGCGTTCATCTCTTGTATTTTCTCTTGTTGGCGTCAGCGTTCTTGCGCTTGCTCTTGTTGCGGTTAGCATTGCCTTTCTTGTGCGTGCCCAAGAGTGACTTGATTTTGTCGATGTCGACGCTCTTGTTTGTCAAGTAGATCTTGTGAACCATTTTCGTGGAGTCGATTTCTATTGTCTTGGCGGTCTTGGCGCGTGGCTCGACGAAGTGAGTTTGTTGTTGGTGTACTTGAGCCGGTGATGGAGTCATATGAATGTCATTGCGAGTGGCGGCGTCTTTGGGATGACGAAGTGGAAGAAGGACGATTGATCATCAAAGTTCAGAGCCCTTCCATTTGAGTTGTCATGTTGGCATTGAAGTATTCCATGTGGTTGGCAAGAGTGGTGTCGAAGTATTGCCTTGTTTGCTCCTCAGAATGCCTCAAGTCGGTGGCGAGGAGCTCAATGCGCTTGTTCATATCTTCATTCTCTTGATGTATGATACGTGTCCAACGTATCTATAATTTTTTATTGTTCCTTGCTATTATATTATCATCTTTGGATGTTTTATATGCATTAGTATGCTATTTTATAACATTTTTGGGACTAACTTATTTACCTAGTGCCCAGTGCCAGTTTCCGTTTTTTCTTTGTTTTTGGCTTTCGAAGAAAAGGAATATCAAACGGAGTCCAAATGGAATAAAACTTTACGATGATTTTTCTTTGACCAAAAGACACCTACGAGACTTGGAGAGGGGGCCAGAAGATGCACGAGGAGATGGTAAGCTGTAGGGGCGCGCCCCTGGGTTTGTGGGCCCTTCCGGTGTCCCCTGCACCGCCTCTGAGCTCTATTAATACCCAAATATTCCAGAAACCCGAGAGGAGTCGCCAAAAATAATTTTCCACCGGTGCAAGTTTTTGTTTCCTTGATATCCCATCTTGGGGCCTTTTCCAGTACTCCGTCGGAGGGGGATTCGATTACGGAGGGCATTTAGATCAACCTTGCTACCCCTCCGATGACACATGAGTAGTTTACCAGAGACCTACAGGTCCATAGCTAGTATCTAGATGGCTTCTTATCTCTCTTAGATCTTCGATGCAATGTTCTCCTCGATGTCCTTGGAGATCTATTCGATGTAATCTTCTTTTGTAGTGTGATTGTTGAGATCCGATGAATTGTGGATTTCTGATCAGATCATCTATGAATATTATTTGAATCTTCTCTGAACTCTTTTATGCATGATTAAGTTAGCTTTGTATTTCTCTTCGATCTATTGATTTGGTTTGGCCAACTGGATTGGTTTTTCTTGCAATTGGAGAGGTGCTTTGTGATGGGTCCAGCCTTGCGGTGTCCTCACCCAGTGACAGAAGGGGTAGCGAGGCACGTATTGCGCCATTGCCATTAAGGATAAAAAGATGGGGTTTACATCATATTTCTTGAGTGTATCCATGTATATCATGTCATCTTTCTTAAGGCGTTACTCTGTTTTTATGAACTTACTACTCTAGATGCATGATGGATAGCGGTCGATGAGTGGAGTAATAGTAGTATATGCAAGCAGGAGTCGGTCTAATTGTCACGGACGTGATGCATATATTCATGATCATTGCCTTGGATGTCGTCATAACTTTGCGCTTTTCAATCAATTGCTCAACAATAATTTGTTTACCCACCGTATGCTTTCTTCGAGAGAGAAGCCTCTAGTGAACCTATGCCCCTCGGGTCTATTTTCCATCATATATTTTTAGATCTATAAAACAAAAAACCCAAAATATCTATCTCTATTAGATCTCAGTCTTGCCATTGACCGTGAAAGGATTGACAACTCATTTTCCGTGTTGTGTGCAAGTATTTTTAGTTTGTCTAGGAGCATATATTGGGGACTTTCTTGTTCCTCCTACTGGATTGATACCTTGGTTCTCAACTGAGGGAAATACTTATCTCTACTTTGCTGCATCGCCCTTTCCTCTTCAAGGAAAAAATCAACACAAGCTCAAGAGGTAGCAGGAAGAATTTCTGGCGCCATTGCCGGGGATGTTCTACATCAAGCCTACCAAGACTTCTCATAAACTCTCATTTCTTACACTCACATTATTTGCCATTTGCCTCACGTTTTAATCTCCCCCACTTCTAAAACGTTTTCAGAAAACACAAAAATATTGCCTTTTTATTCGCCCTTTTTCTGTTTGTCTTTTGGTTTGCTTGTGTGCAAGATCACTTGCTTTGTCACAATGACTTAAGAGAATACTAAGTTGTGTGACTTTTCCAACACTAATAATAGTGATTTTATTAGTACTCCAATTGCTCCCACCACTAGCGTGGAATCTTATCAAATCCATACCGCTTTGTTGAATCTTGTTATGAAAGAACAATTTTCTAGTAGTCATAATGAAGATGCTGCATCCCATCTAAATACTTTCGTTGAATTATGTGGTATGGAAAAGAAAAAAGATGTGGATAATGATATTATTAAATTGAATCTATTTGCGTTCTCACTACGATATCATGCTAAAACTTGGTTTTCATCTTTGCCTAAAAATTGTATTGGTTCACAGAATAAGTGTAAAGATGCCTTTATTGCCAAGTATTTTCCTCCCGCTAAGCTCATCTCCCTTAGGAACGATATAATGCATTTTAAGAAAATATATCATGAGCATGATGCAAAATCTGGGAAGGATGAAATCATTGATAAGAAATTGCCCTACTCATGTTTTAAGTTTATGGATGAGCATAAAAAAAATATTCCAGATTAAATTTTTCATACAGAAATCTTCTAGATGCCGCCCTGGGAGATACTTTGATGGAAATCACATTAGGAGAAGCTACTAAACTCCTAAATTATTGCAAATTACTCTCAATGGCATTATGAAAGATCGTCTACTAGTAAAAAAAAGTGCATGCGATTGAAGAAATAAATGCTTTGAGTGGAAAGATGGATGATCTTATGAAATTAATTGCTATCAAGGGTGCTCCTATAGATCCTAATGATATTCCTTTGTCTACTTTGCTTGAGAACAAAAATGAATCTATAGATATGAATTTTGTTGGTAGGAACAATATTGGTAATAACACGTATAGAGGCAATTTCAACCCTAGGCCGTTTCCTACTAATTCCTCTAATAATTATGCTAATTCCTACAACGATTATTATGGAAGTTATAATAAGATTTCTTCTGATCTTGAGATTACTATTAAGGAATTTGTAAATTCCCAAAAGATTTTCAATGCTATGGTAGAAGAAAAATTACTTAAGATTGATGATTTGGCTAGGAACGTTGATAGAATTTCTCATGATTTGGCTAGGAACGTTGATAGAATTTCAATGCTATGGTAGAAGAAAAATTGCTTAAAATTGCAAAAGATTCTTTAAAGATTAGATCTATGTCACCAAAGCATGATATTAGTGAGTCTCTGAAAGATATGCAAATTTCTATAAGTAAGAGTGAAGAAAGAGCGGCTAGGATGTGTGCTAAAAGAGAATTGCTAGAAAAGACGCATTCTTCTAGTTTATGCGATAATTACGATGAAGATCTTAAGATGGTTGGCTTGACTCCTATTGATTCTTTGTTTGATAATATAAATCTTGGAAAATAAGGGACTGGAGATGAGTCAACTTTAGATAAAAGGCGTCTCGATAATTTGGATAACAAAGATAATAATGAAAAAAATGATAAAAGTGGGATTGGAGAGGTCAAATCTTTAGCTAGCGATGAACCCACTTTTTTGGATATCAAGGATTTTAGTTATGATAGTTGTTCTTTGATAGATTGTATTT
Source organism: Secale cereale (assembly GCA_902687465.1). Classification (NCBI taxonomy): domain Eukaryota; kingdom Viridiplantae; phylum Streptophyta; class Magnoliopsida; order Poales; family Poaceae; genus Secale; species Secale cereale. Next base: position 383,874,046 of record LR738715.1, on the reverse strand, counting down.
CCTTGTTTCAATCCATGCTTAATTGACCTCATGCTTATAATCAAAGTAAAGCTTTTACCAAACATATTGCTGATTCTATGATGAAATCTTTTGAAGAAAAACTTGAGTTCGAAGTTTCAATCCGTAGAAAGTTTTTTGATGAATGGGAACCTACTATTAAAATCAATAAAGATTATGAGTGCAATTCTTTGTGTGATTTCGGTGCTAGCATTTCAACAATTCCAAAAACTATATGTGATGTGCTAGGTTTCCATAAACTTGATGATTGTTCTTTCAATTTGCATCTAGGAGATTCCACTATTAAAAACCTGTGGGAAGGATTAATGATGTTCTTATTGTTGAAAATAGGAATTATTTTCCCATATATTTTATTGTTCTTGATATAGATTACAATCCAACATGCCCTATTATTCTTGGTAGACCTTTCCTTAGAACGATTGGTGCAATTATTGATATGAAAGAAGGAAAGATTAGATTTCAAATTTTCATTAAGGAGGGACATGGAACACTTTCCAAGAAATAAAATAAAGTTACCATATGAATCTATTATGAGGGCAACTTATGGGATGAATACCAAAGATGACAATACATAGATCGTTGCATTATGCCTAGCTAGGGGCGTTAAATAATAGCGCTTGTTGGGAGGCAACCCAATTTTATTTTTGTTTTAATTTTTTTCTTATGTTTTCCCATAAATATACTTTCTAGCCTACGATTATATGTGTTTTCATGTTTTAATTTAGTGTTTGTGCCAAGTAAGACCTTTGAGATGGTTTGGAAGATTGTTGATTTGAATTTGCTAAAAAACGGAAACTTTTGCGTCTAGTACAGAAAATTCTATAATTCATTGGAGCGTGATAATTTTATGAAATTTTTACACAAGATTGATATACAAATTTCCCATGTTTTAATAATTTTTCAGAATTTTTAGAGTTGCATAAGTATGCTAAGTTTTCATATTTCTACAAACTGTTCTGTTTTTGACAAATTTTATTTTTATTGTGTTATTTGCTTATTTTGATGAATCTGTGGGTATTATTGAGGGGTAGTAACCATGCTGAAGTTGGAATACAGTAGATATAAAACCAATATAAAATTAGAATTAGTTCACAACAATACCTAAAGTGGTTATTTGATTTACTATGCTAATGGATCTCACGAGTTTTCTGTTGAGTTTTGTGTTGTGAAGTTTTCAAGTTTTGGGTAAGGATTTGATCGAATATGGAAGAAGGAGTGGCAAGAGCCTAAGATTGGGGATGCCCAGGGCACCCCAAGGTAATGTTCAAGGACAAACAAGCATCTATGCTTCGGGATGCCCCAGAAGGCATCCCCTCTTTTGTCTTCAATCTATCGGTAGATTTACTTGAGGCTATATTTTTATTCACCACATGATATGTGTTTTTCTTGGAGCGTCTTGTATGATTTGAGTCTTTTATTTTTAGGTTGCCACAATCATCCTTGCTGTACACACCTTTTGATAGGTAAACACATTAATCGTGAATTTATTAGAATACTCTATGTGCTTCACTTATATCCACTGAGCTAGGTAGTTGCTCTAGTGCTTCACTTATATCTTTCTAAGCACGGTGGTGATGTTATTTTGAATATATTGATGAACTCTCATGCTTCACTTATATTATTTCGAGAGTCGAATAACAACATGGTAATTTTCTTGGGTTATTAATTTAGTCCTAATATGATAGGCATCCAAGGGGGATATAATAAAAACTTTGATAAAGAGCATCGAATATACGTGAAGTTTGATTCCTTGCAATTGTTTTAAGATATGAAGATGGTGATATTACATTCATGCTAGTACTGAATTGTGGAATAAAAGAAATACTTGTGTTAAGGTTTGTGATTCCCGTAGCATGCACATATGGTCTTCTATTTATGTGATGAAGTTGGAGCGTAATTTATTCTTGATTCTCTTCCTTTGTGTGAAAGTCGGGAGAGCGCGATGGTTAACTCGTACCAACCTCTCCCCTAAGAGCATGCGTAGTAGTATTTTTATTCGAGGGCTAATAAAGTTTTTGCAATAAGTCTGTGAGTTCTCTATGACCAATGTTGAGTCCATGGATTATACGCACTCGCACCCTTCCATCTTTGCTAGCCACTCTAGTACTGCGCAACTTTCGCCGGTCCATTGAACCCATCTTATACCTTTCCTCAAAACAGCCAGCATACCTACCTATTATGGCATTTACATAGCCATTCCGACATATATTGCCATGTAACTCCACCATTCCGTCATTATGAGTTTTTACCTTGAGTTGTAATTTCGAGTTGTAAGTAAATAAAAGTATGATGATCATCTTTATTAGAACATTGTCCAATGCGAGGTTAAAAATAAAAATATAAGAAGCCAAAGAGCCCAAATAAAAAAGAGGCCAAAGAGCCCAAATAAAAAATAGGCCAAAGAGCCCAAAATAAAAAATTAGAGAAAAAGAGAGAAGGGCCAATGTTACTATCCTTTTCCACACTTGTGCTTCAAAGTAGCACCATGTTCTTCATGATAGAGAGTCTACTATTTTGACACTTTCATATATTACTAGTGGGAATTTTTTGTTATAGATCTTGTCTTGTACATTCTAGTGATGGGCTTCCTCAAATTTGTCGGATTTAGGGCTCCGCAGACATAAGAAGGTTCAAACTATGGGGCGTGTGAGAAGAACTCAACCTCTCTCGTGTACAAAATTGTCGATCTCACGGCCTAGATAGATGAAATAGAAAGACAAGAGACACAACAGTTTACCTAGGTTCGGTCCACCTTGCCGTGTAAGACCCTATTCCTGCTTTGTGGTGGATTAGCCTCACAAAGGGCTATTGATGAACTAGTACAAGGGGAGGAACAACCTCAAGAGGCCTATTCTTGGTGAGTGGCTACTCTCTCTCTTTCTTCTTTAGATCCCAGCCCCCCTCCTATGGTAGTGGCTAGGCTTTATTTATAGGGGCCTTGGTCCTCTTCCTCGAAAATGAAGGCGGGAAGGGATTCCGCAACGGCCAATTTGAAAGGGGACAAGAAGTACATCTTATCATGAGGAAAGGTGGTCTTCGCCTACAAAGCTTCTAGTCATGACGCCGTCGACGGCTCGGCGATGACATCCGTCCTGCCGTCCTAGCACTCTTGCATTGGTCTTGTTGCACCGGAATGGAAACCTTTGGCTGATTCCTCGAGACTCCGCGATTGTGGTTGCCTTCTTAGCACCAAAGTGGAAACATGCCACTCTACGCCGGCTAGCGCCCGCCTGGCCTAAGTCGTCATGGCTCGCGCCACTTGATCCTCGCGAGGTGTGTCCTTGCATAGGAAACTCCGCTCCTAAAGAGGCTGCCTGAGGAGGGCGCTTCCTTCGGAGGTCTTGGCATCATCCGCCTCACGAGGCTTGGCCCCTCGCAAGGGTCTTGCCATGTCGATGCTGGAGATGGGCCGTACCAGGTCATTGGTGGAGCCATGTGGTGGGCCAAACAGGCAAGTCTGGGTACCCTGGTTCCCAAAACATCTACAGTAGCCCCCGGGCCCAAGGCGTGTTTGGACATGGCTTCGACACGAAGCCGAGAGGCGAGGACATGGCGCCGCGGACCGCAATTGCCTACGGACCAAGCCAACGCATGGCGCTTGATAGGACGTGGGCGTCTCCACTTCCCCACATCACCTCGGCACCCATCCCAGGCTAACAAAAGAATCCGCTTCCGCTGCCGAGCCTTCATTTCCCCGTCTTCATCTTGCTCCAAATCCCCTATCCTTTCTACCTCAAGCGCCTCCAGATCTGCCGGATCTTTCCCCCGATAGCCACTGAGAAAGTAAAGTCCGCTGCACCAGTCATGCACTCGCAGGTGCCGACCCTCGGCGTATCCACCATCATCGAGGTGAAGCACCTTGCCGACGTGCTTCCGCTGACAGTGGATAATGACAACGAGGGGTGGGAGACGACGCTCCGGGTCGGCTGTACCAAGCCCAAGATCTTGGCGGGGAATTTCTACCCCATGTTTCTTGACTATGTCTTCGCGGGGCTCATCCCACCTTTCTCTGATTTCTTCTATGCCGTCCTCGACCATTACCAGATCCATGCCTTGCATCTCCAGCCCAACTCCATCCTCCTCCTGGCTATCTTCACTTTTTACCGCGAGGCGTTTGTGGGGATGGCGCCCTCCGTTGCGCTGCTTTCCCACTTCTTCTACCTCCGGATGCGCAGCTCGACCCCATTCTCTAGGTGCGTATGCCTCGTTGCCTCACATGGTAGCAACATGCTCTCAAGGGTCGGGAAGAAGGTGGAGGAGTACCGATGGAAGTGGATCTTCATGGACGCCAAGCGCCTCCACGCCCGACTGGAGTTGCCAACTACGATGCCGGCAAAGCTGGACCGGTGGGCTCACGAGAAGCTCACCAACCCCCAGGCAGCGCCAGTCCTGAAGAGGATGATGGCGCATCTGGAGTCCGACAAGCTGACGTGAGCCATGGTCGTCAAGGAGTTCCTGGTGCAGCGCCTTGCTCTGCTCTAGGCGCATTCGCGCCCCATGAGGGATCTCAGGGGTGCGGGGGATGACCTCCGGCTGCGCCCAGAGGACCTGACAGACGAGGAGCTGAGTAGGGCCGTGCACACCTTGCTCGAGAAGGACCCTGATGGCCTCCCTGAGGCCTACCTCCCGATGTACCATCATGAAGATGGTGCGGAGTTAGCCGCCACCATGTCCATCTTCAACGAGCTGGGGCTCGTACCACCGAGGCTCCCCGACTCCCCGGTGCAGTTGTCCTCCAGCGAGGACCCTGAAGAGAGGGAGGAGGGGGACTCAAAGGTGACCATGGCTGTCGGTGTACTAAGGTAGGGGTACCCTAGTACCCCAACTTGTGCACGGGCAGCGGCAGCTCCCCGCGGCAGGGTTCACCACGCGCTTGCCGGAGACCTTCCTGCCCCTTATCTAGCCATTCAAAAACAAAGTATACAAGACAGAAGACCAAGACCCCGGCAAGAGGAGCTTGCCGGGAAGGCCGTCCCAGGCTCGAGATTGCTTAACTAGCACGAGGCCCTGGCAAGAGGAGCTTGTCAGGACGAATAGAAGATTTTATCTTAGAAGACCCGGCAAGGGCTCGGGGAGCGGCAAGCTTCCGGGCCCGGCAAGGTCGAGATCCCCGGCAAGGTGCTTGCCGGGGAAGGTGCGCTGTGTGCCCGCGCTCCAGCTCATCGGCCCACGCGTCGCCCTGGGGCCACTCCAGGGACGCGTGGCGGATGGCTGTGCAGCCTGGGGGACACGGTGGCACTCCACGGCAGTGGATCCATCGCCGTGGCAGACGGAGACGCAACGGCGGGAGCTTTTGGGGTCGACGGCGACGGGCATTAAATGCCCTTGTCCCCCACTGTAAAAGTAGGTATAGACCACTGTTCTGTACTGTAGCTCCACTGTTCCCGCACTGTTACAACTACCACCTCTTTTACATTTTTACCCCTTTCTCCTACGTTGACACCTGTCGGTGACCCCTTGCACTATAAAAGGAGGCCCATGCACAACGTGGAAGGGGTTCGGTTCGAAACTTAGATTACTCTCACGCACGGTGTAGCTGCTTCTTCAAGCTCCCGAGCGCTCAACTCAATACACAACCAAGCAGGAGTAGGGTTTTACGCATCCGTGCGGCCCGAACCTGGGTAAAACTGCCCGCGCGTCTGCCTCGATCTGCTCTTTGTGCTCCCTCCGCCCTCGTACCGCACAGACAAGGGGCTCCGGTCCCATAGGTGTTCGTGGCGGACAGTTTCCCCCGACATCTTTGGCGCGCCAGGTAGGGGGCGTCGAGGTTGTGCGAACCTGATCCGGCGTTCGCGCGGGCGCAATCTTCATCAACCTCTCCAACTTCATCAACAACTTCATCAGCGACAACTCCATGGCCCCGAAGAAGAAGCCCTCGGAGGTCGGAGGCCCGTCCGCGTCTCACCCGCCGCCACCAGAGCCAACGGTGGGCGGGGGAGACCCCGTCGGAAGGGTGGTTGCCGGCGAGGACACTCACGGCGCCACCAGATCCAAGAACAAGACGGATGACCGGACTTCGGTCTCCGTGGACGCGCCGCGTCCATCACAGCACACAACGACCCCGCAGCGCCATACCACGGGAGGTGGTATCCGCTTGCTGGGACAAGGCCATACTGGAGGTTCGCGGGACGCCCCGGACCCCCGTCCGGGCACAAGCAAAGCGAAGGCGCCGGCGCGGGACCCCGCTCCTTCTAACGTTGTTAGAAGTCCGAGCGTATCCCGCTCCTCGCACCGCTCGCCCGCGTTCCCCACTACTCCGGCAGAAGCGCTCGCAAGGGCGCAGCTGCTCCTCGATTTTCCTCCAGCGGCCGACAAGGCCGAGGAATGGAGGGCCACTATCCGGAGCCTGATAGACTTCGCCAATAACGACTCTCCGCAGCAGCCGTCGGCCTCACGGCCGCGGCAGGCCGAGAAGACGAAGGCTATCGGCGACAAGACTGCCGGGGGTGCGACAAGCGTGCACTCCCCGCCGCAGAAGCAGAAGACGCCGCCCCGCCGGAACAATCCCGACGACGGCTCCACAGCCTCGTCGGACCCGCGGGCCCGTCGGGACCAGCGCCAGGTCCTCGACGACCGGCGAGATGAAGACGCTCGGACCACGATCGAGCGCCGCCGAGAAGCTCGGCGACAATCCGACAAGAGAGCTGGGAACACTGTCGACGCACCCGCGCCCGGTGAACCAGGCGACTTGCCGTACGCGGCAGGCTGCCCTGCGTTCACCCGCGAGCTGCGGCGCGTCCAGTGGCCCAGCATGAAGAACTTTAAGCCCGACGTACCGGAGAAGTACGACGGCAAGACGCACCCCTCGGAGTTTCTCAGCGTCTACACTATAGCAGTGCAAGCTGCCGGGGGGCGCGACGAGAAGATCCTAGCCAATTACTTCCCGCTCGTGCTGAAGCCGAACGTCCGTTCGTGGCTCATGCACTTGCCGGAAGGCTCTATCTCTTCTTGGGCCGACCTCTGCCATCAGTTTGTTGGCGCCTTCACCGGCGGCCACAAACCCCATGGCCAGGAGAGCGATCTCCACATTTTGGCCCAGAAGGAAGGCGAACCCCTGCGCAAGTATATCCAACGTTTCAGCCGGGTACAGCACAACATCCCCGACGTTCACCCTGCTGCGGTTATCAGCGCGTTCCATCAGAACGTGCGCAACCGCCGCATGCGTGAGGAGATGGCGATGACCAAGATCAGGGACGTCAGCGAGCTCTACGCTCTTGCCGACAAGTGCGCCCGTGCAGAAGAGGGGAGGAAACTCCCCGGGGAGGATGCTGGCGCAGGGGGAAGCGACAGCGACGACGCCGCCCCGGCAAAGAAGAGCCGGCGGCGGAACAATAGGAAGAAGGGCAAGAAGGAAGTGCTTGCCGTCGAGAAGTCCGGCAAGGAGGCCCCCGCCAAGCAAGCGCAGGCTGGCGGCTCCGGCAAGGAGCCTGCCCCTGCGGCGGCGGCCGACAAGCCGGGTAGCTCCGACAAGCAATACTGTAAGATTCACCGCACCAAGGGTCACGACCTCTCCAACTGCAAGCGCGTCGAGTACCTCGTCGAGCAGCAAAAGGCTGAGTACGAGAGGCGCGACAAGGAGAAGGCCCAAGGTGGCGGGGAAGAGCCCAGCAAGAAGCGGCCATTCAACGGCCGGGGAGGACGCCGCGGCAAGGCCAAGCAGCGGCAAGGAGATCGACCTCCCCGGGGCCGCGACAACGACGAAGACGACGATGAAGACATGGAGGACGACGAGAACAGCGAGCAGGAGTTCCAGAAAGCCACGGAGGTCCTGTGCGTCGACGGTGGCGCCTCTCTGCACACCTCCCACCGCCAGCTGAAACAGTGGGTGCGTGAGGTGAATGCAGCGGAGCCGCCCGTGGAGTCGCGCAGGCTCCTCAAATGGTCCAGCACGCCCATCATTTTTGACCTTGAGGATCATCCTGACCGCACCACGGCGGTCGGGTGCTTGCCGATGCTGGTTTCCCCCACCATCCGCAACCTCAAGGTCACCAAGATGTTGGTTGACGGCGGGGCCGGGCTGAACTTGATCTCCTCTGCTGTGATCAAGAAGCTCCAGATTCAAGACGGCGAGCTCGAAGAGACCGGTTCATTCCAAGGAATCAACCCGGGAAGGAGCAAGCCCAAGGGAAAGATTACTCTGCCGGTGACCTTTGGCGGGGAGCTCAACTTCAGGACTGAGCGCATCACCTTTGACGTTGCTGATATTCCATTGCCCTACAATGGGATACTCGGCCGTCCCGCCCTCGCCAAGTTCATGGCAGCTTCCCACTATGCCTACAACGTGCTGAAGATGCCGGGGCCGATAAGCGTCATCACTGTCCACAGCGACAAGAAAGATGCGCTTATTTGCGCCGACAAGATTTACCGGGATGCGGCAGCTGCGGCCGAGAAGGATACTCTTGCCGCTGAAGCTCCCGGGGGGAAGAAGACGAAGACCAAGTCCGGCAAGTGCTCTGGGACCCATTCCGGCAACCGCACCTCTTCGGAGTGCTGCGCCGCCGTCGAGGACGTTCCATCGAGCTCCACCGGCAAGAGCAAGAAAGGAATGGCTGCTCCTCCGGCAACCAAGAAGGTATCCGCAAAGGAGGATGGCACTGGTGGTACCTTCACCATCAGTGCCACCCTTGACAGCAAATAGGAAAGCGCGCTCGTCGCCTTCCTGCGGGCGAATGTCGATGTGTTTGCTTGGCAACCATCTGACATCCCCGGTGTTCCCAGGAAGGTGATTGAGCACAAGCTTGCTGTCTGTCCTCATGCGCGGCCCATCAAGCAAAAAGTGAGGAAGCAAGCCATGGAGCGCCAAGAGTTCATCAACGAGGAGATCAAGAAACTAGAGGCAGCAGGCCTAGTTAGAGGTGTGATCCATCCGACGTGGTTGGCAAACCCAGTCGTCGTGCGCAAAGCCAACGGGAAGTGGAGACTGTGTATAGACTTCACTGATGTCAATAAAGCATGTCCCAAGGATCCCTTCCCTTTGCCGCGCATTGACCAGATCATTGACTCCACCGCCGGATGTGAGCTACTCTGTTTTCTTGATGCATACTCAGGCTATCACCAGATTTTCATGGCCAAGGAAGATGAGGAGAAGACTGCATTTATCACTCCATGTGGCACCTATTGCTTTATCCGCATGCCATTTGGACTGAAGAATGCAGGCTCAACTTTTGCAAGGGTAGTGTACACTGCTTTTGAGCCACAGATCCACAGGAATGTAGAAGCCTACATGGATGACATCGTGGTGAAGAGCAAGAGCAAAGAAACACTGATTCAAGACTTGGAAGAAACGTTCCAGAACCTGCGCAGGATACAGCTCAAGCTGAACCCCGAGAAGTGCGTCTTTGGAGTTCCCTCCGGCAAGCTTCTCGGGTTCTTTGTATCACAGAGGGGGATTGAAGCCAATCCCGACAAGATCAAAGCCATCGAGCAGATAGAGGCCCCGAAGCGCGTCAAGGATGTCAGAAGGCTTGCGGGTTGCGTTGCTGCCCTCAGTAGGTTCATTTCAAAATCCGCAGAACGCGCCCTACCTTTCTTCAAAATCTTGAAGAAGGCAGGTCCCATGAAGTGGACTCCGGAAGCGGAGGCGGCGTTGCAGGATTTGAAACGGTACCTGTCCTCCACTCCTATACTTGTCGCACCTAAACCACAGGAAAAGTTGTTGCTATACTTAGCGGCAACCAACCAGGTGGTTAGTGCTGCGTTAGTAGCGGAGAGGGAGTCCGACGAGGAGATAGCATCACCGGCAAGTGAATCTAGCGACAAGCAGGGGGCTGTCCCGACAAGCTCTGGCCCCGACAAGGAAGACTCTGCGCAGGAACAAGGAGAAGTGCGGAAGAAGATGGTGCAGCGCCCAGTGTATTTTGTAAGTTCCCTTCTCCAGGGAGCTAGATCAAGGTACTCTGGTGTGCAAAAATTGCTTTTCGGTCTCCTCATGGCTTCAAGAAAGCTGCGCCACTACTTCCAAGCCCATGAGATAACGGTGGTCACTCGCTTTCCATTGAAGAGGATATTGCACAATCCAGAGGCAACAGGCAGGATCGTCGAGTGGGCACTGGAACTGTCAAGCTTCGGACTCAAGTTTGAAAGTACTTCAACCATACAGAGCCGAGCTTTGGCAGAATTCATTGCTGAATGGACCCCAACGCCCGACGAGGAAGTTCCAGAAACAAGTGTACCCGTACAAGAAGCTACAAGTGAATGGATAATGTATTTTGACGGTGCCTTCTCGTTGCAAGGCGCCGGTGCTGGCGTGGTACTCATCGCGCCCACCGGAGAACACCTCAAATATGTTATCCAGATGCACTTTCCCAGGGAGCAGGCGACAAACAACACCGCAGAATATGAAGGCTTGCTTGCCGGCCTCAGGATTGCGGCCGAACTTGGGATCAGGAAGCTGATTGTGCGGGGCGATTCTCAGTTGGTGGTCCGACAAGTTAACAAAAGCTATCAGAGTCCTTTGATGGAAGCATATGTCGATGAAGTGAGAAAGCTTGAAGAGCACTTTGAAGGTTTGCAGATGGAGCACGTCCCAAGAGCTCAAAATGAGATTGCAGACGGCCTGTCAAAGTGCGCCGCGATGAAGTTACCTGTGGAACCAGGGACCTTTTTGCTCAAGCTGACTCAGCCGTCGGTTACACCATCAATTGGGCAGTCCAAGAAGAGAAAGTTGGTCTCCGGCGACTACTTGCCGGCGGATCTTCCTGAACCCGCCGCCAAACTTCCCAAGATCAACGATAACGCTGAGGAACAGTTTGCTCCTGCGAGCCCTCGGGCTTGTGCAGTTGAAGCAAGTGTTCCCGACAAGCCTCGCCCCGGCGAGCTTGCCGGGGGACCGACAGCTCCGACAGGACCAGAGGTCTTTGCCGTAGAAGCTGAGGTTCCCGCAGCAGACCTCGAGCCTTTAGTCCTTGCCGTCGAGCCCCGAGCTCCGGCATGGGCACAGCAGATCGTCCGTTTTCTACAAACTGGAGAACTTCCCGACGACCCCCAAGAGATAGAGAAGATAACCAGGCAGTCAAGTATGTATCAGTTTGTGGATAACGAGCTATACAGAAGAAGACTCAATGGCGTCAGGTTGAAGTGCATCTCCAGGGAAGATGGACAGAAGCTGTTGGCAGAAATACACGGAGGCATATGCGGCCACCACATTGGCGCAAGGGCACTTGCCGGGAAAGCTTTCCGGCAAGGGTTCTTTTGGCAAGAAGCCCTCCAAGATGCAACTGCACTAGTAACCAAGTGTGAAGCGTGCCAGTTCCATGCAAAGCAAGTTCATCAGCCAGCTCAAGCTCTCCAAACAATCCCTTTGTCCTGGCCCTTCTCGGTCTGGGGGCTCGATATCCTCGGCCCTTTCCCTCGCGCTGTCGGGGGCTTTGAGTACTTGTACGTTGCAATCGACAAGTTCACAAAGTGGCCAGAAGTGGAGCCAGTGAGAAAGGTGACAGCACAGTCAGCGGTCAGGTTCTTCAGGTCGATTGTTTGCCGTTTCGGGATCCCTAACAGGATCATAACCGACAACGGTACGCAATTCACTAGTCGCACCTTCATGCAGTACGTCCAAGACCTTGGCGCCAAGGTCTGTTTCGCTTCTGTTGCTCACCCGAGGAGCAACGGCCAAGCGGAGAGGGCAAATGCTGAAGTGCTGCGCGGACTCAAGACAAGGACCTTTGACAGGCTGCGCAAGTGCGGAAAGAATTGGATAGAGGAGCTCCCGGCGGCTCTTTGGTCAATCAGAACGACACCAAATCGAGCCACCGGACAGACACCTTTTGCTCTAGTCTACGGAGCAGAAGCAGTTCTCCCCACGGAACTCGTATACGGATCTCCTCGAGTGCTCGCTTATGATGAGCTCGAGCAAGAGCAACTGCGGCAAGATGACGCATTGCTCCTTGAGGAGGGACGTCTCCAGGCTGCTGTACGAGCTGCTCGATACCAGCAAGCTTTGCGCCGCTACCATAGCCGCAAAGTCAAGGCCAGGAGTCTCGAGGAAGGCGACCTTGTTCTTCGGCGTGTTCAGTCCGCCAAGAATTCCAACAAGTTGACGCCGAAGTGGGAAGGCCCTTATCGGGTGAGACAAGTTACGAGGCCCGGCGCTGTCCGCCTCGAGACCGAAGAAGGCTTACCGGTGAGCAACTCCTGGAACATAGAGCATCTTCGCAAGTTTCACCCCTAAGGCGCGGTTGCCGTGATCCGCTCCGGCAACCACCTTTTGTACAAGCCTTGCCGCTGTAGCATGTAACCCTTTGTACAAAGCCGGGCGCAGACCCCGTGCATAAGTAAAGATTTCGTGTTTTCGCATCGATTGCCTTTCGCATGTTTCTCTTTGCTATTTGCATGTTTTATTTGGCATTTGATGCAACACTTAGACATTCGGTAAGCACTATTACGCCGAAAGGCAATATGCTTGTTTCCCTCTCCTTTTCCTTTTTCTCTAAAGCAGAAGGAACGTTCCTCGCGCACAAGTTTGCCGGGGGGGAAGGAGATGGAGGAGGAACTAAGTGCCGTTCAAGTAAGAAGAGCCTTACCGGAAAGCGGACAACATGAGCAAGCAGCATATGAAAGATAAGTTGTTAGAATTTGACCAGTTCAAATTTTAAATTTTGGTTGTCTTCCTTGAACGATCACACTTTGTATGGAAAACCTGTGCGCGGAGGAACCTACCCGTGGCTTGCCGCACCCTTATCTTGTCTTCGAGTCCACTCAACGATTTAAGTGAGCTGCGACAAGTGTCGCGCCCTTGCTTCGTTTCCGAGTACACTCAGCAAGCTAAGTGCGTTGCGACTTGCTGCGGCGAGGTTGCTTGCCGGCGAGGACCTTGGCCAGCAGGCTGCTCAGGGTCCAGCGCTCAGCGCTCGCGGCAAGGGCCCCTTGCCGGCAAGCTCCCCGGGAGCGTAGGGTGACAAACATACAAAGTCAAAGATAGGAACAAGGAAGATAACATTGCACTGATTGATTGAAGTAAAGCAAATATCTTACAAGGATAACTTGTCGCAATGGACTAATGAGTTCATAACATAACGTGCAGCAACAAAAAGATAAAGATAAATGGGGCCCTAGTCTACGCGGTCGCCCTCCTTCCTGCCAAGCTTTGCCACCTTGGCGATGATATGGCCGACCTGCTCCTTCAGGGCCTCCGTGTTTGCATCTGCCGGCAAGCTGCGAAGAACGTTCGTGAGGTTGATCCCCGGGTTGCGGAACACGATCTTCGTCAAGACCCGCTCCAGAGTTCCCGCGCAGAGACGGCGCGACTCCTCGGCCAGCTGCGCGGGGATGCGGTTCCGGAGACCTGCAAGGGCCGGAGCGACGCCTCTGAAGAAGAGGCTGAGCTTGGCGCTGTGCGGGAGGTCTGGATCCGGCGAGTAGATAAGATGTTCGACCTTCAAAGCAAGCAACTCCTGGTCAATGTTGGATGCAGAAGAAACCAGCTCTTCGGTCCACACCTCGATAGTCTGCCGGAAGAGCTCGGAGGCCTTGTTAACGCTCTCCATCAAGGTTCGCTCCTTGCGGAGCTCATCCTTCAGCTTTGCCTCCTGGGCCCGGGCAGCATCAAGCGATTCCTTCAGGGTGGTGACCTTCAGCTCCAAGTCTTCAATGGAATCCTTGGCGGCCTTCAGCTCGTCACCCCTCTGGGACAAACTCACCTGGAGCTCTGAGTTGGTGTGAGCATCCTTCTCGCGCTCCAGGATGAGCGCGGCGACCTTCTCGGCGCTCACCTTCACCGCCTTCTCCAGTTGTTCAACCTTGGCGGCAAGCTCCTTCTTGGCGTCTTCCGCGGCAACCGCGGCGGCTTTCGCCTCCTTCAGCTCCCCGCCAAGGGCAGCCTCGCGAGCGGCAAGGTCCTCCTCATGGGAGTCGAGATCCACCTTCCGCTGCGCGAGCTCTCCTTCTCGCCGGGACATCTCCACCCCGGCGAGCCGTTGCTGTTCTTCAGCCTCGGCTTTCTCCAAAAGCCACTCTTGATATTCACCGGCGAGACGCTCGCGCTCCTCCGCCACCTCGCGGAGGCCCGCCTTGTGGGCAGCGCTGAGCTCCGCCGCACGCTTCTCCATTTCGGCGGCGGCCTGGGCAGCAAGGGCTTCCCGGGAGGCAAGCTTCGCCTGCCTGGCCCGGTAAAGGGCCAGGAGTTGGTGGAGAAGCTTCTCCTCCTCGGGCCCACCTCCTTCGCCGGGCGCCTCGACGACTGTCAGACCCGCGGAGGCGAGGACTTCTCCGTCAAACGCCTCGCCCTCCGCGGGAGCTCTTGATGAAGACCCCCAAGGCACTTGGATAAAGACGCCATTGGGGGCACGAAGATAGTACGCCTGCTTCTCGCCGGTGGAGGGGCCGGCGGCCGGTGTAGCATCCGGTGCTCCCGCCACCTCCGGGTCGGCGGTGCGGTCGCCGTCCCCCTCCCCGGTCGCGGCGTCAGCGGCCGGAGTGGCCTCCTGCGCGGCCGGCTCGGTGGCCTCGGTCGCCTCCTCGGTGGCCTCGGCCATCTCCACGACGACGGGAACGTCATCGCCGCCGCCCTGCGCGCCCTCCTCATCCTCGATATTGATGACCTCGGTCTCCATCGGCGCGGGAGGAGGAGGAGGAAGATCTAGGAGAAGAAGAAAAAGAAGTTCAAAATCAAGCAAAGATCCAAAAAGAAGCAAAGTCAAGAAAGCCAAGTACAGAACGTACCTTGGCGGACGTCCTCTGCGGCGGGCTCCCTTGCCGGGGAGCTCGGCCTTGGCGGAGTGGCCATCCTCGCCGGGCTGCTCGCCCTTGGCGGGGTACTCTGCCTTGGCGGAGTACCCGCCCTTGGCGGAGCGCTCTCCCTTGCCGGAGAGTTTTGCCTTGCCGGGGACGGCGGGGCCTGCGGCTCCTCGGTGACGGTCTCCGGGCGCTCTTCCCGCTGCGGCTCCACCTCTGCACAAGAAAAGATAGAAGAACCAAGACATTCAAAAAAAAAAGAGAGATCAAAGCCCTAAGCGCGCCCCGACGAGCAAAAACAGTAAACCTCTAACTTACGCTGGGGGCCGCGCTGGGGGCTGCTCCCCGGAGCGGCACTCGGGTCCGGCAAGCTCGGCTCCGGTGCGATCCCTGCTTCCGCGACGGATGGGTCTTCCACGACCTCAACTGTGGGCACCCTGACCCTCTTCGCGCGCTGCTCCAAGGTCCTGCAATCACAAGCGACAAGCAAAGTCAAGCGTCAGCAACAATCGAGATATAAAAATCAAGAAGGAGTAAGGTCTCGGGTCCTTACTCTTGGTCCTCCTCGTCGTCCTCGCTCAGCGCGGAGAAGTCAAACTCCACGGTGGGCGCGTTGGCGCGAGGAGCGGAGGATGAAGATTCCCTCGCGCGTTTCGGAGCCACCGGGGCTGGGGGCTGCGTAGGCCCAGCCCCTGTGGTGGCCGGCGCCCGAGAAGTGGGCGGAGCAGCTGCTCCGCTCCGAGAAGATCCTTGCCGGCTCGGTGCCGGCCTGCGGGACGCCTCCGTCGTGGTCCGCACGCGCGGGGCCTCTGTCGTGGCCGGCACGCCGGTCGCCCTTGGCACGGCTTGGCTCGGCCGGGGAGCTGCCCGGCGAGCTGGCTGTTGCCGGGGCGCTCGCGCCTGCTCCCCCGTCGCCGCCTTGCGGAGACGCTTCAATGGGGACTGCTTCGGGCTCGCCGGGGGCGGGGAGCTCTCCGACGAGGAGAGGTCGTCGGCGTAGAGCTCGGTGGATCCGCCGGTGTCTTCCTCCTCCCCCTCCTCTCCCTCGGCCAGTTCGCTGGCCCCAGCGCCTTGCACTACGGGCTCCTTCCCCTTGGTGGCCCCGCTTCGTCCGGCGCCTTCGCTCCTCGTGGCACCCCTGCTTCCTCCGGCTGTGCCCTCCATTGCCGCGGCCTCCGTCGCGATCCCATTGATCCCGGAGTGCCTCAGCGAGGGGACCCCGGCGAGCGCGTCGGGAGGGAGCTCTAGCAGCTTGCGAATCTCCTCCTTATCCGCCTGGCTGGAGGCATCCGCGGCTTCCGCCTCCGCGGGTGTGTATCCAAAGTTTCCCGCCGCCGCGGCTGCGGCGACTTCTTCAGCACGAGAAGCCATGTAAGCAATCTCTTGGTCGGTGGTGGCCCGCGTGTGCAGCTTGAGATCGTCCGTCTTCTCCAACACCTCCGCAAGGTTGTCGTAGAACTCGAGGACGTCGATAGGCTTGGGCGCAATCCACGTGCGCTCCAATCCATGAGAGTCGCACGCGGGCATCATAGCGACAAGGCGATCCCGGGCGCTGCTGGCGCAAAGCGGCACCACTCCCCGGGGAGCGCGGAAGTACTCGGGGTGTGCCGGGTCGAACTTGAAAAGTTCCCTGACCATACCCCGCAGCTCGAGTGTTGTGAAGTTAAAATTGAGGCCGGGGCGCAGCCTCATGATGTCTGCCGGGCCGCCGTATTGCCACGCCGGCCTTTTCCGGTCTTGGAGGGGGGCGATCCGGCGACGAAGAAAGTCCGCGCCCACTTCAGCGACAGACAGCGGCGCCATCCGAAGACGAAGGATTCTGACGAGAGCGATATCCAGCTTGGAATCGTCGGAATCGAAATTACTCCAATCCCTGCCGCGCACGATGGGCGATGTGCGCGGCGCGGTGAAGTGTTGCGGCCGCTCCTCGACGACCCAGCACCACTCCGCGCGCCACTCTTCCCACTTGCCGCGGAGCTCCCCCGGCAAGTAGGCTGATTTCTTATTCAGCCTAAACACCCAAGAGATTCCTCCGGAGAGGGGGGGCGTCGGCCTCTACTCTGGGGATGAAAAAGTGCCTAAAGAGAGCTACGTTGGGCTGGATTCCTACGAAGTTTTCGCACATGTGTGCGAAAACGGACATGGTGAGGATGGCGTTGGGAGTGAAGTCGAGGAGGTGGAGGCCATAAGTATTCATGATATCGCAGAAAAAGTTTGAGAAGGGAGGGCACAGACCGCAGTGGAAGAAGGCTGCGAAAAAGTAATACCCGCCGGGGTAGTGGTCCTTGGCGACGGCCGGGTAGACGCGCGTGCGGGGGTGCGCTGGGGTCTCCTTGGCCCAGAACAAATAATATTTGTTCCAAAGCTCCCGCACGCCGAGCTTCGGCGCGAAGACAATGTGCTCCTTCCGGTACGCGGCGAGCTTCGCCGCCTGATCTGACTTCTCCCGCTTGGACTTCTCCGACTTCGCCTTGTCGGTCTTTGGGGCCATGGCGGATGCGGTGGAAGGAAGGGGACGAAGAGCTTGGTGGTGGCGGAGGAGTAGAGGCGAAGCGCAGAGGAATCTGAGGAAGAAGACGATGGCAATGAGTGCGCAGGGAGGGGAACCGCGCCGCTCTCTCTGCTTTTATGGGAGAGTGGGGGGGCGTTTCGCCCTTCCCATTAAAGAAATCGTGGGCACGTCCCATCCCACGGCGCCGCAATCGACGCGTGCCGTTGCCGTGGGGTGCGGCGGATATGGAAGTGGATTCGGCGCGCCGCGGGCCGCGGGTGCCCGTGCACTGTTTTGGGCCTGGCCCAACAGCGCTCGGCACCGTGTGTGGCCCAGGCCCGGGGGCTCCTGTCGGTGTACTAAGGTAGGGGTACCCTAGTACCCCAACTTGTGCACGGGCAGCGGCAGCTCCCCGTGGCAGGGTTCACCACGCGCTTGCCGGAGACCTTCCTGCCCCTTATCTAGCCATTCAAAAACAAAGTATACAAGACAGAAGACCAAGACCCCGGCAAGAGGAGCTTGCCGGGAAGGCCGTCCCAGGCTCGAGATTGCTTAACTAGCACGAGGCCCTGGCAAGAGGAGCTTGTCAGGACGAATAGAAGATTTTATCTTAGAAGACCCGGCAAGGGCTCGGGGAGCGGCAAGCTTCCGGGCCCGGCAAGGTCGAGATCCCCGGCAAGGTGCTTGCCGGGGAAGGTGCGC
This sequence comes from Secale cereale, assembly GCA_902687465.1. Taxonomy (NCBI): domain Eukaryota; kingdom Viridiplantae; phylum Streptophyta; class Magnoliopsida; order Poales; family Poaceae; genus Secale; species Secale cereale. The sequence continues at coordinate 383,856,168 of LR738715.1, read as the reverse complement.
TGTGTGCCCGCGCTCCAGCTCATCGGCCCACGCGTCGCCCTGGGGCCACTCCAGGGACGCGTGGCGGATGGCTGTGCAGCCTGGGGGACACGGTGGCACTCCACGGCAGTGGATCCATCGCCGTGGCAGACGGAGACGCAACGGCGGGAGCTTTTGGGGTCGACGGCGACGGGCATTAAATGCCCTTGTCCCCCACTGTAAAAGTAGGTATAGACCACTGTTCTGTACTGTAGCTCCACTGTTCCCGCACTGTTACAACTACCACCTCTTTTACATTTTTACCCCTTTCTCCTACGTTGACACCTGTCGGTGACCCCTTGCACTATAAAAGGAGGCCCATGCACAACGTGGAAGGGGTTCGGTTCGAAACTTAGATTACTCTCACGCACGGTGTAGCTGCTTCTTCAAGCTCCCGAGCGCTCAACTCAATACACAACCAAGCAGGAGTAGGGTTTTACGCATCCGTGCGGCCCGAACCTGGGTAAAACTGCCCGCGCGTCTGCCTCGATCTGCTCTTTGTGCTCCCTCCGCCCTCGTACCGCACAGACAAGGGGCTCCGGTCCCATAGGTGTTCGTGGCGGACAGTTTCCCCCGACAATGGCCGACATGGAGGGGCGTCTCCCCCATTGCAGAGCGAGCTCCTCCGCGATCTTTCTTATGACGATGACGCCACCGAGTACATGGGCGAGGGGTCCCCGCGCCCCTCCGGGGTTATTACGAGGTCCGAGGTTACCCCTCTGCGGAGGCTTCGCCATGCGACTCCGAAGAAGGGTGAGGCGACACTGCTTCACGATGGCGGCTCCTCCGCCTCATTGCCTGTCATCGTTGTTTCAGAGCTAGCTGTCGTGCTCCTGACCGCTCTCCAAGGTGCGATGAAGCCCGTGCCCAGGAAGGCTGCAGGCACCACATTCCTATCCAGGACAAGAGCGTACATCGCGGCTAACGAGTAAGTGTCGTACATTGCATTTAATTTCCATCCCTGGTGCCTTCCCCATGACACTCCTCTCCTGGCGACCAGGTTCTCTGGTGATGGAGCAGGCCCCTCAGAGATCGGTGCCGGAGCCTCAGGAGGATGTCGCTTTTGTGGCCCTGCAACCCCGAGGCCATCCATCGGCTCGGTATCCGTGGGACGTCCAGGGGCCCTGGAGCCCCCTGCTTCCCTTGCTGTTGCGGAGGCGCTAGTCCAAGCGTCGGTACTGCCTTCTCCCAAAGCTCAGGCGTCAGTGGGCCTCGGCGCCCTGGCCTGGTTTTGGAGCTTTGGATGAGGCCTACACCGCGTTGGACCAACTCTAGGCTGATATTCAGGGTGCCGCCATCTGCGTGGTGATGGGGCGCCTGGGGTGATCTCGGGGTGGCTCCAGGGCGACGCGTCACTCAGGACGGCCTGGGGCTAGGCCGAGGCTACTGCTGCGGAGGGTAGGAGTGTGGCCAGCGAGGCCACGGCTACTCGCGATGCGGCGCTGGCTGAGGCCGTGTCCGCCAAGGAGCGCTGTGGCATGGCGGAGGCAGAGCTGAAGAACTTGTGCGAAGAGCAGGGCAACCGCACCCGTCAGCTCGAGAAACGGGAGGACGAGCTCAAGGCCCGGGAGGCCGCGCTTGCCGACTACGACGTCGAGCTGGAGCAGGTGGCCCAGGATCAGGCCATCGAGTGGAACTACTTGGATAAGCTGAAGGAGGAGGTGGACAGGGCGCATGCGTCCCATGCCAAGCTTGTCTCCGAGGATACGGCTCGGCTAGATGCCAGGGAGAACGCCCTTGCCATGGGGCGCGGCGCCTTCACCTCCCTAGAGCTGAGGTCCAGCACGGCGCTGAAATTTGTTTACAAAGCACGGTACAAGCAGCCACTGGCCACCCCGGAGGAAGGCCTCACCGGGATGCTCCCCAAGCTTGTCGCGCTGCTCGAAGGTATCGGCTCCGGAGTGTACACCATGGTGGAAGCAGAGTGTCGCACGCTCTTCACCTCAGCCACGACGTGCGTCTTTAGCGACCTTCATATTAGGGACCCTAGCATCAACCTCGGTTCTCTAATCGAGCCGGTGGCTCCTGAGTCCCGTGATGCTGCTGCTGAGGATGTGAAGAAGCCGGTGGAGGCCCTGTTGGAGAATTTTCTCTACTTCGACCCCGCAACCATGATGGCTGGAGCCGATGGCGAGGGTGGCGGTGTTGTTGACGACGAGCCCCCTGTAGCTGGCGACACGAACGCCTGAGGCGACGCCTCTTCCTAGATTGATTCCGCGACATTTATCATGCCTCGTGGAGGCGTGATAACTTATGCTTTAAAACTTGTGAGACATTATGCTTTGTAGTACTTTGCTTCCTTTAATGCTCGATTTCCTTTCTATTTGCCCTAGCGTTCTGCGTCGTCAGGGGCCATCCCCGTGCATACCTCAGCTGTCGTTGGTGCGTCCGAATCACCAAGGTGAGGTCAAGGGGTGAGGGGCTACGTGTCCATTGAGGCCCCTAAGTCGCAAAGCTCAGGGGTCCCCCTTGACGGGTGAATAGGCTCGATGCTCTAGGATTTAGATCGTCACGAGGGCGCTGATGCTCTGCATTGGCAGGGCCAAACACCGTGCATACCTCATCCGCTGTTGGGGCGTCCGGATCACAAGGACAGGACCAAGGGGTGAGGGGCTACGGGGTTAGTGAGGCCCCTGAGTCACGATGCTCAGGGGTCCCCCTTGATGTACGAGTTGCCCTCATGAGCTCCATACCTTTTTCTCGTCAACCTTTGCCTGGGAGGGGCGCGCAAGGACCTGGTGCTACTTCTCGAGCTTGCGTTGTATTCCTCGAAGAGGAAAGGGTGATGCAGCACAGTAGCGTAAGTATTTTCCTCAGTTTTTGAGAACCAAGGTATCAATCTAGTAGGAGACCACGCACGAGTCCCACGTACCTGCACAAACAAATAAGAACCTAGCATCCAACGCGATAAAAGGGGTTGTCAAGCGGTTACTTACAAATGTGAGATCTAATAGAGATGATAAGGTAATATTTTTTGTATTTTTGGTATAGAGACAGAAAGTAAAGATTGCAAAACAAAAGTAAAGTAAAGATAAATAATTGAAGGAAGATTAATATGATGAAGATAGACCCGGGGGCCATAGGTTTCACTAGTGGCTTCTCTTATGATAGGAGATTTCTACGGTGGGTGAATGAATTACTGTCGAGTAATTGATAGAAAAGTGCATAGTTATAAGAATATCTAGGCATGATCATTGTATATAGGCATCACGTCCGTGACAAGTAGACCGAAACGATTCTGCATCTACTACTATTACTACACACATCGACCACTATCCAGCATGCATCTAGAGAATTAAGTTCATAAGAACAGAGTAACGCCTTAAGCAAGATGACATGATGTACAGGGATAAACTCAAGCAATATGATATAAACCCCATATTTTTATCCTCGATGGCAAAAATACAATACGTGCCTTGCTTCCCTTGTTGTCACTGGGAAAGGACACCGCAAGATTGAACCCAAATCCAAGCACTTCTCTCATTGCAAGAACTATAGATCTAGTAGGCCAAACCAACCCGATAATTCGAAGAGACTTGCAAGGATATTTAAATCATGCATAAAAGATTTCATAAAGGAATACAATATTGTTCATAGATAATCTTGATCATAAACCCACAATTCATCTGATCTCCACAAACACACCGCAAAAAGAATTACATCGAATAGATCTCCTAGAAGATCGAGGAGAACTTTGTATTGAGATCCAAAGAGAGAGAAGAAGCCATCTAGCTAATAACTATGGACCCGAAGGTCTGTGGTAAACTACTCACAACTCATCGGAGAGGCTATGGTGTTGATGTAGAAGCCCTCCGTGATTGATGCCCCCTCCGGTGGAGCTCCGGAACAGGCCCCAAGATGGGATCTCACGGGTACAGAAAGTTGCGGTGGTGGAATTAGGGTTTTGTGGTGCTCCTCGATAGTTTTAGGGTACGTAGGTATATATAGGCTGAAGAGAGACGTCGGGAAGAAACAGGGGCCCACGAGGGTGGGGGCGCGTCTACCCCCCTGGGCGCGCCCCCTGCCCTCGTGGCCGCCTCTCTCCCTTCCTAGCGTGTACTCCAAGTCTTCTGTGTTGATATCATTCCAAAAATAACTCTCCCGAAGGTTTCATTCCGTTTGGACTCCGTTTGATATTCCTTTTCTGCGAAACAGTGAAATAGGCAGAAAAACAACAATTTGCACTGGGCCTTGGGTTAGTAGGTTAGTCCCAAAAATAATATAAAAGTGTATAATAAAGCCCATTAAACATCCAAAACAGAATATATAATAGCATGGAACAATCAAAAATTATAGATACGTTGGAGACATATCACCTGGTGAGGTGGAATATGCCAGGTCAAGCCTGGGCACAGCCCCCGTGTCCAGCCCCCGTGTGCTCATCACACGGAGAGGTTGATCGGTCGGCCGACAGGCCATACTGAGGTTGGTGAAGCCCGGAGGTTCCCTTAGTTATTTATCCCCAGCGCGGAGCATAGGGCTTCCACTTGGCGTAGGCATAGCCGCTCCTCGACTTTGTCGTCCGCCAGCGCGGAGCATCGGGCTTCCACTAGATGTGTGGGTGGGAGGTCCCTCTAGGGGATCACTCCGAGCGTGTATAACCCAGTAATAGGAGGTGTATATGGGCACCCGTGAGCCAACACGGGACTCATGAGGCCATACCTCAAGGCGGGTTGTGCCTGGATTTTGAGTTCGGAACATTTGGCAGAGTCCTGCGAGATGGTTAGGTAGCCTGGGCTGAGTGAATCTCCGGAGGATATCACATCAGAAGGCTGTCGGTGTTCTAGGAATGGGGGTACCCAGCCTTGCCTGGCTGCGGCCGAGGGTGTGGCTCACCATGAGGCCTGGTATGGCCCAGCATCTTCATCGACCACTCAAGACCCTCGCGAGGGGCCAATCCTCGCGAGGCGGATGACACAAGGCATCCCCTGGGGCGGCCTCACTAGGCCGGCTCGTGAGGATCCAAGATATCAAGGCAAGGGGCACCTCACGAGGTCCTCGGGACATTAGCAATGACGACCAAGACCAGGCGGGCGCTAGCGGGCGCAGAAGTGCTAGTTAATTTCCTCTTTAGTGCTAAAGGAGTAGGTGTAGACGTGGAGTCCCGAGGCATCAGGCAAAGGTTTCCATATCGGTGCAACAAGACCAAGACCAGCAGGACAGCAGGACAGAGTTCATCGCGGAGCTCACGGCGTCGTCACCACCAGAACCTTTGTCAAGCGAAGACCACCTTTTGTCAGGATAGCTTGTACTAGCCGCCCCCTTCAAATTTGGCTGTTGTGGTATTCCTTCCTGCTCAATATTTGGGAAGAGGACCCGGGTCACTATAAATAGGACTAGCCACCACCATTGTGACATCTTGTCCGAGAGGGAGTTGATCTCATTTAGAGTTGATCAAATAGAAGGCCACACACCACCAGCTCGCTCGAGCACAAGAACTCCTCTCCTCAGGAGGCAGTTGATCCATGTACTAAATCTTCCTCAGCCATCAAGGCAATCCACCACACCATAGTGGATTAGGGTATTACACCACAATGGTGGCCCGAACTAGTATGAACCTTGTGTCACTTGTTCTTCAGATCTGACGAGCTAGGCCTAGGGTTGTTGAGTAGACGAGCTAGGGCGGAAGGAGAGATCTTCGTGCGCACCCTAGAGTTCGAACCTTAAGGGTTTTGCCGGAACACTAGATCCGACATTTGGCGCGCCAAGTAGGGGTGTGCCGAAACTTCCCTTCCGTCGATCAGCGCTCCGTCGTTCCAGCAGTCCCATGGCCGACGCTCGCAGAGCCCACGCTGAGTGGAGGGCTGCCCTTGCTGCCCGTGTCGCTCAGACTGCTCCAGCCGGCGGACCACCCCGGCGATCTCCATCGCCTGCCGCCAACACGGCCACCGGTCTGGCGCGACATGAACAGCAGGCATCATCCCTGCACCCCTCCGTGCGGCGTGATGGACGCACCGCTACCACGTCGCTGATTCCGGCGGTCTCTTCGTCACATGCTCGCCGCGGACCCGCGGACAAGCAGGCTACGTTGCTCATGGCACGCGAGCTCCTGCGCTACCGCCTCGTCGACGGCTTGTACAAAGAATGGCTCGACCGCATCGCCGGGCTCGTCAGCGCCACTAGGGGCTCTCCAGCACCGTCCCTCTTCCTGCCTCGTCCGCCTCCCCATGAGCACGACGAGGCCCATGAAGCTCCACAGCTACCCCCACATCAAGGCATCGTCCAAGACCCAAGGCACGTATCCTCGCAGCGTGACCACCCACGCACGGCGCCAGTGCATGAAGAAGGAAGCTGCCAAGAGATCTAGCGGCCCCGCGGAGGAGCGCCCGCACTCCCTCCACCACTGCAACGGGACCACGCTGTCGGTGTACAAAAAGAGGGGTACACTTTTTGTACCCCTATGACTGTGCACGGGCAGTCTGAGCCACGGGCACCACCACACCAAGCATGGCAAGGTAGGTGAGCCGGGGTAAGACCAAAGCTTGATGGAGACTAGAGCAACACCAAGAACAAGGCCACAAAGAGCAAAGGGACGAAGCGGCTCTCCCCGGCAAGATTATTGCCGGGGCCAGCTCTGGCAGCCCCGGCAAGACCCTTGCCGCGCCAGCTCGCCCCACGCCTACGAAGCGGATCATCCTTGAGTCCACCGCCCCCATGGGGTGAGGATTCGGGAGATATCCCTGTGGTGGCATGCAGATCTTTGTGAAGACATTCAAGATCAGATACGAGTTGAGAAGACGACGACCCTTGGCAGGATTCCAGCCAAGGAGAACCACAAGGCCCCCGGCAAGCACCTTGCTGGGGATGACAGCAGGCGCCATGGCAGGACCCTTGCCGTAGCCCCGGCAAGGCCCTTGCCGAGGACACCCGCGGGGCAACCGTCAGGCCCGCACCAACCGGGTTTCCACCGACCCACGCAGCTGCCGACCCGATCAGCTGGACGGGCTCCTGCGTGGCGACCCGCAGATGTTCGTGGAGACCCGCTGTTGCGCCACCTCAGCTGCCTATCTGCCTACATGACGCCTCAGGCACTGCTGGCCAGGGCACGTGTCAACACAAGGATGGGCGGCAACGGACAAGACGAACGTCTCCCCCGTCCCCGATAAAGAAAGGACACCTAAGCTAAGCGCATTAAATGCGCCTTGTCCTGTAATGCGAGGGATAACCTCGCATTACTGTACCCTTTCCACCTCCTGTGTGCCACTGTGGCGACCCCTTTTCCCTATAAAAGGAGGCCCGAGGCGACCAGGAGGAGGATTCGGCTTTTTAGAACTCCTCACGAGTCTTTTGGAGCTCCTCGTTAGCTGAAGAACACAACCATATAATCCACCAAAGCAGGAGTAGGGTTTTACGCATCTTTGCGGCCCGAACTGTCACACCCTGATTTTCATGGCACATTGCTTAAGCTATTAATCATGCTAAAATGTGGTTTAACAAAAACTTTTGAGTGTTTTTGATCTTGCTTGATTGGTTTTATGTCTGTTGTTTGCTAGTGCTCTAAAAATCAAATAAATCCTCCAACTCTTATACTTCATCTCCTTGATCCAAAACCTTTTCCCAATGATCATGCCATGTGTATAGAACAGTATAGTATTTTCTTATAAAAATATTTTGGCCAAATAGTATTTTCTAAAATTAGTTTTCCAAAAACCCATGAATTGAGGTTTGCACTGCAAGTACCTATTTTAGGGTGTGAAAAATCTTTCAAAAAGTTTATTTGAATCCTATTAGGTATAGGACTCCCATAAACCACAAAATTATAATTTTAAAAGTTATTTTTATATTTTATTTAAAAGCTTTTTCTTAAGGCCAAAAATGGTCTTTAATAGGGAAAAATTATTTAATTATTTCAAAAATATTTGCCAAAATTCAGGGAAACTCATAGGACATATATTGTCCATATATAAGAGTTTCAACACATAGTCATGTTCAAAATATTGGACAAAACCTTCATTAACCCTTTCTGGATATTTCAAGCTTTTGAAATATTTACAAAGGAAATATTCTCCAAAAATTCCAGGGAAATTCTATCATGTCAAATATGACATATTTGATGATCTTACAAAGCCTCATGCCTTGAAGATCAAGGAAACATCATCTAATCCCCTCAAAACCATTTCTGTTCATTTTGAAGTTTGAGCCACTTTACATTGCCAAACTTGTCCAAATGCTCGCAAACTTGGTGAACATGCTAAAATGATGTAATTATGCATCTATGCCAAATGGCACAAGTTTTGGAGAAGGACCACTTGACCTAAGTGCCCCCAAACCCTTTCTGACTAGATCCAAACTTGAATAACTCTACATTGCCAACTTTTTACTTGGGGCCTTAAATTTTGTGGACATGTTCACAACCCCAAATCATGACACTACACCAAGTGGTGCATCAAGGGGAGATGATTTGTTTAACTTAATCTTGGAAAATCCATTTCTGTTGATTTCTAGGGTTTACAAAAGTTGCATTGGCAACTTTGCCCAAATGAGCTCAAATTTGGTGGTAGGGCCTAAATGTATGTGCCATTTCATCCTGTTAAGTCTCATATCAATTGGAAGTCATTTGCTTGCCTAAAACTACATCAAACACCTTTTGCCATTTTTCCAAAACCATTGTTTTAACCCCTTTCACTATTCCCCTTTACCTCAAATTCTTACCACAGGTAAACCTGATCACCTTCTACCTCCAGGAACTCCTTCTCCTCCACAGCTCAATCATTGAGGGGTGAAAACCCCATTTTTACTCTTTTGGATAGCAGCTTTCTCCTCCTATTTCACTTCCCTCCTCACTCCAGTGGCTCTCCATGGCATCCAAGACCACCTCCCGATATTTTACTACTCCCTCTACCCCCTAGACACAATTGGCCACGCCCTGGACGCCAGAGCAATGCCATGGCATGCAATGGCCGCGCTCTGGAGCGCGCTACAGTGCCATGGCGCTCTGTAGCCACCCCCAATTAGGAGCACCCGACCACCTGGGCCTTCCCCTCGTGTCCCCCGAGGCCGCCTCGACGTCCGTGACATGCAGACATGTAGGCCCTATCCTCCCTTGCTCTCCTTCTCCCTACACAAGCTCGGCCGAGCGCGTCCGTGGACGCTGCCCATTGTGCACCGCGGCCACGCCTATATAAGGATACCCAAAGCACTACTCTAGCCTCTCCCCGATCTCCCTCATCCCAGCAACCTCCCGGACATCCTCCTCCTCTCTCCCATGCATTATTTCCCCTCCTGATTCCGCCATTGACGCCGCGGTCCCCCGCTCGAATTCGAGCTCTCCAGCCCTCCCCTCATCTCCTTCGGAGCCTCCGAGCTTCCTCGAGGTCTCCACAACCTTCCGCCCTCATCAACCCGTCCGGGGAGGCTTCGCAGCTCGATGCCTAGCGTTGGAAGCCCATTTCGGTTGCAAGCAAGATGGCGACTGTTCTGGGCCTCCCCAGCGCCCTGCGTCGGCGGGAACAGCACCGGCGTTTTCTCCCGGTCTCAGCGGTGGTCCGAGCTCCGCCTGAGGCGGCTCGTGTCAGGACCCCGATCCTAAGTCACACCGATCTAGCTGTAACATGTCATATCACTTTGCGGCCTCACGCACGGTATCCCCACGGGTGCCACCTTACCTGGCCCGGGACCGTTTGCGCATTTTGGCACACGTATATGACAGTGTCGCTAGCATCCATATGACAAAGAACCCGGGCCGACATGGCTATTTATAAACCAAAAGTGGCACTAAATTACAGAGACAGGCATTCATGACCCAGCAACGAATGTGTCGATCATCAACGTATGAACCCAAGTTGTAGCAAGCTACATGAACTTAAAGGAACAACACGTGACATTTCCCCTAAGGGACAGACACAGGAACGAAGAAGGACACATGCCGGCCAGCCTACGTGTTCCGAGCAGTAGCAAGCTACCAAGGCTCATTGGAAACACTGGGAGGCATTTCCCTGTAAGATAGGCAACCAAAGGAAAACAACTAGGTGTCGGATCCCACACATACCAAGCATTTCAATCATACACACAATATGCTCAATATGTGCAAATACAACATTGCATCACAACTGAACTCTATGACTCAAAGTACTTTATTTAAGAGGCTCCAAGAGCCATACATAACATATCCATACAGGTAGGGGTCACATGACCCAACACTCAAGTCATACAGTCATACAAGCACAAGCGGAAGCTACATGTCTGAGTACAGACAACTTAGAAAATAAAACAGGCTTGGTGTAGCCTGACTATCTACAAGGCCCTTCACAAGCTCCAGATCTCCGTCTGGGTAGCAAGCTACTCGTCGACGTCAACATTTATGTAGAACCCATCAGAAGGGGCAGGGTTCTCCTCTGCAATAGTTATTAAGCAAACATGAGTACAAAGGTACTCAGCATGTCTTACAACAGAACCTATCATACATGCAACATTATCAACAGGGGTAGTGGAGTTCATAGCAGAAAGCCAGCTTTGACTCTTGACTAACCTATACTACAACTCTCAACAGATTGCAAGATATTAATACGTACACGAGTCCTCTACTCACCACAACAATACACCACCGAGGATTCTCTTCCGTCATCCTACGGAAGGGCCACCCACGGCACTCACACTTGTCTTGATGCTTTTAGTAGTATCCATCAACTTGTCTATGAACTGTAAGAGTAATCAAGTAGTCCGTACCGCGAACAACGGCTATTCGAATAGATTGGTAACCCTACAGGGGTGTACTTCCTCACACATGTTTTCACCACTTAGCGTCTGCACACGACACGTGCTCGGCAGACTTCAAGCGAAAACCGACGTGGGTGTAGACCACGACCTAACCAACCACTCAAGTCTCTCGTCCAGGTTTATCGCCTATTTGGGTCCCATCCGTGGGGAGATCCGGCCGGGGTGTCGCTCACGGCCCCAAACGATGTGTACAGGGTTCCCGAGTCACCAAACGGGCAACCGGTACACCGTGCCATGTACCTGTTGCATCACAGCCCACCCCGAGGGTCAGCGATGTGCACGACCACCAGTAAACTACAAACACCAGAAACTAGTTGCAACTCCTGGACAGAGAACATGGGCAGTCAGTAAGTCGAGCAGGGTCATATTTCAGGGCCCAATGTGTGGTAGTAGCTGTAACTTGAACCACACATACAGATCTCAGGTCCTATGGTCGGTTCCAATGAAACAACCCACCACGTACTCCTACATGGCCTTTCATCGATACCTTTACCAAACATGTTCCACACTTCCCTCTCTTTGCCGATATGATCGTTTCACTCTGATCCATCACCTAGATGAACCAGACCTGACACAACACTAAGCATAGCAGGCAACATAAACAAATAGCATGGTGGATCACACATCACATGGCTCAATCAACTCCTACACATGCTAGTGGGTTTCAACTATTTAATGTGGCAATGACAGGTCATGCAAGGGAATAGGGTTCAACTACCGCAGCAAGTAGCAGTTCACACGATGTTGCCTTAATGCAGTAAAAGAGAGCAGGAGCGAGAAGATGGGTTTGTATCGGAATGATCAATGATTGCTTGCCTGACAGAGTGGTTGTCGGGTACTGCTCTTCAGCTGGATACGCAGAAGTATCCTCGGGAGCAGGACCTAACACGAAGAATAATGGCGATACAATCAATAAGCAAACAAATGCAACAATATGATGCATGCTCATGATATGGCAAGATGCATGTGTTTTGGGCTAATGCAACTATAACCAGAAGGGTTTGAGCCCATTTGAATCAAAGATTCAAATTGAAACTCAAACTATTATTTATTTAAGTGCATTATCATGCTTTAGAGTATACAGCAAGGTTAACTTGGTCAAACCTGCATGAAACAATTGCCATTGGAAAGATTGGATTTTTCTGATCAATTTTCATATATAAATCTTTTCCATCCGAGCTACTGTTGAATTTATATGATTTTTTGAAGTTTAATGCATTTTCTGGAATTTCCTGAATTGTTTTTAAATCAAATAATCCCAGAAAATCCTTTACTGCGTCAGCATGACATCATGCTGACGTCAGCAAGTCAACAGACCTGACCAGGTCAAACCTGACTGGTGGGTCCCTCATGTCAGTGTCTCTGGAGCTAATTCCGATCAAAACTAGAGTTGACTGGGTTTGACTAAGCAAAGGGGCCCACTGTCAGTGACTGTGGTGGTTAATCTAATTACTGTTAGCTCCTAATTGACAGGCCACGTCAGCCCGCTGGAGTTTGGCCGGCGGCGACCATTTCGCACGGCGGTGACTCGTCGGAATCCTTGTTCCGGCGACCATTTGTCGCGTGGATGGGCTCTATGTGCTCCTGGTGATGCACCGCATCCAACGGTGCCACTGGTTGGTCGATTGGTCGCCGGAGTCGACGGCGATGAGCTCGTCCGCGGCGGCGCTCGCACGGAGTTGGCGAGGACGGCGTTGTGGTGCACGGTAGGAGAAGTTAGAGCTGGCATTAACTTGCTGGTGCTCTACTGATCCTAATGGCGTGCTCAGCTGCGAGGCACAGTGCCTGTGGCCACGGCGGCGAGGTGGACAGCGGCGGTGAGCTACGGTCAACAAGGGGGCGGCGGCTACAAGGCGTAATCGAGCCCGTGGAGAGAGGGGTTCGAACCGTGAGCTCACAGCGGTCGCAGAGGGCGTCGAAGCGGGCTCGGGGGAGGTCGGACGGCGACGTACGGGTGGCGGCGATCTCCGGTGCCGAAGGTTGAAGACGACGGCGAGGAGGGTGTTGCAGGGCTTCTGGCGTCGTGCGCGTCGGTGGGGAGCTTCAGGGCGATGCGGCGGAGCTAATGGTGCATCGGGGAGGCGAGGGAGTGGCGTAGTGCGCGGTGGCAGCGATCGGCGGCGACGAGCTCGCTCGGTGGAGCTCGGCGGAGGGGAGAGAGGAGGGGAAAGACACGGGGAGAGGGGAAACGGTCGAGGGGGTCTGCGTGGCGTCGTCCAGGTCCGTCCAGAGGGTCGAAGGGCCAGCCAGGCATGCAGGAGGTGGCCGGCGCGTCGGCGGCGCTCGCCACCGAGCTGCTTCGTGCGCTGGCACGGCGAAGAAGACGGGGATGCCCCTAGTGGGCTGGGCCGTCTAGGCCAGCAGGTAAGTGGGCTCAGGTATGTCTGCTTTTTCTATATTTTTTCTATTTACTTTCTGTTTCATTTCTTTTGCAACTTTGTTGAATTAAATAAAATGCCAGAACATTTTTTTAACTCATAAAACTAGTCATGCCCACTGTATATAATATGAACAGTATGGAACATTTTAGTTTATGATTATTTGGGCACATAAAATATTTTATAGCATTTAAATGCCCAAATGCAAATACCATATGAATAAATCCAGAGACCTTGGATGTCCTAGAAAATTGTGCACCATTTTTGGCAGAGGTTTAAGACCAAGGCAGAAATGATGAACATTTTTGAAGGGCATTTTGGGTACATTGGAAAAGATTCTAACAAACCCTAGTTGTTAGAAGAGGGGTGCTGGGGTTTCTGTCATTCCCATTTCAAGTTTCTTTGGAGAGTAAACATGATGCACACTCTAGCTAGTCCTAATGCAAGCACTGACTAGGGATGTGACAACTCACCCCCATTCAAAAGAATCGCGTCCCGAGATTCAGGTTCCTCCGGAAAGACGGTGGGGTACTCAAGTCGAAGACGATCCTCCCTTTCCCAAGTAGCTTCACTATCGGTATGATGTGACCATTGAACCTTGAGAAACTTGATATTGTGACGTCGAGTGGTACGCTCGGTTTGCTCAAGAATACGAACGGGGTATTCTCGATATGTGAGATTGTCCTGGAGATCAAGCTTTTTGTGGTCCACTCCGCGGATAGGATCCGAGAAGCAACGCCTGAGTTGAGATACGTGGAAGACATCATGAACTCTGGAAAGGTGCGGAGGTAGTTCCAATTGGTAGGCAACTTCTCCTCGTTTGGCAAGAATGCGAAAAGGACCGATGTAACGAGGGGCCAATTTGCCTTTGATACCGAAGCGATGGGTTCCCTTAAGGGGAGTAACCCGAAGGTAAGCCTTATCGCCGACTTCAAAAGTCACAGCCTTATGATGACTATCATAATGGCTCTTCTGGCGAGACTGGGCTATTTTCAATTTCTCACGAACGATGCGAACTTGCTCTTTTGCTTCCTGGATCATATCCGGACCAAAGAATTGTCTTTCCCCGGTTTCTCATCAGTTAAGAGGTGTTCGACACCTTCGTCCATATAGAACTTCGAAGGGAGCCTTGCCCAAGCTGGCTTGATAACTATTGTTATAAGCAAATTCGACAAATGGAAGACACCTCTCCCAATCCATACCGAAGGAGATGACAGAGGCTCGAAGCATGTCTTCCAGAATTTGATTGACTCGTTCCACTTGACCAATTGACTGAGGATGGAAGGCGGTGCTGAAAGAGAGATGAGTTCCCATAGCATTCTGGATACTTTCCCAAAATCGTGAAGTGAAAAGACTTCCACGGCCGGAGTTAATCTCCAACGGCACACCATGAACTGATACTATCCGAGAGATATACAAGTCTGCTAGCTGGCTAGCGGTTATACTCTCTCGAACAGGTAGGAAATGAGCTACTTTGGAGAGGCGGTCAATAACGATGAAGATAGCATTATTCCCTTTCCTGGTCCTGGGAAACCCGGTAATGAAGTCCATACCGATCTTGTCCCATTTCCATTTAGGAATAGCTAAGGGTTGGAGGGTGCCAGCAGGCCGTTGATGCTCTGCTTTAACTCGACGACAAACATCACAGTTAGTAATAAATTGAGCGATTTATCTCTTCATCCTAGTCCACCAGAACCTCTGGCGTAGGTCCTGATACATTTTGGTACTACCGGGATGAATCGTGAGAGGAGAATCATGAGCCTCCTTAAGGATCAGCTGCCGTAGATGTTGGTTCTTGGGAACTACTAAACGGTTCTCAAAGAAGACAACACCTCGATCATCCATAGAGAAACTTCTAGCGACTCCGCTAGCAATGCTCTCCTGGAGTTGGGATATACCCTTATCACGCTTCTGGGCAGCTATGATTTGATCTATAAGGGTAGGTTTCGCCACCAAGGTGGAGAGGAATCCTCGAGGAACAATGTGAAGGTTAAGCTTACGAAATTCCTCGTGGAGAAGTGGTTGCCCTTGTTGTAACATCAACTTGTTACAATAAGACTTACGACTTAGTGCGTCAGCCATGACATTGGCCTTCCCAGAGGTGTAAGTGATTCCTAAGTCGTAATCTGTGAGCAACTCAACCCAACGTCTTTGCCTGAGATTTAGATCCAGTTGGGTGAAGATGTATTTCAGACTTTGGTGATCAGTGAAGATTTCATAGCGATTACCAAGAAGGTAATGTCGCCATGTTTTGAGTGCGTGAACTACAGCTGCAAGCTCTAGATCATGTGTAGGATAGTTATCCTCATGTGGACGCAACTGTCGGGATGCGTAAGCAATCACTTGACGATCTTGCATGAGTATGCAACCTAGTCCTTGTTGCGAGGCATCGCAGTAGATAATAAAATCCTTGGAAAAGCTTGGTGGTACCAGTACGGGTGCAGATGTCAGGCGTCTTTTCAGTTCATGAAAGCTGGCCTCGCACTGTGGGGTCCACTCAAACTTTTTATCTTTCTTGAGGAGTTCAGTTAGAGGTTTAGCAACCTTGGAGAAATTCTCGACGAAGCGTCGGCAATAGCTCGCTAAGCCAAGGAAACTCCTAACTTTCTTGACCGATTCAAGGGGAGTCCAATCAAGGATGGCTTGAACTCAGTCGGGATTGACGGCAATACCCTTGCCAGAGATCACATGACCTAGATAGGTCACTTCCGGCAACCAGAATTCACATTTAGAGAATTTGGCATAAAGGCGGTGCTCTCGAAGTTTCGTCAATACCAGCCTTAGATGCTCGGCCTGATCTTTCTTGTTCTTGGAGTAGATGAGGATATCATCGAGGTATACCACGACGAATTTATCCAAATACTCCATGAATATAGAATTCATTAGCCGGGAGAAGGTGGCTGGGGCATTAGTTAATCCGAAGGACATGACGGTTTACTCGTATTGGCCATAACGAGTAACAAAAGCCGTTTTAGGAATGTCCCCGTTCTTGATCTTGATTTGATGGTAGTCCAACCTCAAATCCATTTTAGAAAAGACTGAGGATCCATCGAGCAGATCATACAGGTCGTTGATCCTGGGGAGCGGATACTTGTTCTTTATGGTGACTAGATTGACAGGTCGGTAATCTACAACCATCCGTTCCGTTCCATCCTTCTTCTTGACGAAGAGGACGGGACAAGCCCAAGGGGAAGAACTAGGACGGATGAAACCCTTTTTCAAGGACTCATCGAGTTGTTTCTTAAGCTCAACTAATTCTAAGGGTGCCATCTTATAAGATCTCCTAGAGATCGGGACAGTTCCTGGAATAAGATCTATCACGAACTCGACATCTCTGTCAGGTGGAACACCTGGCAGTTCTTCTGGGAAAACATCCGGAAAGTCACGGACTACCGGGATATCTTCGAGTTCTGGTAGAGGGCTGGCATTAAGAGAGTAGAGCTGACGCTCAGCCATTCGGGTCAAGACATTGACTGTCTTGCTGGATGGGTGTGTAAGTCGAACGGTCCTAGTGTAGCAATCAATCTTGGCGTAATGAGTTGTCATCCAATCCATACCCAAGATGATGTTTATGTCCGAGGACTTGAGAGCGATTAGAGATGCAAGGAAAACAAGTCTATCGACAACAATTTCATTTCCATGGCTTACCCTAGAGGTTTGCCACTTTGAACCAGGAGTTTGAATAACCATGGAAGTAGGCATGTCACAAAAAGTCATGTTGTGCATTCGAGCATAGCTCTTAGATATGAACGAATGGGATGCTCCAGTATCGAAAAGAACAGATGCCGGATGGCAGTTAACGAGAAGCGTACCAAGGACGACATTAGGATCCTCATAAGCTTCCTCAGCAGAGACATAGTTGACATGGCCACGTGCAGTGGGGATTGGCTTGACATAATTCACCTTGCTGGTTGGCTTACCACGGCCAACAGGTTTTCCTGGTTGGTTCTAAGGACACTCACGCATGTAGTGCCCCGGTTCTCCACACTTGAAGCATGTCACAGTGCCAGTGCATGGAGCAAAGTTGGTAGGTGGTCCTCCATAAGTCTTGGCAGGTGCATACTGTTGAGTTGGGCGAGGCACCTCATAGGATGGCCTCGGTGTGTACTTGGGTGGCAGAGCAGTGTTAGGAACCCACACACGGCACTTGTGAGAGCCAGAGCCGGATGAGGAACCAAAGTCACGAGGATGCTTCCCTGTGGCTTCGAAATCAGTCTGGCCCATCTCAGCACCGATAGCTTTGTTTACCTGCTTCTGGAAGGAAGTGCACTCGTGCAGTCGTAGATCTCGGCGGAGTTCGGGGCTGAGTCCCTTACGGAACCTCGCCTGCTTCTTGGCATCGGTGGACACTTCCTCAGGTTCATAGCGTGCTAAGTTGCCAACTCGCGACTGTAGCCATCCACAATTAACCGGCCCTGCGTGAAATTAAAGAATTCCTCCCGCTTGCGATCCATGAGACCTTCCGGAATGTGATGTTCACGGAATGCCTCACTGAACTCAACCCAAGTAGTGATTTGGCCAGCAGGACGCATAGCCTCAAAATTTCCCACCATAGACTGGCAGGGCCTTTAAGATGGTAGGCGGCGTAGGTAAGCTTGTCAGCTTCGGCCACACGGGCAGAGTGTAGCTTGTGGGTGATACTACGAAGCCAGTCATTCGCATCCAGAGGTTCAGTGGAATGATGAAACTTAGGTGGGCACATCTTGATAAAATCATTGATTGACACCACGTCATTCCTCTGACGGAACCCAGTGTTCTGCTCTATGCGTTCCAGCAGACGGTTGGTCTCTCTCTTGTTCCGTTCTGCCTCGAGCATAACTTCAGCCAAGGAGGGTGGCTGGGGCAGATTCTCATCTCTAGCCCCACTAGCCTTACCCTGCTCCTGAGCAGTAGGAGTGCTGCGAGTGTTGACCATCCTAGGAAAACAAAACAACAGTTTAGACAAGGATGGCAAAAACTTGACATAGGAGTGCAGAATGTAATGGATGACACAGAATGCAGAGATGTTCATCCGTACGACATGGTAATATAGAAACTGCCATATATACACCAGTGGTCATACAAACCATACATAGTTTAGTATAAGCCAAGGCTAAAGTACAACTGCGGTGAATGACGATACATCCCATCAGAGGCATTCCAAGCTCCTATACATTATTTAACTACACCTCCGGAACTCAGTACACACTAAGTCATATTCCACAAGACGCGCAGGACTGTGGAAAAACAACTACTACGATACTCCTACTGCCACGGTCTAGCTCAGACATTCCCGTAGTAATCTTCGTAAAGATTACCACCGTAGCCTGGAAGTGGAATAGATGGATCTTGAAACTCTCGAGCACTCGAAGGCTGTGGACCATAGGGACATGGATTTAGCCTCGGGCCTGATGCTGGTGGTAACCGACGCCCACGTGGAGGTGTAATACCCCCAACGTCACGCCAATCCATACGATCAGGCAGAAGAGTCTGCACGGGGTACAAATCCCGCATATCCAGATATCCGGCGTGCACAGCAGGTGCAAGCCGTGTCAAAGTAGTCCAGTGGGCGGCTCGAGTGTTATACAGCTCCATTCGGAGGGCACGGACCTCACGGTCCCTATCCTCCAGCATCTGAACAGTAGTCTGAAGCAGTGGCTACTCATGAGCAGCATCAGTATACAGACCAGTGTAGTAGCCTTCCTCTCCTGGAAGTGAGGCTGGCAGGTAACAGAACTCAGTCTTCAGCAACAGGGCATGCCTAGCCCGGAGGATGGTCATCATCGAATAAGTGGCATCGTGCACTGCCATCTCGATAGTAACCCCGAGTCCATAAGACTAATGGATGGGGTCGTTAGCTCCGGGATATGAGGGGTATATCCGGACTGTGCAGAAATACTGACTCTGATTAAAATCCCGGTACTGTTCCTCCACGGTGTACTCAGGATACCAGCGGTAACCGGTCTTAGTCAACACACGGACTAGCATGGCCGTGTGACCGGGCACATTAATGCACCGAGTCAAATGAACCACTTGGTGAGGTGTGCAGCCAGACATCTGAAACACAAAGTAATGCAAAGGCATTAGTGTTTCTGGAAGAAATCGGGCGGCATAACAACTGTAAATGCTCAAAAAAGATTTTGAGAGATCATACAAATGATAGCATAGCCACTCAACAATATCATATCAAGGTTCCGGGTCCAACAAATCATCATACTAAAAGGGTAGAAACTGAACTGAGGCTTGAAACCAACAATCCTAAGAGTCTACGGATTAGTAACACGTGAACCTAGTAAGGATAAGAGGCCTAGTCCTAAATCCCCATGGAAAGAATAGACTGACTCAGATCAGAAGGGCATAAGGTAAAGGAGTAAAAAGAGCCTTACGTTCCCTTCCACAATCAATTCCCCTACATATAACTAAGAATTTTTCTAGACTCAACATCGACCAGTTTGGCTTGAGAAACCTACAGGCAGTCCGGCTCTGATGCCAACACTGTCAGGACCCCGATCCTAAGTCACACCGATCTAGCTGTAACACGTCATATCACTTTGCAGCCTCACGCACGGTATCCCCACGGGTGCCACCTTACCTGGCCCGGGACCGTTTGCGCATTTTGTCACACGTATATGACAGTGTCGCTAGCATCCATATGACAGAGAACCCGGGCAGACATGTCTAGTTATAAACCAAAAGTGGCACTAAATTACAGAGACAGGCATTCATGACCCAGCAACGAACGTGTCGGTCATCAACGTATGAACCCAAGTCGTAGCAAGCTACATGGACTTAAAGGAACAACGCGTGACATTTCCCCTAAGGGACAGACACGGGAACGAAGAAGGACACATGCCGGCCAGCCTACGTGTTCCGAGCAGTAGCAAGCTACCAAGGCTCATTGGAAACACTAGGAGGCATTTCCCTGTAAGATAGGCTACCAAAGGAAAACAACTAGGTGTCGGATCCCACACATACCAAGCATTTCAATCATACACACAATATGCTCAATTTGTGCAAATACAACATTGCATCACAACAGAACTCTATGACTCAAAGTAATTTATTTAAGAGGCTCCAAGAGCCATACATAACATATCCATACAGGTAGGTGTCGGAGAAACTGATCCACGAACACCTATGGGGTCTGGCGGACCGGGCCCCTTTTGGTTCGGCGGGGGGCGGAGATCGCACGAAGAGCAGATCGAGGCGAAGCACACGAGCAGTTTACCCAGGTTCAGGCCGCACGGATGCGTAAAACCCTACTCCTGCTTTGCGGTTTGTATTGAGTTCTTGGCTCGGGAGCGCTGAGTGCTACAGTATACACCAGCTGCTAACAAGACCGAGCGTGAGTGTTCCTCTGTGTTCGAACCCCCCCTCTACGTTGTGCATGGGCCTCCTTTTATATGCTCAAGGGGTCACCGACAGGTGGCAACGTAGACAAGGGTAAAAATGGAAAGGTGTTGTAGTTGGTACAACTACCTGTACAGTGCATCATACCTAACCCTGACGGCAGGGGACAAGAGCATTAAATGCCCGTCTGCGTCGCCCAAACAGTGAAAAAAGGGACCGTCAAGGACGCCACCATTCGCCACGATGGCAACCTAGTCAGCGCCGCTTACCACCGCGCACCGCTGGCTGCACAGCCTCCCGCCACGTACGCCAGGAAGGGTCCTAGAGCGACACGTTGGCGGATGTGCTGGAGCGTGGGTACAGAGTGGTAGCTTGCCGCGGCAAGCGCCTTGCCGCGGACGTTGTCTTGTCGCATCCGGGAGCTTGTCGCTCACCGGGCCTTGCTGGGACGCGTGGAATGTCGCGGCAAGTTCCTTGAGATTTTTTGGTTGGCCTTCCCGGCAAGCTCCTCTTGCCGGGGTCTTGTGCCTTGAGTGGCCTTCCCGGCAAGCTCCTCTTGCCGGGGCCTTGTCTCCTTGGCTTGAATACTTTGATCTTGAATGGCTCCAAAGGAACCACGGAGGACCTTGGCGGTCACCCGACAAGCCTTGCCGCGGGGTGCTGCGACTGCCCGTGCACAAGTTCGGGATACTAGGGTACCCCTACTCTAGTACACCGAAAGGAGCCACCGGGCCTAGGCCATACACGGTGCCGAGCGCTGTTGGGCCAGGCCCAAATCAGTGCACGGGCAAGCGCGGCCTGGGTTACGCCGTATCTTTCTTCGTATCCACCGCGCCCTCCCCGAACGGCACGCGTTGATTGCGGTGTCGTGGGAGAGATCGTGGGCGGTTTCTTTATTCGGAAAGGCGGAACGTCCGCCCCTTCCTCCTTATAAGCAGGGGAAACAAGGGCAGTTCGCCCATCCGCTAGTTGCTACTCCAACCTCGAAAACCTTCGCCGCTCCCCTTCTTCCCAAAGCTGAAAGAGAGCAGCGCTCCGCCTCCCCATCGCCACCAGCACCACCAACACCGTCGACCTCCCTCACCACTTCCGCCATTGCTCTGGAAACTGACAAGGGGAAGGGCGCGAAGTCGGCCGAGGCGCAGTGGCTCGCGGCGCTGCGAAAGGAGCGGGCTGTCTTCCCCCCCAAGCTTGTCTCGAGGGAGCTGAGGGAGTGCTACTACATCTTCTGGTCGGGGGAGACACGAGCGCACCCGCGCACGAAGGTACTTCCAGCCGTAGCTTGGAAAATGGCTCCAACTGGATACCCTTTCTTCGCCTTTTTCTTCTACTGCGGGCTCTGCCCGCCTTTCTCTGATTTTTTCTGCGATATCATGAACACCTACGGGTTCCGCCTCCTTGACTTCACCCCCAATGCTGTTCTGACCATGACGATTTTCGCACATCTCTGCGAAAACTTTGTCAGAGTCTATCCAAATGTAGCCCTTTTCCGCCACTTCTTTATGCCTCGAGTTGAGAGAGGAGAGCCTTTATCCGGCGGAATCGCCTGGATCTCGAGGGCCGACAAGAAGGACGCTTATCTGGAGGGAGAGCTCCGCAGCAAGTGGGAGGAGTGGAGAGCAAATTGGTGCTGGATCGTCGAGGAGAACCCGCAGCCATTTACCGCCTGGTGCCAAACCCCAGTAGTGCGCGGCAGCACTTGGAGCAACGTGGCCCCGGAAGACGATAGGCTAAAGATTGCCGTCGCCCGGATCCAATGCCTCAGGCTTGACGGGCTCACTATAGGCGCAGTTGGCGCAGACTTCCTTCACCGCCGGATCGCCCCCCTGCAGGAGAGGAAGAGACCCGCTTGGGATTTCGAGAATGCGGCGGATATCATGAGGGTGCGCCCGGGCCTTAACTTCAACTTCACTGTTCTGTAGCTTAACACGATGCTCCAGGAGCTGTTCAAGTATGACCCTCAACATCCCGAAGTGTTCAGGTTGCCGAAGGGCGTCGTTCCGCTGTGCAACAACTCCTCGCTCAATCGCATCCATGCAATGATGCCGCTGTGCGACTCGCATGGCATTGACCCAACTTGGCAAGAGCCTGCCGACGATGTCGTGCAGGAGTTCTTCGATGGCTTGGTAGAAATGCCAATCCGCTCCGATGAGCAGAAGGGCCTCACTCGCAACACCACCGATACGGTGCTGAAGCGCATCGCCACTAGGCTGGAAGAGGCGGCGGCAGCCGCAGCCGCGGGCGAGTTTGGAATCACCGTGGAGGAGGCAGAGGCAGCAAAGGGAGGAGTTTGCCGGCGAGGAGGAGCTTACCGCGCAAGACGTTGACTCGAGCGGGCCCGCCGAGGATACGAGCGGCTCGTTGGAGATCGACTCCTCTTCCTCCTCATCTTCAGGCAGCTCGCCGCTAGCAGAGCCCCCAGCTCCACCAAGAAGGCGTCTCCGCAAGGCCGGGGACGTAGCGGAGCGGCAGACGAGTCAACAGCCGTTGCGCCGTGCGACACGCTCCACCGTGGCAAGCACGGTTGCCGCGGGAGCACCTCGCGCTTCTGCAGCTACTGGAGCGGGGTCTTCCTGGACCACCGCTTCTGCTCCTGTCGCTTCCCACGCCACGGCGGCAGCAGGAGCAGGGTCGTCTCAGACCACCGCCACTGCTCCCGCCAAGCGGCCAAGGGAGCCTACTCCTCCGCCTCCTCGCGCCGGACGTGAGCCGGACTTCGACTTCTCCGCGCTCAGCTCCGACGAGGAAGAAGAAGAGTAAGATCCTTGTTGTTCTTGTATTCCTTCAATTTTTTGCTGTTTTGTCTTGTATCTCATTCGCTTTACTCCGAACTTTTTCTTTTTCAGGACTCTGGCCCAGAGAACGGCGAAGAGAGCCAAGGTCCCGGCGAGTAGAGAGGAGGTGATCATTGTCGAGGACGAACCCACCGAGACCACCTTGCCGGACCCAACAACTAATCTTCAGAGCAGCCCCCAGCGCAGCCCCCAGCGTAAGTATATGGTTCACTTTCCGCTGTTAGGCGCGCGTGGATGCTCTTTCTTTGCTGATATTTGATTGTTGGTTTGTGTAGGAGCAGAGCAGCCCCACCAGGAGCGCCCGGAGGCCGCCCCCGACATGCCATCTGCTTCGACTACACCGCAAAGGGAGAGTTCTCCGGCGAGGGTCTCTCCAGCAAGGGAGAGTTCTCCGCCAAGGGAGAGTCCTCCGGCGAGGGGGAGCTCTCCGGCAAGGGGGAGTTCTCCAGCAAGGGAGAGTCCTCCGGCAAGGGGGAGCTCTCTGGCGAGGGACAGCACCAGCGGCCCTTCGCCGGCGGAGACCATGACTACGCCGCCAAGGGAGAGTTCTGCGGCAAGGGACCCTGCCGAGGAGCCGGCTCGCGCAGGTAATCCTCTTGCTTCAAAACTTCCCTTGGGTTCTTCTTCTTTTGATCTTCTTTTTGGATATTTGCTTGACTTTTCTCCCCTTTCCGGTCGTCGGATCCATCTGCTGCGGAGCCGATGGAGACGGAGGTTGCTGGCGAAGAGAACACGCACGACAACACCGGCGACACCGCCGCCACCGAAGAAGCAGCCGGCGTCGACGATCCCGCCGGTGATGAGGCCGCCAAGGCTGCCGCCGCAGCAGCTGGCGAGGGGTCCGCGAGCGCACTGACGGCCCTGAGGCCGCAGGAGCGCCAGGCGCTACGCCGACCACCGATCCCTCCGCTGCTGCCGTAGCGCCAGGCTCTGAGGAGCCCCAGCCATGTGTCTACTTGAAGGCCGGCGATGGCGTCTTCATCAACCTCCCCTAGGCATCGAGCTCCATGGCGCCGGTCGAGGGAGAAATCTTTGATGGAGAGGTACTTGCCTCTGCCGGGCTGACGTTAGTTGACGCGCCGAGCAGCAGCAGCGGCGAGCCCGAGGAAGAGCGGCTGCTGCGGAAGCTGTTGTCGCTCTACCGCGCTCGGCAAGCCAAGCTGGAGTCCCGCGAGGTGCTTGCCGCGAAGGCGGGAGCTAACATCGAGAAACGTGCGGAGGAGCTCCGGGGTATCAACCAAGCAGCTCTCCGGTCCCTGGTAGAGGAGCGGGAGCAACTTGCCGAGGAGCAGCAGGCCTTCTTCCTCGAGAAGGCTGAAGTCGAAGAACAGCAGCGGCTTGCCGCTGAGAAGCTGTCCGCACGGGAGGGCGAGCTGGCGCAGCGGAAGGTCAATCTTGACAGCCACGAGGAGGAGCTTGCCGCGCGCGAGCAATCACTTGGCGGAGCCCTCAAGCAAGCAGAGGACGCTGCCGCAGCTGCCGAGGCCGCCAAGAAGGAGCTGGAGACGAAGGTGGCGCAGCTGGAGGCCGATCTCAACGCGAGCGGTGAGGAGATTGCCGCGCTCAAGCGTGAGCGGAAGAAGGACGCCCACAGCAACTCAGAGCTGCAGGTTCGCCTCGCCGAGAAGGGCAAGGAGCTTGCCGCCACCAAGGACTCCAGCGTGGATCTTGAGTTCAAGCTGACCACTTTGACTAAGATGCTGGACGGCGCCAGGGAGCGGGAGGCAGCCTTGAAGGAGGAGATCAAGGCCGAGAAGGCGCTGCTGGCGAGTGCTGCTGCCGTCCAGAACACTTTCAGGGAGACCGTCGAGCACTGGACGAAGGGTCTCATGAACACTGCCGCAGATATTGACAGGGAGCTGGCGCAGCTGGGGATGGAGGATCTCGGGTATCCCTCCGATGAGAGCCTCCAGCCCAGCGCCAAGCTCACCTAGTTCTTCAAAGGCGTGGCGACGGCCCACCAGCGACTCCGGGAAAGGATCCCAAAGCAGCTGGCCAACGAGTCGCGCAAGCTCTGCGCGGGAGCTCTTCAAAAGGTGTTGGTGAAGGTGGCCTTCCGCAACCCGGGCCTCAACGTCACCAACGTCCTCAAGTCCCTGCCGCCGGATGCTGATCTGGAGGCGCTCAAGGCCCTTGTCACACCCATTGTGGACAAGGTGAGCGGGATCAAGAGGGTTGAGGGCGATCGCGTAGATTAGGCCGCCCGTTCTGTTCTTCTCTTGTCGCTGCTGGTCATGTTATGAGAATAATCTATTAGAGCTGCGACAAGCTACTTTGTAGTACAACTCTATTTTGCGTAGTGATTGCAATGTTATTTCCTTTACTTGATTCCTTCATTTGTATGTTTTTTCCCTACGCTTTTAGGGAACATGCCGGCGCAGGCACCTTAGCCGCAAGCGCTGAGTGCGGGACGTCAGCAGCCTGCTGGCGGTGCCGTTACCGACAAGAAACCTTGTCGCAACTAGGTGCAGCTCACTTAAGTTGTTGAGCGGACTCGAAACAAAGTAAGGGCGCAACTCTAGTCGCAGCACACTTAAGTTGTTGAGCGGACTCGAAACAAAGTTAAGGGCGCAACCAGCTACGAGTTGGTTCCTCCGCGCACAGGTTTTCCATACAAAGCACGGTCGTTCAAGGAAGATAACTTAAAAATTTAAAAATCTGATTGCTCAAACTTTGGCAACTTAGCTTTTCTGTTGTTTGCTTCCCGGCAAGGCGAAACTTTCTTGAACGACGCCTGATCCATACCGTTATCTTCTTCTTTCCCCCCCCGGCAAACTTGTGGGCGAGGGAACCTTCCTTTCCTTGATAAAAAAGAAAGAAGAGAAAAATAGAGGTATGGAGCCTTAAGGCTCGTTATTTCTTACCGTGGGTAGGTGCTGCACAAAGTGTCATATAACACATGCAAAAAATAGAAAGCATGAAATTGACAAGATGTGCGGAGCACATGAGCTTTACTTATGCACGGGGTCTGCGCCCGGCTTTGTACAAAGGATTACATGCAACAACGGCAAGACTTGTACTAAAGGTGGTTGCCGGAACGGGTTCCGGCAACCGCGCCTTACGGGTAAAACTTACGAAGATGCTCTATGTTCGAGGAGTTGCTCACCCGAATGCCATCTTCGGTCTCAAGGCGGACAGCGCCAGGCCTAGTGACTCGTTTCACCCGGTAAGGGCCTTCCCACTTTGGCGTCAACTTGTTGGAATTCTTGGCGGACTAAACGCGCCGAAGAACAAGGTCGCCTTCCTCGAGACTTCTGGCGTTAACTTTGCGGCTATGGTAGCAGCGCAAAGCTTGCTGGTAGCGAGCAGCTCGCACAGCAGCCTGAAGACGGTCTTACTCAACGAGCAGTGCGTCATTTTGTCGCAGCTGCTCTTGCTCAAGCTCATCATAAGCGAGCACTCGAGGTGACCCGTATACGAGTTCCGTGGGGAGAACTGCCTCTGCTCCATAGACTAGAGCGAAAGGTGTCTGGCCAGTGGCTCGATTTGGCGTCATCCTGATCGACCAAATAACCACCGGCAGCTCCTCGATCCAGTTTCTTCCGCACTTGCGCAGCCTGTCGAAAGTTCTGGTCTTGAGTCCATGCAGCACTTCAGCATTTGCCCTCTCCGCTTGACCGCTGCTTCTCGGGTGAGCAACAGAAGCGAAGCAGACCTTGGCGCCAAGATCTTGGACGTACTGCATGAAGGTGCGGCTCGTGAATTGCGTACCGTTGTCGGTGATGATCCTGTTAGGGATCCCGAAGCGGCAAACAATCGACCTGAAGAACTTGACTGCTGACTGTGCTGTCACCTTCCTCACTGCTTCCACTTCCGGCCACTTTGTGAACTTGTCGATTGCAACGTACAAGTACTCAAAGCCCCTGACTGCGCGGGGAAAGGGGCCGAGGATGTCGAGCCCCCAGACCGAAAATGGCCAGGATAAAGGGATCGTCTGGAGAGCTTGAGCCTGCTGGTGTATCTGCTTGGAATGGAACTGGCACGCTTCACACTTGGTTACTTGTGCAGTTGCATCCTGGAGGGCTGTCGGCCAAAAGAAACCTTGCCGGAATGCTTTTTCGCCAAGTGCTCTTGCGCCAATGTGGTGACCACATATGCCTCCATGTATCTCTGCTTACAGCTTTTGTCCGTCTTCCCGGCGAATACACTTCAATTTCACACCGTTGAGTCTTCTTCTTTATAGTGTGTTGTCAACAAACTGGTACATACTTGACTGCCGGGCTACTGTTTCCACTTCTTCTTGCTCTTCGGGAAGTTCTCCTGTCTGAAGGAAACGGACAATCTGATGTGCCCATGCTGGAGCTTGCGGCTCGACAACAAGGACTAAAGGCACATCTGCTGCTGTGGGAACATCCGCTTCTACGGCGAGAACCTGCGGCTCTGCCGGAGCTTGACGTTCCTCGGCAAGCTTGCCGGAGCAAAACTTGTCGGGAGCGTCTGCTTCGACGGAACAAACCCTGGGGCTTGCCGGAGCAGACTGCACCTTAGCACTCTTGGCGTTGATCTTGGGGACCTTCTTGGCGGCGGCTTTGGGAAGCTCTGCCGGAAAATAGTCACCAGAAATCAACTTCCTCTTCTTGCTCTGTCGAGTTGATGGTGTTACAGATGGTTAAGTCAGCTTGAGCACAAAGATCCCTGGTTCCACAGGTAACTTAAGTGCGGCGCACTTCGACAGGCCGTCGGCAATGTCGTTCTGAGCTCTTGGAACATGCTCCATCTGTAGGCCGTCAAAGTGCTCTTCTAGCTTTCTCACTTCATCAACGTAGGCTTCCATCAACGGACTCTGATAACTCTTGTTCACTTGGAGGACGACAAGCTGCGAGTCACCCCTGACAATGAGCTTCTTGATCCCAAGGTCTGCCGCGATCCTGAGACCGGCAAGCAAACCTTCATACTTTGTGGTATTGTTTGTTGCTTGCTCCTTGGGAAAGTGCATCTGGACTACGTACTTGAGGTGCTCTCCGGTGGGTGCGACAAGCAGCACGCCAGCACCGGCACCTTGCAGCGAGAAGGCACCATCAAAGTACATCAGCCACTCTTTGCTTGCTTCCTTGACGGGGATGCTTGTTTCTGGAATTTCTTCATCTGGTGTTGGCGTCCACTCTGCTATGAACTTTGCCAATGCTCTGCTTTGGATAGTTGAAGTGCTCTCAAACTTGAGGCCAAAGCTTGACAGTTCCAGTGCCCACTCAACAATCCTGCATGTTGCTTCTGAATTCTGCAGTATCCTCTTCAATGGAAAGCGAGTGACAACTGTGATCTCATGTGCTTGGAAGTAATGGCACAGCTTTCTCGAGGCCATGAGAAGGCCGAAAAGCAATTTCTGCACACCAGAGTACCTTGACCTAGCCCCCTGCAGAAGGGAAGTGACCAAGTAAACTGGGCGCTGCACCATTCTCTTCTGTATCTCCTCGCTCGCCTGCGCAGATCCATCTTTGTCGGGACCAGAGCTTGTCGGGGAAGCCCCCTGCTTGTCGCTGGATGCACCTGCCGTGGTTGCTGGCTCGTCATCTGCCTCCCTCTCCGCTACTAACGCAGCACTAACCACTTGATTGGTTGCCGCTATATACAGCAGCAACTTCTCTTGTGGCTTAGGTGCGACAAGTATTGGAGTGGAGGACAGGTATCTCTTCAAGTCTTGCAGCGCAGCCTCCGCTTCCGGAGTCCATTTCATTGGACCTGCCTTTTTCAAAATTTTAAAAAATGGCAGGGCGCGCTCAGCAGACTTAGAGATAAACCTGCTAAGAGCAGCCACGCAACTGGCAAGTCTTCGTACATCCTTGACGCACTTTGGTGCTTCAATTTGCTCGATGGCCCTGATCTTGTCGGGATTGGCTTCAATTCCCCGCCGAGACACGTAGAACCCGAGAAGCTTGCCGGAAGGAACTCCAAACACGCACTTCTCGGGGTTGAGCTTGAGGCTGATCTTGCGCAGATTTGCAAAGGTCTCGTCTAAATCTTGAATTAGAGTTGCTTTGTCTTTGCTCTTGACCACTATGTCATCCATGTAGGCTTCCACATTTCTGTGTATTTGTGGCTCAAGAGCGACATGGACTACTCTTGCAAATGTTGAACCAGCATTCTTCAAACCGAAAGGCATCCGTTTGAAACAGTACGTACCACATGGAGTGATGAATGCGGTCTTCTCCTCATCCTCTTCTGCCATGAAGATCTGATGGTATCCTGAGTATGCGTGAAGAAATGAAAGCAAGTAACATCCGGCCGTGGAGTCAACAATCTGGTCAATGCGCGGCAAGGGAAATGGGTCTTTGGGACAAGCTTTATTGACATCGGTAAAGTCGATACAAAGCCTCCATTTCCCGTTTGCCTTGCGCACGACTACAGGATTGGCCAACCATGTAGGATGGAGCACTCCTCTGACAAGGCCTACTGCTTCCAACTTCTTGATCTCTTCTACGATGAATTCTTGGCGCTCCACTGCTTGTTTCCTGACTTTCTGCTTGACGGGCCGCGCATGAGGACAGACGGCAAGATGGTGCTCAATTACTTTCCTGGGAACACCGGGGATGTCAAACGGTTGCCACGCAAACACGTCGACGTTCGCCCGCAGGAAAGCAATGAGCGCGCTCTCCTATTTAGGGTCAAGAGTGGCACCGATGGTGAAGGTACCACCAGTGCCGTCCTCCTTGGCGGACACCTTCTTGGTCTCTGGCGGAGCTGTCATTGTTTTCTTACACTTGCCGGTGGAGATCGATGGTGCGTCCTCGACGGTAGCGCAGCACTACGAAGAGGTGCGCTTGCCGGAGTGGGCACCAGAGCTCTTGCCGGACTTGGTCTTCTTATTCCCCCCGGGAGCTTCAGTGGCAAGTGACTCGCGATCTGTTGCGGCTGCTGCTTCCCGGTAGATCTTGTCGGCGCAGATAAGAGCATCCTTCTTGTCGCCAAGGACAGAGATGACACTTATCGGGCCTGGCATCTTCAGCATGTTGTATGCGTAGTGAGAGGCTGCCATGAACTTGGCGAGTGCTGGACGGCCGAGTATCCCATTGTAAGGCAATGGAAAATCGGCAACGTCAAAAGTGACCCTCTCAGTCCTGAAGTTCAACTCGCCACCAAATTTCACTCGCAACGTGATCTTCCCCTTCGGCTTGCTCCTTCCAGGGTTGATTCCTTGAAATGTGTCGGTCTCTTTGAGCTCGCTGTCAGGGACCTGGAGTTTCCGGAGTACAGCGGAGGAGATCAGGTTCAAGCCGGCCCCGCCGTCAACTAGCATCTTAGTGACCTTGAGGTTGCGGATAGTTGGTGAAACCAACATCGGCAAGCACCCAACCGCAGTTGTGCGATCAGGGTGGTCCTCAATATCAAAGATGATAAGCGTGCTGGACCATTTCAAAAGCTTGCGTGACTCGACAGGTGGTTCTGCCGCATTGACTTCCCGCACCCACTGCTTGAGTTGGCGGTGTGAAGTATGCAGAGAAGCACCGCCGTCAACGCAAAAGACCTCTGTGGCTTTCTGGAACTCCTGCTCACTGGTCTCGACATCATCCATGTCTTCGTCATCATCGTCATCTTCATCCTTGTCGCGGTCGCGGGGAGATCTGTCTCCTTGCCGCTGCTTGGCCTTGCCGTGGCGTCCTCCCCGGCCGGGGCGCTTCGTGCGGGATCCTCCAGCACCTCCTTGGGCCTTCTCCTTGTCGCATCACACGTATTCAGCCTTTTGCTGCTCGACAAGGTGCTCGACCCTCTTGCAGTTCTGGAGGTCATGACCCTTGGTACGGTGGATCTTGCAATATTGCTTGTCAGTGCCGTCCTGCTTGTCGGCGGCCGCCACAGCCTGGCAGTTGTTGCATGCGGCAATCTCCTTGCCGGAGCTGCCAACTTTGGTTTTCTTGGCGCCACCTTCGTTGCCGGACTACTCAACGACTAGCACATCTTTGCCTTTCTTTTTCCTGTTGTTCCGCCGCCTGTTTTTCTTTGCCGGGGCAGCATCCTCACTGTCAGATTCTCCTGCTCCTGTATCCTCTCCTGGGAGTTTCCTCCCTTCCTCAGCACGTGCACACTTGTCGGCCAGGGCATACAGCTCACTGACGTCCCTGATCTTGCACATCACCATCTCCTCCCGCATCCTGCGGTTACGCACTGTCGGGGAAACTGATCGCCCATGAACACCTATGGGACCGGAGCCCCTTTTCGGTACGGCAAGGGAGCGGAGGGTGCATGAAGAGCGGATCGAGGCGTGCACGCAAGCAGTTTACCCAGGTTCGGGCCGCACGGATGCGTAAAACCCTACTCCTGCCTTGGTTTGTATTATGTTCTTGGATCAGGAGCGAGGACAGCTACAGTACTTGTTGCTAGCTACACCGAGCGTGAGAGTGATCGAAGGTCGGAACCTCCTCTACGTTGCGCATGGGCCTCCTTTTATAGGTCAAAGGGGTCACCGACAGGTGGCAACGCAGTTGAGGGTAGAAATGTAAAAACGATAGTAGTTGGAATAGTGTATGCATAGTGCTCTATACCTAACCCTGACGGCAGGGGACAAGGGCAATGAATGCCCGTCGCCGTCACCCCAAACAATGCAAAAAAAGCGTCCGTCAGGGCATCTCCGTTCGCCACGATGGTGGCCTCGTCATCGCAGCTCGCCACCGTGTACCCTAGGCTACACAGCCTTCCGCCACGTGCGCCTGGAAGGGTCCCAGGGCGACGCGTGGGTGGATGAGCTGGAGCGCCGGCACTTAGTGTGAGTTTGCCGCGGCAAGCGCCTTGCCGCGTCCGCCATCTTGTCGCGCCCTGGAGCTTGTCGCTCTCCGGGCCTTGCCGGGACGCGCGGAGTGTCGCGGCAAGTCTCCTGAAATGCCATGCTTGGCCTTCCTGACAAGCTCCTCTTGCCAGGGTCTTGTGCCAAAGGGGTGGTCTTGAGCCTGGAGCGGCCTTCCCGGCAAGCTCCTTTTGCCGGGGCCTTGTCTCTTTAACTTGGATACTTTGTTCTTGAATGGCTTCAAAGGAAACACAGTGGGCCTTGGCGGACGCGCAGCAAGCCCTGCCACGGGACGCTGCGACTGTCCGTGCACAAGTTCGGGATACTAAGGTACCCCTACTTTAGTACACCGACATGCACGTTCTGATGGAACACGCTGATGACCGCGACATGGTGGACATCTGGGATGTTGTGCTGTACACGGCTGAATCTCTGAATGTACTTGCGCAGGGGCTCTCCTTCCTTCTGGGAGAGCGGGTGAAGGTCACTCTCTTGGCCATGAGGTTTGTGGCCGCCTGTAAAGGCGCCAACAAACTGATGGCATAGGTCTGCCCAGGAGGATATAGAGTTGTCCGGCAAGTGCATGAGCTAGGACCTCACGTTGGGCTTGAGCACCAGTGGGAAGTAGTTGGCAAGGATCTTGTCGTCCCGTCCCCTGGCATCTTGCATCGCGATGGTGTAGATGCTGAGGAACTCCGACGGATGCGTCTTGCCGTCGTACTTCTCTGGTACGTCTGGCTTGAAATTCTTCATGCAGGGCCACTGGACTTGCCGCAGCTCACGAGTAAACGCAGGACAACCTACCGCTTACGGCAAGTCGCCTGGTTCCCCTGGCGCATGCATGTCGACAGCGGGCCCAGCGCGCTGGTCTGATTGACGCCGCGCTTCTCTTCAGCGCTCGATGCGAGTACGAGCGTCCTCTTGCTGTCGTTCGTGAAGAACTTGCCGCTGATCGCGACGAGCTCGTGGATCTGATAACGCGATGGAGTCGCTGTCGACGTGGATCCGGCGAGTCAGCAATCTTGGCCTTCGGGGCGGAGAGTGCACGGTGGTTGCACCCCCACCAGTCTTGTCGCCATCGGCTCGTGCCTAGATGACTTGCCACGGCTGCGATGTGCTCGGCTGCCGTGGAGTGTCGCCGTTGGCGAAGCTGATGAGACTCTAAATGGCGGCCCTCCAGTCGTGGATCTT
>LR738715.1:383775815-383823015 GCA_902687465.1 Secale cereale | reverse complement strand
TACGGCAAGTCGCCTGGTTCCCCTGGCGCATGCATGTCGACAGCGGGCCCAGCGCGCTGGTCTGATTGACGCCGCGCTTCTCTTCAGCGCTCGATGCGAGTACGAGCGTCCTCTTGCTGTCGTTCGTGAAGAACTTGCCGCTGATCGCGACGAGCTCGTGGATCTGATAACGCGATGGAGTCGCTGTCGACATGGATCCGGCGAGTCAGCAATCTTGGCCTTCGGGGCGGAGAGTGCACGGTGGTTGCACCCCCACCAGTCTTGTCGCCATCGGCTCGTGCCTAGATGACTTGCCACGGCTGCGATGTGCTCGGCTGCCGTGGAGTGTCGCCGTTGGCGAAGCTGATGAGACTCTAAATGGCGGCCCTCCAGTCGTGGATCTTGTCTGCCGTTGGAGGGTAGTCTAGGAGCAGTTGAGCTCGTGCCAAAGCTTCTGCTGGAGTGGCGGGTAACGGTGGCGAACGGTGTGAGGAGCTGGATATTCTCAGACTTCTAACTATGTTAGAAGGAGCAGTATCCCGTCCAGGCGACCGTGCCTTGCTCGTGCCGGCATATTGGCGTGCATGCTGGTCTTGAGCATTCCGAGATCCACCAGCTCGATCTTGGTCCAGCAAACGTATGGTACCGTGAGTACCATGACGCTGCCGGTCCCGCGCCTCCTGAGAGGGGCGCGGTGCAAGTACGGACGCCGAGGTCTTGGAGTGCGCCCGGTCGTTGTGGGAGTCGACTACGCCGCCGATGGGCAGCGCAGCTTTGTCGATGGACTTGGCGGCACAGTGAGCTCCCTCGTCGATGCCCGTTCTTCCGCCGGTGTCTACCCCACCAGCCGTTTGCTCCGGCGGTGGTGGGATCGACGCGGACGGAGCAGCCGCCTCCGAAGCCTTCTTCTTCGGTGGCATGTCCATGAAGATGATGAAGATCTAGCTCGTGTGAACGCCGGATCAGGTTCACACAACCTCGACGCCCCCGCCCTGGCGCGCCAAAGATGTCGGAGAAACTGATCCACGAACACCTATGGTGTCCGGCGGACCGGGCCCCTTTCGGTTCGGCAGGGGACGGAGATCGCACGAAGAGCAGATCGAGGCGAAGCACACGAGCAGTTTACCCAGGTTCGGGCCGCACGGATGCGTAAAACCCAACTCCTGCTTTGTGGTTTGTATTGAGTCATTGGCTGGGGAGCGCTGAGTGCCACAATACACACGAGCTGCTAACAAGACCGAGCGTGAGTGTTCCTCTGTGTTCGAACCCTCCTCTACGTTGCGCATGGGCCTCCTTTCATATGCTCAAGGGGTCACCGACAGGTGGCAACGTAGACAAGGGTAAAAATGGAAAGGTGTTGTAGTTGGTACAACTACCTGTACAGTGCATCATACCTAACCCTGACGGCAGGGGACAAGAGCATTAAATGCCCGTCTGCGTCGCCCAAACAGTGCAAAAAGGGACCGTCAGGGACGCCACCCTTCGCCACGACGGCAACCTTGTCAGCGTCGCTTGCCACCTCGCACAGCTGGCTGCACAGCCTCCCGCCACGTACGCCTGGAAGGGTCCTAGAGCGACACATTGGCGGATGTGTTGGAGCGTGGGTACAGAGTGGTAGCTTACCGCGGCAAGCGCCTTGCCGCGGTCGTTGTCTTGTCGCGTCCGGGAGCTTGTCGCTCACCGGGCCTTGCCGGGACGCGTGGCGCGTCGCGGCAAGTTCCATGAGATGTCTTGGTTGGCCTTCCCGACAAGCTCCTCTTGCCGGGGTCTTGTGCCTTGAGTGGCCTTCCCGGCAAGATCCTCTTGCCGGGGCCTTGTCCCCTTGGCTTGAATACTTTGTTCTTGAATGGCTCCAAAGGAACCACGGAGGACCTTGGCGGTCACCCGGCAAGCCTTGCCGCGGGGTGCTGCGACTGCCCGTGCACAAGTTCGGGATACTAGGGTAGCCCTACTCTAGTACACCGACAGTAGGGGTCACATGACCCAACACTCAAGTCATACAGTCATATAAGCACAAGCAGAAGCTACATGTCTGAGTACAGACAACTTAGAAAATAAAACATGCTTCGTGTAGCCTGACTATCTACAAGGCCCTTCACAAGCTCCAGATCTCCGTCTGGGTAGCAAGCTACTCGTCGACGTCAACGTCTATGTAGAACCCATCAGAAGGGGCAGGGTTCTCCTCTGCAACAGTTATTAAGCAAACATGAGTACAAAGGTACTCAGCAAGTCTTACAACAGAACCTATCATACATGTAACATTATCAACAGGGGTAGTGGAGTTCATAGCAGAAAGCCAGCTTTGACTCTTGGCTAACCTATACTACAACTCTCAACAGATTGCAAGATATTACTACGTACACGAACCATCGAGGATTCTCTTCCGTCATCCTACGGAAGGGCCATCGACGGCACTCACACTTGTCTTGAGGCTTTTAGTAGTATCCATCAACTTGTCTATGAACTGTAAGAGTAATCAAGTAGTCCGTACCACGAACAACGGCTATTCGAATAGATTGGTAACCCTGCAGGGGTGTACTTCCTCACACATGTTTTCACCACTTAGCGTCTGCACACGACATGTGCTCGGCAGACTTCAAGCGAAAGCCGACGTGGGTGTAGACCACGACCTAACCAACCACTCAAGTCTCTCGTCCAGGTTTATGTCCTATTTGGGTTCCATCCGTGGGGAGATCCGGCCGGGGTGTCGCTCACGGCCCCAAACAATGTGTACAGGGTTCCCGAGTCACCAAACGGGCAACCAGTACACCGTGCCACGTACCTGTCGCATCACAGCCCACCCCGAGGGTCAGCGCTGTGCACGACCACCAGTAAACTACAAACACCAGAAACTAGTTGCAACTCCTGGATAGAGAACATGGGCAGTCAGTAAGTCGAGCGGGGTCATATTTCAGGGCCTAATGTGTGGTAGTAGCTGTAACTTGAACCACACATACAGATCTCTAGTCCTATGGTCGGTTCCAATGAAACAACCCACCACGTACTCCTACATGGCCTTTCATCGATACCTTTACCAAACATGTTCCACACTTCCCTCTCTTTACCGATATGATCGTTTCACTCTGATCCATCACCCAGATGAACCAGACCTGACACAACTCTAAGCATAGTAGGCAACATAAACAAATAGCATGGTGGATCACACATCACATGGCTCAATCAACTCCTACACATGCTAGTGGGTTTCAACTATTTAATGTGGCAATGACAGGTCATGCAAGGGAATAGGGTTCAACTACCGCAACAAGTAGCAGTTCACACGATGTTGCCTTAATGCTGTAAAATAGAGCAGGAGCGAGAAGATGGGTTTATATCGGAATGATCAATGATTTCTTGCCTGACAGAGTGGTTGTCGGGTACTGCTCTTCAGCTGGATACGCAGAAGTATCCTCGGGAGCAGGACCTAACACGGAGAATATTGGCGATACAATCAATAAGCAAACAAATGCAACAATATGATGCATGCTCATGATATGGCAAGATGCATGTGTTTTGGGCTAATGCAACTATAACCAAAAGGGTTTGAGCCCAATTGAATCAAAGATTCAAATTGAAACTCAAACTATTATTTATTTAAGTGCATTATCATTTTTTAGAGTATACAGCAAGGATAACTTGCTCAAACATGCATGAAACCAGTGCCATTGGAAAGATTGGATTTTTCTGATCAATTTTTATATATAAATCTTTTCCATCTGAGCTATTGTTGAATTTATATGATTTTTTGAAGTTTAAAGCATTTTCTAGAATTTCCTGAATTGTTTTTAAATCAAATAATCCCAGAAAATCCTTTACTGCATCAGCATGACATCATGCTGACGTCAACAAGTCAACAGACCTGACCAGGTCAAACCTGACTGGTGGGTCCCTCATGTTAGTGTCTCTGGAGCTAATTCCGGTCAAAACTAGAGTTGACTGGGTTTGACTAAGCAAAGGGGCCCATTGTCAGTGACTGTGGTGGTTAATCTAATTACTGTTAGGTCCTAATTAACAGGCCACGTCAGCCCGCCGGAGTTTGGCCGGCGGCGACCATTTCGCACGGCGGTGACTCGTCGGAATCCTTGTTCCGGCGACCATTTGTCACGCGGATGGGCTCTATGTGCTCCTGGTGATGCACCGCATCCAACGGTGCCACTGGTTGGTCGATTGGTCGCCGGAGTCGACGACGACGAGCTCGTCCGCGGCGGCGCTCGCACGGAGTTGGCGGGGACGGTGTTGTGGTGCAAGCTAGGAGAAGTTAGAGCTGGCATTAGCCTGTTGGTGATCTACTGATCCTAATGGCGTGCTCAGCTGCGAGGCACGGTGCCTGTGGCCACGGCGCTGAGGTGGCCGGCGGCGGTGAGCTACGGTCAGCAAGGGGGCGGCGGCTACAATGCGTAATCGAGCCCGTGGAGAGAGGGGTTCGAAGCGTGAGCTCACAGCGGTCGCAGAGGGCGTCGAAGCGGGCTCGGGGGAGGTCGGACGGCGACATACTGGCGGCGGCGATCTCCGGTGCCGAAGGTTGAAGACGACGGCGGGGAGGGTGTTGCAGGGCTTCTGGCGTCGTGCGCGTCGGTCGGGAGCTTCGGGGCGATGCGGCGGAGCTAATGGTGCGTCGGGGAGGCGAGGGAGTGCCGTAGGGCGCAGTGGCAGCGATCAGCGGCGACGAGCTCGCTCGGTGGAGCTCGGCGGAGGGGAGAGAGGAGGGGAAAGACATGGGCGAGAGAGGAAATGGTCGAGGGGGTCTGCGTGGCGTCGTCCAGGTCCGTCCAGAGGGTCGAAGGGCCAGCCAGGCAGGCAGGAGGTGGCCGGCGCGTCGGCGGCGCTCGCCACAGAGCTGCTTCGTGCGCTGGCACGGCAAAGAAGACGGGGATGCCCCTGGTGGGCTGGGCCGTCTGGGACAGCAGGTAAGTGGGCTCAGGTAAGTCTGCTTTTTCTATTTTTTCTATTTACTTTCTGTTTCATTTCTTTTGCAACTTTGTTGAATTGAATAAAATGCCAGAACATTTATATAACTCATAAAACTAGTCATGCCCACTGTATATAATATGAACAGTATGGAACATTTTAGTTTATGATTATTTGGGCACATAAAATATTTTATATAATTTAAATGACCAAATGCAAATACCATATGAATTAATCCAGAGACCTTGGATGTCCTAGAAAATTGTGCACCATTTTTGGCAGAGGTTTAAGACCAAGGCAGAAATGATGAACATTTTTGAAGGGCATTTTGGGTACATTGGAAAAGATTTTAACAAACCCTAGTTGTTAGAAGAGGGGTGCTGGGGCTTCTGTCATTCCCATTTCAAGTTTCTTTGGAGAGTAAACATGATGCACACTCTAGCTAGTCCTAATGCAAACACTGACTAGGGATGTGACAACTCTGCCGCCGGCGAGCGCCGGCGTATGGCGTCCGGTGCCGCTGTCGTCTGTCGTCCAGAGGTAGACGACGACGGGTGGCGAGTGGGCCACGTGGGGCCCGCACGTCTGCGGGTCGACGCTGGGCCCGTGCTGTTTAAGTGAAGGCGCCCCAAGATTTCTACCTTCCCCGCAGGGAAGCCTATTTCTCAAAACGCGCCTTCGACATCGCTCAAGCGCACGCGTGGGCGTGCAGCTGGGCCGGCCCAGTGCGCTGTGGCGCTCTGCTGCGCTCTGTGTGTAGTATAGGTATAACCCTTTCCCTTTTTCTTTTTCTTTTTCTTTTTCTGTAAACTTCAAAAATCCATAAATAATTCAAATGAACTCCAAATTTGATGATTAAAATTTCTAGTAGTTCATAAAATCATGCTCTATCACATGGTGCAACATGCACATTTTTCGAGAAACTTTTCCTTCACAAATAGTATCAAAATGTCATTATTCCATTTTCTGTGATGAACTTTAGAAAATCAGAGAGAGCTCAAATTTGATCCAAATGCAGTGGTTGAAATTCATAGGTGCTTGTCATATCCAAACTTAGTTTTGGAACATTTTTATTAATACTTTCTGTACCCCACCAAATAATGAGCCATTTCTTCATATTTATCAACTTTGCAAAATCCTAGGGAATTCATTTGAACTCCAAACCCAGTGAAACCAACTCCTAGATGCTTCTAAAATCATGATATGTTTAATAGGTGCCTTTGCTCTTTGTTCAAAAATATATTTCTGTACACTTCTTTCAAATCCATAAACCCCTTGATTCCATCATATTGAAATGTGCCAAACCATCCATTCATCATACTCCAATGAAACCACCTTGGTTATTTTTCATATGACCAGAGGTATCCTAGAAAAGTCCAACTCCTATTTTTAGAGCACTTTTATTTTTGCTTTGTTGTGTTGCTTATTATGATTGTTTCCCTCGTTAGTTGACGAAATAAACAGAGTACTCAGAGATGGACCAGAAGGTTTGAAGACTCGGAAGGACAAGGCATGCAACCCTTTGACCATGTCCGAGAAACCTTTTTATGCATGTCTCATAGCACCTTATTATCAATGCATCGCAATCATGTTGAGGTGGAGACCACTTTGGTTGCTACCTTTGTTACTTACTATTGAAACTTGCATCAAGCATGACCCTACCTTCCTATGATGGTTATGTGGGTGGGAGTAGTTAGGTTGCGATAATAGTGGCTACGCAAATGGGACGGGTATATGCATGGTGACAGAGGTAGAGTACTTTCAAAAGACTTTTCGAAAACCCCGTCGGGTGCCACTTATGCCCGAGGGAGATGGTGAGATGGGTACCCACTTGATGATGAAGTGGTGTACCGAGGCAAGTGTGTGTGTTGTTTTGAAAACGGATTGGTTTAAGTTGCGACCGTTATTCCAACCTTACATGCGCAACCGCTCTACCCTTATATCGGAAAGGTCATTATTGATTACCTAGGCCGATACTAGCATGGTGCCCACATTACTAGTGACGGGGGTGACATGAGGTCACTCTTGGGATGGGGTCGCGCTTGGATAGGCGGCCATGACTGTCTTTACAGCGCACCGGACACACCGTTGGTACCTCGTGCTTGTGGTATGTGATGAATATGGGAGCGAGGCTCCAAAATCTTAAGATGTGAAATGTGGGGCACGGGGGTTGCAACCAATCGAGTGGACTCCATATTAGTGTCGCCTAGGGAAAGATAGTGATCGGGTGCTTACCCCAGGTACTTGAGGTACCGCGGGTCGTGGATGTCACGGAAGTTCCCCGGATCTAGTGGGTAAAGTGTGCAACCTCTGCAGAGTGTAAAACTATTCGAATAGCCGTGTCCACGGTCAAGGACAGTTGGGTAACCGCTCTTGGGCTACGTCCAATGTTTGCGAAACCTGGTGTGTGTGTATGTGAGGAAACAACACGGTTCAGTGATATTGATGGTGTGATTCTTGAGGAAGTCACAATGAGCTTGAGCATGAGTTGATTACAACTCTTTCTCGATAATGATGTCTGTAACCTCCTGATACTTGTTGCAGACACATGCATGCCCTTGTTATATGTTGATCATGTTTGCATATGAAAAACTAGCTTTCCGCAAAACTGCCAATTAGCAGTAGAGCCTTTTATAATTATTCTGTCATCACACTTGGGTTGCTTGCGGGTACATTCAAAGTACTCATTGGCTTGCCACTGGTTATTTTATTGGCCAGGCATGAGAGAACAGGATATGATGAAGATTTCTTGGTGACGAGCATGCAAGCTAGGACGCTTCCCAGTCAGAATGCCTGTAGGGTTAAGGAAGATGGCATGGGTCCAAGTTGTTATTGAAGATCTCCGCTGCCATGATAATACTCAAGACTTGACCTTAATGGTCCTATTTCTGTAATACGGTATGTAAGGAAGTAAGACTCTTGTTATTCAGCTTCTGTGTGTTCAGTGAGCATTGATCTCTGGGATCACTGTACACGTGCATTCGGTGATCCCGACTTATGAGTCGGGGTCCCCACAGAGCTGGTATCAGAGCCATCCTGACTGTAGGAAGCCTTAGTTAGCATGGTCGTTAGTTAGGGTAAAATAATTTTCAAAACTATTACTAGTTTTCAAAACTATCTATACTTCTCTTCCCTTCTCAGTTTTTCGAAAACTAGGCTATACTTAATCTCTTCCCCCTTCAAAACTGTTGGTCGCTAGAACCCTTATGCCCCTGACCACTGGATTTTCTGTAATCCTCGTGGAGTGCACCTTGCCAAACACTCACCCGCCACTTCTGCACGCAAGATTGGCGACACCACGACAAGACAATACCAACAGAAAATACATCCTCGAGGAATGAGGACATGAAGATCGAGAAGATGGTGACACCCTTGACAGTGCCCCAGGATGATGCAACATTGGCCTACGATAACCAGGGTATAGGTTATGCAAGATCATGATATACCTCGCTAATAGAGTAACCTTGTCACTACCGTTGTTATGTCGGCAACCACCGGTGGATGAGAACCTCGCCATTTGGTCCGCCTCACTTTAGTGATGCAGGAAAAACAGTTCTCTTCGTCCCCCGCTCTTGGTGTCGATGTTGTCATCAACATAACCGACATGTTGAACCTCTACTATGCCTTGATTGATATCATTGCATAAAGGATTGCCTACATGGTACCCTCGACGCCCCAAAAGGCACAAGGGATCATCATGATTAAAGAAACAAGAGAAGACAAGTCAACGCCAGCTGCAAGGAGACACCTTCACCGCATCACCTCATCAGGCGAGAAGTTGTTGAAGATTCTCCAGGCTCAACCCGGATCGTTTGTCAAACAACTACAAGGGACATAGCAACACCTGTGGAAAACTCAGAAGACTGCACGAGGCACAAGTCATGACTTCTGAGTCCGAGAACCCCTAGGGTAGGCTGAGTCGTGTACCCCCTATGCACAGTCGAGTCCGTGTGATGGTTCGAATAGAACCATGATTGTGTGTTGCTTGATTTTATTTGTTTGTGTTTTGATATAGTCGCACTTTTGCCCTAGGTAACAAGTGCATGGCTATATCATCTTCCTTGCCTTGTTTCTTCTGTTACATTCTTTTTGCACCTATTTGTTTGCACCTGCACTATAGAACCCCCTTTAGGCATTTCCCTCCTTTTGTGCTACTTTTCCCTCTCTTCTATCTCCTCGACAGAAGACCAGCAAGACAAGAAGTACCAAGGATTCCAACTCGGCAACCGGCTAACAATGAAGACCTCTGCTACAACCTCCACGACCAAGTGCAACCCCGTGAAGTTATGTTTAAACCTCCAGGCTAGAGACCCATTCCTAGACCCTTTGAGACTTCATGAGACACTCTAGCACGAATCCTTAACCATGAGCTTAACCCATAGAATTGCAAGAGAACCAGTTAAGCCTCTGCAACCTTGCACAACACTGGGTTCGTAATGGAACTAGTAGACATAGTGAGTGAGCATATTTTCATCCTAATATAGCACAAGAACTGACGATGCCATAGATAGACCAATTTGAGGATATAAGAGAGATTACTGGGTTGTGAGGTTTTCATGTTGGTGGGACCATGACTTTGGGGAAGCATGTAGGAATTCTCGTCGGGCATGAGATTTGGATTCAAGTAGGTGATTCTGGTTGGGTATAGATGCTAGATATGTCTGCATGGTTCGGAGTAAATTGGATTTAGACCGATGATCCTGATCATGATACCATGCTTCTCGATGGACAATAAACTAGGAGATTGGATTATTTGTCGGAGTTGATTTAGGGATCCATATAAGCACGACCTTGGAGTTGACTTGACCCGGATGCTGGGAATTTGGTGGACTTACTATCGTGATGCAGAGTCCTTCCAAGTATTTGGATATTATAGCGACTTGAGATCTTGTGGAACACCGTAGACATCGGATTTGTAGAATTGTTGGATTATGTGGTGATTGATGGAAATTACCGGGCTATTGGAGTTGACCTATAGGAAGGAAACGAAATCTTGGAGTGGCATATGACGTGTCCTTAGAATAGAGATGCATTATCGTGAGCCTTGCAAGAATAGATTGAGTGCTTGGATTGTGGTGTTTAACCCAAGCTTAGCAGCATGCATGATCTACCCATGGATTTTAGGGGTAGACATACATATGGATTTGGGGATCGTAGACAAGTACAATTTTGTTAGTCCGCCTCTTGAGAGTCATGAGGTTATGTATGGCATGAGTGGTGATTGAAGTTGGTCTATGCGAGAAGATGTTTTTTCGTTGGGAGTTTTAGATAGAGCTATTGGCATCTCAGAAACCGTGCTTAAGGATAAGATAATAAACGTTCACTCACTCACTAGAATCCTTGAAACCCTTAAGCCCCACCAAGCCACAACCCGGTCAGATCCCGACCACGGGCCTTGGCTCTAAGTCGGGAAGGCCTTTGCAAATACTCAACAGAGACCACCACCAATACCACAGCCTACCTTGCGTACCCCATAGACTTCATGGAGTACTTGGACAAGTTAGTTGTCATCTTTATTTGGCAACACACTTGACTACCCGAAGACGAAGGGAGAGTTGTGCAGCTAGTTAGAAGACTATTGAAAGCCGACATGTCATGAAGGAAGAACTACACCGACCACCGTCGTCAAGAAGTAAACTCCTGCGTCAAAGACCGGGCGTATCTGCAAACCACTCCTCTCGAAGGGACCGAGCATTTCCGTGTCGAAGGGACGCTCATACCAAGATTTATCGGCCTTCTTCAAGACCACTGTAAGACAAATAGTAGACGGCTCCCAGCTAGATTTACGACCTGAGATACCCACCGTACACCAAATATTCCACGGGTCACCATTCTGGAAGTACTTCTTACTTCCTAACTAGCCCGGTACCCACAAGGACATAGATCGCCGAGCCTTTGACAACTAACCCAACCTAACCTATGCAAGAGACCCCTCAGCAACCTGCATCAAAGGCAGCAAGTGAGAAGCCACACCACCAAGTACTTGAAGATTCCATGGAGCACCACCCGGAAGCAGAACCAACAAGAAGAAGTGAAGACTACCCCGTATCCAAGACTCCGTATTCCTTTCCACGCCTAGTCTGGGAATCTCGGGGACGAGATTCTTGTAAGGGGGGTAGGTCTGTCACACCTTGATTTTCATGCCACATTGCTTAAGTTATTAATCATGCTAAAATGTTGTTTAACAAAAACTTTTTAGTGTTTTTGATCTTGCTTGACTGGTTTTATATCTGTTGTTTGCTAGTGCTCTAAAAATCAAATAAATCCTCCAACTCTTGTACTTCATCTCCTTGATCCAAAACCTTTTCCCAATGATCATGCCATGTGTATAGAATAGTATAGTATTTTCTTATAAACATATTTTGGCCAAATAGTATTTTCTAAAATTAGTTTTCCAAAAACCCCTGAATTGAGGTTTGCACTGCAAGTACCTTATTTAGGGTGTGAAAAATCTTTCAAAAAGTGTATTTGAATCCTATTAGGTATAGGACTCCCATAAACCACAAAATTATAATTTTAAAAGTTATTTTTATATTTTATTTAAAAGCTTTTTCTTAAGGCCAGAAATGGTCTTTA
This sequence comes from Secale cereale, assembly GCA_902687465.1. Classification (NCBI taxonomy): domain Eukaryota; kingdom Viridiplantae; phylum Streptophyta; class Magnoliopsida; order Poales; family Poaceae; genus Secale; species Secale cereale. Next base: position 383,811,552 of record LR738715.1, on the reverse strand, counting down.
ATAGGGAAAAATTATTTAATTATTTCAAAAATATTTGCCAAAATTCAGGGAAACTCATAGGACATATATTGTCCATATATAAGAGTTTCAACACATGGTCATGTTCAAAATATTGGACAAAATCTTCATTAACCCTTTCTGGATATTTCAAGCTTTTGAAATATTCACAAAGGAAATATTCTCCAAACATTCCAGGGAAATTCTATCATGTCAAATATGACATATTTGATGATCTTACAAAGCCTCATGCCTTGAAGATCAAGGAAACATCATCTAATCCCCTCAAAACCATTTCTGTCCATTTTGAAGTTTGAGCAACTTTACATTGACAAACTTGTCCAAATGCTCTAAAACTCGGTGAACATGCTAAAATGAAGTAATTATGCATCTATGTCAAATGGCACAAGTTTTGGAGAAGGACAACTTGACCTAAGTGCCCCAAAACCCTTTCTGACCAGATCCAAACTTGAACAACTCTACATTGCCAACTTTTTACTTGGGGCCTTAATTTTTGTGGACATGTTCACAACCCCAAATGATGACACTACACCAAGTGGTGCATCAAGGGGAGACGATTTGCTTAACTTAATCTTGGAAAATCCATTTCTGTAGATTTCTAGGGTTTACAAAAGTTGCATTGGCAACTTTGCCCAAATGAGCTCAAATTTGGTGGAAGGGCCTAAATGTATGTGCCATTTCATCATGTTAAGTCTCATATCAATTGGAAGTCATTTGCTTGCCCAAAACTACATCAAACACCTTCTGCCATTTTTCCAAAACCATTGTTTTGACCCCTTTCACTATTCCCCTTTACCTCAAATTCTTACCACGGGTAAACCTGATCACCTTCTACCTCCAGGAACTCCTTCTCCTCCACAGCTCAATGATTGAGGGGTGAAAACCCCATTTTTACTCTTCAGGACAGTAGCTTTCTCCTCCTCTTTCACCTCCCTCCTCACTCCAGTGGCTCTCCATGGCATCCAAGACCACCTCCCTATATTTTACTAGTCCCTCTACCCCCTAGACACAATTGGCCACACCCTGGACGCTAGAGCAATGCCATGGCATGCAATTGCCGCGCTCTGGAGCGCGCTACAGTGCCCTGGCGCTCTGTAGCCACCCCCAATCAGGAACACCCGACCACCTCGGGCCTTCCCCTCGTGTCCCCCGAGGCCGCCTCGACGTCCGTGACATGCAGACCTGTCGGCCCTATCCTCCCTTGGTCTCCTTCTCCCTGCACAAGCTCGCCCGAGCGCGTCCGTGGACGCTGCCCATGGTGCACCGCGGCCACGCCTATATAAGGCTACCCAAAGCACTACTCTGGCCTCTCCACGATCTCCCTCATCCCAGCAACCTCACGGACATCCTCCTCCTCTCTCCCATGCATTATTTCCCCTCCTGATTCCGCCATTGGCGCCGCGGTCCCCCGCTCGAATTCGAGCTCTCCAGCCCTCCCCTCCTCTCCTTCGGAGCCTCCGAGCTTCCTCGGAGTCTCCGCAACCTTCCGCCCTCATCAACCCTCCGTGGAGGCTTCGCAGCTCGAAGCCTAGTGTTGGAAGCCCATCTCGGTTGCGAGCAAGATGGCGACCGTTCTGGGGCTCCCCAGCGCCCTCCGTCGGCGGGAACAGCACCGGCGTTTTCTACCGGTCTCAGCGGTGGTCCGAGCTCCGCCTGAGGAGGCTCATGCCGCCGGCGAGCACCGGCGTATGGCGTCCGGTGCCGCTGTCGTCTGTCATCCAGAGGTAGACGACGACGGGTGGTGAGTGGGCCACGGGGGGCCCGCACGTCAGCGGGTCGGCGTCGGGCCCGCGCTGTTTAAGTGAAGGCGCCCCGAGATTTCTACCTTCCCCGCAGGGAAGCGTATTTCTCGAAACGCGCCTTCGACATCGCTCAAGCGCACGTGTCGCCGTGCAGCTGGTCCGGCCCAGTGCGCTGTGGCGCTATGCTGCGCTCTGTGTGTAGTATAGGTATAACCCTTTCCCTTTTTTCTTTTTCTTTTTCTATAAACTTCAAAAATACATAAATAATTCAAATGAACTCCAAATTTGATGATTCAAATTTCTAGTAGTTCATAAAATCACGCTCTATCACATGGTGCAACATGCACATTTTTCCAGAAACTTTTCCTTCACAAATAATATCAAAATGTCATTATTCCATTTTCTGTGATGAACTTTAGAAAATCAGAGAGAGCTCAAATTTGGTCCAAATGCAGTTGTTCAAATTCCTAGGTGCGTGTCATACCCAAACTTAGTTTTGGAACATTTTTATTAATACTTTCTGTACCCCAGCAAATAATGAGCCATTTCTTCATATTTATCAACTTTGCAAAATCCTAGGGAATTCATTTGAACTCCAAACCCAGTGAAACCAACTCCTAGATGCTTCTAAATCATGATATGTTAAATAGGTGCCTTTGCGCATTGTTCAAAAATATATTTCTGTACACTTCTTTCAAATCCATAAACCCCTTGATTCCATCGTATTGAATGTGCCAAACCATCCATTGATCATACTCCAATGAAACCACCTTGGTTATTTTTCAATTGACCAGAGGTATCCTAGAAAAGTCCAACTCCTATTTTTAAAGCACTTTTATTTTTGCTTTGTTGTGTTGCTTATTATGATTGTTTCCATCGTTAGTTGATGAAATAAACGGAGTACTCGGAGATGGACCAGAAGGTTTGAAGACTCGATAGGACAAGGCAAGCAGCCCTTTGACCATGTCCGAGAAACCTTTTTATGCATGTCTCATAGCACCTTATTATCAATGCATCGGAATCATGTTGAGGTGGAGACCACTTTGGTTGCTACCTTTGTTACTTACTATTGAAACTTGCATCAAGCATGACCCTACCTTCCTATGAGGGTTATGTGGGTGGGAGTAGTTAGGCTGCTATAATAGTGTCTACGCAAATGGGACGGGTATATGCATGGTGACGGAGGAAGAGTACTTTCAAAAGACTTTTCGAAAACCCCGTCGTGTGCCACTTATGCCCGAGGGAGATGGTGAGATGGGTAACCACTTGATGACGAAGTGGTGTACCGATGCAAGTGTGTGTGTTGTTTTGAAAACGGATTGGTTTAAGTTGCGACCGTTATTCCAACCTTACATGCGCAACCACTCTACCCTTATATGGGAAAGGGCATTATTGATTACCTAGGCCGATACTAGCATGGTGCGCGCATTACTAGTGACGGGGGTGACATGAGGTCACTCTTGGGACGGGGTCACGCTTGGATAGGCTGCCATGACTGTCTTTACAGGGCACCGGACACACCATTGGTACCCCGTGCTTATGGTATGTGATGAATATGGGAGCGAGGCTCCAAAATCTTAAGATGTGAAATGTGGGTCACGGGGGTTGCTACCAATCGAGTGGACTCCATATTAGTGTCGCTTAGGGAAATATAGTGATCGGGTGCTTACCCCGGGTACTTGAGGTACCGCGGGTCGTGGATGTCACGGAAGTTCCCCGGATCTAGTGGGTAAAGTGTACAACCTCTGCAGAGTGTAAAACTATTCGAATAGCCATGTCCACGGTCAAGGACAGTTGGGTAACCGCTCTTGGGCTACGTCCAATGTTTGCGAAACCTGGTGTGTGTGTGTGTGAGGAAACAACACGGTTCAGTGATATTGATGGTGTGATTCTTGAGGAAGTCACAATGAGCTTGAGCATGAGTTGATTACAACTCTTTCTCGATAATAATGTCTGTAACCTCCTGATACTTGTTGCAGACACATGCATGCCCTTGTTATATGTTGATCATGTTTGCATATGAAAAACTAGCTTTCCGCAAAACTGCCAATTAGCAGTAGAGCCTTGCATAATTATTCTGTCATCACACTTGGGTTGCTTGCGAGTACATTCAAAGTACTCATTGGCTTGCCACTGGTTATTTTATTGGCCAGGCATGAGAGAACAGGATATGATGAAGATTTCTTGGTGACGAGCATGCGAGCTAGGACTCTTCCCAATCAGAATGCCTGTAGGGTTAAGGCAGATGGCATGGGTCCAAGTTGTTATTGAAGATCTCCGCTGCCATGATAATACTCAAGACTTGACCTTAATGGTCCTATTTGTGTAATACGGTATGTAAGGATGTAAGACTCTTGTTATTCAGCTTCTGTGTGTTCAGTGAGCATTGATCTCTGGGATCACTGTACACGTGCATTCGGTGATCCCGACTTATGAGTCGGGGTCCCCACACGAACCTGGGTAAAGGAACCGTGTCCTGACTGTTAAATCCGCTCTTCTCTCAACCCTGCGCCCCGCAACCGTAGTAGGGATTCTTGTGATCCCATAGGTGTCGATCCAAATACACCGACATCTTTGGCGCACCAGGTAAGGGGTGCGCAGTTGTGAGAATCGTCTTTGGCAGTCAGTTCAACGCCTCTTCATCGTCATGGCGCCCAAGAAGAAGACGACGGTGGCGGTTGGCTAGTCAGAAGCCGGACAGCCTGTCCCGACGTGGGCAAGTAGAGGACCGGTCGCGGAAAGAACCCGGGGCGCTGCTCGCGAACACCAACGACGCCGCAGCAGCCGGAGCTTGGGAGGTGGTGATGCTTGTGCGCCTGGTAACGAGCCACACACCGCCAGTTCCAGAGATGGAACCCGGCCCTCCGCGGGTGGCGCGAGGCCTTCCATGGTCACTGCCGCATCACCGAAGGGGATGCAAGGATCTCCAGAACTCCCACGCCGGCACCAACAATGCGCTCTTCTCAAGCAGCGCGCGATGAACGGCGTTGTCACCCTGAAGATCCCGGGCGTCGCCATGGGATGAGCCCCGAGCGCCACTCCCGGGACGTAGAAGACCTGCCCGCCCGCCGAAGTGCTGGTAAAGACGTTAGGTGACCGCGGGATCGTTATGGAGCTCCCCCTGACACGGTCAGGGGTCGAAGCGCGTCACGGTCCGTGCAGGTTTCGCTACCGTTGACACCAGCCGAAGCCTTGGCGCGCGCACAGTTGCTCCTCGACTTTCCTCCCGTTACGGGGAAACTCGACGAATGGAGAGCCACCATCCGAAGCCTTGTCGTAGTCTCCTACAAGGATGATCTAAATCCAGCTGAGTTCCCAGGTCGACGCTCCGATGGAGTCCCACGCACCGGCGGCGGGAGAGCCGGCAGCGCCGTGGCTACGGTGCATTCGCCTCCTCCTCGCCCGGTACCGCATGCGTCGACTCGTCGAGACATCGCGGGCGACGCCATCTCCATAGCGTCGTCCGACCCACGGACCCGCGGCAACCAACGTCAAGTTCTTCAGGAGCGAGCTCATGAAGACGCTCGAACCACCATCGAGCGCCGGCGCGAAACGCGCCACTAGTCAGACAGGCGAACAGGGCCTGCTGCAGACCGGCCGACACCGGAGAGCCCTGGGGGTCTACCTTACGAGGTAGGCTGTCCAGCTTTCACCCGTGAGCTGCGGCAGTTCCAGTGGCCCTCTCACCGCACATTCAAACCTGACATTGGCGAGAAGTACAACGACAAGACCCACCCGTCGGAGTTCCTCAGCATCTACACCATCGTGATGCAAGCTGCCGGGGCCCGCGACGATAAGGTGCTTGCGAATTACTTTCTGTTGGCTCTTAAACCTAACGCCATGTCGTGGTTGATGCACTTGCCAGTAGACTCTATTTCCTCATGGTCCGACTTGTGCCATGAGTTTGTTGGCGCCTTTACCGGAGGCCACCAAGCCCATGGCCAAGCGAGTGACCTGCATGTCATTCCCTAGAAGGAAGGCGAGAGTCTGCGCAAGTACATACAGAGATTCAGCCGGGTATAGTACAATATCCCCGATGTTCACCCTGCCGCCATCATCAGCGCGTTCCACCAGAACGTGCGCAACCGCAAGATGCGCGAAGAACTGGCGATGACCAAGGTGAAGGATGTGGCGGAACTCTACGTTCTTGCTGACAGATGTGCCCGGGCTGAAGAGGGAAGGAAGTACCCCGGCGAAGGCGCTGGTGCCAAAACCGACTCTTCAGACGAGGATACTACCGCCCCGGCGAAGAAGGGCCGGCACCGTAACATGAAGCGCAAGGGGAAGGCCCTGCTTGCCGTCGAGGGATCTGACGACACCGGCTCCACTAAGAAAACCAAGGCGGGTGACCCTGGCAAGGAAATTGCCGGGTGTGTCGCATGCTGGGCTTTGGCGGCTGCCGAGAAGCCAGGAAACTCCGGCAAGCGATACTGCAAGATCCATCGCACCAAAGGCCATGATCTCCAGGATTGCCACCAGGTTGAGCTCCTTGCTGAGAAGCAAAGGGCTGAATACGAGAGGCGGGACAAGGAGAAGGGCCAAGATGGCGCTGACGGGTCCAGCAAGAAGCGTGACGGCCAAGCAGGCCATCGCGGCAAGGAGAAACATCATGAAAGGCCCGCCCGGGGCCGCGACAGAATACCTAAAGACGACGATCACGAAGAGGACGACGAGTCCGGCGGCCAAGAGTTTCAGAAGGCTACGGACGCCATGTGCATCGATGGTGGCGCCTCGCTGCATGCTTCTCACCGCCAGCATAAAAAGTGGGCGCGTGAGATTATTGCAGCGGAGCAATCGTCCGGTGCCCAAAAGCCGCTGAAATGGTCCAACACACCTATCATCTTTGACGCCGAGGATCACCCTAATCGCACTACTGCGGTCGGGTGTTTGCCATTGTTGGTTTCACCGACAATACGCAACCTCAAGGTGACTAAGATGCTAGTTGATGGCGGGGCCGGTCTGAACCCACTTTCGCCCACCATGATCGAGAAGCTACAAGTTCCTGATGGAGACCTCGAAGAGACAGGTGCGTTTCAGGGGGTTAGCCCAGGGAGGAGTCAACCGAAGGGGAAAGTCACGCTGCCCATGACTTTTGGAAGTGATCTGAACTACAGGACAGAGATGATCGTGTTCGATGTTGCCAAGATCCACCTGCCTTACAATGGGATCCTTGGTCGTCCAGCACTGGCCAAGTTCATGGTAGCATCACACTATGCCTACAACACCCTGAAGATGCCGGGGCCCAAGACGATCATCACCATCCACTCCGATAAGAAAGATGCACTGATTTGCGCTGACCAATTGTACCAGCAAGCAGTTGCAGCAACTGCCGCTACGGGGGCACTTGCTCCTGCCACTGGAGCCCCGGGAGGGAAGAAGAAGAAGACCGGCGAGACCTCGGGCACCCACTCCGGCAAGCACACCACTTCGGAGTGCTGTGCTCCCGTCGAGGACATGCCAGAGAGCTCCACCGGAAAGAAGAAGACCGGTGAATCTTCAGACGCCCACTCCGGCAAGAGCACCTCTTCGGAGTGTCGCACTCCCGTCGAGGACATGCCAGAGGGCTCCACCGACAGAAACAAGAGATCCAGGGCCACACCGCCGGGAACCAAGAAGGTTTCTGTCAAGGAGGATGGCACGGGAGGGGCTTTTACCATAAGCTCCGCCCTTGACGACAAATAGGAAGACGTGCTCGTCACCTTCCTGCGGGTGAATGTCGACGTGTTTGCCTGGCAAGCATCCAACATCCCCGGCGTTCCTAGGGAGGTGATTGAGCACCACCTTGTTGTTTGTCCTCGTGCGCGGCCCGTCAAGCAGAAGGTCAGGAACCAAGCTTTGGAACGGCAAGAGTTCATCACCGAGGAGATCCGGAAACTAGAAGCTGCGGGTTTGGTAAGAGGGGTGCTCCACCCAACGTGGTTGGCCAATCCAGTGGTAGTGCGCAAGGCAAATGGGAAGTGGAGGCTGTGTATTGATTACACAAATATCAATAAAGCTTGTCCCAAGGACCCCTTCCTGTTGCCGCGCATAGACCAGATTGTTGACTCCACGGCAGGGTGTGACCTGCTGTCATTCCTCGATGCCTACTGCGGCTACCACCAGATCTTCATGTCAATAGAAGACGAAGAGAATACAACATTCATCACCCCATGTGGTACGTAATGTTTCGTACGAATGCCTTTCCGGTTGAAGAGTGCTATCTCAACGTAGAAATATGGAGGCAGTCGTATTCTCTTTCCGGTTGAAACTGCCCCTGCGGCTATCGTAACGTTTGCAAGGGCAGTCCAGATTGGCTTTGAACCCCAACTCCATAGAAATATGGAGGCTTATATGGATGATATAGTGGTCAAAACCAAGAACAAGGCAACCATTGTACCGAATTTACAAGAAACATTTGTAAACCTGCGCAAGATCAACCTCAAGCTGAACCCTGAGAAGTGCGTCTTCGGCGTCCCGTCTGGCAAGCTTCTTGGGTTCTTTGTGTCGCAGCGTGGAATAGAAGCCAATCCGGACAAGACCAAAGCTATAGAGCAGATTGAAGCGCCCAGACGGGTCAAGGATGTGCGTCGGCTTGCTGGCTGCGTTGCCGCCATGAGCAGATTCATTTCCAAGTCTGCCGAGCGCGCCCTTCCCCTTTTCAAGATTTTGAAAAAGGCAGGCCCAATGGAGTGGACGCCAGAAGCCGAAGCAGCATTACAAGATCTGAAAAGGTATCTTTCCTCCACGCCAATACTAGTTGCGCCTAGACCACAAGAACGGTTGCTGCTATACTTAGCGGCAACAAACCAGGTGGTCAGCGCCGCACTAGTGGCGCAGAGAGAAATCGATGATGAGGTGATAGCATCAACAGAGCCCGATGCCACTGGTGCAGAGGCGACACAGTCGGTTGGAGTGCAGCCGAAGAAGAGAATGATGCAGCACCCGATCTACTTTGTAGCTCCCTCTTGCAGGGGGCTAGATCAAGGTTCTCCGGTGTGCAGAAATTGCTCTTTGGCCTTATTATGGCCTCGAGGAAGCTGCATCATTACTTCCAGGCTCACGAGATCATTGTCGTCACTCGCCTCCCTCTGCAATGGATATTGCACAATCCAGACGCGACGGGAAGGATTGTAGAGTGGGCACTGGAGCTGTCCAGCTTTGGCCTCAAGTTTGAAAGTACCTCGACAATTCAGAGCCGAGTCCTAGCAGAGTTCATCGCAGAATGGACCGCAACGCCTGATGAAGGTCCAGGAAACTGCTCTCCCGGCAAGGAGGCGAGTTGCAACTAGATCATGTACTTTCATTGGGCTTTCTCCTTGCAGGGCGCCTTGGCTGGCGTACTGCTGGTCACGCCCACTAGAGAGCACCTCAAGTATGTGGTCTAGATGCACTTCCCTAGGGAGGTATCAACGAACAACACTGCTGAGTACGAGGGGCTGCTTGCTGGTCTTAGGATCGCGGCAGACCTCGGAATCACGAAGCTCATTCTCAGGGGCAACTCGCAGCTTATCGTCAAACAAGTCAACAAGGATTACCAGAGCCCGTTGATGAAGACCTACGTCGATGAAGTGAGAAAGTTGGAAGAGCGCTTTGATGGTATACAGGCGGAGCACGTTCCCCGAGCGGAGAACGACATCGCTGATTACCTATCAAAGAGCGCTGCCCTCAAGCTACCTGTGGAACCAGGTACATTTGTGCTTCAGCTTTCTTAGCCATCCTTTGATCCATCAATAGAGCAGAACAAGAGGAGGAAGTCAGGGCCCGACAAGTACTTTCCCGCCGAGCTCCCCGGAGCCGCTGGCAAGGATGTTGCCGGAGACACTGCGCCCGCCACCGGAGGGCTAACTCCGGCGGAGCGTCAAGATTTTGCCGTCGAGATGGCCACTCCCTTGGCGGAGGAAATGCCTTTGGTCCTCGCCGTCGAGCCCCAGGATCCAGCGTGGGTGCAGCATACCGTCCGATTCCTTCAGACTGGGGAACTTCCTGAGGAGCAGGAAGAAGCGGAGAAAGTAGCCAGTCGGTCTGCCATGTACCAGTTCGTCGATGATGTCATGTATAGAAGGAGACCAAACGGTGTGAAATTGAAGTGCATCCCTCGAGAGGAAGGACTGGAGCTGTTGGCAGAGATACAAGGAGGCATATGTGGATCCAACATAGGGTCGAGAGCCCTTGCCGGCAAGGCATTCCGGCAAGGCTTCTTCTGGCCCACTGCCCTTCAGGATGTGACGGCACTGGTCACCATGTGTGAAGCGTGCCAGTTCCATTCGAAGAAACTTCATCAACTAGCTCAAGACCTTCAAACCATTCCTCTCTCCTGGCCCTTCTCGGTCTGGGGGCTCGACATACTGGGCCCTTCCCCCGCGCCGTCGGGGGCTTTGAGTACTTGTACGTTGCAATCGACAAGTTCACAAAGTTGCCAGAAGTGGAGGCAGTAAGGAAGGTCACAGCTCAGTCAGCCGTCAAGTTCTTCAAGGGACTAGTGTGCCGTTTTGGTGTACCCAACAGGATCATCACCGACAATGGCACACAGTTTACAAGCCGCACCTTCATGCAATATACCCAAGATCTCGGCAGCAAGGTCTGTTTCGCTTCCGTTGCTCACCCCAGAAGCAATGGTCAAGCTGAGAGGGCAAATGCTGAAGTGCTGCGAGGACTAAGGACAAAGACCTTTGATAGGCTGCACAAGAGCGGGAGGCGCTGGATTGATGAATTGCCGGCGGTTCTTTGGTCGATCAGAATGACGCCAAATCGAGCCACCGGCCAGACGCCCTTTGCCCTGATATACGGGGCAGAAGCAGTTCTCCCCACAGAACTCATATACGGGTCACCTCGAGTGCTCGCTTATGATGAGCTTGAGCAAGAGCAACTGTGACAAGACGACGCAATGCTCCTTGAGGAAGATCGTCTTCGGGCGGCTGTCAGAGCAGCACGCTACCAGCAAGCCTTGTGCCGCTACCATAGCTGCAAGGTCCATGCCCGAAGCTTGGAGGAAGGCGACCTTGTTCTCCGGCACGTTCAATCGGCCAGGAATACGAACAAGTTGACGCCGAAGTGGGAAGGCCCTTATCGGGTAATACGAGTCACCAGGCTTGGTGCTGTCCGCCTGGAGACCGAGGATGCCGTCCCGGTGAGTAATTCCTGGAACATCGAGCATCTTCGCAAGTTTTACCCATAAGGAGCGGCTTGCCGGACCCCCCGGCAAGCCACCCTTTTGTACAAGCCTTGCCGGCAAGGCATGTAACCCTTTGTACAAAGCCAGGCGCAGACCCTGAGCATAAATAAATGAAGCGTTGGCTCCCTAAGTTATAGCATGCATGCTGAGTCGAGTCTCGTCCTTGGTTAGGGTTGATAGTGCTCAGCAGCGGCTAACCCCTAGCTTAGAGGTCGAGTCTTTGTCTTTCCTATGTATTCTTTGGTTCACACGACGCGCATACATCCTTGCCGAGCCACTTGAGGGAAGGAAAGAAGAACGGACCAGCGCCTAGGCCCCGTCAAGCCAGTGTTGCCGGAGGCTGCAAGGGCAAGAATTCGCCCACGGCAAACCAGGGTTGCTGGGGGCTGTAGCTTCAGATAAGTTCTTTATCCCTTATCATGCATTCCATTATGGACTGAGGTATGTGAAACCTCGTTCTTTTCCTTAAGCTACCATGCTACCATAACTCTAGACCCTAGGGCTCGTTCCTGGGACTAAGTTTGGTCATAGTCGCGGCAGTAGAAGGATGAAATGAAGAGCCTGAGCCCGCTTCATCCCTACCTCCACCAAGGGCGTGAGAAAGGTCGAGCGAAGTAGGGACACGGCAGGGCCTGTTGCCGGGCAAATAAATGTTTATCTTAAAGATATCAGGGATTTATTCCCTGTTGTGGGTTTTTACCTACGAACAAATGAACCGGCAAACATTCCTTTTTCATTAAAATATTCCGTTCAGGTACAGTCCATAGGGAATGAAAAACATGAATAAGGGGATTACAAGTTTTAAACTTAACAGATGGCCGAAAGCTTACAGACTGAAAAGAGATAAGATGCCCGTAATGCCTTTCTTGTCCCTCTCCTCGGGAGGTAGGTCAAGGAGGCGAGGAGGGCAAAAGGGGCGCCTAGGCGAGCTATGGGTGGCAGAAGACACCAAGAAGGCATCTCGGCGGCCTCCCAAGGGCTGGACGGTGATGACGACGCCGGAGGAAGAGCTCGAAGACGAGGCGGCAGGACGTCAGTACGCGTCGAAGGCGTCGGTGCCCGCGTACTCCAACATGACGACCTTGCCACCCGCCTTCTTCCTCTTCCTCTTCCGCAGCCTCCCTACGCCAGCCGCCAAGGAGACGGCCCCGAGAAGTTCAAGGAGCCGGCGACGCGGATGATGGTGTCGCGGGTGCCACCAGGAGTGGCGCCCGACACCTAGTCGGACCCGTCATCCTGCCGTCCACCGCCCTCGTCGTCGCTGCTGCTGTCCTCCTCGTCACCCTCGTTCGAGGAGGAGTCTTCGTCATCAGAGGAGCTCTCCATGCAGCACCTCGTGCGAGTCCCGAGGTGCCCGAAGACCTTGACGGAGAGGTGGCCGTCCTCCATCAACTTGAAGTGGAGGGTGAGCCCATCCGTCAGGCTTTGGATGCGAGCGAACCTCTTCCATCCTTGGTGAAGATACATCACATGAGGGGCTGGGAAGTCGAAGCGGGCCCGCGTGCCACTGATCCCACAATCCCTCATGTGCACCCGCAGCGACTCCGGCGGATCCACCTCCATCTCTCGCACAAATGGAGTCGGGAGATGAAGGCGACGGCGCGGCGACCCCCGCATCCTAACGAAGAACTCACAAGGGTCATCTACAATATGACCTTCCATTGGAGGAGGAGCTGCTGGCGGGGGTGAGGCCGGCGGGCCGCCCCGTCCTCCTCTTCCCCGAGCACCCCGGCCTCACCCACGGCCCCGCCCCCTCCCTCTTCCCCTCGTGGCTGGTTCGGCCACCGCAGGTGCAGGAGAAGGGGGACGCGTTGTCGAGCAGCGACCCTCGCCGCCACGGATGAGGAGCCACGGTTTTATCTCTTCATGGCGGACAGAAGAGAGGAGCAGAAGCTGAAGCAGAAAGAAGATGGAGGACTGCGGGGCGCCGTCCCCTCCCTCCGCCCCTTATAAAGGGGCGGGGCTGGAGCTCGACCGCCCCGCTCGGCCAATCAAGACGCAGAAGGCGAGGGGGGCCGGGACCGACTCGCCGCCCCAACCAGCAACGGCTCGGTTTCCCGCCCCCACCGCTCGCCACCTCGAACGCATGGAAGGCACGTTTGAACATGCAGGACCGAAGGGACGGGTAAGGCGACCTCTCCCCACCCCGTGGTCGTGGGGAATGGACGCCTAGACAACCGTGCCTCGGCTCCATCCAGTAAGCGGGCCGCGCCTCCACACCTCCCCCATTTACGGGGAAGGCGCGGGCCGCCTCCTTTCGCATTTACTGCAACGTGACGCATGTCTGCGAAACCGCCCCATGCATGCCGCCCACGTCACGCACGCCCCTCCACCCCGCGCCATGCGTGCGGGTCGTGGGAGGCGCAGCGCGCGGAAAATTTTACCACGGTGAAAACCACCCCGCCTGCCCGCGCACCGTTCTGGGCCTGGCCCAACAACATGTCGCGCTTATGTGTGGCCCATACTCGGGGGCTCCTGTCGGTGTACAAAAAAAGGGGTACACTTTTTTGTACCCCTATGACTGTGCACGGGCATTCTGAGCCACGGGCACCACCACACCAAGCATGGCAAGGGAGGTGAGCCGGGGTAAGACCAAAGCTTGATGGAGACTGGAGCAACGCCAAGAACAAGACCACAAAGAGCAAAGCGACGAAGCGGCTCTCCCCGGCAAGATCCTTGCCAGGGCCAGCTCTGGCAGCCCCAGCAAGACCCTTGCCGCGGTAGCTCGCCCCACGCCTAAGAAGCAGATCACCCTTGAGTCCACCGCCCCCATGGGGTGAGGATTTGGGAGATATCCCCGTGGTGGCATGCAAATCTTTGTGAAGACATTCAAGATTAGATACGAGCTGAGAAGACGACGACCCTTGGCGGGATTCCAGCCAAGGAGAACCACAAGGCCCCCGGCAAGCACCTTGCTGGGGATGACAGCAGGCGCCACGGCAGGACCCTTGCCAGAGCCCCGCCAAGGCCCTTGCCGAGGACACCCGCGGGGCCACCGTCAGTCCCGCACCAACTGGGTTTCCACCGACCCACGCAGCTGCCGACCCGATCAGCTAGACAGGCTCCTGCATGGCGACCCGCAGATCTTCGTGGAGACCCGTCGTTGCGCCACCTTAGCTGCCTGTCTGCCTACATGGCGCCTCAGGCACTGCTGGGCTGGGTGAGTGTCAACACGAGGAGGGGAGGCGACGGACAAGACGGACGTCTCCCCCCGTCCCCGATAAAGCAAGGATACCTAAGCTAAGCGCATTAAATGTGCCTTGTCCTGTAATTCGAGGGACTGTGTGCCACTGTGGCGACCCCTTTCCACCTCCTGTGTGCCACTGTGGCGACCCCTTTTCCCTATAAAGGAGGCCCGAGGCGACCAGGAGGGGGATTCGGCTTTTTAGAACTCCTCACGACTCTTTTGGAGCTCCTCATTAGCTGAAGAACACAAACATATAATCCACCAAAGCAGGAGTACGGTTTTACGCATCTTTGTGGCCCGAACCTGGGTAAAGGAACCGTGTCCTGACTGTTAGATCCGCTCTTCTCTCAACCCCGCGCCCATTAACCGTAGTAGGGATTCTTGTGATCCCATAGGTGCCGATCCAAATACACCGACACACGTGCCTCCCGCCGTGGTAGTGCGCGAGGACCGAGATCAGGTTCCAACTCCCCAACAAGCTCTGGTGTTGACAGCAGGTTGCAAGGCCCTCACTCCCGAGCTGCGCAATGTCAACTAGCCTGGGAAGTTCAAGCCCGACCTGCCTCCATGCTATGACGGCACCGCCGACCCCGCAGAGTTCCTGCAGCTCTACGAGCTGAGCATCGAAGCGTCCGGCGGCAACGAGAAGATCATGGCGAACTGGTTCCCCATGGCCCTCAAGGATTGCACGCACTCATGGCTCTTGAACCTGCCCACAAGATCGATCTCCACCTGGAGTGAGGTGTGCGAGCGGTTCATCGCCAACTTCTAGGGCACCCGAGACCGTCCCCCGGCCGCAGGTGACCTACAGCGTGTCAAGCAACAACCAGGAGAAACCCTACAGAAGTTCATCCAATGTTTCAACAGTGTCCGTGTCAAGATCCCCAAGGTCACGGATGAGGTTATCATTACAATGTTCTCTGATGGCATCCGCGACATCGAGATGAAAGCGGACCTCGCCATCCACGAAGATTTGTGCACATCCTTGGAGCTGTTCAACCTCGCGAGCAAGTGTGCCAGGGCCGAGGAGGGGCGCTTCTCACTCGACGAGCTCCCCGCTGCTGAACCCGAAGACAAGAAGGCCAAAAGCAAGGACGTAAAGCGCAAGGGAGCGGCAGTGCTTGCAGCCAAACAAGAAATGAAGCGCGACCGTGACTACCCAGAGCCGCCCAAGAACGGTCGAGCATTTTGTGCCTTCCACAACGTGCATAGCCACAACACTCATGACAGTCAAGAGCTCAGGGCCCTCCGCGAAGGACGTGTCATCCAATTCCTCGAGCGTGGCAACCGTGGGTACGGCCGTGGGGGAAGTCAGACCGGGGGACGTTGGGACGACCGCGGCCCCCGCCAGGAGTGGCGTCATTAGCCTCAGGAGGACCGTTGGCATGGCAGCCCCGTGAGAACGCCTGTAAGGACCAGCCCCGAGAGGACCGTCCTTAGGGCAGGGCCGGCCTACCAACTCTGCCACCGCCAAGGAGAAACGACGACCAGGACGAGGCGGTTGGGGGCTTCCAGGAGCCGCGTGCCATCGCTTGCATCTTGGGCGGAGCACAGGCCCTAGCTTCTCAGCGCCTCTTCAAGCAATTCGCACATGAAGTAAACGCGGCTCTCCCCAAGCTCGAGGTTACTCGCCAACTGAGGTGGTCCAGATGCCCCATTATCTTCAGTTCAGCAGACCAGCTCAAGTGCACAGCTACGGCCGGCGCCCTCCTGATGCTTTGATCACCCGTCATCAGCAGCGTCCAAGTTACCAAGGCCCTCATCGATGGTGGCGCAAGGCTCAACGTCCTGTCCATTGAGACATTCGACATCCTCCAAGTACCCTACAATCAACTGCTACCTACCAAGCACTTCTCCGGAGTGACTGACGGATCCACCACCCCCGTAGGGCAGGTCCGCCTGCCTGTAACCTTCGGCAAACGTGACAACTACCACACTGAGCTCATCAACTTCGATGTCGCCCATATCCACCTCCCTTACAATGCTATCCTAGGGTATCCAGCCCTGGCCATGTTCATGGCAGTGACTCACCACAGCTACAATGTTCTCAAGATGCCGGGAAGCGGCGGCGTAATCACCATAGCCTGCGAGGAGAAGAACGCAGTGTGCTCACTCGAGCACGCTTACCTGGCGGCAGCAGTCGAGGATCCGGACAACGACAATATCATCTACCTACCTGAGGTCATCCCCAAGAAGAAGAAGCAACTGCTAGCCCTGGAGCCTCATAAGGATGCAGCATAGGCCGGTAGCACCTCGGGACCTACACCTAGGGAGGGGCCTCCCCCTCTCTCGCATAGGAAGGCGTGCCTGGCGCCGCCCTTAGGCTGGGCTTGGGGGCTCTCCTCTAGAGGGCCTCTGACCTAGCCAATGTCACGAGGAAGGCGCTCGGGCACCATGTGGAGGAGTGCTTCGCCACACACTTTCCTCCAGAGGCCTCAAGGCATGAGGCACCAAGAGCTCAGGAGTTCATCAGCCAGACCATTGAAGACCTACAGGAGCCAAGAGCCATGCGGCGCGACAATCGCCCGCCTCCTCTGAGGGCAGCTATCCGTTCAGGCTCAGGAGATGGGCTACGCGTCTACGTCAACATCCCTGCACTCAACAGGATCACATCTCAGGAGATCTACTGCCCTTCCCAGGTGGGCCGGTGCCAGGGTCCCCCTCATAGCTACGTGCGCATACCCTTCGGCCTGCCGAACCAGGCAGCCCTGCACCAGCGCCACATGCGGGAAGTCCTAGCGGCTCGCGAGGACTGGCACAAGGAGATCTAGGAGGAGTTGAACTTGGCCCTCCGAGTGATTGGGGGAATAGCGGCGCATCGCGAGGGGCCGGAGCCAGGCGGCACGTAAGGAACAACGTCTGCGTCGAGCACCTTCAGCTACACCAACACTACTTCAGCAACTATGCCAGGTGACATCTTCCGATTTTCGTTCAACTGGGAGTGCCCCTCGGGCTACATCATTCCCAGGTAGCATGGGCATGTCCCTGCGACATGTATCCTTTTGCATCCTCAGATTAACTTGTGGGAGACGCCCCTCGGGCTGCGTCATCCCCAGGCCGTGCAGGTTCGTCCTGGTGGCATGTATCTCCCTTGCATTTTACCTAAGCTAGTGCTGCCATCTCTGTAATTTTGCATTCGAATCACTCATTTGTCTGACCATCACCCTTTCGGGTCTCCTTCGCCACCTAATGGACTTCTGCGCATCTCGCAACAGGGCTGCATACGTTGGCACGGCGCTTGTGCTCGGGTCCATCCCTGCAACGCTGCCAAAACCGAGGGACCGAACTCTGACCCGCGGCCCGCTTTGCAAGCATGACCTCACTAGGTCCTCGGTGCCTTTGTCCCCCTGCGGAATTATCGGAAGCCCAGCGTGGCTGCAGCCCTAAGTCATTCTGCTGCAGGCTAACCGACCGGAGTCTCAGGAGCACGGCGACAGGTAGTCCCGCCGGTCTCCCCTCCTCATGTAGATCGCTTGCGCGTTAAAGGGAGGGGTCATTGAGCATCGCGTCTCAGGGGCTCTTACTGATTCTCCAGCCCTCACCCCTAGGCCTTGACCATGGCATCGTGACCTGGCATACCAACGGCGGCTGAGCTTTGCTCGAGAGTCGGGAACCGAGGACACAGAGCATCAGGAAGGACGAGGGGGGAGCCGTCTCAGAGAGCTCGGGCCTGTTCGTACGTCAAGGGGGAACCTTGGGCATCGTGACCCAAGGGCCTAACTGGCTCCGTAGCCCCTCACTGTCTGGTCGTGTCCTGGTTTCCGGTCAAGGCCAGCGGCGGCTGAGGTACGCGCGGGGCCGGGCCCTGCCAACGTAGAACATCAAGGCCTGAGTCCAGCATTCCCTTCCTTCAGGTTCGTTCGTACGTCAAGGGGGGCCCTTGGGCATCGTGACCCAAGGGCCTAACTGGCCACGTAGCCCCTCACTCCCTGGTCTCGTCCTGGTTTCCAGTTAAGGGCCGGGCCTTGCCGATGCAGAACTCTAGGACCAGCAAGAGGGAATCGCGAAATCTCAGCCTCGTGAACAAATCGGGCGCTGCATTTGGAGAACCACCTCACGATCGTCAAGATAAGTCGCTAATTCCCTGATGCCCCATCCTCCCTCACGGAGCGGGACTCGGTAATCACGCATCAGCAATGCCGCCTCGCTTTCTTAGCCTCGGGAAGCCACTTGCACGCCAAGGGGGACCTGTTGAGCATCGCGCCTGAGGAGCTCTAACCGCGGGCTGCTCACCTCCTAGCCGTGACGCCGACATCGCGACCTGGCATACCAGTGACGGCTGCAGCTTGCCTTGGGACAAGGGTCTGCCGGCGTAGATCACTATGCAACCGAAAGGGTAAAAAAAGGGGCGATATTGCTGAAACGAGGCTCGCGAGTAGGGTGTGCTAGCGAAACAGCAAGATAGAAGCAAAAGCACTAATAGTTCTATACATACCCCCGTGGGGTTGGCTTGGAATCCTCGCATGGAACGCCGCAAAAGGCCTTCAGGGGATCCTAACTACGGCCGCCATCGTCGACGCCAGCATCAACAGTGGGCCACCTCCGACCCTGGGATGGTCACCACCAGGGACGTGCTCGCGAGCCCAGCGCGTTTCGGGCGCGCCGCGAGCTCTGGGGCGCGTAGCTGTCGTCGCTCATCTCTAGGAACTCGGCAGACTCAAAAGAGCTACTGGACCTCTAGAGGCCCTCGCTGTCGTTGGATGAGCCAGTGGCTGGATTGACATCTGGCGCAGCGCCGACATTAGCATCACCCCGGCGGCCCCCTCTAGGGCAACATTCCAGGCGGCATCCCTCCTCGTTGAACACCTTGAGGCATAACGTGGAGGCGCCATCGAACTCGAAGTGGATGGCGAGGGCGCCTTCGGAGCCGCAGGCGCGGGCGACCTCGCCCCATCCACGAGTCATGAAGACCTTTCCTGGGGAGACGACATCAACCTCTGCCCTCATCGCCGGGGCCCGGCATTCGGCCTGTCGCAACCACAGCCCGAGCGGCCCCCTCGGCGGCACCTCCGCGGTGAATAATGGCGGGAAGCGAATCCCAGAACTAAGAGGCATCGCCGCCCACACCACGAACTCACGCGAGGAGCCTCTGGCATGAGCTCGCGGGAAGGCAGCATGCACCACTATGGCGCGGTCCGTAAGTGCATGGCGCGGGCGGTGCTGGGTGCCAACTCCCTTACCATGGCCCGGTGCCCTGGCGTAAAGAGGCAACGAATAGCCTGGGGGAGGACGCTCGTGCCAAGGCCTCATCATTACCGGTCTTATGGTGGCCCCATGAGGATGAAGTGGTGTTTTATTTGGAGGGATTACCTGTGGCTCCTCGCGAGGAGTCTTCCCCTTCTTGGAGGCGGAGAATCGTCGGATCGGCGCCATGAGCGGCTCGGCCGAGCACAGGGCAAAGAAGAAGAAGAGCAAGCAAGATGTACAAAGGGAGAAGATGGGCAGCGGAGGCTCCGCTCGCCGCCTTATTTATATCCAGGAGAAGGCCAACCGCCGACCTCCGTAACCGCAGGTAATGATGATCTGCTATGCATGCAGGGACTTGTCAAGTCGCGTAGTCACCGAGGCTGCATGGGGAAGTGGAGACGCCCATGTCCCATCAATCGCCATGCGTCAATCAAGGCCGCAGGCTTTGAGGGCCCGCGGCGCTCCGCACTTGGCCCTTGGCTTCAACACGAAGCCAAGCCCGAGCGCAGCTTGGGCCCGGGGGCTACTGTCGGCGTTCTGGGAATGGGGGTACCCAGACTTGCCTGCCTGCGGCCCATGGCGTGGCTTACTAGGCGGCCTGGTATGGCCCGGCATATTCATCGACCACTTAAGACCCTCGCGATAGGCCAAGCCTCGCAAGGCGGATGACACAAGGCATCCCTTGGGGCGGCCTCACCAGGCCGGCTCATGAGGACTAGAGATATCGAGGCAAGGGGGACCTCATGAGGTCTTCGTGATGTGAGCAATGACGACCAAGAACAGGCTGCCGCCAACGGGCGCAGAAGTCCCAGTTTCCTCTTTGGTTCTAAAGGAGCAGGTTCAAACAAGGAGTCCCGAGGCATCAGTCAAAGATTTCCATATCGATGCAACAAGACCAAGACCGACAAGACAGCATGACGGACGTCATCGCGGAGCCCACGGTGGCGTCACCACCAGAACCTTTGGCAAGCGAAGACCACCTTTTGTTAGGATAGCCTGTACTAGCTACCCCCCTTCATATTTGGCCGTTGTGGGATTCCTTCCGACTCAATATTGGGAAGAGGACCCGGGTCACTATAAATAGGACTGGCCACCACCATTGGGACATCTCGTCCGAGAGGAAGTTGATCTCATCTAGAGTTGATCAGATAGAAGGCCACACACCACCAGCTCACTCGAGCACAAGAACTCCTCTCCTTAGGAGGAAGTTCATCCATGTACTAGTTCTTCCTCAGCCATCAAGGCAATCCACCACACCACACTGGATTAGGGTATTACACCACAATGGTGGCCCGAACCAGTATAAACCTTGTGTCACTTGATCTTCGAATCTGACGAGCTAGGCCTAGGGTTGTTGAGTAGACGAGCTAGGGAGGAAGGAGAGATCTTCGTGCGCATCCTAGAGTTCGAACCTTAAGGGTTTTTCCAATACCCTAGATCCAACAAAGGCCAAGCACTAACGACCCCAGGAGGTGACGTGAATAGGGCCTCCACACCAGACAAAGCTCAACCATTGGGTTTATCGATGATGCAGGGACGGACCCGAGCACATACACCGTGCCTCGACTTCTCAAGCGATGATTCTAAGGAAAGACAACTGGTGCGAGGCTCCCGTGATGGCAAGGCACCGATCGCGCACCCTGACTCATCCAATAACGATTAGCTCATGCAAGAAAAAGGCACCAAGGGCCATGGGAGGTGACGTACACGGTGCAGACCCGCGAGATAGAGCTTCTCCACTTGGATTTAGTGACGCTGAAGGGACGGACCCGAGCACAGACGCCGTGCCAGTCATTAATCATGAGGCAGTCGCGGGAGGGCTTGTGATGGCGCATGACATTCAGGCAAGGACATGCAGGTGATAATATATAGTGAGCCATGAAAGGGTAAGACCAGTTCTGGTATATGCGCAAAACGGTACATGGTATTGGGACGAACCCGTGCAACTTGAGGATAATGCAGCCCGATGGGCGCCATCAATTGAACAAAGCAAAAAGTCACCTAACACTGTTGCTGAAGAAGAGTTGGGGCAGCTGAAGATCTGGGCCGCAGATGTCGCCCCTCACGAACCGTCTGGCTCCCAGGTCTTGTGGGGCACCTGAGGTCCAGGAGGCTTGCGAAGGATCGATGCCTCCTCCGTCAAGATCTCCTGGCACCTGGCCTCATGAGCTGCCAGGACGCCTCGCATGTGGCGCTGGTGCAAGGCAGCCGCGTTCGGCAGGCCGAAAGGCATGTGAACATAGCTGTGAGGGGGGCCCTCGCACCGGCCAACGCGGGACAGATGGAAGAGCTCCTGTGATGTGGCTCTGTTGAGCCCCGAGTTGTTGATTCAGACAGGCAGCTCGCCACCCACGTCGGGGGTGGCAGCTCCACTGGGTTGCTTGCTGCGGCATTGTCCACGCATGGCCCACACCTCCTGAAGTTCTCCGATGGCATGGCTGATGAACTCGTGAGAACCTGGTGCCTCGCGCCCTGCCTGCGGAAGTGTGCGTCGAAGCATGCCTCCATGTGGTGCCCAAATGCCTACCTCATGACGTTGGCTAGGTCGGAGGCCCTCTAGAGGAGAACCCCCAAGCCCAACCTTAGAGGGGCACCGAGCGCGCCTTCCTATACGAGGGAGGAAGGCGCCGCAGTGGTGGCGCATGTCCTGAGGCACAATCATCATACGCCCCACCCTCCTGAGATCCTAGCCGGAGTAGCTGCTTCGTCTTCTTCTTCTTCTTAGGGATGACCCCAGGGGGTGGATGGCGTCCTCATCATCTGGGTTCTCGACCACCACAGCTCGGTAGGCACGCTCAAGGGACCACACCGCATCCTTCGCGTCGCAGGAGACCGTGATGATGCCCCAGGTCCCCGGCATCTTGAGGATGTTGTAGACGTGGTGAGTCACTCCCATGAACTTCGCCAGGGCCGGATACCCAAGGATGGAATTGTATGGGAGACAAATGTGGGCAACGTCGAAGCCGATGAGCTCAGTGTGGTAGTTGTTGCGCTGGTCGAACGTGACAAGGACACGGATCTGCCCGATGGGGACTGTGTAGCCATCGGCCACACCCGAGAAAGGCTTGGTTGGCTGGAGCTGGTCATATGGCACCTAGAATGTGTCAAATGTCTCGACGGAGAGGACGTTGAGCTCCGCGCCGCCATCGATCAGCGTCTTGGTGACAACGACATTGCTGATGGTGGGAGAGCAAAGCATCGGGAATGCCCTGGCGGTGGCCGCGCACTAGAGCTGGTCAACAGAGATGAAGGTTATAGCGTACTTAGACCATTTGAGGGGACCAGACGCCTCGAGCTTGGGGAGGTCTGTGTTCACCTCCCGAGCGAAGTGCTTCAAGGCACAATGAGAGGCAGGGGCCTGAGCGCCGCCCAAGATGGAGGTGATGGCCTGAGGTTCTTGGAAGCCCCCAGCCCCATCGTCCTGATGATGGTCATTGTTCCTCCTTGGTGGTGGTGGTACAGGAGGAAGGGTGGCATAGCCCTGAGGGCGATCCTCATGAGGCTGATCGCTCCAGGGGCCGTCACGAGGCTGATCATGCTAGTGTTTCTCACGAGGCTGGTCGCGCCGGTCCTGATGGGTGTCGCGGCTGTCCCAGCGTCCTCTGCCGCGGCCACCCCTGTCACGCCCAAGTTGCTATTCTATCCTTATCATGTGACAACCTCGTGATTGGGGCACAACTGCATTTCGGGTGCTTAACAAGATGGATATCATTACATCATACCATTACATAATAGATGGGGATACATATGAAGGCACAGAAATGTCACATGAATACTTCAAACATCATACACAAGAGAGACATCCTACTACGGATGAAAACACATGAAAAGCACAAATGACATCCACCCTACTAGCCCAGGCTGCCAACCAGGAGCCTATCCCAAGATCGACGAAGAAGAAAGAACTCCAAACAAGCAAACATCGCTCGCACATCAGATCATCGCATTACATATACCTGCAACAGTTGTTATAGTATCTGTGAGCCACGAGGACTCAGCAATCCCATTACCATGGGTATGAGCACTAGCAAAGCTTAATGGGTATGGAAAGCATAAGTGGTGAGGTTGCAGCAAGCGACTAAGCATTTCTATGGCAGCTAACTTGCAATTACAGAGAAAGATGAGAAGCTACGCACACGGTCGTAAACTAGTACTATCAATTAGTGATCGTAAACTACCTACGAGTCAAACATAACCCCACCATGTTCTCTTCTCGAAATGAAAAGAGACAATCACGGTTACGCACACGGTTGGTGCATTTTATTTCAGATCTGGTGTCTAGTTCTCTACAACTGGATATTATGAATTTCCAATCCACCACATAACTGTGGGCGCGGCTTTCGAAAGATTAAACCCTACAGGGGTGTCCCAACTTAGCCCATCACAAGCTCTCACGATCAGCAGAGGTAAAATCTCCATCTTGGGGACAACCCGATCAGACTCGGAATCCCAGTGCACAAGACATTTCGTCAAAGGTAAAACAAGTCCAGCAAGACCTCCCGGCATGCCGACACCTTGATAGTAGTTGCGCGTCTCTCGTCTCAGGCCACGACCGGATAATTCAGCATACAGGTATATACCAAATACCTCGAGTTTCCCCGAGGCGGCTGTCACAGCCCTAGACTAGCCCTTGCCTGTCTTGCTTGGTCTTCATGTGCATCATGTTTAAATTTCTCAGAAACTGAAATGGGGATGACTAAACCTTATCACCAGATGAAACCAACTAGGTTCAAATTAAAATATTTTTTCAATGAACCCAAAATGCCTTTGAAAATGTTCATGATTTTAGATAAAGGTGAAAACCTCTGCCAAAAATGGTGCAACTATTTCCAGGCCATTCTGGATTTTTGAATTAATGTATATTGTATTTGAATTGGAGCAAATAAAATATATAAATAATTTTATAGATCCAAATGTTTTGAAAATTATTATGGGTCTCTGGAATAACTCAGTTAACATCCACAAAAATTTTCAGCATCTATAAAAATGGTTTAGTGCCTAAACTAAATCAAAACACAGAAAGAAAATAGAAAACAGAAAGAAAAGAGAGAGAGAGAAGAGTTACCTGGCTCACCTACCTGTAGCCGGCCCAGCTCGCTGGCCTAGCCCACCACCGCAGCCCCCTCTCTGTCGTCTTCCTCGCGCCAGTAGGCAGCGCGCGTGGAAACCGCGCTTCGGCACGCGCCCGGCCACCTCCTGCTTCCCGCCGCTGCCCGACGCGCCTGGTTGCCTCTGGACGACGCCACGCACCCCCCTGGACCTCTCTCACTCTTCCTCGTCCTCATCTCCTTCCCCTGCTCTCTCCCTCGCACGCGCCCGAACACTGACGTCGCCGTCGTTCGCCATAGTCGTGGCCACCGTCCACCTCTCACCTCGCCGGCGCAACCAGTAGCTCCGCCTCGTCCCTCTCTTCCTCCTTGCCAAGCCGCCCGACGCCGGAAGCCCAGAAACGCCACTGTCTTCGTCTCCTTCAAACTCCGGCCGCCGACGATCTCACCGTCGAATTCGCGATGGCTGGCGCCTCCCCGAGCCTCCTGAGACCCCCGTCGTCCTCGCTGTGAGCTCCACTGCGTTTCCCCTCTCTCCTTTTCGCTTGCCCCCTTGCCGTAGCGTCGTTCCCGCCGTGACCGGAGCTCCTCGCCGCCGAACATGGTGCCGCCGTGGACAGAGCTAGCAAAGCTCGCGTCCGAGCCTTCCGTCGTGCTCAGCACGCTCCTAGGAGTCCGTAGAGCCCCTTAGCTCACCTCCCCGTGCCACGTATCACCGAAACCACCGAGACCCGATTCCGGCCGTCGCCGTTGAGGTCGCCGCCGATGATTCCGGCCACCCCAGCTCCTCTTGCTTGCCCTACTGGATGCGCGAGTTCACCAGCTCCACGTAGAGCCCCTCCGCCGCTCGTTTGGCCGCCTGTGGGCGTTTTCGGACGCGCCCCGCCGTCTCGGCACTCGCCGGCGGCGAGCCGCCGGCCAGTTGACCCGCCTGACCAGTGGTTTGACTCCCCCTGAGTCACTGAATCGTGGAGCCTACCTCTGTTTAATTAGTTTAGGTTATTAGGTTAAGTGCTAATCACCTAATTAGTTAACCCCTAGTGACACCGCCATGTGGGCTCCGCCCGGCTAACTAAACTAGGTTAGTGCTAATTAAGTTAGTTTAGTTAGTTGTGCCACTGACCTGTGGGACCCACAGGTCAGGTTTGACTGGACCAGCCCCTGTTGACTTGCTGATGTCAGCATGACCTAGTGCTGATGCAATAAGTGTTTTCTGGAATTTTAAATAAATCAGAAATGATTTATTTATTTCAGAAAATAGCCAAAACATCTAAAAATCACAGAAATTAATCTATAACTCAGATGAAAATAATTTATATATGAAAAATGATCAGAAAAATTCAAGGAATCCGTTTATGGCATTTTCATGCATGTTTGAACAAGTTAAACCTGCTGATCAGGTCAAATCAATTAAATGGCATTTAAATAGTCACATATGGAGTATGAATTTGAATCTTGGATTCAAACCAACTTCATTTAACCTGTTGCTAGTTGCATTAGCTCAAATCACAACATAATGCCATGTCATGACCATGCATCATATTGTGCACTGCATTGATTGTGTTTCTTCTCTCTTACCGGTGTTGTTCCCTTTCAGTAGCCGTGTTCCGACGATGTGATCGATGACACCGATGAAGACCCAATGTTATCTCCAGAAGTGCCAGGCAAGCAACACCCCATTGAGAATTCCGATACAATCCCACTCTCTCGCTCTTGCTCTCTTTTACTGCATTAGGACAACAACATCATAATTGTTACCTGCTGTGGTAGTTGGACCCCTTTCCATTGCATGACCAGTCATTGCCACAGTAAATAGTTAAAACCCACTAGTATGAGTAGGAGTTGTTTGAGCCATGTTGTGCCTACTCATTCATGCTTTCTGGTTATGCCTGCTATTGCTTAGAGTTGTGTCAGGTCGGATTCATCGGGGATGAATTGGAAGGGTGATGAACATGTCCTACCTGTGTGAGAGCTAAGTGTGTGAACACGATTTGGTAAAGGTAGCGATGAGAGGCCATGAAGGAGTACATTGTGGGTTGTCTCATTTCAGCCGTCCTCACGAACTGAGTTCTGTGTTTGTGATCCATGAAACAACTACTACCACACATTGGGATCCTTAATTGACTCTCTCGACTTATTAATCAACATGATCTCTGTCCAGGAGTTGCAATTAGTTTCTGCTGTTTGTAGTTTACTGGAGGTTGTGCGCAGCGCTGAACCTCGGGGTGGGTTGTGACGCGGCAGGTACGTGGCACGGTGTACCGGTCGCCCGTTTGGTGATGCAGGAACCCTGTACACATCGTTTGGGGCCGTGAGTGACACCCCGGCCGGATCTCCCCACGGATGGAACCCAAATAGGCGATAAACCTGGACGAGAGACTTTTGTGGTTAGTCAGGTCGTGGCCGACACCCTCGCCAGGCTTCCGCTTGAAGGTTGTCGAGATACATGACGTGTATATGGTGGTAAGTGGCGAGAGCATGTGTGAAGAAGTACACCCCTGCAGGGTTATATATGATCTATTCGAATAGCCGTGTCGGCGGAAATGGACTTCTGGGTTACCTCTACAGTTCATATACAAGTGAAAGTGGATACTCTAAAACGTGCAAGATAAGCGTGAGTGCTATGGATGGCCTTCTCTTAGGGAGACGGGAGCGGATCCATAGTGGTGTATTGATTGGTGAATATGTGGACTCGTGTGCGCCACTTCAAAAGAGTTACTTGCAGTTGTAGTTCAGGTTAGCCACCGAGTCAAAGCTGGCTTGCTGCAGTCAAACTCCACCCCCCCCCCCTTTGTTGATATTGATGCATATGTAGTTAGTTCTGAAGTAAGTCTTGCTGAGTACCTTTGTACTCACGTTTGCTCTATTTATGTTTTTGCAGAGAGATTCCAGTCTCGCTAGTGGTTCCGCGTGGACTTCGACATTTAGCTTGTTACCTCAGCTACGATCTTGTACCCTTGGGAGGGCCTTGTAGATAGTCAGGCTTCTCAGCCTTTTTCACTTGTAGTTGTCTGTACTCAGACATGATATGCTTCCGTTGCCTGTATGCTCTGTATGATGGGTCATGTGACCTCTGTTTGTAATAAATGCTATGATGGCTCTTCTGGGACTTTATCTATATGAGTTGTTGAGTTATGTTGTGATGCCATGTTGTACAGCACATACCTGCATGTTATGCGTACGTCTAATGTGTATTGCTATGTGTGGGATCCGACACCTAGTTGTTTACCTTTGGTAGCCTATCTTACAGGGTAATGTCTCCTAGTGCTTCCACTGAGTCTTGGTAGCTTGCTACTGCTCCGGAACACTTAGGCTGGCCGGCATGTGTCCTTCTTCGTTCCTGTGTCTGTCCCTTATGGGAAATGTCACGCGTTGTTCCTTTAAGTCCTTGTAGTTTGCTACGACTTGGGTTCATACGTTGATGACCGACACGTTCGTTGCTGGGTCATGTATGCCTGTCTCTGTAATTTAGTGCCACTTTTGGTTTATAACTAGTCATGTCGGCCCGGGTTCTCTGTCATATGGATGCTAGCGACACTATCATATACGTGTGCCAAAATTCGCAAAACGGTCCCGAGCCAGGTAAGGTGGCACCCATGGGGATACCGTGCGTGAGGCCGCAAAGTGATATGATGTGTTACAGGCTAGACCAGTGTGACTTAGGATCGGGGTCCTGACAGCTTTGGTAACAGAGCCTGACTGCCTGTAGGATTAGTAAGCCAAACTGGTCGAAGTCATGTCTAGAAATTCTTTAGTTATATAAGGGAATTGATTGTGGAAGGGAACGTAAGGCTCTTTTTACTCCTTTACCTTATGACCTTCTGATCTGAGTCACCTTCTTCTTCTACAGGGATTAAGAACTAGGATTCTCATTCTAATTAGCAGGATCACGTTAATGGTGGATTCAACCCTTAGTTCAGTTTGTACTACTTATGTGTGTTCAACTATTGGTCTGAGAACCTTGACATTATGATGTTAAGTGGATATGCTACCCTTTTTGCTTGGATCTCATAAGTATTCTCGAGCATTAACAGCCGTTATGCTGTTCGAGTCATCCCAGGTTTCTAAATGGTCTGATGCATTTGCAAATTCTTTCTTCCTATTCCCGATGCTCCTTTGGGCCAGATGAACCACACTAGCCAGTGTGTTGAGGTACTCTGTTACCTCGATATATATGTTGGAGTTATTACTATGACCCTAGGTGTCTTAGAAGATCACCCAGTAAGCTAGCAATGCTTTATATTCACCGTGTGATGACTCTGGCCATTGTTCTCGAAAGCATCCCGTGATGCCATTTAGTTAGTAGGCATTCTATTCCTGGGTTCTTGAACCCAAGATTCACTCCACTTACCCCCCGTTGGTAGTACTTGCTCGTCCCTTTAGGCTATTAGTAACCTTGTGATAGTCCTCGAGGTCCGTGGTATAATCTTCTTCCAAATACCATGAACCATCCTTGGCAGAAGTTCTCCCAAACCAAAATATCACAATAAGAGTATTCTTGAGGAGTTCCTGATTCTATATTGTGACTCTGCCAGTCCTACCTTTCTGCATAGATTATCCGAAAGAAATATGTTGAACTAGTTCGACATACTAATCTATGCATCCACAACTCAGAAAGTTATATGTTCCTTTGAGTTGTTCTCTTTGGTTGTATTATGACCTTCGTCTATCAATTGATAGTCAGGAGTAGTCGTGCATTCGTGTTCATCAATGCCGCTTACTCTTGTGGTCCGTCAAGCCATTCTATTCTGGAATGACTAGGAGAAACAAACTCCAGTACCTCATCCATATCTAGGATTGGGTCAAGGCAGTTGTATTCCACAGATCAAAATGCCAATCCAGCTTTTGCTCCGCTCTACCTTGGAGTGTCACCCTCCTTTAAGTCAAGAATGTCATGGGAATTGCACCACCTCCTATGAACTTTTGATACAGTAATACTCCTCGCCATCATCGTTCATTCTCGTTCTCCGTGATAGGGTAACCGGAATACCGGCAAGTGAATTGTGATATGTGAAATCAATACTCCTAGCAACGGCAACTCCGTTGCTTGGTAGTTAATGGAAGATAATCTCATTCTTAGCATGCTGGTTATCGAATCATCATTCTAATGATTGATCGTGCTACTAGTCCATCTTTCCTGGTGCACTCTTCGATCAATGAGTTAGGATTATTCAATCCCTCGCTTATTTGATCATATCGTCTTGCCCTGAAAAGCAAGATTGTTCCCGAGCTCAGGAACATATCGGTGGTTCGTGATTTTTCGGTTATCTTCCCAGAAGTATCACCAGGTTGTCCCCTGACCAATGCATCGAGCTCGTGATCAAGTTGGTTTCATATAAACCACCCCTTCTCCAAGAATCTGTGTTGGATACCCTGAACTAGTTGGTTAAGCTAAACAACAACCTAGAGAGTTGGAATATAAAAGCTTGCTTGACTTAATTCCTTCTAAGGGATATCTTTTGTGTGTGTGTTGAAGAAAGATGATATCTTGATCAATTGATCCTTGTGATCAATTATTGGATCTATTGTCTTGTCCAAAACTTTGATTTGAGTGTGGGCTATCCTCAAATCAAATCAGAACCAATGGTATTCGTAATGTTGTCTTACTCGTGGTTGATTCCTCGAGCATACACAGTTACATCTATTGGTCTGACCAATGCTATCACCTTGTTCACATAGTTATGGAATTCCATTTTTATGGAAGCCTCGATGAATTGTTGTCGAGCCCATCGGCGACATGTTTATCCTCTCCATGATTCATGTTGAACGTTAAGCTAACATTGGAAACTTTTGTAAGCATCATCTTTATGTTAGCTCATGAAGTAGATGTCGGGATGTAAGAAGTGGCTTCCCCTAATTCATGTGTAATTGATGTAAGTTGCCACCGTGAGTTCGAGAAAGTTGTTTTACTTCCTGTGAAATCATCCCAAGTCAGTCATGCCTATGTGCGAAGTATTCTGTGGTTTGGAGACTTGCAACCTTCACTCTATATGTATCCCTAGCACACCAAGCCACTGATTGATTTGTTCAAGGAGAAGAAGTTTCTTCTTAAGAGCTAGACTTATGCAAGGACTTCGATATCCTCGATGATGGTTCCCACCTAAACTCGGTAGTGTTTTATCATAAGACTACTACATGGTCATGCTTGTCTTGGACAACGTGTTCACAATTTTGTAGCAAAACCAGCTCATGTTTTGGAGCTTGCTATCGTAGTTCGTTCCCGAGAATCTCGCAAGGTCGTCTCATCGATTGGGTTGCAAACCTTCATTTTTCCTTCTAGACTCGATGAGTATGGGATATCCTGACACCAACCAGAACTGAATCTCAGGCAGATATGATGGTTGGAGCATTTTCCAAGAACTATAGTATTGGTCTCCTGATAGCCGGTAAAGTGGATGTCGTGGCCACCACACCCAGCCGGAAGACCTATTGTTGTAGTATCTTGATTGAAGAAGTTGGCCACCTCCCCATAAGGACTTCGTAGGATTTACTCCCTAGTTGTTCCTTATGGATTTTTTTGCTCCTGAAGTCCGACCTTTTACTTGACGTTCTAGGTATCAAACCATTTTAATAAATGGATTGCACTAGCACGTCAAGGAGAACATTAGAAGCGGAGTGCTAAATGTCTCTCGGTCGATCATCCAGATTTTGCCCCTTGACACCGCTAAGGTGAAATCTGAGAAAGTGTTATCTTCCTTTGCATCTGCATCATCCATCGCTATTCATCATGGTCGTATGTTGTGTTGCTAGGATCCTTGACACGGATATTGGTAAAACCTTGATGAATATGGGAATGCTCAAGTTCTTGAGAGCACGCACAAGCACTAGGTGTTATCTCTGGCCCTAACCAGGATTGCTCCCAGTGTTCTTGGTTATGCTATAACCTCTTAAAGAGTAGATTTACTCTCTACTGTTGGGTTTCTTCCCAGTTACCAGAATCATTCCCAGCATTTGCATTTTGTTCCCAGGTTGCACCACCATCGTTCCAACTTTCCATGGGTTACCGTCCTCCGCCACTGCTGTTTAGGATTAATTTCAGGAGTGGACTTGCCATGGGTCCCATCCATTTCCGATGATAACCAAAATCACCCCTTGTGTTGTCTTCAACAAGGTAGTCCACATCATCCATTCTGGCCGAGAATGTCATTCTTTCGAACTCCGTCAAACGATCGGATGTGGTTTGCCTCTGGCTGGTATAGAGAGTTTCAATGATCTGTATTTCAAAAGTAATTATTTTTGCCACATAAGGGAATAGTTCTACGAGTCATCTTCTTTAAGGTGCCCCGTCTAGTGACATCGATCACCATCTTCTTAGGTGTGGCATTTGGCCTGCCAAGTGAACCTTCATCATTTATTTCACTCCATCCCCCTGAAGGTGTACTCCGTGTCTCATCTCAAGAGATGTTTCAACGTCTCACTCCATGAGTTGGCATTGAGTTGCTCGATCTTTCTGGAGATCAGTTTTGTAGGGTTTCTTTCATCGTCACTGTCTTGGACAAAGATCTCGAAAGCAAGGATGCCAGGATCAACATGATGCAAGCAATCAACATTCTTATGAAGGGATCTTGGATCATGAAGATTGTGTTAGTTAGTGTTTCCTCTGATTACTTACCCTACGCTTGAAGCTAGGGACGAGATTCTTGATCAGTGGGGGTGAGTTGTCATAGCCCTAGACCAACACTTACCTGTCTTGCTTGGTCTTCATGTGCATCATGTTTAAATTTCTCGGAAACTGAAATGGGGATGACTAAACCCTAGCACCAGATGAAACCAACTAGGTTCAAATTAAAATATTTTTTCAATGAACCCAAAATGCCTTTGAAAATGTTCATGATTTTTGATAAAGGTGAAAACCTCTGCAAAAAATGCTGCAACTATTTCTAGGCCATTCTGGATTTTTGAATTAATGTATATTGTATTTGAATTGGAGCAAATAAAATCTATAAATAATTTTATAGCTCCAAATGTTTTGAAAATTATTATGGGTCACTTGAATAACTCACTTAACATCCACAATAATTTTCAGCATCTGTAAAAATGGTTTAGTGCCTAAACTAAATCAAAACACAGAAAGAAAATAGAAAACAGAAAGAAAAGAGAGAGAGAGAAGAGTTACCTGGCCCACCTACCTGTAGCCGGCCTAGCTCGCTGGAACTGCCCACCACCGCAGCCCCCTCTCTGTCGTCTTCCTCGCGCCAGTAGGCAGCGCGCGTGGCCACCGCGCGCCGGCACGCGCCCGGCCACCTCCTGCTTCCCGCCGCTGCCCGTTGCGCCTGGTTGCCTCTGGACGACGCCACACACCCCCCTGGACCTCTCTCACTCTCCCTTGTCCTCAACTCCTTCCCCTGCTCTCTCCCTCGCAAGCGCCCGAACACTGACGTCGCCGCCGTTCGCCATAGCCGTGGCCACCGTCCACCTCTCACCTCGCCGGCGCGCCCAGTAGCTCCACCTCGTCCCTCTCTTCCTCCTCGCCAAGCCGCCCGACGCCGGAAGCCCCGAAACGCCGGCGTCTTCGTCTACTTCAACCTCTGGCCGCCGACGATCTCACCGTCGAATTCGCGATGGCTGGCGCATCACCGAGCCTCCTGAGACCCCCGTCGTCCTCGCTGTGAGCTCCACTGCGTTTCCCCTCTCTCCTTTTCGCTTGCCCCCTTGCCGTAGCGTCGTTCCCGCCATGACCGGAGCTCCTCGCCGCCGAAGATGGTGCTGCCATGGACAGAGCTAGCAAAGCTCGCGTCCGAGCCTTCCGTCGTGCTCAGCACGCTCCTAGGAGTCCGTAGAGCCCCTTAGCTCACTTCCTCATGCCACGTATCATCGAAACCACCGAGGCCCGATTCCGGCCGCCGCCGTTGAGGTCGCCGCCGATGATTCCGGCCACCCCAGCTCCTCTTGCTTGCCCTATTGGATGCACGAGTTCACTAGCTCCACGTAGAGCCCCTCCGCCGCTCGTTTGGTCGCCTATGGGCGTTTTCCGACGCGCCCCGCCGTCTCGGCACTCGCCGGCGGCGAGCCGCCGTCCAGTTGACCTGCCTGACCAGGGGTTTGACTCCCCCTGAGTCACTGACTCGTGGGGCCTACCTCTGTTTAATTAGTTTAGGTTATTAGGTTAAGTGCTAATCACCTAATTAGTTAACCCCTAGTGACACAGCCATGTGGGCTCCGCCCGGCTAACTAAACTAGGTTAGTGCTAATTAAGTTAGTTTAGTTAATTGTGCCACTGACCTGTGGGACCCACAGGTCAGGTTTGACTGGACCAGCCCCTGTTGACTTGCTGATGTCAGCATGACCTAGTGCTGACGCAATAAGTGTTTTCTGGAATTTTAAATAAATCAGAAATGATTTATTTATTTTAGAAAATAGCCAAAACTTCTGAAAATCACAGAAATTAATCTATAACTCAGATGAAAATAATTTCTATATGAAAAATGATCAGAAAAATTCAAGGAATCTGTTTATGGCGTTTTCATGCATGTTTGAACAAGTTAAACCTGCTGATAAGGTCAAATCAATTAAATGGCATTTAAATAATTACATATGGAGTTTGAATTTGAATCTTGGATTCAAACCAACTTCATTTAACATGTTGCTAGTTGCATTAGCTCAAATCACAACATAATGCCATGTCATGACCATGCATCATATTGTGCACTGCATTGATTGTGTTTCTTCTCTGTTGCCGGTGTTGTTCCCTTTCAGTAGACGTGTTCCGACGATGTGATCGATGACACCGATGAAGACCCAATGTTATCTTCAGAAGTGCCAGGCAAGCAACACCCCATTGAGCATTCCGATACAATCCCACTCTCTCGCTCTTGCTCTCTTTTACTGCATTAGGACAACAATGTCATAACTATTACGTGCTGCGGTAGTTGAACCCCTTTCCACTGCATGACCTGTCATTACCACAGTAAATAGTTAAAACCCACTAGTATGAGTAGGAGTTGTTTGAGGCATGTTATGCCTACTCATTCATGTTTTCTGGTTATGCCTGCTATTGCTTAGAGTTGTGTCAGGTCTGATTCATCGGGGATGAATTGGAAGGGTGATGAACATGTCCTACCTGTGTGAGAGCTAAGTGTGTGAACACGATTTGGTAAAGGTAGCGATGAGAGGCCATGTAGGAGTACATGGTGGGTTGTCTCATTTCAGCCGTCCTCAGGAACTGAGTTCTGTGATTGTGATCCATGAAACAGCTACTACCACACATTGGGATCCTTAATTGACTCTCTCGACTTATTAATCAACATGATCTCTGTCCAGGAGTTGCAATTAGTTTCTGGTGTTTGTAGTTTACTGGAGGTCGTGCGCAGCGCTGAACCTCGGGGTGGGCTGTGACGCGGCAGGTACGTGGCACGGTGTACCGGACGCCCGTTTGGTGATGCGGGAACCATGTACACATCGTTAGGGGCCGTGAGCGACACCCCGGCCGGATCTCCCCACGGATGGAACCCGAATAGGCGATAAACATGTACGAGAGACTTGTGTGGTTAGTCATTTCGTGGCCAACACCCTCGCCAGGCTTCCGCTTGAAGGTTGCCGAGATACATGACGTGTATATGGCGGTAAGTGGCGAGAGCGTGTGTGAAAAAGTACACCCCTGCAGGGTTATATATGATATATTCGAATAGCCGTGTCCGCGGAAATGGACTTCTGGGTTACCTCTACAGTTCATAGACAAGTGAAAGTGGATACTCTAAAACGCACAAGATAAGCGTGAGTGCTATGGATGGCCTTCTCGTAGGGAGACGGGAGCGGATCCATAGTGGTGTATTGATTGGTGAATATGTGGACTCCTGTGCGCCACTTCAAAAGAGTTACTTGCAGTTGTAGTTCAGGTTAGCCACCGAGTCAAAGCTGGCTTCCTGCAGTCGAACTCCACCCCCCCCCTTTGTTGATACTAATGCATATGTAGTTAGTTCTGATGTAAGTCTTGTTGAGTACCTTTGTACTCATGTTTGCTTAAATTATGTTTTTGCAGAGAGACTCCAGTCTCGTTAGTGGTTCCGCGTGGACTTTGACGTTTAGCTTGTTACCTCAGCTACGATCTTGTACCCTGGGAGGGTGTTGTAGATAGTCAGGCTTCTCAGCCTTTTTCACTTGTAGTTGTCTTTACTCAGACATGATATGCTTCCGTTGCCTGTATGCTCTGTATGATGGGTCATGTGACCTCTGTTTGTAATAAATGCTATGATGGCTCTTCTGGGCCTTTATCTATATGAGTTGTTGAGTTATGTTCTGATGCCATGTTGTACAGCACATACCTGCATGTTATGCGTATGTGTAATGTGTATTGCTATGTGTGGGATCCGACACCTAGTTGTTTACCTTTGGTAGCCTATCTTACATGGAAATGTCTCCTAGTGCTTCCACTGAGCCTTGGTAGCTTGCTACTGCTCCGGAACAC
>LR738715.1:383732756-383775805 GCA_902687465.1 Secale cereale | reverse complement strand
AAACGCACAAGATAAGCGTGAGTGCTATGGATGGCCTTCTCGTAGGGAGACGGGAGCGGATCCATAGTGGTGTATTGATTGGTGAATATGTGGACTCCTGTGCGCCACTTCAAAAGAGTTACTTGCAGTTGTAGTTCAGGTTAGCCACCGAGTCAAAGCTGGCTTCCTGCAGTCGAACTCCACCCCCCCCCCTTTGTTGATACTAATGCATATGTAGTTAGTTCTGATGTAAGTCTTGTTGAGTACCTTTGTACTCATGTTTGCTTAAATTATGTTTTTGCAGAGAGACTCCAGTCTCGTTAGTGGTTCCGCGTGGACTTTGACGTTTAGCTTGTTACCTCAGCTACGATCTTGTACCCTGGGAGGGTGTTGTAGATAGTCAGGCTTCTCAGCCTTTTTCACTTGTAGTTGTCTTTACTCAGACATGATATGCTTCCGTTGCCTGTATGCTCTGTATGATGGGTCATGTGACCTCTGTTTGTAATAAATGCTATGATGGCTCTTCTGGGCCTTTATCCATATGAGTTGTTGAGTTATGTTCTGATGCCATGTTGTACAGCACATACCTGCATGTTATGCGTATGTGTAATGTGTATTGCTATGTGTGGGATCCGACACCTAGTTGTTTACCTTTGGTAGCCTATCTTACATGGAAATGTCTCCTAGTGCTTCCACTGAGCCTTGGTAGCTTGCTACTGCTCCGGAACACTTAGGCTGGCCGGCATGTGTCCTTCTTCGTTCCTGTGTCTGTCCCTTAGGGGAAATGTCACGCGTTGTTCCTTTAAGTCCTTGTAGTTTGCTACGACTTGGGTTCATACGTTGATGACCGACACGTTCGTTGTTGGGTCATGTATGCCCGTCTCTGTAATTTAGCGCCACTTTTGGTTTATAACTAGTCATGTCGGCCCGGGTTCTCTGTCATATGGATGCTAGCGACACTATCATATACGTGTGCCAAAATGTGCAAACGGTCCCGGGCCAGGTAAGGTGGCACCCGTGGGGATACCGTGCGTGAGGCCGCAAAGTGATATGATGTGTTACAGGCTAGACCTGTGTGACTTAGGATCGGGGTCCTGACAGCGGCCCCGTAGTCTACCCAGTTTGGACCAACACTCATGAGGAGCACTGTCCTGGGTTGTTAATTAAGTCCTTCGGGTCCGGAAAGTCCCAATAAAAGTTTTAGTTGTTATTAGGCAAATTGGGCCTTGCTGGAGGAGTTTTATTCAAAGCAAACTGTCGAAGGGGGCCCATAAACCACAAACGCGTTAGGAACACAAAATCAAGGAACATAACACCAGTTTATCAGAACTAGGGTGGAAAGAGTGGAACAAAACACCAGGCAAAAGGCCGATCCTTCCACCCTTTACCAAGTATATATGTGCGTTAATTAAATAAGAGATATTGTGATATTCCAACATATCCATGTTCCAACATGGAACAACTTGCAACTACACCTGCAACTAGCAACGCTACAAGAGGGGCTGAGCAAAGCGGTAACATAGCCAAAGAATGGTTTGCTGGGAAGGTGAAAAGGTTAGAGGCTGTTTCATGGCATATTGGGAGGCTTGATAAACAAGTGGTAGTAAGCGCGACATCGCGATAGCATCGAGACAACTAGCAAAGCAATGATAGTAGTGAGATCCAAGGTGACGGTCATCAAGCCTGAAATCCCGCTAGGAGGAAGAACAAATACATGAAGTAGACCAACCAACATAGTCGAACGAATCCTCACAATCGCGACGAAAGAGGAACTGTCGGGAAGAAGCACAACCAGAAAGAAGCAAACAACATGGTAAACACACAACACATAAACAAGGCATGATGCACAAACAAGTATGATGCATGACAAGATTAAATGTTTGTCAACGTGGCAAGAGGTGATGCACAATAAAACTACCTATCTAGGCAATTTAAATGGGGCCAGAAACAACAAGCAACAATTCCAGAAAATCCCCATGTGCATATTTTGAATTTGGTACTATTATGCCTAAACACAATTTTATAGTTGTTAAACATTAAAATAAAGTGCACCATCTTAATCTATACATGTTTCTACCCCAGTTTATTTAATTTGGAGCTACGGTTAAATAGTTATGAAATAAGCCATTTAATATGTCTTCAATGCAAACCAACAATCTTAAACATCTTGAACATGGATGAAAGTTGAATATTGTGAAAGTACAAGAAAAACTAAGCAAGATGTATATATAAAAGTTTTATTTGGATGTATCGCTATTTAGTTAATAACATTTCAAAACTATAGCATTTCTGTAATTTTGTAAAGCACTGAAAATTAATCAAATCCACTGGCAGGAAATAAAAACATGCACTGGGCCGGATTCAATGCACTATGAATGTGGCCCAGGAAAATTTGGCCCAAGCGACTGACTGGGTGTTGTCGGCATCTTGGGAACCAGGGTAACCAGACTTGCCTGCCCGCGGGCCTCGACGCGCTCCTACTACAGCCTGATATGGCCAAGCTACTCAAGACCCTTGTGAGGGGGCTAGGCCTCGTGAGGAGAACGACACCAAGGCCCCCTCAGGAGCGGCCTCGGCTAGGCTGCTCCGGAGGGGCGGAGAACCCAAGGCCAAGCCTACCTCAGGAGGAGGCAATGATGCAAGCAGTGACACACCGCGCCAGCGGGTGCCAGCACGTGCCAGCGGCATAGTTGCCATTATGGTGCAAACGAGAGATCGTAGGCGCAGGTTCCCGAGGGGCGAGACAAAGGTTTCCCCTTCGGTGGAACAAGACCGAAGATCGCAAGGACGACAGGGAGGATGTCACCATCGAGCCCACCACCGCGTCACCGTCTGATCCCTTCGCATGCGAAGACCGCTTTTGTCAGGATAGGAAAGACCTTGTGTTCCCGCTCAAAATGGCCGTTGTGGGATCCCTCCCCGCCTAAACATTTTAGGGGAAGAGGACCCTAGCCGCCTATATAAGTAGCTAGGGTCTCCACTATGGAGGCATTCTGATCTGGTTTGATCAACCCCGCCTTCACACCAAGGGCAAGAACACTTTCCTGCTGACCCTCCTGAGCTCTCGTCCTGAGCTCAGGAACCATTGTACCTGTTCATACTCAATCCCTCTAGAGGCTAATCCACCAAAGCAGGACGTAGGGTGTTACACCGCAAGGTGGCCTG
This sequence comes from Secale cereale, assembly GCA_902687465.1. Taxonomy (NCBI): domain Eukaryota; kingdom Viridiplantae; phylum Streptophyta; class Magnoliopsida; order Poales; family Poaceae; genus Secale; species Secale cereale. The sequence continues at coordinate 383,772,661 of LR738715.1, read as the reverse complement.
AACCTGGGTAAACTTGTGTGTGCTTTACTTGTTGCCTGCTTAAACCTCACCACCGAGCGAGGGCGAGGCGCAAGGTAGACGTGAGTGGGAGAGACCTTAGTTCATGCCCCTGTGTTTGAACTTCTTGGGTTTGCGGAGCCCGTAATCCGACATTTGGCGCGCCAGGTAGGGAGTGTGTAAAAATCTCGCCTCTCCGACGACCTCGTCCTGCTCTCGTTCATCGACCTCGCTTCACCGCCATGGTGGACACACGCCGAGCACGCGCCGCCCGCCGCGCCGCCAACGTCGCTCAAACGGCGCCCGCGGGCAATGGTGCGCCGCTCCGCCCCAACTCGCCGGTCGCCAACGCCGCCACCGACCCGGCCGTCCACGAGCAGCAGGACTCGTCGTTGCCGCTGTCTATGCGGCCCGACGGCCGCATGGCGACACCACCACCCTCGCCGGCCGCGGCGTCGTCCTCGCTGATCCGCTTTGGGCCGGTTTACCAGCATCCTAAGCCACTGATGGCGCGGGAGCTCCTACGCTACCGTCCGGCAGACGACCTCTATGACTAGTGGCTCCACCGCATCACCCAGCTCGTCAACGCCGCCGGGGAGGTGCTTGCACCGACCCACTCTTCTCGTCCGTCGTCGCTCATGGCGGGGAACGTGGACCATGGCGTCCCGGCTCCACCTCCACTGCACGGCGCCGACCAAGGGCTCAGTCGCGAGGCTCCACGGCGCGAGCAGCCCCGCAGGGCCCCTGTGCGCGACGAGGAGAGCTGCCAGGTGGTCCCGCATCCCCAGGCAGTAGCTCGTGGGCTCCCTGTCCCGCAGCACCAGAATTGTGCACCACACGAGGTGGTAGCGCCCGTACCCCAGGAACCAGCACCACAGGTGCAGGGGTCGCCTCCAATCAAGAGCGTGGCTAGATGTAGCACCCTAGCTCCAGAGCTGCGGCACCTCGTCTGGCCCGGAAGTTCAAGCCCCGATCCGCCCCCGTGCTATGATGGCACCACCGACCCCGCAGAGTTCCTTCAGCTTTACGAGCTGAGCATCGAGGCGTCCAACGGCACCGAGCAGGTCATGGCGAACTGGTTCCCCATGGCCCTCAAGGACGGCGCTCGCCCTGGCTCCTGAACCTCCCCGCAGGATCCATCTCCTCCTGGGGGGAGCTTCGTGAGCGTTTCGTCGCCAACTTCCAGGGTACCCGCGATCGAGCCCCGGTGGCCGCGGATCTGCGCCGCGTGAAGCAGCAACCTGGGGAGACCCTGCAGAAGTACATCCAGCGTTTCAACACCGTGCGCCTCAGGATCCCCAGGGTCTCGGACGTGGCCATCATCTCGGCGTTCTCCGACGGTGTCCGTGACGTTAGGATGAAGGAGGAGCTCGCCATCAACGAGGACCTGTGCACGGCCCTCGAGATGTTCAACCTCGCGGTGAAGTATGCCAGGGCAGAGGAAGGCCACCTCTCTCTTCTGGAGCTGCCTGAAGCGGAGGCTGACGACAAGAAGGCCAAGGCCAAGGAAGCAAAGCCCAAGGGACCCGTCGTGCTGGCTGCGGAGCCAGAAGTGAAGCGTGGCTACGGCTACAACGACCCCCCCCCCTAGAGACAACCGTCTGTAACGCGTCTTCCATGATGTTTATAGCCACAACACCAACGACTGCCAGGAGCTCAGGGTGATCTACAGCGGGCACGTCGGGCAGCGTCCTGAGTGCGACAACCGCGGCTACGGCCGCAGAGGGGGCCGTGGTGGAGGACGCTGGGACGGCAGGAAGTCGCGCCAAGGATGGCATGACCAACCTCGTGAAGACCACTGGCAGGAGCAGCCTCGTGACGCCCCCTGGCGCGACCAGCCTCGTGAGGGTCGTCCTCAGGACAACGCGGGCCTGCCTCTGCTGCCACCACCGCCAAGAAGGAACGACGAAGACCGCCAGGGAGACGAAGCAGGAGGCTTTCAGGAGCCACGCACGGTTGCATGCATCTTGGGAGGAGCTCACGCTCCGGCTTCCCAACACATATTCAAGCAGTTCACTCGGGAGGTGAACGTGGCGCTCCCCAGGCCCGACACCACGTAACCTCAGGTGGACCAAGCAGGTCATCACCTTCGACCCCAAGGACCAGCTCAAGTGCACCGCAGCCCTAGGCACTCTCCCGATGCTCTGCACCCCGAGCATCAGCAACGTCCTCGTGACCAAGACCCTCATTGACGATGGGGCAGGGCTCAACGTCCTCTCCTTCCAGACCTTCGAGACGCTCCAGGTCCCATACAATCAGCTCCACCCAACGAAGCTATTCTACGGAGTCACAGACGGCTCCACACTACCGATGGGGCAGGTCCACCTCCCCGTCACCTTCGGTGATCACGACAACTATCACACCGAGCTCATCGACTTCGACATCGCCCACATTCACCTCCCGTACAACGCCATCCTAGGGTATCCGGCCCTCGCCAAGTTCATGGCGGCGACCATTCACGGCTACAACGTCCTCAAGATGCCCGGGAGTGGCGGGGTCATCACGTTCGACTGCGACGAGAAGGAAGCAGTGCGTTCCCTGGAGCGCGCCTACCAGACTGCAGTGGTCGAGAGCTCCGACGAGGATGGAGCCATCTTCGCCCTGCAGACCACCCCCAAGAAGAAGAAGAACCTGCCCGCAAACGGACCTCAGGACGCAGGGGCTCCTGACGGCCCCGCCTCAGGACACGCGCCTGCCGATGAGGCACCCTCCTCCCTCGCATAGGGAGGCGCGACCGACGCTCCTCTCAAGACGGGCTCGAGGGCTCTCCTCTGGGGTGCCTCTGGTCTAACCGGCGTCAAGAGGGAGGTGTTCGGGCACCACCTGTAGGCGTGTCTTGACGCGCGTTTTTGTGAGCCTAGCATGAGCCATACAGCGCTGGGGGCTCAAGACTTCATCGACCAAGTTACCGATGAACTTCAGTACGCAAGGCTCATACACGATGGGCGCAACCGCACGACACCAAGCCCACCTACCCGCAAACCAAGCAACCAATTCCGCGTCTGCGTCGACATTGCAGGCCTCAACCGAGCCGCTTCTCTGGAGCCCTTCTGGCCAATGGCTGTCGACTGGAAAAGGACTCTCCCCTGCAGTTACATTCGCACGCTCTTCGGCTTCCGTAGCGCAGCTGCCACGTTCCAATGCCTCACACGGCAGGCTTTGAGGGCTCAGGAGGTTCAATGGCGGGCGGTCCTGACGGAGCAGGAGCCGGACCCCCGTGACCACTGAGGGTTTCCAAAGCCCCTGGGCCTCAGGAGCCCAACGATCCTCAGGAGCGACCCGCACGACTCGCGTCTTCAACTAACCCAACTCTTGTTCGACGACAAGTATCAGGTGATGTCCCAGGTATTCAATCGAGGGCGCCCCCCCGGGCTGCATCATCCTCGAGCTGCTGGGGGCTCACCCCCACAGCTGTCTCTTTTGCGCATAAATCAAGGCTAGTTGTTTCTTCGTACTTGCATTATCTATATGCTTGGCGTTCTCACCGCCACTAAGGTCATGAGCCCTTGCAAGCCCGCCACCAACCGCCTCATGATTAAGAACTGGCATGGCGTCTGTGCTCGGGTCCGTCCCTGCAGCGTCGCTAAATCCAAGTGCTGAGCTGTGTCTCGCGAGCCATTCCCATGACGTCACCTCCTGTGGTGCTTGGTGCCTTGTTCTCGCATGGGCTAATCGTGAATGGGTAAGTGGGAGCCCGTGGCAGGTGGCTTGCTCATGTGGGAACCGTGCGCCCGTTGTTTTTCTTTTGGACTGTTGCATGAGAAGACTGGGCACGGCGTGTGTGCTCGGGTCCGTCCCTGCTACGTCGATAAATCCAGCAGCTGAGCTCTGTCTTACGGGCCGGTCCCGCTAACGTCACCTCCTGGGGTCGTTGGTGCTGTGGCCTTCAAATGCGATGCCCTCTAGAGATGCATTCAGCGCACGTTGACACAACGCATCTCTTTTCACATTTTGCAGAAGAAGACTCGGGCGCAACTCGCCTCAGGGTAGGGTCTCGTGAGTGATGCGTAAGCTCACGAGAACTTCCTCAGAGTCGTTCAGCTCATCCCGAGGAGGGCTCATATACACCATGGCTGTGCTGCCGTGCAAGCCACGTGTTAGGTTGGGGTTGTACATGCCCCGGAGTCTCTCCTGGTGGGAGGCTCCCTCCCACGGTCCAGTGGATGTACCATGCTCCGCGCTGGCAGAACCAACCGAGGAGCGGTTTTGCCCACGAACCAGTGGAAGCACCAAGCTCCGCGCTGGCCGCTACGACCGAGGGGCGGTTATGCCCACACTTCGCGCAAGTCTGTAGCTCTATGCTCCGCACTAGTTATAAACAACTAAGGGTGGCCCCCAGCGGCCGCACCAACCTCAGTGAGCTATTCTGCTCACGATGCTCACAGCTTCTCCTTGGATGGGTGTCGCGAGGTGGGCTAGGCACGGGGGCTATGCTCAGGTCACGCCTGGCAGACGCCACCGTACCAGGTGCCCAGACACCTGGCTTTCTCGCGCCCCCATCCAAGGTGAATGCTCGTGAGCAAGGTTTGGTGCTCGTTCTCTCTCATGAGAGCCGTTCGTACGTCAAGGGGGACCCCTGGGCATCAGGACCCAGGGGCCTCACTAGTCACGTAGCCCCTCATTCCTTGAGACCGGTGCTCAACGGTGGTCGAGGTATGTGCGGGGCTGGGCCCGGCCGACGCAGAACGCGAACGGGGTCGCTTGGACATCAAGGGGGACCCCAGGGCATCGCGACCCAGGGGCCTCACTAGCCACGTAGCCCCTCATCCCTTGAGTCTAGTTATTACGATAACCCTGGTCACTTGGAGGGCTCAATGGCGACCGAGGTATGCGCGGGGTTGGGCCCTGCCGACGCAGAGCACCTAAGCAAATATGAAGCAAGCACGAAAATCACCAATTACAAGTCTAGTTATTACAATAACATAAAGTTCACCAAATTCAAGCGAGTCCTCACGCCTCCCCGAGGCACTTGCATTTCGCTCATCCTGACAGGGAATAGGTCAGGTATCGCCAAGCGCACCATCACCAGCCTCCGCCTCCTCGGTCGCGGCAGCAGCGACCCGGAGGAACGCCTCCACCAGCTCTTTGACCTTCTCCTCCAGGGCCTCAGCAGCCGCGCCCTCTATACTCGGCGGCCTAGGCACCTCAGGGGGCGGGTCACGAAGAGCACAGAGTCCCGCCCCGAGGGGAACACGGTAGGCGCGGCCCCGTGGCCATCAGCGGTTTGCAAGACAGAGCGCGATCAAACACCACTGCTGCCTGATTGCAAAGGACCACTAAGATAAGTGTTCAACGCCCACATTCACTCACGTACCTATGCCCCACCCACCGTAATCGGGAATTCGCTGGAGCATGAAGGCCCCTCTCACCTGTTCTCGCGGCCGCTACCTGCACGCCAAGGGGGACCTCCCGAGCATCACGCCTCGGGGGCTCTTACCGGACTCTGGACCACTCACCTCTTGGTCTTGACCAAGGCATCGTGACCTAGCATGCTAGGAACGGCTGAAGCATGCCTAGGGACTGGGTCCCGCAGGCGTAGGGCCCTAAGCTACCATGGGGACGGAGGAAAGGGAAAATCTCGCTCTAGCAACGGATCTCATGAGGAACATAAGTTCATTACATCGGATAACAGCAAGAGTGTTGCAATAGATTTACATGCCCTCATGGGGCCATCCATGGTTGCCTCGCAGGGACCAAGCAAAAGAAGGCCGCTACCAGAGGGACACAGCCCGGGCTCCTTCAGCGGTGACGGCGGCTGGAAGACGCTGCTCGCCTCCGGCGGCGAGAGCGGTGGCTCGGCGGCTCGTAGCTCTCGTCAGAGCTCGAGGCCGTCTCAGGAGAGGCATAGCTGCTACTGGAGGAGTCGGAGGCATAGCTGCTACTGGAGGAGTCGGAGGCAAAGCCGACGCCGAACGCTTCGCCCCAAGCCTCGTCGCCTTGGCAGCATGGGAGATGGTCGCCGGCGGGCCCGTCCTCCGTGCTGCATGCCAGCCGCCGGCCTTCCTCCCGAAGACCTTGAAGGTCAGCATGGCCAGCCCGTCCAGCGTGAAATGAAGAATGTGCCTCCCGGTGGGGGTGCAGGCGCGGCGCACCACGCCTCTACCCCAGGTCATGAAGACCTTGCCGGAGGAGATCACCTCCACGTCAGCTTATGAACGGGGAAGATGGCACCCTTCATGCCGCAGCTGCATCGTTACCCGTCCGTGAGCCAGGAGCACCTCCTTCAAGAATGGGGGAAAGACGATCCAAGAGTGCAGAGGGGCTCCCGCCCACACGATAAACTCACGAACGTCGTCTTCAGTACGGGATGGCGATGAGAGGCATGAAACCACTCGCCTCTCCCAACGACTGGCCACACCGCCCCCGTCGCCGCTGCCCTCGCATCACGTGCCTGTTGCCGGGGCACCCAGGCGAAGCGGGAATCCTGGTGGCGCCCGCGTGCACCACGTACGGGCGTTCGCCAGCCTCAAGGGCATCCTTGGGGAGTCGTGGCGCCTCTTCTTCGGCAGGAGCTGATCGGGCTCCACCATCGGAGCCTTCACTTTCTGTGTAGCCGAGAACCTATGTATCGGTGCCATGGAAAAACCCTCGACGAAGAAAGAAGAGCTAGGGTTTGATCTGCAACGGTCAAGCGAACATGGGTTGCACTTCACCCCTTGTTTATATGCTGAGAAGATCAATCACCAGCCACTCGCGCAAGGCCATAATGAACCTACTATCCGCGCCGGGGAGTTGTCAAGTCGCATTGTTGCCAAGGCTGCATGGGGTGCGGAGTCGCCCACGTCCCATCCAACCGTCATGCGCCAGCCTGGCCCGCAGTCTTTTGGGGCCCGCGGCGCTTCGTACTGGACTAAGGCTTCGCCCCGATGCCAACTCCACGTGCGGCTTGGGCCCTGGGGCTATTGTCGGCGTCCTGGGAACCAGGGTACCCAGACATGCCTACCTGCTGGCCGCGACGCGCTCCTACTACGGCCTGATATGGCCCAGCTGCTCAAGACACTCGTGAAGGGGCTAGGCCTCGCGAGGAGAACGACACCAAGGCCCCCTCAGGAGCGGCCTCGGCTAGGCTGCTCCGGAGGGCAGAGAACCCAAGGCCAGGCCTGCCTCAGGAGGAGGCAGTGATGCACCGCGCCAGCGGGTGCCAGTGCGTGCCAGTGGTGCAGTTGCCGTTTTGGTGCAAAGGACACAGCGCAGGCGCAGGTTCTCGAGGGGCGAGACAAAGGTTTCCCCTTTGGTGCAACAATACCGAAGACCGCAAGGACGACATGGAGGATGTCACCACCGAGCCCACCACCGCGTCATCATCTGATCCCTTTGCAGGCGAAGACCGCTTTTGTCAGGATAGGAACGTCCTTGTGTTCTCGCTCAAAATGGCCATTGTGGGATCCCTTCCCGCCTAAACATTTTTGGGGACAAGGACACTGGCCGCCTATATAAGTAGCTAGGGTCTCCACTATGGAGGCATTCTGATATGATCTGATCAACCCCGCCTTCACACCAAGGAGCAAGAACACTTGCCTCCTGACCCTCCTGAGCTCAGGAACCACTATACCTGTTCATACTCAAGCCCTCCTAAGGTAATCCACCAAAGCAGGATGTAGGGTTTTACACCGCAAGGTGGCCTGAACCTAGGTAAACTTGTGTGTGCTTTACTTGTTGCTTGCTTGAATCTCACCACCGGGCGAGGGCGAGGCGCTAGGTAGACATGAGTGGGTGAGATCTTCGTTCACGCACGTGTGTTCGAACTACTTGGGTTTGTGGAGCCCGTAATCCGACAGGTGTGTGGGCAAAAGAAATAAAAGAGACAGGGCAAAATTGGCGCGCCTGGGACCCAGCTGTCAGTGTGACAGAAGGATTAAAAAAGACCAAGAAAAAGAATTGTGGATCCTAGGAATTGATCACAAGACCTTTTGGTTGCTACCGAGCTAAGATAACCTGTAGGACATGTAGCTGATTGTGATGAATACGCAGAATGACTACAATTGAAACCTGTAGGCTCGCGGATCCTACACAAAAGAAAGAAAAGGGTGCAGGTGTGCAGTGCTCGCGACGAAGCACACCAGAGGCAAACCGTGGTTCACCGGGCAGGGTACAGTGCATGCAGGAGGAGTCCGCTTCTGTGCGTCCACCCGGCTATAGGTGCAGCGAAGTGGGGTGCATTCTGTAGTGTGTGGGTGCTACGTGTCAGGGTATAACCACGGCCACATATGGGACAAAGGTCCCTTTTGGATCGGCACGTTGCACAAAGAGCAGCAAAGCATCGAGCAGCGTGTCGGGGATAACATATGGAATTTTTACCCATGTTCGGGCCACCGCGAGGCGTAAAACGCTACACCTGCCTTAGTGGATTGATTGTAGCAATGGTGGAAAATGGACACGCCACTCTTGCCTATCAAGTTTGGCTTGGGGTGAGATTGGACACGCGTATGGTCTATGCGTGTTCGAATGGCCGACTCCTTTCTACTGTTGCTTTTATAGGTTAAGGGGTCACCACAATGGCAAATTAGTCTTTTAGACTGATTAGATAGCAAATAGTGCTATCACACCTAACTATGCAGCTGATAGGGTGCATTAAATGCATCGGTTAGTGTCACATCACAGCTCATCCGACAAGCCTTGCCGCGCTCGTCTTGCTAGCTGCGCTCTTGTTTTCTTGACATGTCTCTGGACAGGTGTCATTTGGTGGTTCTTGTGGTAGAAGATGACTGTCACATATTCGGGGGTGGCCACTAAGCCGCCTCAAAGCTTGACGCCGTACTGATTGGCGATGGGCGTTGCTGTGTGGTGGAGTTTTACCTCCACATGCCCCGGCAAGCCTACCGGCATGGTTCTGGTGACTTGCTACCCGGCAAATCCGGGCCTCCGCCAGGTTCGTATGCTCGGCAAGGGTGGGTTCCATTCTGGTGGTATCTGGTACCTTGGTTGTCTTGATCTCCTTGACCAGTCTACTAATTCATCATGGAGCTGATCTCTTCATGTCTTGGTATGGTAAATGGAGATGCAAACTTGCCCTCGAGGCTTTAAACAGTTTGGTGCAACAGGCCCAGGGTCTGTTTGACCGACAGAAGCCCCCGAGCCTAGCACGGTCACGCCGGTGGGCGTCGCCGTGGTAGGATCTAACCAGCGCGCAGGCAAGGGTGAGTGCTTGCTTTGCTTCTTCATTAATCTTGAGCTTGGGCTGGTTTCCGCTTCCTCCGCACGTTGTGTAACGCCAATGCTGGTGGGGCCATCCTTGTAATGGCTTGCGAATGACTTTAATGCATGGGCTGATAACTGCCAATTTACTCTTCCCATCACGCCCTTATCCTGAGCCACGTATGCCGCATGCATTGAGTGGGGTAGGTAACCGGAGCCGGGTGGTGCGGAAGAGCGTCAAGGTGAGGGCCCGTTTTTCTTGGGTGGTGTCGGATTTTGGGTTCCGCAAACCCTTGAGAGGTTCGAACTCTGAGGTGCGCACGGAGAACGCTCTCTCCCCAGCGCACTCGCCCTACGATTTCATAGTCTAGCTCGACGAACTCAAAGGACAAGGGACACAGAGGATTATACTAATTTGAGACACCTTGTGGTGTAATAGCCTAATCCGATGTGTGTGGTGGATTGCCTCGTGGGGCTGAGGATGAACTAGTACAAGGGATGAACCGCCTCAGGAGGAGAGGTGTTCTTGGTCTCGGGTGAGCTTGTGGTATGGTCAGGGTGTAATGGATCCGAGCCCTTCTATGGTGGTGGCTAGGTCCTATTTATAGTGACCTCGGTCCTCTTCCCAAATATCAGTGGGAAGGGATCCCACAATGACCAAATTTGAAAGGAAACATCTAGTACAAGTTATTCTGACAAAACTAGTCTTCGCCTGCCAAAGGCTCTGGTGGTGACGCCGCGCCGGGCTCCACGATGACCTCCATTATGCAGCCATGACGGCCCTTGGTTTTGTTGCACCAGTATGGAAACCTTTGGCTGATCCCTCAGGACTCAACGCCTGGGCTTGCTCCCTTAGCACCAAAGGGGAAACTGGTACACTGTGCCCGCTGGCGCCCGCCTGGCCTTGGATGTCATGGCTCACGTCATGTGAACCTCGCGAGGTGCACCTTGCCTAGATATCTCCGCTCCTAGGGAGCCAGTGTAGGGAGACTGCCCCCAGGGAGGTCTTGCTGTCGCCCGCCTCGTGAGGCTTGGCCCCTCGCGAGAGTCTTGAGTTGTGGTTAATGAATTTGGGATGCACCAGGCCGCTGATGGAGCCACGTCACAGGCTGCAGGCAGGCAAGTCTGGGTACCCCCATTCACAAGACGCCGACACTAGCCCCCGGGCCCAAGGGGCGCTCGGACTTGGCGTCGAGGCGAAGCCAAAGGGGCAAGGGCGAAGCGCCGCGGGCCCCAATCGCCTGCGGCCTTGGTCGACGCGTGGCGACTCAATTGGACGTGGGCGTGTTCACTTCCCCATGCTGCCTCGACAACTGCATGATTTGACGAGAACCTACTCCATGCACCAAAAAACCATCAATACGCGAGATCGTGGAGGCCGGCGATTGGCCTCCTTCGAGCTATAAATGGGAAGAGGGTGAATCCCCCATTGCTCATCTCCTTCTTCTTGTCGCTCACCTCTTCTTCTTCCTCCCTTCTTCGTCCTCTTGTTGCAGCCTCTATGGCGCCACCAAAGAGGTCCTCCGCCACGGAGAAAGGGAAAGCTCGCCAGGAAGAACCCGACTTGCCGCCACTCAAGAGGGGGCAGGGATGCCCCCATAAGCATGCCGCTACGCCTGCAGCGGTGCTTCGTGGTCACAGGCGTACTCCTTTTGGGTTGATGCCGCCCTGGGCGATCACGTTGGCACCTCTTCCTGCGGCAGGGGCCGCTCTCGTCGCGGCAGCCACCTTGCCGCAGAAGGGCACGCCATGGTCGCCCGGCCTCCTCGGTCAGGCTTCCATTCGTCAGAGGCACCCCTGGAGTTCGTCGTGTGGCCGAAGAGTCAGGTCGGCGTCTGGCTCCAACTGCGGTGCTTCTTCGCCCACGAGCTACCTGTCGGGGGTCTCGATGGCCTCTGGCTGCAGGCTGATGGCTGCTGCAGCTAAGCATCCTGGGTTGCGGTGGAGATCTCTACTGCGGGCAACGTGGCCCTGGCCCGCGGTTGGCAGGCGTTCGCCCGCACACATGGCTTGGGCAAGCGATGCACCCTCCACTTCAACTATGATGGCGCTGCGACTATCTTCATGAGGGTGTTTGGAGCGGATGGTTTCCGCGCAGGGTGTTGCCCCGAAGACGGCAGCTGCGATGATGGGGTCGGCCTTGGCGACAGTAGAGACAAGGCCGCCGGTGGGCTTGCCCTTGGCGACGGCCGCGGCTCATCCAGCAGCAGTGGCTCCTCTGCCGGCGAGAGCACTAGCAGTGGTGATTATGACCAACCATCGCGCCGCCGGGCTCGCTTCGAGGTCGGCGACGGGTCATCCCGCCCCGTGCAGCGGTGAAGGGCCAGGAGGGCTCATACTGAGCTGGGCCTAGGAGGCGCTTGGGGCCGAAACTCATGAGCTGCTGCAGCTGTGCGGCTCGCTTTTGTTTAGCTTTCCTTTCTTCCTGCATTTCGAAAAAGGGGTAGGTAGCCCGACTGGGGCGTGTAATGAATTGTGACGCCTATGCTGCTATGTCCTGTTTTATGCTCTCATGCTATGTTACAATATTCATGCGCCTCGCGAGGGTAGAGGTGTAACTTAGCTCGATAAACCCGAGGGTGGCGTGAGGGTGCATTTTCCGACATTAGGAGGGGTTTCCTTGTTGCCGACACGGGCGCTGCTAGCCTTGGAGGGGGCATATGCAAAATTTGTTTGGGAATCCACCGGATACCTCGTACCTTCTTGCGTGAGCCCTCAGGCATGGTCTGATCATGGCTTAATGCACCACGTCGCGGTACCCGGGGGGCACGGACCTAAGGGGGGTGTGCTGATCACAAGCTCAAACAAGGGCGCCCCACGAAGATCAAGGAGGTCGAAGATCTGGGGCGAGAGGGTTTCAGCAAGGTATGCCCGTGACGTGAGCCGGCCAGCGCGCGGACACAGACTCTCCTGCCTATCTCCTGCGCGAGGGAGAACGTCAAGCAACTGCGTCCTCCCCGAGGCAAGAAAAAGGAGCGAACATAGCAGAAGGGGAAAAGTCAACCAAGCAACCGAGAAACACCAGAACTCCAAATCCATTGAAAGATCGCAACTAGATACAGAAAGCAAATGAATAGCCGCATCCGGCACCTAGTCTAGTCTTCTAACCAGTGCGGAGCTAAGTGCTGCCACTAGGACGTGGGAGGGAGCCTCCGAGGCCCAATGGCGGATCTCCGGAGACTCTGGGGCATGTATAGCCCCACTCATTATTACGTGAGAGTGTCACTGGTGGAGACCTTCACAGGCACTGGACCTTGCTTCATAGGCACTTGGCCTTTCTTCACACGCATCGGGCCTTGCTTCACATGCACTAGGCCTTTCTTCATTGGTAGAACTTCCGGGGGTGCTGGATGTTCCAAGTGTTCTGGATGGGGCCGCCGTCCCCCGTCTGCAGGCGTACGGCACCAGGCCTGGAGACATGAGCAATCCTAAATGGGTCCTCCCAAATGGGTGAGAGCTTGTACAGCCCTTCCCTGGAGAGTACCCGCCTCAGGACCAGACCGCCCACCTCGAGCGTCCTGGAGCGGACGCTGCGGCAGTGGTACCGCCGCAGCGCCTACTGGTACCTTACTGCTCGGAGCGAGGCATGACGGCGGCGCTCCTCCCCTGGCACGAGATCCACTCCCCGCATGGCGTCCTGGCATGCCTCGTCGAACGCCAAGACCCGTGCAGAGCTATGTTTGACCTCATGAGGGAGAACTGCTTCGGCTCCGTAGACGAGGAAGAACGCGGTCTCGCCTGTTGCCTTGGTGGCGGTGGTGCGGATGGACCACAACACTGACTAGAGCTCGTCGTGCCAGCCCCTACCGCAGGCCTCGAGCTTCTTCTTGAAGGTCCTCGACTTGAGGCCTCTCAGGACCTCCGCGTTAGCACGCTCAGCTTGGCCGTTGCTCCTGGGCTATGCCACTGAGGTGTAGCATATATGAATTCCAAGGTTAGCAAAATATATTTTGAAGAGGTTGCTAGTGAACTGCGAGCCGTTGTCGGTGATGATGCGATTAGGAACCCCGAACCGTCTCACGAGGCCCCTAATGAACTTGGCCGCCGAGCCAGCGGGGATGGTGCGCACTAGCTCCACCTCCGCTCACTTGGTGAACTTGTCGATGGCGACGTAGAGGTAGCGATAGCCCCCGGGCGCTCGAGGCAACGGTCCCAGGATGTCCAGCCCCCAGACCGCGAACGGCCATGAGAGCGGATAGTCTGAAGGCCCTGAGTAGGCTAGTGGATCTGCTTGGCATGGAACTAGCAGGCTTCACAGGATCTCACGAGCTCTGCCGCGTCGCTGAGCGTTGTCGGCCAATAGAATACACTGCGGAACCCCTTGCCCACCAGGGTGCGCGAGGATGAGTGATGCTCGCAGTCCCCGCCATGCATATCAACTAGCAGCTTGCACCCCTGCTCCCTGGAGATGTGATACGTACATTTTGCATCATGCTTTTTTGTTGATATTTATTGCACTATGGGTTGTTATTACACGTTATGTCACAATACTTATGCCTTTTCTCTCTTATTTTACAATGTTTAAATGAAGAGGGAGAATGCCGGGAGCTGGAATTCTGGGCTGGAAAAGGAGCAAACATTGGAAAACTATTCTGCGCAACTCAAAAAGCCAGGAAACTCCACGAGACACTATTTCGGAAAATATAAAAAATATCTGGTGAAAGAGATTCACCAGGGGGGCCACCACAGGCCACGAGGGTGGGGGCGCCCCCCCCCCTCTGGGCGCGCCCCTGCCTCGTTGGCCACCCGATGACCCCCCGATGCCCATCTTCTCCTATATGGGGTGTTTTCACCTGGAAAAAAATCATAAGGAGGCTTTCGGGACCAGACGCCGCCGTCTCGAGGCGGAACCTTGGCGGAACCAGTCTAGGGCTCCGGCGGAGCTGTTCTATCGGGGATACTTGCCTCCGGGAGGGGGAAATCGTCACCGCCGTCATCACCAACAACTCTCCCGTCTTGGGGAGGGTTTTCTTCATCAACATCTTCACCAGCACCATCTCCTCTCAAACCGTAGTTCATCTCTTGTATCCAATATTTGTATCCAAACCATAGATTGGTACTTGTGGGTTGCTAGTAGTGTTGATTACTCCTTGTAGTTGATGCTAGTTGGTTTACTTGGTGGAAGATCATATGTTCAGATCCATTATGCATATTAATACCCTTATGATCACAAACAATATTATGTCTTATGAGTAGTTACTTTTGTTCCTGAGGACATGGGACAAGTCTTGCTATAAGTAGTCATGTGAATTTGGTATTCGTTCGATATTTTGATGACATGTATGTTGTCTCTTCTCTAGTGGTTTCATGTGAACATCGACTGCATGACACTTCACCATTGTTTGAGCCTAGAGGAAGGCATTGGGAAGTAATAAGTAGATGATGGGTTGCTAGAGTGATAGAAGCTTAAACCCTAGTTTATGCGTTGCTTCGTAAGGGGCTGATTTGGATCCACTTGTTCATGCTATGGTTTGGTTTACCTTAATACTTCTTTTGTAGTTGCGGATGCTTGAAATAGAGGTTAATCATAAGTGGGAGGCTTGTCCAACTAAGGACAGCACCCAAGCACCGGTCCACCAACATACCAAATTATCAAAGTACCAAACGCAAATCATATGAACGTGATGAAAACTAGCTTGATGATAATTCGCGTGTGTCTTGTGGAGCGCTTTCCTTCATATAAGAGTTTGTCCAGGCTTGTCCTTTGCTACAAAAAGGATTAGGCCATCTTGCTGCACCTTATTCACTTTTACTATTTGTCACTTGTACTAATTACCTTATCATAAAACTATCTGTTACTTAGAATTTCAGTGCTTGCAGAAAATACCTTACTGAAAACTGTCTATCATTTCCTTCTGCTCCTTGTTGGGTTCGAGACTCTTACTTATCGAAAGGACTACGATAGATCCCCTACACTTCTGGGTCATCAAGTCTCTTTTCTGTCGCCGTTGCCGTGGAGTGAAGCGCCTTTGGTAAGGAAAAATTTATATAGTGTGCTGAAATTTACTGTCACTTGTTACTATGGCTCATCCTCCTTTGAGGGGCTTGTTCGGGGTATCTTCATCCCGACCAGAAGAGCAAAGAGTTGCTCCTCAACCTACTGAACCTACTGAAAATGTTTGCTTTGAAATTCCTTCGGGTATGATAGAGAAACTGCTAGATAATCCCTTTACAGTAGACGGAACACTGCATCCCGATTTACACCTAATCTATGTGGATGAAGTTTGTGGCTTACTTAAGCTTGCAGGTATGCCCGAGGATGTTATTAAGAAGAAGGTCTTCCCTTTATCTTTGAAGGGAGAGGCATTGACATGGTTTAGGCTATGCGATGATACTGGATCATGGAACTATAATCAACTGAAGTTGGAATTTCATCAGAAGTTCTACCCTATGCATTAGGTTCATCGTGATCGTAATTATATATATAATTTTTGGCCTCGCGAAGGAGAAAGCATTGCTCAAGCTTGGGGGAGGATTAAGTCAATGTTATATCCATGTCCCAATCATGAGCTCTCAAGAAAAATGACCATTCAAATTTTTTATGCTCGGCTTTCTCTCAATAATCGCATCATGCTCGATAATTCTCATGCTGGTTCTTTTATGATGAAGACTATTGAATTCAAATGGGATTTATTGGAGAATTAAATGCAATGCTGAAGATTGGGATCTCAACGAAGGTAAGGAGTCAGGTATGACCCCTAAGTTTGCTTGTGTTAAAGCGTTTATGGATACCGATGTTTTCCGTGAATTTAGCACTAAATATGGACTTGACTCCCAGATAGTAGCTTCTTTCTGTGAATCATTTGCTACTCATGTTGATCTTCCCAAGGAGAAGTGGTTTAAATACCATCCTCCCATTAAAGTAAAAGTAGTTGAACCTGTTAAAGTTGAAGAGAAGACTGTTACTTATAATGTTGATCCTATTGTTCCTACTGCTTATATTGAGAGACCACCTTTCCTTGTTAGAATAAAGGATCATGCTAAAGCTTCAACTGTGGTTCGTAAGTGTAATACTAGAACACCTACACCCTCTGAGCAAATTAAAGTTGAACCTAGTGTTGCTATGGTTGAAAATTTAGATGGACATGTTATTTACCTCCAAGAGGAAGCTGCTAGAATAGCCAAACCCGATGCTAGGAATAAACATATACCTGTTGTAATCTTGCCTGTTATTTCTGTTAAAATAGGAGATCATTGCTATCATAGTTTATCTGACGTAGCTGCTAGTGCAAGTATAATCCCTCATTCCTTATATAAAGAAATTATGCATGATATTGCACCTGTTGAGTTAGAAAGGATTGATGTTACTATTAAGCTTGCTAATAGAGACACTATTTCACCAGTTGGGATTGTTAGAGATGTTGAAGTTTTGTGTGGGAAGGTGTCGGGGAAACTGGTCGCCCACGAACACCTATGGGACCGGAGCCCCTTCTACGGTAAGGCAAGGGAGCGGAGGGAGCACGAAGAGCAGATCGAGGGGCACACGCGGGCAGTTTACCCAGGTTCGGGCCGCACGGAGGCGTAAAACCCTACTCCTGCCTTGGTTTTGCTATTGAGTTCTCGAGCTCGGGAGCTTGACGATCTACAGTACTAGCTACACCGAGCGTGGGAGTGCTCAAGTTTCTGGAATCGAACCCCCTCTACGTTGTGCATGGGCCTCCTTTTATAGCTCAAAAGGGGTCACCGACAGGTGTCAACGTAGAGGAGGGTAAAAGCGTAAAATTGGTGGTAGTTGTAACAGTGCATGAACAGTGTATGCACAGTGGTCTATACCTAACCCTAACGGTGGGGGACAAGGGCATTGAATGCCCGTCGCCGTCACCCCAAAAGCGTCCGTCCATGCGTCTCCGTTCGCCACGGCGATGGCCTTGTCACCGCGGCTTGCCACCGTGTACCCCAGGCTGCACAGCCATCTGCCACGTGCCCCTGGAAGGGCCCCAGGGCGACGCGTGGCAAGATGAGCTGGAGCGCAGGCACACAGCGTAAGCTTCCCCCGGCAAGCACCTTGCCGGGGTCGCAATCTTGCCGGGCCCGGAAGCTTGTCGCTCTCCGGGTCCTGCCGGGGCGCATGATGCGCCACGATATTCCTTCTGAGGTGTTGTTCTTTGGCCTTCCTGGCAAGCTCCTGTTGCCAGGGTCTTGTGCTGGAATGATAACCCTGAGACTGGTGCGGCCTTCCCGGCAAGCTCCTCTTGCCGGTGTCTTGTCTCTTAACTTGAATACTTTGTTCTTGAATGGCTCCAAAGGATCTAGAGTGGGCTTTGGCGGGCGTATGGTGAGCCTGACCACGGGACGCTGCTACTGCCCGTGCACAAGTCGGGATACTAAGGTACCCCTACTTTAGTACACCGACAGGAGCCCCCGGGCCTGGGCCACACACTGTGCCGAGCGCTGTTGGGCCAGGCCCAAAACAGTGCACGGGCACACGCAGCCCACGGCACGCCGTTTCCCACTTCCAGATTCGCCGCATCCCTCCCTAACGGCACGCGTCGATTGCGGCGTCGTGGGAGAGATCGTGGCCTGTTTCTTTAATGGTAAAATGTGGAACGTCCCCCACTTCCCCCTTAAAAGCAGAGGAAGCAGGGGCAGTTTCCCCCCATTCCTTTCATTGTGTCTTCAATCTCCAGAAACCCCCGGTGCTCTCCGCCTCCCCAAAGGTCGACAGAGAGCCGAGCTCCACCACTCTTCCGCCGCCGCCTACCTCTCCGGCACCGCCGACCCTTCCCGCCGTCCCCGCCATGGCCCCGAAGAGCAGCAAGGCGAAGAGCGACAAGTCCGACAAGGCGGCGAAGCTGGCAGCCATGCGGAAGAGGATGGTGGTCTTCCCGCCGAGGCTTGGCGCGAGGGAGCTGCGGGACAAGTATTACCTGTTCTGGGCGAGGGAGACGAAGGCTCACCCGCGCACCAGAGTCCTCCCCGCCCAAGCCATCGACATGTACCCGGGAGGTTACTACTTCTTCGCTCTGTTCTTCCACTGTGGTCTTTGTCCTCCATATTCCGAGTTTTTCTATGATGTGATGAACACATACGGATTCCACCTCTTAGATTTCACCCCGAATGCCGTCCTTACTTTGGCCGTTTTCGCACATCTGTGCGAAAACTATGTCGGGGTCCATCCGAATGTAGCTCTCTTCCGCCACTTCTTCACACCTAGAGTAGAGTCTGGATCCCCACTCTCCGGTGGCATCTCCTGGATCTTCAGGCTTAACAAGAAAGAGGCGTACTTGATTGGAGAGCTCTGCGGCAAGTGGGAGGAGTGGAGAGCCGATTGGTGCTGGGTCGTGGAAGAAGAACCCCAGTAGTTTACCTCCCCGCGCCGAGCGGCAATAGTGCGCAGCAAGGATTGGAGTGACTTGGCCCCGGAGGACGATAAGCTGCAGATTGCCCTCACTAGGATCCTTCGTCTCCGGGCCGCCCATCTTACTGTAGGCGAGGTCGGGGCGGATTTCCTCCGCCGCCGCATTGCCCCCTTGCAGGACAAGAAGAGGCCTGCTTGGGAGTTCGGAAATGCGGCAGACTTCATTAGGCTGCGCCCCGGGCTGAATTATAACTTCACCGTCTTGGAGCTCAAGGGGATGATCCGGGAGCTGTTCAAACATGACCCCAAGCACCCAGAGTGGTTCACCCCGTCCGACGGGGTGGTTCCATTATGCAACAACTCTGCCCTCAGTGCCATCCGTGCGGCAATGCCTGAGTGCGACACCCACGGGGTTGTTCCCACCTGGCTGATGCCTTCAGAGGAGACCATGCAGACCTTCTTCGACAACCTGGTTGAACGGCCGCGCAACCCCGACGAGAAGTAAGGTCTCACCCGCGCGACCACCGACCGGGACGTGGCATACATAGCCAACAGGATGGAGGAGGCCGCCGCAGCGGCGGCCGCGAGTGAGTTCGGGTACACCGTGGACGAAGCGGAAGCATCGGATGCAGTGAGCCGGGCCGAGGAGGAAGAAATCCTCAAGCTGCTGAGGCCTGCCGGGACGAGCGAGGCTGCCGGGCAAGGCACTGAGTCCAGTGAGCCCGCCCAGGAGGACGCCGAATCGGGCCATTCCGATGAAGACTCGGGCGGGTCACTGAACCTCGACGACCTTTCCTCATCCTCGGAGAACTCTCCGCCGCCGCCAAGTCCTCCGCCACAGCCGAAGAAGCGCCTCCGCAAGGCCACTGAGACGGTGAAGCAACCGGCGCCCCGACAGCAGCCGAAGTGCCGGGCGACACACGCCACCACGACGAGCAAGGTCGTCAAGGAGGCGCCCCGTGTCCCAGCGGCAAGCGGAGGGGGATCCTCCCGTAGCGGCTGTGGTGTCCCTTCTGCTCCTCGGTCCTCGGCGACGACCGGCGCTGGGTCTTCGCAACCCACGGCTCCGGAGCCCGCCAAGCGCCCGAGGGAGCCTACTCCTCCAGCTCCTTGCGCCGGGATGCGCGAGGCGGAATTTGACTTCTCCGCCCTTAGCTCCGACGAGGAGGAGGAAGAGTAAGCACTTGAAACTTTTATTTCCTTTGATTTTTGTTCTTGTCTTGAATTCTCTTGCTTGGTTCTGATCTTGTTTGGCTTCCAGGACCTTGACCCAGAGGATGGCGAAGAGGGCCAAGATCCCTGTGGTTGACCTTGAGGACGACAAGCCCGTCGCCGCGGCAGAGGATGCGCCCGCGACAGGCTTGCCGGACCAGCCTGCTGCTCTGGAGAGCAGCCCCCAGCATAGCCCCCAGTGTAAGTTCCTTGTTCACTTTTCTGTTTATCGGGTGCGCTTGAGCTTCTTATCCTTACTAATGTTTTGTTGTCTTGTGCAGAAGTGGAGCCGCAGCCGCAGGAGCACCAAGAGGCCGCCCCCGACGAGCCGCTTGTTCCACCCTCCCCGCCAAGGAGGAGCTCCCCGGCGAGGGACAGCGCTCCGCCATGGATGGGTACTCCGACAAGGTCGAGCACCCCGCCAAGGGCGAGCACCCCGACAAGGGTGGGCACCCCGCCAAGGGAAGGCGCAAGCGGCCCTCCGCCAGTAGGGGCCACTACTACGCCGCCAAGGGAAAACTCCCCGGCGAGGGATCCCGTTACTGAAGAGGCCCGCGCAAGTAAACCCTTGTACTTTCTTTCTTTTGAACTCTTCTTTTTGGATATTTGCTTGACGATTCTTTCTTTTCTTTTTCTGTAGTTAGATCCGCCCGCCCCGGAGCCGATGGAGACGGAGACCATCGCCGAGGAAGACGTGCGCGGCAATGCTGGCGACGCCACCACCACTGAAGGAATGGCTGGTGCTGACGAGCCAGCCGCCGAGGAGACCGCCCCGACCGCTGACGCGGCAGCTGGGGAAGGGACCGGCGACCGCACTGCTGGCCCTAAGGCTGCAGGAGCGCCGGACGCTGCGCCGGCCGCCGACCCCTCCGCCCCCGCGGCTGGGTCGGGTGTCTATCTGGAGGCCGCCAACGGGGTATTTATCCAAGTCCCGTGGGCGTCCTCATCAAGGGCACCCGCGGAGGGGGAGACCTTCGACGGAGAGGTTCTCGCCTCCGCCGGGCTGAGGGTTGTCGACGCGCCCGGCAGCAGCAACGAGGCCGAAGAGGAGCAACTCCTACGTCGACTCCTGGGCTTGTACCGGGCCAGGCAAGCCAAGATGGAGTCCCGAGAGACTCTGGCTGCCAAGGCCGGTGCTTATTTGGAGAAGCGCGCCGCAGAGCTCCGTGCCGCCAACCAGGCGGCCCTTCGGAACTTGGTGGAGGAGCGCGAAGAGATTGCCGGAGCACACCAGGCGTTCCTCCTCGAGAAGGTCGAGGTGGAGGAGCAGCAGCGACTGGCCGCCGAGGATCTGTCTCGTCGGGAAGGAGAGCTCAACCAGCGGAAGGTCGACCTCGATAGCCACGAGGACGACCTCACCGCTCGCGAGCAGGCCATTGGCGGGGCTCCGCAGGAGGCGAGGGACGCCGCTGCTGCCGCAGAGACCACCAAGAGGGATCTGGAGGCCAGGGTGGCGCAGTTGGAGACGGGCTTGAAGGAGAGCGAGGACAGGGTTGCTGCGCTCAACGTGGCGCAAGAGAAGGACGCCCACACCAATTCGGAGCTGCAAGTCCATCTCTCCGAGAAGGGCAAAGAGCTCAACGACGCCAAGGACTCCATTGCAGACTTGGAGCTGAAGGTTTCCACCCTCACCGACTCGCTTGACGCCGCCCGGGACCGCGAAACCAAGCTGAAGGATGATCTCCGAGCCGAAAGGGCGCTGCTGGACAGCGCCGCCTTGTCGCAGAACAATTTCCAGCGGACGGTGGAGAAGTGGACTGAGGAACTCGTCGCCTCCGCCGCCAACATCGACAAGGAGATGGTGGCGCTGAGGGCGGAGCACCTCGTGTACTCCCCCGACGAGAGCCTCCCCCACAGCGCCAAGCTGAGCTTGTTCTTCAGAGGGGTGGCGCCGGCCCTCGCGCAGCTACGGGAGAGGGTCCCCACGCAGCTGGCAAATGAGGCGCGCCGGCTTTGCATGGGCACTATGGAGCGGGTGTTGACGAAGATCGTCTACCGCAACCCCGGGATTAATCTTGAGAACGTCCTCCGGACCTTGCCGCCCGAAGCTGACATGGAAGCGCTGAAGGCACGAGTTGCCCACATCATAGCCAAGGCGGGCAAGATCAAGAGGGTTGACGGAGACCGTGTAGACTAGGCTCCCTTCTTTCTGCCTTCCTTGCCGCTGTCGATTAAGTCATGGGTAGTAGTTGGTTAGAACAGCGGCAAATTATCTTGTAATATAACTTTATTTCGGATAGTCAATGCAGTGTTATCTCCCTTGCTTGGTTCCTTCACTTTGTATACTTTCCACCCAACGCTTTTAGGGAACTTGCCGGCAAAGGGACCCTTGCCGCGAGCGCTGAGTGCGGGACTCTTAGCAGCCTGCTGGCAATGCCCTTGCCGGCAAGAAACCTTGCCGCAGCTAGTCGTAGCACACTTAGGTTGTTGAGCGAACACGAAAACGAAATAAGGGCACGACACTTGTCGCAGCTCACTTAAGCCGTTGAGCGTGCTCGAAACAAAGTAAGGGCGCGGCTATCCACGGGTAGGTTCCTCTGCGCACAGGTTTTCCATACAAAGTGTGGTCGTTCAAGGAAGATAACTAAGAATTTTAAAAATTTGAATGCTCAAACTTTGGCAACTTAGCTTTAATGGATTGTTTGCTTCCCGGCAAGGATTTCCTTTCTTGAACCGCACTTGGTCCATACCACTGTCTCCTTCCGCCCCGGCAAACTTGTGTGCGAGGAACACTTCTTCTGCTTGAGAGAAAAAGGAAAAAGGGAGGAAACATAGATATGGAGCCTTGCGGCTTGTTATTGCTTACCGGGATCGTGTGCTGCACAAAGTGTCAGATAATGTATGCAATGAAAACAGGACCCCGATCCTAAGTCACACAGGTCTAGCCTGTAACACACCATATCACTTTGCGGCCTCACGCACGGTATTCCACGGGTGCCACCTTACCTGGCCCGGGACCGTTTGCGCATTTTGGCACACGTATATGATAGTGTCGCTAGCATCCATATGACAGAGAACACGGGCCGACATGACCAGTTATAAACCAAAAGTGGCACTAAATTACAGAGACAGGCATACATGACCCAGCAACGAATGTGTCGGTCATCAACGTATGAACCCAAGTCGTAGCAAGCTACAAGGACTTAAAGGAACAACGCGTGACATTTCCCCTAAGGGACAGACACAGGAACGAAGAAGGACACATGCCGGCCAGCCTAAGTGTTCCGGAGCAGTAGCAAGCTACCAAGGCTCAGTGGAAGCAGTAGGAGATATTTCCCTGTAAGATAGGCTACCAAAGATAAACAACTAGGTGTCGGATCCCACACATAGCAATACACATTACACGTACGCATACCATGCAAGTATGTACTGTACAACATGGCATCACAACATAACTCAACAACTCATATAGATAAAGGCCCAGAAGAGCCATCATAGCATTTATTACAATCAGAGGTCACATGACCCAACATACAGAGCATATAGGCAACGGAAGCATTACATGTCTGAGTACAGACATCTACAAATGAAAAAGACTAAGAAGCCTGACTATCTACAAGACCCTACCAAGGGCACTAGATCGTAGCTGAGGTAACAAGCGAAACGTCGAAGTCCACGCGGAACCACTAGCGAGACTGAGGTCTCTCTGCAAAAACATAAATTAAGCAAACGTGAGTACAAAGGTACTCAGCAAGACTTACATCAGAACAAGCTACATATGCATCGGTATCAACAAGGGGTGGTGGAGTTTGACTGCAGCAAGCCAGCTTTGACTTGGTGGCTATCCTAAACTACGACTGAAAGTAACTCTTTTGAGGTGGCGCACACGAGTCCACATATTCACCAATCAATACACCACTATAGATCCGCTCCCGTCTCCCTACGAGAAGGCCATCCATAGCACTCACGCTTATCTTGCGCGTTTTAGAGTATCCACTTTCACTTGTCTATGAACTGTAATAGGCAACCCAGAAGTCCATTTCCGCGGACACGGCTATTCGAATAGATTATATTTAACCCTGCAGGGGTGTACTTCTTCACACACGCTCTCACCACTTACCGCCGTTTACACGACATGTACTCGGCAACCTTCAAGGGGAGGCCCAGCGAGGGTGTCGGCCACGACCTGACTAACCACACAAGTCTCTCGTCCAGGTTTATTGCCTATTTGGGTTCCATCCGTGGGGAGATCCGGCCGGGGTGTCGCTCACGGCCCCAAATGATGTGTACAGGGTTCCCGCATCACCAAACGGGCAATCGGTACACCGTGCCACGTACCTGCCGCGTCACAGCCCACCCCGAGGGTCAGCGCTGCGCACGACCTCCAGTAAACTACAAACACCAGAAACTAGTTGCAACTCCTGGACAGAGATCATGTTGATTAATAAGTCGAGAGGGTCCATTGGTTTCGGGCCCAATGCATGGTAGTAACTGGTCATGGATCAACCAACACAGAACTCAGTTCCTGAGGACGGCTGCAATGAGACAACCCACCATGTACTCCTACATGGCCTCTCATCGCTACCTTTACCAAATCGTGTTCACACACTTAGCTCTCAACAGTAGGACATGTTCACCACATTCCAATTCATCCCCGATGAATCAGACCTGACACAACTCTAAGCAATAGCAGGCATAACCAGAAAGCATGAATGAGTAGGCACAACATGGCTCAAACAACTCCTACTCATACTAGTGGGTTTCAACTATTTACTGTGGCAATGACGGGTCATGCAGTGGAAAGGGGTTCAACTACCGCAGCAGGTAACAGTTGAAGCGTTGTTGTCCTAATGCAGTAAAAGAGAGCAAGAGCGAGAGAGTGGGATTGTATCGGAATGCTCAATGGGGTTTTGCTTGCCTTGCACTTCTGAAGATAACAATGAGTCTTCATCGGTGTCATCGAACTCATCGTCGGAACGTCGTCTACTGAGAGGGGACAAAACCGACAAACAGAGAAAGAACACAATCAATGCAATGCAACAATATGATGCATGAACATGACATGGCAATATGATGTGGTTTGGCCTAATGCAACTAGCAACCATGTTAAATGAAGTTGGTTTGAACCAAGGTTCAAATTCAAACTCCATATGTGATTATTCAAATGCCATTTATTCAAATTGTCCTAAACAGTGGCTGTAAGTTATTCAAACATGCATGAAAGTGCCGTAAACAGATTCCTTGGATTTTTCTGATCAATTTTCATATATAAATTATTTTCATCTGAGCTATAGATTATTTTCTATGATTTTTAGAAGTTTTGGCTATTTTCTGAAATAAATAAATCATTTCTGATTTATTTAAAAACCCAGAAAACAGATACTGCATCAGGATGACGTCACTCTGGCGTCAGCAGGTCAGCGGCTGGTCTAAGTCAAACCTGACGTGTGGGGTCCACACGTCAGTGACTCAACAGTTAAACAGGTTTAATTAAACTTAACAGAAGTTTAAACTGAACTAAATAGGCACTCGGGCCCACTGTCAGTGACTCTAGGTTAGTTAACAAAGACTGTTAGTGCTGATTTAATACTAACTAAAAGTGTCAGTGGGGAATGGGCCCACATGTCAGCGAGAGAAAGGGGTAATTAGCTGGGTAATTAGTCCCTAACGATGGTGCCACGTCAGTTCGCCGGAGTCTTGCCGGCAGCGACCTAAACGACGGCGGCTCGGCTCGGAATTGAGCTACGGTTGGTGGTTTGGCGAGCTGAGGGCTCCGGGGAGTAGCTCTTGCTCGTCCGCATTCAAAGGACCAGACGGGAGGCCGCGGGGTGGCCGGAAGGTGACCGGCGACGAGGTTTGGCGGCGGCGGAGTTCGGACGTAGACGAAAACAATGCCGCAGAGCACGGCAGGAGCAACGGTTGGTTGCTACGGCCCCGTGGTGATGCGCTGAGTGCGATGGCGAGCTCAGATGCGAGCTAAGGTGGTTGTGGCCACGGCGGCGACAGGCTCAGCGGCGGCCGGCGACGGTTAGGAAGGGGGCGACGGCTATAGTGAGCTACAGGCCACGGGGACAGGGGGAAACGGCGGAGGAGCTCACAGCGGGGTCGACGGGGGTCTCAGGAGGCTCGGGGAGGCGTTGGTTGCCGCGAATCGCCGGCGAGGTCGACGGCGGCCGAAGGTTGAAGAAGACGGTGACGAGGGCGTTCGGGGCTTCCTGGCGTCGCATAGGTACTTAGGGGGGGCATAGAAGATAGAGGCGGAGCTAGTGGACACTTTGCGGGGGCGTGGGGAGGGCTGTGGTTGCGGTAGTGCTCGCCGGCGGCGACGGCTACGTTCGGTTGCCGAGTGAGAGAGAGACAGAGGAGGGAGGAGAGAGTAGCGAGTGAGGAGGGGAGGTCGAGGGGGTTCCAGGGGGGCGCGTGGCGTTCGTCCAGGCATCGGGGAGGGAAGCAGGCAGGGAGGAGGTGGAGGCCGCGGGCGTGCGCCGTCGCCACGCACCTGCCTGTCCTCCTGGCCGGGGGTTGAAGACGCCCTTGCCCCTGGTGGGCTGGGCCGGCCAGATGGGCCACACAGGTAAAGGCCAGGTACTTTCTCTCTCTCACTCTTTTCTGAAAATAGTTTCTGTTTTCTATTTCTGCTTTTGTTTTAATTTCTTTTGCCACTGTTTTGAGATTTAAACAATTTCAAACAATGCCAAAAACTCCTCTGAACAATTTTATGTTGCTAGATGGACTTTCCCAAAAGCACATAAAATATTTCAAAGTTATTTGAAAATATATTCTATATATTATGAATATACTTCCAAATTCAAATACAATAATAAATTAAATTCCATGCCCAAAATATTCCACAGAAATGTCCATTATTTTTGGTTTGCTGCAAAAGCCTTGCCAAAATATCCAACAAATATTAGGAACATTTTGGAAACATAGAATGCAATTTTTTTTCTTGACTGGACCTACTTGGAATTTGAAGTGCTAGGGTTTTGAACAATCCCCATTTCAAGTTAAATGGAAATTAAACATGATGCCTGATGAACAGGCAAGGACCACAGGGGTTGCTCTAGGGATGTGACAACTCAACCCCACTAAAACAAGAATCTCGTCCCGAGATTCGGGACGTGAGATAAGAAAACAGAGGGGACACTAACTAACACAATCTTCTCGATCCAGTTTCCCTCCTCGAAATTGTTGATTCATTGCATCATGTAAATCTTGGCACCCTTGATTTCGAGATCTTTGTCCAAACGGTGACGATGAGAGAAACTCTACAAAATTGATCTTCCGAAAGATCGAGCAATTCAAGATCAACTTATGGAGTGAGACGTTGAAACATCTCTTGAGCTGAGACACGAAGTACACCTCCAGGGGGATGGAGTGAGACAAACGATGAAGGTTCACCTAGTGGCAATAATTCCACACCTAAGAAGATGGTGATCGATGTCACCAGGCGGGGTACCTTAGAGAAGGTGACTCGTAGAGTTATCCCCTTAAGTGGCAAAAAGAATTACTTTTGACATAGAGATCATTGAAATTCCCTTTACCAGCCTAAGGCAAACACAATCGATCGTTTGACGGAGTTCGAGATAATGACATTCTCGTCCAGAATGGATGATGTGGACTATCTTGTTAAAGACAACACAAGGGATGATTTGGTTATCATCGGAGATGGATGGGACCCATGGCAATTCCACTCCTGAGGATAATCCTGAACAGCAGTGATTGAGAACGGTAACCCATGGAGAATTGGCACATTGGCGGTGCAAGTTGGGAACAAAATGCAAATGCTGGGAATGATTCTAGTAACTGGGAAGAAACCCAACAGTAGAGAGTGAAACTAGTCTTTGAGAGGTTATAGCATAACCAAGAACAGTGGGAGCAATCCCGGTTGGTGTCGAGGATAACACCCAGTGCTTGTGCGTGCTCTGAAGAACTTGAGCATTCCCATATTCATCAAGGTTTTACCAATATCCGTGTCAAGGATCCTGGCAACACCACATACTACCATGATGAATAACGATGGACGATGCAGATGCAAAGGAAGATAACATTTCTCAGATTTCACCTTGGCGAGGCCAAGGGGCAAAATCTGGGTGATCGACCGAGAGACATTTAGCACTCCGCTTCTAATGTTCTCCTTGATGTGCTAGCACAACCCATTTATCATAATGGTTTGGTACCTAGAACGTCAAATAAAAGGTCGGACTTCAGGAGCACAAAAATCCATAAGGAACAACTAGGGAGTAAATCTTACGAAATCCTTATGGGGAGGTGGCCAGCTTCTTCAATCAAGATTCTACAACAATAGGTCTTCCTGCTGGGTGTGTTGGCCACGACATCCACTTTACCGGTTATCGAGAGACCAATATTATAGTTCTTGGAAAATGCTCCAACCATCATATCTGCCTGAGATTCAGTTCTGGTTGGTGTCAGAATATTCCAGACTCATCTAGTCTAGAAGGAAAAAATGAAAGTTTGCAACACAATTCTTCGAGACGATGTTGCGAGATTCTCGGGAATGAACTACGATAGCAAGCTCCAAAACATGAGCTGGTTCTGCTACAAACCTGTGAACACGTTGTCCAAGACAAGTATGACCACATAGCAGTCTTATGATAAAACACTATCGAATTCAGGTGGGGAACCATCAACAAGGATAGCGAAGTCCTAACATAAGTCATGATTCTTAAGAAGGAACCTCTTCTCCTTGAACTAATAAATCAGTGGCTTGGGGTGCTAGGGATACATACATAATGAAGATGATCAGTCTATCAGACCATAGAATACTTCGCACGTATGCATGACTGACTTGGGATGACTCCAGAGGAGGTAAAAACATGCTTTCTCGAATTCACGGCGGCAACTTGAATCAACTGCACATGAATTAGAGAAAGTCACTTCTTTCTTCCGTCATATGCTTCACGAACGGGTCATGAAGATAATGCTTATAAAAGTTTCCAATACTAGCTGGATGTTCAACATAGATCATGGAGAAGATAACAATGTTGCTGATGGGCTCAACAACGATTCATCCAGGTTTCCATATAATTGGAGTTCCATGACAATGTGAACAAAGTGATAGCATTAGTCAGACCCAAAAGATATAATGGTGTATGCTCAAGGAAACACCTATGAGTAAGACAACATTACGAATATCGTTGGTTCTGATTTGACTTGACGATAACCCATACTCAAATCAAAGTTTGGACAAGACGATAGATCCACAAATGATCACAGGATCAATTGAAGAAGATATCATCTATCTTGAATACCCATACAAGATATCCCTTTGGATGAACTAAGCTGGCAAGCTTTTATCTTCCAACTCACCAAGTTATTGTTTTAGCTTAACCAACTAGTTCGGGGTATCCAACACAGATTCTTGGAGAAGGGGTGGTTTATAGGTAAACCAACTTCATCACGAACTCCACATAGCGGTCAGGTGACAACCTGGTAATACTTCCGAGAAGATATTCAGAAAATCACGAACCACCGATATGTTACTAAGCTCGAGAACAATCTTGCCTTTCAAGGCAAGACGATATGATCACATGAGAAAGGACTTGACAAAATCGTAACTCATCAATCAAGGAGTGCACCAGGAAAGTGGACTAGGTAGCACAATCAATCTTAGGATGGTGATTCAGTAACCATCATGCTAAGAATGAGATTATCGTCCGTTTAACTACCAAGCAACAGAGTTGCTAGGAGTATTGATTTCACACATCACAATCCACCTGTCAGTATTCCGGCTATGATAACACGGAGACCGAGGAATGAACGATAATAGCGAGAAGTATCACTGTATCAAGAGTTTATAAGAGGTTGTGCAATTTCCATGACATTCTTGACATAAAGATGGTAATACTCCAGGATAGAGCAGTTTAGAAGCTGCATTAGCATTCTTCATCTGCGAAGTACAACTTCTTTGACCCAATCCTGGATATGGATAGGGTACTGGAGTTTATTTCTCCTAGTCATTCCAGAATAGAATGGCTTGACAGACCACAAGAGTAAAAGGCATCGATGAACACGAGTGCACGACTACTCCTGACTATCGATTGATAGACGAGGATCATAATACAACTAAAAGGAGACAACTCAAGGAACATATATCTTTCTGAGTTGTGGATGCATAGATTAGTATGTCGAACTAGTTCAACATATTTCTTCCGGATAACCCATGCGGAAAGTAGAATTGACAGAGTCACAATATGAATGGAGTACTACTCAAGAGCACTCGTGTTGTGATCTTTTGGTTCAGGAGAACTTCTGCCATGATGGTTCATGGTATTTGGAAGAAGGATATACCACGGACCTCGAGGACTATCACAAGGTTACTAATATCCTAAAGGAACGAGCAAATTCTATCAACATAAAGTAAGGAGGGTGAAGCTTGGGTTCAAGAACCCAGGAATAGAATACCTACCAACTAATTAGCATCATGGGATGCTTTCAAGAATGATGGCCAAGATCATCACACTAGAATATAAAACATTGTTGAATTACTGGGTGATCTTCTAAGATACTTGGGGTCATAATAATAACTCCAACATATGTGTCAAGGTAACAGAGTACCTCAACACACTGACTAGTGTGATTAATCTGGCCTAAAAGGACATCGGAAACAGGGAGGAAAGGTTTGCAAATGCATCAGACTATTTAGAAACCTGGGATGACTCGGACAACATAACGACTGTAAATGCTCGAAAATACTTTTGAAATCCAAGCAAAAAGGGTAGCATGTCCACTTAACATCATAATGTCAGGGTTCTGAGACCAATAGTTGAACAAACAAAAGTAGTAGAAACTGAGCTGAGGGTTGAATCCACAATAACGTGATTCTGATAGACATAAGAGAAAACCTAGTTCTTAATCCCCGTGGAATAGAAGAAGGTGACTCAGATCAAAAGGTCATAAGGTAAAGGAGTAAAAAGAGCCTTATGTTCCCTTCCACAATCAATTCCCTTACATAACTAAAGAGTTTCTAGACACGACTTCGACTAGTTTGGCTTGGTAATCCTACAGGCAGTCAGGCTCTGATACCAAAGCTGTCAGGACCCCGATCCTAAGTCACACAGGTCTAGCCTGTAACACACCATATCACTTTGCGGCCTCACGCACGGTATTCCACAGGTGCCACCTTACCTGGGCCGGGACCGTTTGCGCATTTTGGCACACGTATATGATAGTGTCGCTAGCATCCATATGACAGAGAACCCGGGCCGACATGACCAGTTATAATCCAAAAGTGGCACTAAATTACGGAGACAGGCATACATGACCCAGCAACGAACGTGTCGGTCATCAACGTATGAACCCAAGTCGTAGCAAGCTACAAGGACTTAAAGGAACAACGCCTGACATTTCCCCTAAGGGACAGACATAGGAACGAAGAAGGACACATGCCGGCCAGCCTAAGTGTTCCGGAGCAGTAGCAAGCTACCAAGGCTCAGTGGAAGCACTAGGAGACATTTCCCTGTAAGATAGGCTACCAAAGATAAACAACTAGGTGTCGGATCCCACACATAGCAATACACATTACACGTACGCATAACATGCAAGTATGTGCTGTACAACATGGCATCACAACATAACTCAACAACTCATATAGATAAAGGCCCAGAAGAGCCATAATAGCATTTATTACAATCAGAGGTCACATGACCCAACATACAGAGCATACAGGCAACGAAAGCATTACATGT
Source organism: Secale cereale (assembly GCA_902687465.1). Lineage (NCBI taxonomy): Eukaryota > Viridiplantae > Streptophyta > Magnoliopsida > Poales > Poaceae > Secale > Secale cereale. The sequence continues at coordinate 383,741,371 of LR738715.1, read as the reverse complement.
CTGAGTACAGACATCTACAAATGAAAAAGACTAAGAAGCCTGACTATCTACAAGACCCTACCAAGGGCACAAGATCGTAGCTGAGGTAACAAGCTAAACGTCGAAGTCCACGCGGAACCACTAGCGAGACCGAGGTCTCTCTGCAAAAACATAAATTAAGCAAACGTGAGTACAAAGGTACTCAGCAAGACTTACATCAGAACTAGCTACATACACTAGTAGAAAACAGGGCATTGGTCCAGCCCATTAGCCCCGGTTCAATCTAGAACCGGGACCAATAGGGGTACTGGACCCGGTTCGTTAGCCCAGGGGGCCGGCCGGGCCACGTGGGCCATTGGTCCCGGTTCGTCTGGACCTATTGGTCCCGGTTGGAGTTAAAAACCGGGACCAATGGCTCTTGCTCCTGGCCCACCACTATTAGTCCCGGTTTGTTTTATGAACCGGGACCAAAGGCACCCCTTTAGCCCCGGTTTGTAGCACCAACCGGGACCAGTGAGTTGCCTATATATACCCCCTCACTCAAGAGCAGAGCTCACTGCTCTGTTTTTTTTTCTGGCCGAGGGGGAGAGGGGTTAGTGGTGCTCTAGCTCACCTCCTATGCACACAACATGTTCGGTGGAATGTCCGTCACGTCCCGTCCCCGTCTTCGCCGCCGTCGATCGCCCCCGCCGATCTCGTCACCGGCACCACCGTGGTGAGCCTCTTGTTATGTCCATGCTTTTCTTACTTTTATTATTGCTTTAGATAGATATTTGTCTAATTTTCTTACGTTTATTATTGCTTGTTATTATATAGTGCGATGGTTTTGATATCCGCCCACGTGGGCCCTCGTCCGGTCTACGATTCGGATGTGGTATATTATCTTTAATTTATAACTATTTGTTTTAGTGCTTATGATAGTTATGCCGACCAACCTGACATCCATAGATGTTTTATTATGTCTAGGAGGTAGTTGAACCGGAAATTCCAACCGACCCTCTTGTGGAGAGGTTAAATTTAGTTGAAGAGGAAAACATTTCGTTAAAGAAAAAATTGGAAAAAATGGAGGAGGAGAAGATGGAATTGGAGTTGCATGTTGCGGAAGTTATCGATGATCACAAGATCAAGATGGAACCTATTGTCGAGAGGTTAAATTTAGTTGAAGAAGAAAACAAATTCTTGAAGGAAAAAATAAAAAAAATTGTGGACGAGAAGATGATATTGGAGTTGCATGTTGCGGATGTCGTCGATGATCACAAGATCAAGATGGATGCAATGCGGTTGAAGATTAAAAAGATTAGAAAATATGCCATTAATACCGAGGCTTGGTATCATTATGCCGTTGGATCAATTGTTACCTTGGTTGCGATTATGATAGCATTTGTTTTCGCGTTGAAATGTTTTACATAGTTTCGATGTGTATGGAGAGCTATATATGTTGTTAGATGAGAACTATATATGTATGTACTTTGGTTTTAATGTGATGATGAACTTTTATCCATTTGGTCACTTAATTATCTATTTATGATGTTCTGTAATGGTTTTTGACACACTTAATTATATATAAATGCACGCAGATGAACCGCAAATGGATGTACGGTGACAGACACACCTCCGAGTACATTAAGGGCGTGCGTGAGTTTCTAAATGTGGCAGAGGCAAACAAGCAGAATGGTTTTATGTGTTGTCCATGCACTCAATGTGTGAATACGATGTCTTACTCTAACCGAAAAATCCTTCACTCCCACCTGCTTTACAAGGGTTTCATGCCACACTATAATGTTTGGACGAGGCACGGTGAAATAGGGGTTATGATGGAAGACGGCGAAGAAGAAGAGTACGATGACAACTATGTGCCCCCTGAATACGGTGATGCTGCAATGGGGGGAGCTGGTGAAGATCAAGAGGAAGCAGACGATGTGCCCAATGATGCTGCAACGGGTGAAGCTGCTGAAGATCAAGAGGAACCAAATGATGATCTTCGCCGGGTCATTGTCGATGCAAGGACACAATGCGAAAGTCAAAAGGAGAAGCTGAAGTTCGATCACATGTTAGAGGATCACAAAAAAGGGTTGTACCCCAATTGCGAAGATGGCAACACAAAGCTCGGTACCGTACTGGAATTGCTGCAGTGGAAGGCAGAGAATGCTGTGGCTGACAAAGGATTTGAGAAGCTACTGAAAATATTGAAGAAGAAGCTTCCGAAGGATAACGAATTGCCCGACAGTACATACGCAGCAAAGAAGGTCGTATGCCCTCTAGGATTGGAGGTGCAGAAGATACATGCATGCCCTAATGACTGCATCCTCTACCGCGGTGCATACAACGATCTGAACGCATGCCCGGTATGCGGTGCGTTGCGGTATAAGATCAGACGAGATGACCCTGGTGATGTTGATGGCGAGCCCGCCAGGAAGAGGGTTCCTGCGAAGGTGATGTGGTATGCTCCTATAATACCACGGTTGAAACGTTTGTTTAGAAACTGAGAGCATGCCAAGTTGATGCGATGGCACAGTGAGGACCGTAAGAAAGACGGGAAGTTGAGAGCACCCGCTGACGGGTCGCAATGGAGAAAAATCGAGAGAAAGTACTAGGAGGAGTTTGCAAAGGACGCAAGGAACGTATGGTTTGCTCTAAGCGCGAATGGCATTAATCCTTTCGGGGAGCAGAGCAGCAATCACAGCACCTGGCCCGTGACTCTATGTATGTATAACCTTCCTCCTTGGATGTGCATGAAGCGGAAGTTCATTATGATGCCAGTTCTCATCCAAGGCCCTAAGCAACCCGGCAACGACATTGATGTGTACCTAAGGCCATTAGTTGAAGAACTTTTACAGCTGTGGAATGGAAACGGTGTACGTGCGTGGGATGAGCACAAACAGGAGGAATTTGACCTAAAGGCGTTGCTGTTCGTGACCATCAACGATTGGCCCGCTCTCAGTAACCTTTCAGGACAGACAAACAAAGGATACCACGCATGCACGCACTGTTTAGATGACACTGAAAGTATATACCTGGACAAGTGCAGGAAGAATGTGTACCTGGGCCATCGTCGATTTCTTCCGACCAACCTTCAATGTCGAAAGAAAGGCAAGCATTTCAAAGGCGAGGCAGATCACCGGAAGAAGCCCGCCATGCGTACCGGTGATCACGTACTTGCTATGGTCAATGATTTACATGTAATCTTCGGAAAGGGCCCCGGCGCACTAGCTGTTCCGAATGACGATGAGGGACACGCACCCATGTGGAAGAAGAAATCTATATTTTGGGACCTACCCTACTGGAAAGACCTAGAGGTCCGCTCTTCAATCGACGTGATGCACGTGACGAAGAACCTTTGCGTGAACCTGCTAGGCTTCTTGGGCGTGTATGGAAAGACAAAAGATACAGCTGAGGCACGGGAGGACCTGCAACATTTGCACGAAAAAGACGGCATCCCTCCGAAGCAGTATGAAGGTCCTGCCAGCTATGCTCTTACGAAAGAAGAGAAAGAAATCTTCTTTGAATGCCTTCTCAGTATGAAGGTCCCGACTGGCTTCTCGTCGAATATAAAGGGAATAATAAATATGGCAGAGAAAAAGTTCCAGAACCTAAAGTCTCATGACTGCCATGTGATTATGACGCAACTGCTTCCGGTTGCATTGAGGGGGCTTCTACCGGAAAACGTCCGATTAGCCATTGTGAAACTATGTGCATTCCTCAATGCAATCTCTCAGAAGGTGATCGATCCAGAAATCGTACCAAGGCTAAGGAGTGATGTGACGCAATGTCTTGTCAGTTCGAGCTTGTGTTCCCACCATCCTTCTTCAATATCATGACACACGTCCTAGTTCATCTAGTCGACGAGATTGTCATTCTGGGGCCCGTATTTCTACACAATATGTTCCCGTTTGAGAGGTTCATGGGAGTCCTAAAGAAATATGTCCGTAACCGCGCCAGACCAGAAGGAAGCATCTCCATGGGCCATCAAACAGAGGATGTCATCGGGTTTTGTGTTGACTTCATTCCTGGCCTTAATAAGATAGGTCTCCCTAAATCGCGGTACGAGGGCAGACTGACTGGAAAAGGCACGCTTGGAAGGGACTCAATAATATGCAGGGACGGTTATTCTTGGTCTCAAGCACACTACACAGTTCTACAGAACTCTACATTGGTGACCCCGTATGTCGATGAACACAAGAACAATCTGCGCTCCAAACACCCGGAGCAGTGCGACGACTGGATTACACGTGAACACATCAGGACTTTCAGCAGTTGGTTGGAAACACGTCTCAGAGGTGACAACACTGTTTGTGATGAGTTGTACTTGTTGTCCAGGGGACCATCTTCGACTGTATTGATTTACAAAGGATACGAGATAAATGGAAATACATTTTACACGATTGTCCAAGATCAAAAGAGCACCAACCAAAACAGCGGTGTCCGCTTTGATGCAACAACCGAGAGGGGAAAGGACACATATTATGGTTACATAGTGGACATATGGGAACTTGACTACGGACATGATTTTAAGGTCCCTTTGTTTAAGTGTAAATGGGTCAATCTGTCAGGAGGCGGGGTACAGGTAGACCCACAGTACGGAATGACAACAGTGGATATGAAAAATCTTGGATACAATGACGAACCGTTCGTCCTAGCCAATGATGTGGCACAGGTTATCTATGTGAAGGACATGTCTACCAGACCGAGAAAAAGAAAAGATAAGGAAGCGAATACATCATACGATGAGCCAAAGCGCCACATAGTTCTTTCAGGAAAAAGGGACATCCTGGGAGTGGAGGGCAAGACAGACATGTCTGAAGATTATGAAAAGTTTCATGAAATTCCTCCCTTCAAAGTCAAGGCTGACCCAAGCATCCTGATAAACGATGAAGATTATCCATGGTTACGGCGCAATAAGCAAATGACACAAGCGAAGAAAAAGTGAAGAGTTATTTCCGCAACTATTATTACTTTCGCCTAATGATGAAGTATTGGTTTGTTGAATCCTTTGACACTAGACAAAATGTGACATGAGGGGGTCTAGGGTTGTGGATCGCCGAGCAGTCGGGGGTCGAGGGGTCGAGAGAGGTTGCCTAGCTAGTGTCAAAGTATTGAAGAATTCCATGACTTCATCATTTGCCAGAAGTAACCGGGGCATGTTGGTACGAAGTTATGCAAAGATGTTCTGGAACGGAGTTCCTGATAGGATAATCCGTCTTTTGTTACGGATTATCTTATCTGGGACTTCGTTCCAAAACAACTTTGGAGAGCTTCGTACCATCATGCTACTGTTACTTTCGCCTAATGATGAAGTATTGGTTCTGTTGAATCCTTTGACACTAGCTAGACAAAATGTGACATGAGGGGGTCTAGGGTTTGTGGATCGCCGAGCAGTCGGGGGTCGAGGGGTCGAGAGAGGTTGCCTAGGTAGTGTCAAAGTATTGAAAAATTCCATGACTTCATCATTTGCCAGAAGTAACCGAGGCATGTTGGTACGAAGTTATGCAAAGATGTTCTGGAACGGAGTTCCTGATAGGATAATCCGTCTTTTGTTACGGATTATCTTATCTGGGACTTCGTTCCAAAACAACTTTGGAGAGCTTCGTACCATCATGCTACTGTTACTTTCGCCTAATGATGAAGTATTGGTTCTGTTGAATCCTTTGACACTAGCTAGACAAAATGTGACATGAGGGGGTCTAGGGTTTGTGGATCGCCGAGCAGTCGGGGGTCGAGGGGTCGAGAGAGGTTGCCTAGCTAGTGTCAAAGTATTGAAAAATTCCATGACTTCATCATTTGCCAGAAGTAACCGGGGCATTTTGGTACGAAGTTGTGCAAAGATGTTTTGGAACGGAGTTCCTGATAGGATAATCCGTCTTTTGTTACGGATTATCTTATCTGGGACTTCGTTCCAAAACAACTTTGGAGAGCTTCGTACCATCATGCTACTGTTACTTTCGCCTAATGATGAAGTATTGGTTTTGTTGAATCCTTTGACACTCGACAAAATGTGACATGAGGGGGTCTAGGGTTTGTGGATCGCCGAGCAGTCGGGGGTCGAGGGGTCGAGAGAGGTTGCCTAGCTAGTGTCAAAGTATTGAAAAATTCCATGACTTCATCATTTGCCAGAAGTAACCGGGGCATGTTGGTACGAAGTTATGCAAAGATGTTCTGGAACGGAGTTCCTGATAGGATAATCCGTCTTTTGTTACGGATTATCTTATCTGGGACTTCGTTCCAAAACAACTTTGGAGAGCTTCGTACCATCATGCTACTGTTACTTTCGCCTAATGATGAAGTATTGGTTTTGTTGAATCCTTTGACACTAGCTAGACAAAATGTGACATGAGGGGGTCTAGGGTTTGTGGATCGCCGAGCAGTCGAGGGTTGAATCTAGTTCTACGTTTGCCATTAATATATCCATCTGTCATGTTTGAATAATAATTGGCATGTTGTAAATATTTGTAGAAACAATGGACGACAACACCCGAGACCTAGCACAAGAAGCGATGTTGATGGACATAATCGCAGACGGACAAAATGCCGTCAGGTCGTATCTCAACGACACCGATGAGCAGGTCGAACAAGAGCTGCGGCTGGAAGATCTAGGCTATGATATTGATGAATTCGGTGACCCAATGCACATGGAAGAAGTAGACCGTGAGGACGGCTCCGGTGACCCAATGCCGGTGCAAGAAGGAGACCGTGATGCTGGCTCCGGTGACCGAACCGAGTCCGGCCAGGAGGTATATATGTTAGTTAAGCATGTGCTGACTAGTTAATTGATTCATTCATTAACTCTCGTCTTTGTTCCTTTTCTAGCCCTCCGGATCGAGCAAATCTTCGGTAAAGAGACGAGGAGCGAAGAAAAAGTTGAGGCCGGATGAAAAGTTTGAGATCTTAGAAATCTCGCGCTCCGGCGAGCCGACTGCACCCATCCGCACATAGAACGCATTTGTTAATCAGTGCGGGGTTCTGGTTAGGGACAAGATCCCGATCAGCATCCATCAATGGTTAAAGCCGGCTTCAAACGACGCTCAGGTGACTTATGTCACTGATATGCAGAAAGAAGATCTTTGGACTGAGCTGAAGACAAACTTCGTCCTACCGCGAGAGGTTGATCCGGCGAAGCCAGTTATAGAGGACTTAATCAAGTCTGCTGCACTTCAGAAGATGGCAGACCAATTCAGGGCATGGAAGAAAAAACTGAATACGTTTGTCAGAGAGAAAACGACTCCAGAATTCGTGGGCATATATGAGAAGATCAAAGATGACTGGCCCGCATTTGTGGCCCATAAGAAGTCAGAAAAGAGTCAGAAGATGTCGGAGACAAACCGGATAAATGCTGCAAAGAAGATGCATCACCATCGCACGGGGTCGGGCGGCTACCTCGTAGCCCGGCCTAAGTGGGCCAGGGCTGAGAATGATCTGCTTCAGAAAGGGATCGAACCAGAGACAATGCACTGGCCAGAACGTTGCCGGACTTGGTTCTTCGGGGCTGGCGGATCCTTGGACCCTGTAACAGGGTGGTGCATTTGGACGGACAAGCAATTGGAAACACCACTCAGGAAGATGCGGCAGTATATCAAAGCAGCGCATGCAGGGACGTTCATCCCCGACAGAGAGAACGACGAGCTGACAATGGCCCTCGGGAATCCTGAGCACCCTGGACGGACACGAGGCACGCTAGGCTCCCTTCCGTGGCGTGCAGGGTTTCCGGACGCAGGAGGCTACAAATGCCACGACAGGAGGAAGAAAATGGAGATGACCGAAATCCAGGCGCTGCGGGCCAGAATACAAGCGATAGAGGAACGGGAAGCAGATCGGGAAAGAATTGCCGAAGCTTCCCCCGAAGCTACCCCGCCATCTCAGCGGAGAAGCAGCGTGGCTTCCACCGAGCTGCCTCAGCCAGAGCTTGCCTTGACGGCTACTGCCAGGAATCCTGTGGATGCTATCACGCAGGCACAAAATTGCCACCTTATGGCACAGTGGATGAATCTGAAGGTCAAGGCGGCTGCTGGCTCTGTTTATCCTTCTGGACCAGACGACACTTTTCACTGCCGGCCGATTCCAGAAGGATATGCTAGGGTGATGGTCGACGAAATAACGGAGGGATTTGAGGAGCTCCAGCTTGACCACCCTACCGGTGAAGGGGAGACTCGGCTGGGTTTTCATTGAAGACTCCATGCCTATGGCGGAAGGACCTAATCAACATTCTGAACTGGACGCCTCCGCCTCCTCCTCCTCCTCCGACGAGTCAGGGCACTCCGCCTCCTCCACCGCCTCCTCCTCCGGCGAGTGACCATCAGGGCACTCCGGCTCCTTCTCCGGCGAGTGACCATCAGGGCACTCCGGCTCCTTCTCCGGCGCGTGGCGGCACACCGCCTCCTTCGCCGCCGGCGCGTGGCGGCACTCCGCCTCCTTCGCCGCCGGCGCGCCCGAGCAGACAGCCAGCTCCTCCTTCGCCTAATCAGCAAGGGCGGAAGAGACCTGCCGCCGCTCCGGCTGCTCCTGCTCCGGCGCCTAAGCAAGTAAAAAAGACAGCCGCTTCGTCTGGTCCGGCGACGTCTACCAGTACAGCCAGAGGCGGGAGGCGATGCAGATTCGGTCCTTCTCTCACGCCTCTAGAGAAGTTACCGTACGAGAGGTCCGAC
>LR738715.1:383715763-383731103 GCA_902687465.1 Secale cereale | reverse complement strand
AAACCCCCCCTCCCCTTTCAAAAAAAAAAACAAAAACCACAGCCACAGAAATGCTGACGCGTGGGAGCCTTCTGGTCCCGGTTGGTACCACCAACCGGGACTAAAGCCCCTCCTGCCTGGACTCCGTGCACAGGCCACGTGGACACCCTTTTGCCCCGGTTCTGGATTGAACCGGGACTAAAGGGTCAGAGCATTAGTACCGACCCTGTTGCCCCGGTTCCAGAACCGGGGCTAAAGGCCCAAATGAACCGGGTCTGATCCCCCTTTATCTACTAGTGATATGCATCGGTATCAACAAGGGGTGGTGGAGTTTGACTGCAGCAAGCCAGCTTTGACTCGGTGGCTATCCTAAACTACGACTGAAAGTAACTCTTTTGAGGTGGCGCACACGAGTCCACATATTCACCAATCAATACACCACTATGGATCCGCTCCCGTCTCCCTACGAGAAGGCAATCCATAGCACTCACGCTTATCTTGCACGTTTCAGAGTATCCACTTTCACTTGTCTATGAACTGTAATAGGCAACCCAGAAGTCCATCTTCGCGGACACGGCTATTCGAATAGATTATATTTAACCCTGCAGGGGTGTACTTCTTCACACACGCTCTCACCACTTACCGCCGTTTACACGACATGTACTCGGCAACCTTCAAGCGGAGGCCTAGCGAGGGTGTCGGCCACGACCTGACTAACCACACAAGTCTCTTGTCCAGGTTTATCGCCTATTTGGGTTCCATCCGTGGGGAGATCCGGCCGGGGTGTCGCTCACGGCCCCAAACGATGTGTACAGGGTTCCCGCATCACCAAACGGGCAATCGGTACACCGTGCCACGTACCTGCCGCGTCACAGCCCACCCCGAGGGTAAGCGCTGCGCACGACCTCTAGTAAACTACAAACACCAGAAACTAGTTGCAACTCCTGGACAGAGATCATGTTGATTAATAAGTCGAGAGGGTCCATTTGTTTAGGGCCCAATGCATGGTAGTAACTGGTCATGGATCAACCAACACAGAACTCAGTTCCTGAGGACGGCTGCAATGAGACAACCCACCATGTACTCCTACATGGCCTCTCATCGCTACCTTTACCAAATCGTGTTCACACACTTAGCTCTCAACAGTAGGACACGTTCACCACATTCCAATTCATCCCCGATGAATCAGACCTGACACAACTCTAAGCAATAGCAGGCATAACCAGAAAGCATGAATGAGTAGGCACAACATGGCTCAAACAACTCCTACTCATACTAGTGGGTTTCAACTATTTAATGTGGCAATGACGGGTCATGCAGTAGAAAGGGGTTCAACTACCGCAGCAGGTAAAAGTTGAAGCGTTGTTGTCCTAATGCAGTAAAAGAGAGCAAGAGCGAGAGAGTGGGATTGTATCGGAATGCTCAATGGGGTTTTGCTTGCCTGGCACTTCTGAAGATAACAATGAGTCTTCATCGGTGTCATCGAACTCATCGTCGGAACGTCGTCTACTGAGAGGGGACAAAACCTACAAACAGAGAAAGAACACAATCAATGCAATGCAACAATATGATGCATGAACATGACATGGCAATATGATGTGGTTTGGCCTAATGCAACAAGCAACCATGTTAAATGAAGTTGGTTTGAACCAAGGTTCAAATTCAAACTCCATATGTGATTATTCAAATGCCATTTATTCAAATTGTCCTAAACAGTGGCTGTAAGTTATTCAAACATGCATGAAAATGCCATAAACAGATTCCTTGGATTTTTCTGATCAATTTTCATATATAAATTATTTTCATCTGAGCTATAGATTATTTTCTATGATTTTTAGAAGTTTTTGCTATTTTCTGAAATAAATAAATCATTTCTGATTTATTTAAAAACCCAGAAAACAGATACTGCATCAGCATGACGTCACTCTGGCGTCAGCAGGTCAGCGGCTGGTCTAAGTCAAACCTGACGTGTGGGGTCCACACGTCAGTGACTCAACAGTTAAACAGGTTTAATTAAACTTAACAGAAGTTTAAACTAAACTAAATAGGCACTGGGGCCCACTGTCAGTGACTCTAGGTTAGTTAACAAAGACTGTTAGTGCTGATTTAATACTAACTAAAAGTGTCAGTGGGGAATGGGCCCACATGTCAGCGAGAGAAAGGGGTAATTAGCTGGGTAATTAGTCCCTAACGATGGTGCCACGTCAGTTCGTCGGAGTCTTGCCGGCGGCGACCTAAACGACGGCGGCTCGGCTCGGATTTGAGCTATGGTTGGTGGTTTGGCGAGCTGAGGGCTCCGGGGAGTTGCTCTTGCTCGTCCGCATTCAAAGGACCAGACGGGAGGCCGCGGGGTGGCCGGAAGGTGACCGGCGACGAGGTTTGGCGGCGGCGGAGTTCGGACGTAGACGAAAACAACGCTGCAGAGCACGGTAGGAGCAACGGTTGGTTGCTACGGCCCCGTGGTGATACGCTGAGTGCGATGGCGAGCTCAGATGCGAGCTAAGGTGGTTGTGGCCACGGCGGCGACAGGCTCAGCGGCGGCCGGCGACGGTGAGGAAGGGGGCGACGGCTACGGTGAGCTACAGGCCACGGGGACAGGGGGAAACGGCGGAGGAGCTCACAGCGGGGTCGACGGGGGTCTCAGGAGGCTCGGGGAGGCGTTGGTTGCCGCGAATCGCCGGCGAGGTCGACGGCGGCCGAAGGTTGAAGAAGACGGTGACGAGGGCGTTCGGGGCTTCCTGGCGTCGCATAGGTACTTAGGGGGGGCGTAGAAGATAGAGGCGGAGCTAGTGGACACTTTGCGGGGGCGTGGGGAGGGCTGTGGTCACGGTAGTGCTCGCCGGCGGCGACGGCTACGTTCGGTCGCCGAGTGAGAGAGAGACAGAGGAGGGAGGAGAGAGTAGCGAGTGAGGAGGGGAGGTCGAGGGGGTTCCAGGGGGGCGCGTGGCGTTCGTCCAGGCATCGGGGAGGAAAGCAGGCAGGGAGGAGGTGGAGGCCGCGGGCGTGCGCCGTCGCCACGCACCTGCCTGTCCTCCTGGCCGGGGGTTGAAGACGCCCTTGCCCCTGGTGGGATGGGCCGGCCATATGGGCCACACAGGTAAAGGCCAGGTACTTTCTCTCTCTCACTCTTTTCTGAAAATAGTTTCTATTTTCTATTTCAGCTTTTGTATTAATTTCTTTTGCCACTGTTTTGAGATTTAAACAATTTCAAACAATGCCAAAAACTCCTCTGAACAATTTTATGTTGCTAGATGGACTTTCCCAAAAGCACATAAAATATTTCAAAGTTATTTGAAAATATATTCTATATATTATGAATATACTTCCAAATTCAAATACAATAATAAATTAAATTCCATGCCCAAAATATTCCACAGAAATGTCCATTATTTTTGGTTTACTGCAAAAGCCTTGCCAAAATATCCAACAAATATTAGGAACATTTTGGAAACATAGAATGCAATTTTTTTTTCTTGACTGGACCTACTTGGAATTTGAAGTGCTAGGGTTTTGAATAATCCCCATTTCAAGTTAAATGGAAATTAAACATGATGCATGATGAACAGGCAAGGACCACAGGGGTTGCTCTAGGGATGTGACAGAAAACAAGAATGCATGAAACGATAGGCCGTGCGAAGCACAAAAGTTTTACTGATGCACGGGGTCTGCGCCCGGCTTTGTACAAAGGTTTACATGCAACAGCGGCAAGACTTGTACAAAAGATGGTTGCCGGAACGGATCACGGCAACCGCGCCTTATGGGTGAAACTTGCGAAGATGCTCTATGTTCCAGGAGTTGCTCACCGGTAAGCCTTCTTCGGTCTCAAGGCGGACAGCGCCGGGCCTTGTGACTTGCCTCACCCGATAAGGGCCTTCCCACTTCGGCGTCAACTTGTTGGAGTTCTTGGCGGACTGAACGCGCCGAAGAACAAGGTCGCCTTCCTCGAGACTCCTGGCCTTGACCTTGCGGCTATGATAGCGACGCAAGGCTTGCTGGTATCGAGCAGCTCGTACAGCAGCCTGGAGACGGTCCTCCTCGAGGAGCAGTGCATCATCTTGCCGCAGTTTCTCTTGCTCGAGCTCATCGTAAGCGAGCACTTGAGGAGACCCGTATACGAGTTCCGTGGGGAGAACTGCCTCTGCTCCATAGACAAGAGCAAAGGGTGTCTGTCCGGTGGCTCGATTTGGTGTCGTCCTGATTGACAAAAGAGCCGCCGGCAACTCCTCGATCCAGGTTCTTCCGCATTTGTGCAGCCTGTCGAAGGTTCTTGTGTTGAGTCCGTGCAGCACTTCAGCATTTGCCCTCTCCGCTTGACCATTGCTCCTCGGGTGAGCACCAGAAGCGAAGCAGATCTTGGCGCCAAGGTCTTGGGCGTATTGCATGAAGGTGCGGCTTGTGAACTGTGTGCCGTTGTCGGTGATGATCCTGTTAGGGATTCCGAAACGGCAAACAATCGACCTGAAGAACTTCACTGCTGACTGTGCGGTCACCTTTCTCACTGGTTCCACTTCCGGCCACTTTGTGAACTTGTCGATAGCAACGTACAAGTACTCAAAGCCCCCGACGGCACGGGGAAAGGGGCCGAGGATGTCGAGCCCCCAGACCGAGAAGGGCCAGGACAAAGGGATCGGCTGGAGAGCTTGAGCTGGCTGGTGTATTTTCTTGGCATGGAACTGGCACGCTTCACACTTGGTTACTTCTGCAGTTGCATCTTGGAGGGCTTCTAGCCAAAAGAAACCTTGCCGGAACGCCTTCCCGACAAGTGCTCTTGCGCCAATGTGGTGGCCACATATGCCTCCGTGTATTTCTGCCAACAGCTTCTGTCCATCTTCCCGGGAAATGCACTTCAATCTGACACCATTGAGTCTTCTTCTGTACAGTTCATTGCCGACGAACTGGTACATACTTGACTGCCTGGTTATCCTCTCTATCTCTTTTGGTTCTTCGGGAAGTTCTCCAGTTTGAAGAAAACGGACGATTTGCTGCACCCATGCTGGAGCCTGGGGCTCAACAACAAAGACTAAAGGCACCAGTGCTGCTGCGGGAACGTCAACTTCTACGGCAAAGACTTGAGGTTCTGCCGGAGCTTCACGTTCCCCGGCAAGCCTGCCGGGGCAAGTCTTGCCGGGAACATCTGCTTCAACTGCACGAACCCTTGGGTCCGCAGGAGCGGACTGTTCCTCAGCAACTCGATCGTCGATCTTGGGGACCTTGGCGGCGGCTTCAGGATGATCCGCCGGCAAGTAGTCACCGGAGACCAACTTTCTTTTCTTGTTCTGCCCAACTGATGGTGTAACAGATGGTTGAGTTAACTTGAGCAGGAAGGTCCCTGGTTCCACAGGTAACTTCATTGCAGCACACTTTGAGAGGCCATCTGCGATATCATTTTGAGCTCTTGGAACGTGCTCCATCTGCAGGCCTTCAAAGTGTTCTTCAAGCTTCCTCACTTCATCGACATAAGCTTCCATCAAAGGGCTCTGGTAGCTCTTGTTTACTTGTCGGACCACCAACTGTGAATCTCCCCGCACAATCAGCTTCTTGATCCCAAGTTCGGCCGCAATTCTGAGGCCGGCAAGCAAACCTTCATACTCAGCAGTATTGTTTGTCGCTTGCTCCTTGGGAAAGTGCATCTGAACAACGTACTTGAGGTGCTCTCCGGTGGGCGCTATGAGTAACACGCGAGCACCGGCGCCTTGCAGCGAGAAGGCACCATCGAAGTACATTATCCACTCTTTGCTTGCTTCTTTGACGGGGATGCTTGTCTCTTGAACTTCTTCGTCTGGTGTTGGCGTCCATTCCGCTATGAACTCTGCCAAAGCTCTGCTCTGTATAGTTGATGTGCTTTCAAACTTAAGACCAAAGCTTGACAACTCTAGTGCCCACTCGACAATCCTTCCGGTTGCTTCTGGATTTTGCAATATCCTCTTCAACGGAAATCGAGTGACCACTATTATCTCATGTGCTTGGAAGTAATGGCGCAGCTTTCTCGAGGCCATGAGGAGGCCGAAAAGCAACTTCTGCACCCAGAGTATCTTGATCTAGCCCCCTGCAGGAGGGAGCTTACAAAATAAACTGGGCGCTGCACCATCTTCTTTCGCACTTCTCCTTGTTCCTGCGCAGACTTGTCCTTGTCGGGGCCAGAGCTTGTCGTGGAAGCCCCCTGCTTGTCGCTGGATGCGCTTGCCGGGGCTGTGGGTTCCTCATCTGTCTCCCTCTCCGCCACCAACGCAGCACTAACCACTTGATTGGTTGCTGCTAAGTATAGCAGCAACTTCACTTGCGGCCTAGGTGCGACAAGTGTAGGAGTGGAGGACAGGTATCCTTTCAAGTCATGCAGCGCTGCCTCCGCTTCCGGAGTCCATTTCATAGGTCCCGCCTTTTTCAAGATTTTGAAAAAAGCCAGGGCGCATTATGCAGACTTTGAAATGAACCTGCTGAGGGCAGCCACACAACCAGCAAGTCTCCGCACATCCTTGACGCGCATCGGGGCTTCGATCTGCTCGATGGCTTTTATCTTGTCGGGATTGGCTTCAATCCCTCTCTGGGACACAAAGAACCCGAGAAGCTTGCCGGAGGGGACTCCGAAAACGCACTTCTCGGGGTTCAACTTGAGCTGTATCTTGCGCAGATTCTCAAAGGTTTCTTCTAGGTCTTGTATCAGGGTATCCTTGCTCTTGCTCTTGACCACTATATCATCCATGTAAGCTTCTACATTCCTGTGTATCTGTGGCTCAATAGCAGTGTGGACCACCCTTGCAAATGTTGAGCCCGCATTCTTCAGTCCAAAGGGCATACATATGAAATAGTAAGTGCCACATGGAGTAATGAATGCGGTCTTCTCTTCGTCTTCCTCAGCCATGAATATCTGGTGGTAACCTGAGTATGCATCGAGAAATGAAAGCAACTCACATCAAGCCGTGGAGTCCACAATCTGGTCAATGCGCGACAAGGGAAATGGATCCTTGGGACATGCTTTATTCACATCAGTGAAGTCTATAGAAAGTCTACACTTCCCATTGGCTTTGCGCACGACAACCGGATTGGCCAGCCACGTGGGATGAAGTACACCTCTAACAAGGCCCGCTGCTTCCAACTTCTTGATTTCCTCGGCAATAAATTCCTAGCGCTCCACTGCTTGCTTCCTGACCTTCTGCTAGACGGGCCGCGCGTGAGGACAAACAACAAGCTTGTGCTCAATTACCTTCCTGGGAACGCCGGGGATGTCAGACGGTTGCCATGCAAACACATCAACATTCGCCCGCAGGAAGGCAACGAGCGCGCTTTCCTATTTGGGGTTGAGTGTAGCACTGATGGTGAAGGTACCACCAGTGCCGTCCTCCTTGGTGGACACTTTCTTGGTTGCTGGTGGAGCTGCCATTCCTTTCTTGCACTTGCCGGTGGAGCTCGATGGTGCGTCCTCGACGGCAGCGCAGCACTCCGAAGAGGTGCGTTTGCCGGAGTGGGCCCCAGAGCTGTTGCCGGACTTGGTCTTGGTCTTCCTCCCGGGAGCTTCGGCGGCAAGTGTGTTGCTGTCTGCCGCGGCTGCTGCGTCCCGGTAGATCTTGTCGGCGCAAATAAGCGTGTCTTTCTTGTCGCCGGGGACAGAGATGACGCTTATTGGCCCTGGCATCTTGAGCATGTTGTATGCATGGTGAGAGGCTGCCATGAACTTGGCCAGCGCAGGACGGCCAAGTATCCCATTGTATGGCAATGGGATATCGGCGACGTCGAAGGTGATCCTCTCAGTCCTGAAGTTAAGCTCTCCGCCAAAGGTCACTGGCAGTGAGATCTTCCCCTTCGACTTGCTCCTTCCCGGGTTGATCCCTTGGAAAGTTCTGGTTTCTTCGAGCTCGCTGTCGGGGATCTGCAGCTTCCGGATTACAGCAGAGGAGATCAAGTTGAGGCCGGCCCCGCCGTCGACCAACATCTTGGTGACCTTGAGGTTGCGGATTGTCGGTGAAACCAACATCGGCAAGCACCCGACCGCAGTGGTGGGGTTAGGGTGGTCCTCAAGGTCGAAGATGATGGGCGTGCTGGACCACTTCAGTAGCTTGCGTGACTCGACGGGTGGCTCTGCCGCATTCACTTCCCGCACCCACTGCTTGAGTTGGCGGTGGGAAGTGTGCAGAGAGGCACCTCCATCGACGCACAGAACTTCTGTGGCCTTCTGGAACTCCTGTTCGCTGTTGTCTCCGTCATCCATGTCCTCGTCATCGTCTTCATCTTCATCCTTGTCGCGGCCCCGGGGAGGTCTGTCTCCTTGCCGCTGCTTGGCCTTGCCGCGGCGTCCTCCCCGGCCATTGAATGGCCACTTCTTGCTGGGCTCTCCTCCGCCCCCTTGGGCCTTCTCCTTGTCGCGACGCTCGTATTCAGCCTTCTACTGTTCTACGAGGTACTCTACCCTCTTGCAGTTCTGGAGATCGTGGCCCTTGGTGCGGTGGATCTTGCAGTACTGCTTGTCGGAGCCGTCCTGCTTGTCGGCGGCCGCTACAGGGGTGGCCTCCTTGCCGGAGCCACCAGCCTGTGTCTTCTTGGCGGCAGCCTCCTTGCCGGACTGCTCGACAACCAGTACTTCCTTGTTCTTCTTCTTCTTATTGTTCCGCCGCCGGTTTTTCCTTGCCGGGGCGGCATCCTCGCTGTCACTTCCTCCTGCTCCAGTATCCTCTCCGGGGAGTCTCCTCCCTTCTTCAGCACGCGCACACTTGTCAGCCAGAGCGTAAAGCTCGCTAACGTCCTGTATCTTGGTCATCGCCATCTCCTCCCTCATCCAACGGTTACGCACGTTCTGGTGGAACGCGCTGATAACCGCGGCAGGGTGGACATCCGGGATGTTGTGCTGAACGCGGCTGAACCTTTGGATGTACTTGTGCAGGGACTCTCCCTCCTTCTGGGCAAGAATGTGGAGATCGCTCTCCTGGCCGTGGGGTTTGTGGCCGCCCGTGAAGGCGCCGATAAACTGGTGGCACAGATCTGCCCATGAAGAGATGGAGTTCTCCGGCAAGTGCATAAGCCAAGATCTGATGTTTGGCTTAAGCACGAGCGGGAAGTAGTTCGCTAAGATCTTCTCGTCACGTCCCCCGGCGGCCTGCACCGCAATGGGGTAGATGCTGAGGAACTCCGAGGGATGGGTCTTGCCGTCGTACTTCTCGGGTACGTCGGGCTTGAAGTTCTTCATGCTGGGCCACTGGACTTGCCGCAGCTCTCGGGTGAACGCAGGGCAACCTGCCGCATACGGCAAGTCGCCTGGTTCACCGGGCGCGTGTAAGTCAACAGCGGTCCCAGCGCGCTGATCGGATTGTCTTCGGGCTTCTCTTCGACGCTCGATGCGAGTTCGAGCGTCCTCTTGTCGCTTGTCGTCAAGGACTTGGCGCTGATCGCGGCGAGCCCGCGGATCCGACGACGCCGTGGAGTCATCGTCGACGTTAATCCGGCGGGTCGGCGATTTCTGCTTCCGCGGCGGGGAGTGCACGGTAGTAGCACCCCCGGCGGTCTTGTCGCCATCGGCCTTCGCTTGGTCGACTTGCCGCGGCCGCGATGTTGCCGGCTGCTGCGGCGTGTCATTGTTGGCGAAGGCGACGAGGCTCTGGATTGTAGCCCTCCAGTCTTCGGCCTTGTCCGCCGCGGGAGGGAAGTCAAGGAGCAGCTGGGCTCTGGCTAGAGCTTCTGCTGGAGAGGAGGGAAGCGGTGGCGAGCGGTGCGAGGAGCGAGACATGCTCGGACTTCTAACAGCGTTAGAAGGAGCAGGTTCTCGCCCCGGCGACCGCGCCTTGCTCGTGCCAGCATGCTGGCCTTGAGCGTCCCGCGACCCGGCAGTTTGGCCTTGTCCCAGCAGGCGGATGGTACCATGGGTACTACGTCGCTGCTGGCCCGGCGCCTCTTGAGAGGGACGGGGTGCGTGCACGGACGCCGAGGCCTTGGAGTTCGCCCGGTCGTCCGTCTTGTCCTTGGACTTGGCGGCGCCGTGAGTGTCCTCGCCGGCGTCCACCGTTCCGCCAGCGGCTACCCCACCAACCGTTGGTTCTGGTGGTGGTGGGATCGACGCGGACGGGCCTCCTACCTCCGAAGCTTTCTTCTTCGGTGGCATGCTGATGTAGTCGATGAAGCTGACGAAGCTGGTGAAGTTGCTGAAGGTTGCGCCCGCGTGAGCGCCGGATCAGGTTCGCACAACCTCGACGCCCCCTACCTGGCACGCCAAAGATGTCGGGGAAACTGGTCGCCCACGAACACCTATGGGACCGGAGCCCCTTCTACGGTACGGCAAGGGAGCGGAGGGAGCATGAAGAGCAGATCGAGGGGCACACGCGGGCAGTTTACCCATGTTCGGGCCGCACGGAGGCGTAAAACCCTACTCCTGCCTTGGTTTTGCTATTGAGTTCTCGAGCTAGGGAGCTTGAAGATCTACAGTACTAGCTACACCGAGCGTGGGAGTGCTCAAGTTTCTGGAATCGAACCCCCTCTACGTTGCGCATGGGCCTCCTTTTATAGCTCAAAAGGGGTCACCAACAGTTGTCAACGTAGAGGAGGGTAAAAGCGTAAAATTGGTGGTAGTTGTAACAGTGCATGAACAGTGTATGCACAGTGGTCTATACCTAACCCTGATGGTGGGGGACAAGGGCATTGAATGCCCGTCGCCGTCACCCCAAAAGCGTCCGTCCATGCGTCTCCGTACGCCACGACGATGGCCTCGTCACCGCGGCTTGCCACCGTGTACCCCAGGCTGCACAGCCATCTGCCACGTGCCCCTGGAAGGGCCCCAGGGCGACGCATGGCCAGATGAGCTGGAGCGCAGGCACACAACGTAAGCTTCCCCCGGCAAGCACCTTGCCGGGGTCGCAATCTTGCCGGGCCCGGAAGCTTGTCGCTCTTCGGGTCCTGCCGGGGCGCATGATGCGCCATGATATATCTTCTGAGGTGTTGTTCTTTGGCCTTCCTGGCAAGCTCCTCTTGCCGGGGTCTTGTGCTGGAACGGTAACCCTGAGCCTGGTGCGGCCTTCCTGGCAAGCTCCTCTTGCTGGGGTCTTGTCTCTTAACTTGAATACTTTGTTCTTGATGGCTACAAAGGATCTAGAGTGGGCTTTGGCAGGCGCGTGGTGAGCCTGACCACGGGACGCTGCTACTTCCCGTGCACAAGTCGGGATACTAAGGTACCCCTACTTTAGTACACCGACAGAAGGTTAAATACCCTGCTGATTTTCTTATTCTTAGTTCCCCACAAGATGATTTTTGTCCAATTATATTTGGTAGACTCTTCTTGAATACTGTTAATCCTAAGATAGACTGTGTAAAAGATATTGTTATTGTTGGTTTAGGGGATATGTCTCATGAGTTTAACGTTGCTAAATTTTGTAGACAACCCCATGATAAATAATTACCTAGTAAGGATGAAATAATTGGTCTTGCTTCTATTGTTGTGCCTCCTAACGATCCTTTAGGACAATATCTGCTAGACCATGACAATGATATGTATATGAATGAGAGAAGGGAAATAGATGAAATATTCTTTAAGCAGGGACCCGTATTGAAAAACAACTTGCCTGTTGAAATCCTAGGGGATCCTCCTCCACCCAAGGGTGATCCCGAGTTTGAACTTAAACCATTACCTGATAATCTTAAGTATGTTTATCTTGACGAAAAGAATATATATCATGTTATTATTAGGGCTAACCTTCACAGAAGGAAGATGAAAAATTGTTGAAAACTCTGAAGAAGCATCGTGCTGCTATTGGATATACTCTGGATGATCTTTAGGGCATTAGTACCACTTTATGCCAACACAAGATAAAATTGGAAGAGGACGCTAAACCGGTTATTGATCATCAACGACGGTTAAATCCTAAGATGAAAGAAGTGGTAAGGAAGGAAATACTAAAGCTTCTAGAGGCAGGTATTATCTATCCAGTTGCTGATAGCCAGTGGGTAAGTCCTATCCATTGTGTCCCTAAGAAGGGAGGTATGACTGTTGTTCCTAATGATAAAGATGAATTGATCCCGCAAAGAATTGTTACAGGTTATAGGATGGTAATTGATTTCTGCAAATTAAATAAAGCCACTAAGAAAGATCATTACCCTTTGCCTTTTATTGATCAAATGTTAGAAAGGTTATCCAAACATACTCATTTTTGCTTTCTAGATGGTTATTCTGGTTTCTCTAAAATACCTGTGTCAAAAGGGGGTCAAGAAAAAACCACTTTTACTTCTCCTTTCGATACCTTTGCTTATAGACGTATGCCTTTTGGTTTATGTAATGCACCTGCTACCTTTCAAAGATGCATGATGACTATATTCTCTGATTTTTGTGAAGAGATTGTTGAGGTTTTCATGGATGATTTCTCCGCTTACGGAACTTCTTTTGATGACTCCTTGAGCAACCTTGATCGAGTTTTGAAGAGATGTGAAGACACTAATCTTGTCTTGAATTGGGAGAAGTGCCACTTTATGGTTAATGAAGGCATTGTCTTGGGACATAAAATTTCTGAAAGAGGCATTGAAGTTGACAAAGCTAAAGTTGATGCTATTGAAAAGATGCCGTGTCCCAAGGACATCAAGGGTATACGAATTTCCTTGGTCACGCCGGGTTTTATAGGAGGTTCATTAAGGACTTCTCCAAAATCTCCAGGCCTCTGACTAATATCTTACAAAAAGATGTTCCTTTTTGTCTTTGATGATAATTGTCTAGAAGCATTTGAAATACTTAAGAAAGCATTGATCTCTGAACCCATTGTCCAGCCTCCTGACTGGAATTTATCCTTTGAGATTATGTGTGATGCTAGTGATTATGCTGTAGGTGTTGTTCTAGGACAAAGAGTTGATAAGAAATTGAATGTTATCCAATATGCTGGTACAACTCTAGATAGTGCCCAGAGAAATTATGCTACTACTGACAAGGAATTTCTAGCAGTTGTATTTGCTTGTGATAAGTTTAGGCCTTATATTGTTGATTCTAAAGTAACTATTCACACTGATCATGCTGCTATCAAATACCTTATGGAAAAGAAAGATGCTAAACCTAGACTTATTAGATGGGTTCTCTTGCTGCAAGAATTTGATTTGCACATTATTGATAGAAAGGGAGTTGAGAACCCCGTTGCAGACAACTTGTCTAGGCTAGAGAATATTCTTGATGACCCACAACCTATTGATGATAGCTTTCTTGATGAACAATTAGCTATCATAAATACTTCTCGTAGTGCTCCATGGTATGCTGATTATGCTAATTACATTGTTGCTAAGTTTATACCACCCAGTTTCACATACTAGCGAAAGAAAAAGTTCTTCTATGATTTGAGGCATTACTTCTGGGATGACCCACATCTTTATAAAGAAGGAGTAGATGGTATTATTAGACGTTGTGTACTTGAGCATGAATAGGAACAGATCCTACGCAAGCACCACTCCGAAGCTTATGGAGGACACCATGCTGGAGATAGAACTGCACATAAGGTATTGGAATTTGGCTTTTATTGGCCTACTCTCTTCAAGGATGCTCGTAAGTTTGTCTTATCTTGTGATGAATGTCAAAGAATTGGTAATATTAGTAGACGTCAAGAAATGCCTATGAATTATTCACTTGTTATCGAACCGTTTGATGTCTGGGCTTCGATTATATGGGGCTGTTTCCTTCCTCTAATGGGTGCACACATATTTTAGTTGCTGTTGATTACGTTACTAAGTGGGTAGAAGCTATTCGAACTAGTAGTGATGATCACAACACCTCTATTAAGATGCTTAAAGAAGTTATGTTCCCGAGGTTTGGAGTCCCTAGACACTTAATGACTGATGGTGATTCACACTTTATTCATGGTGCCTTCCGTAAATTGCTTGCTAAGTATGATGTTAATCATAGAATTGCATCCCCTTATCACCCACAAACTAGTGGTCAGGTAGAATTAAGTAATAGAGAGCTGAAATTAATTTTGCAAAAGGCAGTTAATAGGTCTAGAAAGAATTGGTCCAAGAAACTTGATAATGCATTATGGGCCTGTAGAACTACATACAAAAATCCTATGGGTATGTCTCCGTATAAGATGGTTTATGGAAAGGCATCTCACTTACCTCTTGAGCTAGAACATAAGGCATATTGGGCTATTAAAGAGCTCAATTATGATTTCAAACTTGCCTATGAGAAGAGGTTATTTGACATTAGCTAACTTGATGAATGGAGAATACAGGCCTATGAGAATGCCAAGCTGTTTAAGGAAAAATTTAAAAGATGGCATGACAAAAGGATACAAAAGCGTGAGATTAGCGTAGGTGACTATGTCTTGTTATACAACTCTCGTTTAAGATTTTTAGCAGGAAAACATCTCTCAAAATGGGAAGGTCCTTACATTATCGAGGAAGTCTATCATTCCGGTGCCATAAAAATCAACAACTTCGAAGGCACAAATCCGAAGGTGGTGAACGGTCAAGGAATCAAACATTATATCTCAGGTAATCCTATAAATGTTGAAACCAATGTTATTGAAACCGTAACCCCGGAGGTGTCGGTGTATTTGGATCGACACCTATGGGATCACAAGAATCCCTACTACGGTTACGTGGCATGGGGTTGAGAGAAGAGCGGATCTAATGATCGGGACACGGTTCCTTTACCCAGGTTCGGGCCGCAAAGATGTGTAAAACCCTACTCCTGCTTTGGTGGATTATATGTTGGTGTTCTTCATCTAACGAGGAGCCCCAAAAGAGTTGTGAGGGGTTCCGAAAAGCCGAATCCTCCTCCTGGTCGCCTCGGGCCTCCTTTTATAGGGAAAAGGGGTCGCCACAGTGGCACACAGGAGGTGGAAAGGGTACAGTGATGCGAGGTTATCCCTCGCATTACAGGACAAGGTGCATTTAATGCGCCCTGCTTAGGTGTCCTTGCTTTATCGGGGACGAGGGAAGACACCCGTCTTGTTCATCACTGCTCCTCTTCGTGTCGACACGCGCCCTGGCCAGCGGTGCCTGAGGTGCCATGTAGGCAGGCAGGCAGCTGAGGTGGCGCAACGGCGGGCTTCCATGAAGATCTGTGGGTTGCCACGCAGGAGCCTGTCCAGCTGGTTGGGTCGGCAGCTGCGTGGGTCGGTGGAGACCCAGTTGGCGCGGGCCTGATGGTGGCCCCATGGGTGTCCTCGGCATGGGCCTTGCCGGGGCCCCGGCAAGGGTCTTGCCGCGGCGCCTGCTGTCATCCCCGACAAGGTGCTTGCCGGGGGCCTTGTGGATCCCCTGGGCTGGGATCCCGCCAAGGGTCGTCGTCTTCTTACCTTGCTTCTGATCTTGAAGGTCTTCACAAAGATCTGCATGCCACCACAGGGACATCTCCCGAATCCTCCCCCCATGGGGGTGGCGGACTCAAGGGTGATTCGCTCCGTAGGCGGGGGGGGGG
>LR738715.1:383618818-383715699 GCA_902687465.1 Secale cereale | reverse complement strand
GGGGGGGGAGCTACCGCGGCAAGATTCTTGCCGGGGAAAACCGCTTCGTCCCCTTGCTCTTCGTGGTCTTGTTCTTGGTGTCGCTCCAGTCTTCATCAGGCTTCAGTCTTCCCCCGGCTTGCCTCCCTTGCCATGCTTGGTGTGATGGCACCGTGGCTCAGACTGCCCATGCACAGTCATAGGGGTACAAAAAGTGTACCCCTCGTTTTGTACACCGACAGGAGGAAGACATAAGTGACACTTTCCAGAAGGATTCAGACTCCGAAAAGGAAGAGGTATGTTGTACGGTAAGTAAACCGACTCCAAAACAGTTCTAATGGCAAATTTTCACCGTTTTGGAATGTTTGGAAAAATAGAAAAATAAGAGGCAGTCCGGAAGAGACACGAGCCCTCCACGATGGTGGAGGGCGCGCCCTGTTCCCCTAGGCGCGCCCCCTGCCTCGTGGGCACCTCATGTGCCTCACGGACTCCGATTTCTGGCACATTACTTCTTTTGGTCGGTAAAAATTCATTATATATTCTCTCGAAGGTTTTGACGACCGTATAACGAAAAAATCCTCTGTTCTTGTTTCGAGCTATTTTCTGCTAGGGTTGACAAGGCTAGGCATCATGTCGTCCTCCTCCTCCAACAATGAGGGCAACGATGCTTGGCTAATGAAGATAGATCTGAAGAGGGAAGGACCCGAGGAGATCAACATGGAGAACAGGATCAAGAAGGCTGTGGAAGATCAGGCTCCGACAACAGGAGAAGAAGACATCCTCCAACCCCTTCGAAACCTTTTTACTTCAACTGAGATTGAAGCTTCCAAGATGATTGAGTTAGCTCAAATACAAAACAAGTATCTCACAAGTGAAAATATTTTGCTGAAGGAGCATATCGCCGCACTCAAAGGTATTATCCGCATGTTGGAGGATCTCCTACGCTCGATGTATGATGATCCAGCATCACTGCTTTCAACTCCATCATCACCAACTTCGAAGAAGGAGACATAATCATATGGGTATGGGCACTCCCCTTGGCAACTGCCAAGTTTGGGGGAGGTGCCCCGGTATCGTATCACCATCACACTCCTATCTTTACCGTTTTTCTTAGTTCAATCCTTTAGGTAGTATCTTGATCTAGTAGAATAAAGTCAGCATGATCTAGTTGTGAGCTTTAGCTTTATGATCTTTACCTTTGTAATCGAGTCTGTGAGCTATATAACTAAGATTAGTGTTGAGTCAAGGGCTTGATTTCCTCACTTTGGTCATGAGAGAATAAAACAAAATATAAAAAGTATCAATGAGATCATATTGATCTTATGGGAAGTAATGACTTCACATAGAAAGAGTATGATGAATAAAAGTTGTTGAGAGTTGACAAGCATAGTTTTGGTCAGCGTTGCAATTAATAGGAAGTAATAAAGAAAGAGAGGTTTCACATACAAATATACTATCTTGGACATTATGATTGTGAGCACTCATTAAAATATGACATGCTAAAGAGTTGATGTTGCACAAGGAAGACAACATAATGGGTTATGTTTTCTTATATTCGAAATAAATTATATTGTCATGGATCATCTAACATGTTGAGCTTTCCTTTCCCCCTCATACTAGCCAAAACTCCTTGCACCAAGTAGAGATACTACTTGTGCTTCCATACATCCTTAAACCCAGTTTTGCCATGAGAGTCCACCATACCTACGTATGGATTGAGTAAGATCCTTCAAGTAAGTTGTCATTGTTGCAAACTATCTAGAATATGTAGGATTTATTTGTGTGGAGGAAATAAGCTTTATACAATCTTGTGATATGGAAGTAATAAAAGGGACGGACTGCATAATAAAGGTCCTTATCCCAAGTGGCAATATAAACTGACGTTCTTTCGCGCTAAGACTTCGTGCATCCAACCATAAAAGCACATGACAACCTATGCTTTCCTCTGCGAAGGGCCTATCTATTATTCCTGCCTTACAAGAGTCAAGGTGAAAATCACCTTTCCTTTTTACATTTTATCCTTTGACAAGCACATTGTGTTGGAAAGATCCTGACATATATACCCACTTGGATGTAAGTTATCATGGTCTATTACTGTTGACATTACCCTTGAGGTAAAATGTTGGGAGGCAATACCATAAGCCCCTATCTTTCTCTGTGTCCGACTAAAACTCCGTAACCATAAGTATTGCGTGAGTGTGAGCAATTGTGAAAGACTATATGATAGTTGAGTACGTGGGCATGCTGTAAAGCTCTTATGTTGACTCTTTCCGACGTTACGATAAATTGCAATTGCTTCAGTGATTAAGATCATAGTTTGTTGGTTTTCAATGAAGTTTCTGATTCATACTTGACATTGTGAATGAATTGTTACTTTAGCATAAGAATCATATGACAATATATGTGTGTTGTTGTTATAAGAGTGATCATGATGCCCTCATGTCCGTATTTTATTTTTATCGACACCTCTATATCTAAACATGTGGACATATTTTTCGATATCGGCTTTCGCTTGAGGACAAGCAAGGTCTAAGCTTGGGGGAGCTGATACGTCCATTTTGCATCATGCTTTTATGTTGATATTTATTGCACTATGGGTTGTTATTACACGTTATGTCATAATACTTATGCCTTTTCTCTCTTATTTTACAAGGTTTACATGAAGAGGGAGAATGCCGGCAGCTGGAATTCTGGGCTGGAAAAGGAGCAGACATTGGAAACCTATTCTGCACAACTCAAAAAGCCCCGAAACTCCACGAGACACCATTTCTGAAAATATAAAAAATATCTGGCGAAAGGGATTCATCAGGGGGCCACCACCTGTCCACGAGGGTGGGGGCGCCCCCCTGGGCGCACCCCCTGCCTCGTGGGCCACCCACTGACCCCCCAATGACATCTTCTCCTATATGGGGTGTTTTGACCTGGAAAAAATTAGAAGGAGGCTTTCGGGACCAGACGCCGCTGTCTCGAGGCCGAACCTTGGCGGAACCAATCTAGGGCTCTGGCGGAGCTGTTCTGCCAGGGATACTTCCCTCCGGGAGGGGGAAATCATCACCGCCGTCATCACCAACAACTCTCCCATCTTGGGGAGGGTTATCTTCATCAACATCTTCACCGGAACCATCACCACTCAAACCATAGTTCATCTCTTGCATCCAATCTTTGTATCCAAACCTCAGATTTGTATCTGTGGGTTGCTAGTAGTGTTGATTACTCCTTGTAGTTGATGCTAGTTGGTTTACTTGGTGGAAGATCGTATGTTCTGATCCATTATGCATATTAATACCCCTCTGATCATGAACAATATTATGTCTTGTGAGTAGTTACTTTTGTTCCTGAGGACATGGGAGAAGTCTTGCTATAAGTAGTCATGTGAATTTGGTATTCGTTCGATATGTTGATGAGATGTATGTTGTCTCTCCTCTAGTGGTGTCATGTGAACGTCGACTACATGACACTTCACCGTTGTTTGGTCCTAGAGCAAGGAATTGGGATGTAATAAGTAGATGATGGGTTTGCTAGACTGAAAGAAGCTTAAACCCTAGTTTATGCGTTGCTTCGTAAGGGGCTGATTTGGATCCACTTGTTTCATGTTATGGTTTGGCTTACCTTAATACTTCTTTGGTAGTTGCGGATGCTTGCAATAGTGGTTATTCATAAGTGGGAAGCTTGTCCAAGTAAGGACAGCACCCAAGCACCGATCCACCCACATACCAAATTATCAAAGTACCGAACGCGAATCATATGAACGTGATGAAAACTAGCTTGACGATAATTCCCACTGTCCTCGGGAGCGCTTTCCTTCATATAAGAGTTTGTCCAGGCTTGTCCTTTGCTACAAAAAAGATTGGGCCATCTTGCTGCACCTTATTTACTTTTACTATTTGTCACTTGTACCAATTACCTTATTACAAAACTATCTGGTACTTATAATTTCAGTGCTTGCAGAAAATACCTTACTGAAAACTGCCTATCATTTCCTTCTGCTCCTCGTTGGGTTCGACACTCTTACTTATCGAAAAGACTACGATAGATCCCCTACACTTGTGGGTCATCAAGATGCATCTCAAAGAAACGTCATTTGGTCGTTTTCAGTACAACTCACCACCGTGGAGGCAGTAAGCTATGGCCTGCCGGGCCACGCGCTCTGCTTTCTAATCATTCTCCGACAGGGTTCCCTGTCATAGGTAGGCCTTGAACTCTTGAGTCCAGCACCCCTCTTGGGGCTCGAGAGCAAGGAGCAAGCGCGCTGTAGAGGTCGGGCCACAGGCGGGACCTCCCGAGATTGGCCCAGGGGGGAGCTCCTCCTGAGGCTGCGTCCGCTCCGCAGCTGGAGGGGCTGCCGAGGGCTTGAAGAGCCGCTCCTCGAAGACGCCGGGCTTCTGTGGCTGACACTTGGATGCCCTCTTGGCAATGCCGTCTGTCTCCTTGGTCGTATCGCGCGGTACGTGATGCAGCTCTAGGCCCAAGAATTGTTTCTCCATTTTGCGTACCTCTGCCAGGTACGCCTCCATGTGCTCACCCCTTGGCTCATAGACCTTGTTGGCGAAGTTCACAAGGAGCTGGGGGTCGCCCTTGATGGTGAGGCGCCTCACACCCAGGGTGGCCGCACCCTTCAGGCCGGCGATCAGGCCTTCATACTCTGCGATGTTGTGGGAGACCTTCTCGCCGTGCTGGAAGCAGAGTTGCACAACGTATTAGAGCCTGTCCTTGGTGGGCGAGATGAGCACGGCGCCAGCCCCTGCGCCCTGGCATGCGAAGGCACCGTCAAAGTACATGACCCAGCCGTCCGGTGCTTCACTCCCTGGCGAGAGGGACCGATCCTCACCTGCTTCGGGTTCTTGGGTGTCAGCCCATTCTGCCACGAAGTCAGCGAGCGCGTCGCCCCTAACTAACCTGGTGGTGCTGAACTCCAGCTGGAACCCTTGTAGCTCGATGTTCCATTCAGGGCCCATTGGGGCTCCTCAACACCCTCTCCAACGGGTAAGCGAATACGGCCTTAACGGGACGGCCTTGGAAGTAGTGGCGCAGCTTGCACAAAGCAACGAGAAGTGCGAGCGGAAGATTCTACGGCATGGGGTAGCGTGCCTGAGCGTCGTCAAGCACCGTGCTGACGAAGCACACCGGGTGCTCGACGAGGGTAGAAGTGCTGGCGGAGGCCACGCTTTCCTGGGGCCATGGCGCCTCCGGAGACGAGGGGAGCGCAGGAGCTTGGTTGCCAGACGTGGCAATTATAGCTTCCGGAACGTCATCTCGTGGAGCTTGGTCATCGGCTGGCCCTACCGGAGCCTTGGGAGCATCGTTCCGGGGCTGTGTGGTCTTGTCCTGGCGCTCCTCCCAGAGTGCCACCAACGCTGCACTTGCAGAGTGTGGTGTAGAGGCTAGGTAAAGCACCAAGGGCTCTTGAGGTTTGGGCGCCACCATTACCGGCGAGCTAGTGATGTATTTCTTGAGGTCTTCGAATGCTGCATCGGCCTGAGGAGTCCATTCCAATGGGCCTTTCCGTTTCATTAGTTTGAAAAAGGGGAGGGCATGCTCCCCGAGCTTGGAGATGAAACGCATGAGCGACATCACGCAGCCGGCCAGCTTCTGCATCTCTTTGAGGGTCTTCGGCGGACTCATCTTTTCTATGGCCTTGACATTCTCGGGGTTAGCCTCGATTCCTCTGTGTGACACCAGGAAACCCAGCAGCTTGCCTGATGGGACGTTGAACACACACTTTTCTGGGTTGATCCACAGGTCTACCTTGCGCAGGCTGGCGAAGGTCTCTTCCAAATCTTCGATGAGGGTCTTGGCCTCCCGATATTTTACCATGATGTCATCAACATAGGCATCAGCGCTCGTCCCGAGTTGCTCTCCCAGGGAGATATGCATCAGTCGCTGGAAAGTTGCTCCAGGATTCCTGAACCCGAACGACATACAAGTGTAGCAGTATACCCCGCAAGGGGTGAGGAAGGCAGTCTTCTCGACATCTTGCACCGCCATCTTGATTTGATGATAGCCCGAAAAGGCATCCATGAAACACAATAAGTCGCACTCGGTGGTAGAGTCAACAATCTACTCGATGGGCGGCAGCGGGAACGGGTCTTGTGGGCAGGCCTTGTTAAGGTTGGTGAAGTCGACACACATGCGCTCTTTTCCACCTTTCGTGGGCACAAGTACTGGTTTTGCCAACCATTCCGGATACCGCACCTCACGGATCACACCAGCTTCTTGCAACTTGCATGTCTCCTGTACGATGAAAGACAGCTTCTCAGTGGACTGCTGTTGGGCCTTCTGCTTTACTAGGCGCACATTGGGGCATACATTTAGGTGATGCTCAATCACCCCCCCCCCCCTTGCGGCTCCCACCATCTCCTTGGGTTCCCACGTGAACACCTCCTTGTTGGCGCGCAAGAAACTGATCAACACCTTTTCTTGATCTATGGGAAGGCAAGCGCCTATGGTGAAGGTGGCTCCCGATGCCCCGTCTTCATCGACCAGCACTTGCTTCGTCTCGGCGCGGTCTTGAGAGAAAAGCTGCTTCTTTTTGGCTGGCGTAGTCCCCATGGTCTGCGAAGCTGCTTCATTGGCCGGGCATGCTGCCACCACGGCCTTGAATGCCAGCTTGAGGGCCCCTAGGGCCTCCTTGGTATCTCCGGCCACAGTGAGGACACCATTGCTTCCCGGCATCTTCATGAGGTTGTAGGCTGGGTGAGTCACCGCCATGAACTTGGCTAGGGTTGGGTACCCGAAATAGGCATTGTACGGGAGGCCGATGTTGGCAATGTCGAAGTCAATAAGCTCGGTGTCGTAGTTGTTGCAGGTGCCGAAGGTGATGGGGAGCCGGATCTACCCCATGGGCCTGGTGGAGCCGTCGACGACCCCAGAGAATGGCCTGGTGGGGCGGATCTATTCGGGCAACACATGGAGCATGTCGAATGCTTCCGGGGAGCACGTTGAGTCCAGCCCCGCCATCGATGAGGGTCTTGGTTACCGCCACGTGGTAGATGGTGGGGGTGCAGAGCATCGAGAGGGCGCCTGCACCTACGGTGATCACCGGGTGGTCTCTAGAGTCGAAGGTGAGGTCGGCCTTAGGCGCAGCCCATCTTGGAGGGACTCTCTGTGAGGCTCGGATGGAGCCCACTTGACGGAATAACCTCTTGACATGGTGATCTGTGGGCGGCGCCTAAGAGCCGCCGAGGAGTGCCGCGACGGCGGGGGCACCAGCGCCACGAAGCGTGCGGTGAAGAGACCGCACAGCTACTCCCAGGATGCCACAGATGACTCTGGGAAGCTGAGAAACCAGGCGCATGGCACGCCAGTGAGTACCATGGGGAGCCAGCTGGCCATGACCTTGTTGTCGCCGCCGACCGCTGAAACGGCCTCCTCGTAAGCCTGGAGGAAAACAACTGGATCTATCGTTCTGTCATAATGAGGTGTCATTTCCGGCCTAAACCTGGGTGGCCACCGCACCTGTCGCAGGGCGAGGGTGAAGGCTCGGTGGCCCGCAATGCCGCCATGCACGCCCACCTAGCTAGTCGGAGAAGTGGCGCCTTCCATGGGGGCCTGACGGATGGAGAGCGAGGTTGACGGAGAGGCGGAACTTCGGGGCACCCCTACCTAGCGCGCCAAATGTAGGATTTTGGGTTCCGCAAACCCTTGATAGGTTCGAACTCTGGGGGCACACGAAGAACACTCTCTCCCCAGTATGCTCGCCCTACGATTCCACAGCCTAGCTTGACGAACTCAAAGGACAAGGTACACACAGGCTTATACTAGTTCAAGCCACCTTGGGGTGTAATACCCTAATCCAGTGTGTGTGGTGGATTGCTTCGTGGGGCTGAGGATGAACTAGTACAGTGGATGGACAACCTCAGGAGGAGAGGTGTTCTTGGGATCGGGTTGAGCTTGTGGTATGGTCAGGGTGAAATGAATTTGACCCCTTCTATGGTGGTGGCTAGGTCCTATTTATAGTGGCCTTGGTCCTGTTGCCAAATATTGGGGGTAAGGGATCCCACAACGGCCTAATTTGAAGGGGAACAACTAGTACTAGTTATCTTGACAAAAGTGGTCATCGCCTGCCAAAGGCTCTGGTGGTGACGCCGCGCCGGGCCCCACGATGACCTCCATTTTGCAGCCCTAACGGTCCTTGGTCTTGTTGCACCGATATGGAAACCTTTGCCTAATCCCTCGGGACTCCACGCCTACTCTTGGTCCCTTAGCACCAAGGGGAAAACTGGTACACTGCGCCCGCTGGCGCCCGCCCGGCTTTGGACGTCATGGCTCACGTCACGTGAACCTCGCGAGGTGCACCTTGCCTAGATATCTCTGCTTCTCCCCCCAGGGAGGTCTTGCTATCGCCCGCCTCGTGAGTCTTAGCCCCTTGCGAGGGTCTTGAGTTGCGGTCTGGGTACCCCCATTCCTAGGACACCGACAGGTTGGTGGAGGAGGACGGCGGTTACGCATCGGGGAATCAGGCCCCACTCCCAGCCCGCCTATAAAAGGAGGATTGGGCGGGGAGCAAAGGCATTCTTACACATCCTCTTCTCCTTCCGTTGCTTGCCCTTCTTGCTATGTCGAGGAAGAGAGCCT
Organism: Secale cereale; assembly: GCA_902687465.1. Taxonomy (NCBI): domain Eukaryota; kingdom Viridiplantae; phylum Streptophyta; class Magnoliopsida; order Poales; family Poaceae; genus Secale; species Secale cereale. The sequence goes on along the minus strand of LR738715.1, from coordinate 383,707,146 downwards.
GGGCCAGCCCCTAGGCTGTAGCTTGTGCTTGATGGGGCTGAATGGCCGTGCCAGAGCTCGGGGAGTGGGTCTGGTCTGAGATGTAGCATGGCGCAGCAGTCAGTGTGCCCAGTGCATGGGAGGAGGCGAATGACACCTATATGGTTGGGTACCCGCCCCCTTTACCCGAACTGATAGCCTTAGGATGGGTGCCGGTCTTGGTTATGGGCTGCAAGAGCCCGTCTTCTCGTCACAGAAATCCCTAGGGTTGCGGGTGCCACCTCGGGGTGCAGCGCTCGGGGATGTTGGCATCCCTAGCGTTGGTCTTTCCAATGGAGCCGAGGTTGTTGCAGAGGAAGGGTGCTTCTTCCTGCCCACCAAGATGGATTGCGGTGTTCCGGAGGTGCTCCGGGCGATGCCGCTAATGTTTCTCACTTCTCCGAGGGAGGCACCGGGTTTTGCCCGTTGCTCCGTGCAGCTCTTGAGTGAACGCCACCCGCAGGCCGTATTCGGCGCTCAGCTTTCGGTGCATCTCCCTGCCGCAATGATGACGGGAAGATGAAGGAGGATGGAGGGAGCGAGAGGCAGGCCCTTGAGGCGGGATACCACGGTACTAACGCCCTTGTACCCATGCCAATGTCTCGCCTTCTTGACTCCAACTCTTCCCTTTCTCCTTGGCGCTCTTTTTCCTCTTCCAGCAGTCTTCCGCTGGGATCCCCGGCAGGCTTCCTCATGGCATCTGGCTTCGTCCACCATGCCGTTCATTGTTGGCCTTGGTGGCGATGATCAGGGAATGGCTTTGGCTGATCCCTTCACCGCCACCTTTGCCTAGGCGCTCCTTTTGTCCCCTTCCCCTCTGGCCACAGTACTTGGGGAAGGAGGGACATAGAAAGGAATTATGGCACACTTATCTTTTTTCAATCTTGAACTTGTAGGCAGGCACCAAACTGTAGCTCAAATAAATGTAATTTACCTTATCCATGTAATGTTCTGTAAGGTTTGTACTTGTTGATCAGCATATTAATGGAAAATAAAAACCTTGTTGGGGACTTGTGTGTGTCATACGACCACGCAGAGGGGGAGTGCCCCTTTACGTCTAGGTAAACAAGTTTTCCTTCTAAGGTACCTTGCCGGCACTCTCGGATCTGCTGTCAGGGAATGATCCTATCGGGCATAAACCGTAGAGCGGAACCGGCGCCCCGGCAACCCTTTCTTGCCAGAGGCCACTGCAACCATCCTGACCGAAGTATCGTTTGAGTCAAAGGATAGGAGCACCTAAGTCTCGAAAAGGAAGGGATGTCTCCTTATGCACAAGTATTTACAGAACATGTATGGATAAAGGAAAGAAGTTATCTGTCTGGCTTGCCGAAGATTGCAGGGTTAGCATCTCCTTTCATCTCCTCTTGGGGAACCAAGTCCACTGCAGGAACCTGTGGTTTATGCAGATGGAATGATACCAAGTGCAATCTAATCTAAATGAGTATTTTAAACCCATAATACGATCATGCATGCATGCAATCTTATTGGGGGCCCCCTCTACAACGCTTCGTTTTTTATCTGTTTCTCAGAGTCTGCGTCTGGCTTTGTACAATGGGTTAAATGCAACTGAGGCAAGGCCTGTAAAAAGGGTGGCTATCGGCCAGGGCCCGACAGCCACGCCTTACGGGTAGTACTTACGGAGATGCTCAATGTTCCATGAGTTGGAAATTGAATGCCATCTGCGGCTCCAGACGGACTGCGCCAGGTCTGGTGACTTGTTCCAGCCGGTAAGGGCCTTCCCACTTCAGCATTATCTTGTTTGTAACCTTGGCTCACTGAACGTGCCTAAGGACAAGTTTGCCTTCCTCAAAACAGCGGGCACGGACCCTGCGTCTATGATAACGATACTGGGCTTGCTGATAGCATGCAACACATGTAGCGGCCCGGAGACGGTTCTCCTCGAGTAGCACATCGTCATCACACCGGTGCTGATCTTGCATGATTTCATCATAGGAAAGCACTCGAGGAGACCCATAAATGAGTTCCGTGGGGATAACTGCTTCTACCTCTGTCACAGCCCTAGCTTCCCTGTTGTCTTTGCTTGCTCTCCATGTCATCATGTTTAAAATTTTGTTAACTTGAAATGGGGATTGATCAAACCCTAGCACTAAATGAACTCAACTAGGGTCAAGAATAAAATCATTTCCAATGACCCAAAATTCCTTCATCAATGTTTGATAATTTTGGCAAGGCATTGAGACCAAACCAAAAATAGTGAACATTTTTAGGGAATATTTGGGCTTTGAATTAAATCAATAAGTATTTAAATTGGGGCATGTAAATATTTTTAATATCTTTAAATGCCCCAACAATTCTGAAAATATTTGAGGGTCTCTGTAATAATTTATTTAATGCCGACAATTATTTTTAGGATTTATTAAAATGATTTGGGCTATAAACTAAATCAAAACAAAGTCAAAAGAATAGAAAACAGAAACAAAAATAAGAGAGAGGGAAGTTTTACCTGGCCTTACCTAATGGCCCAGCTGCGGCCCAGCACCGCTGGCCCAGCCCACCCCCTCGCGCGTCGTCTTCTCCCCCTCGCCCCGAAGCAGCTGCGTGCCAGCGCACGCGCCGACCGCGCCACCTCCTGCTTCGCCGTGTCGCGCTCCCCTTCGACCCAAGCCAGGCGCCAAGGGACGTGGACGAAGCCCCCGCAGCGTTTCTCTCCTTCTCTGGTCTCATCCCCATTCTCCCCGCTCGCTTTCGAGCTCGACCGAACGAGGCTGTCGCCGCCGCTCGTCACCACCGCGGCCACCGTCGCCCCCTCGCTGCAGCGCCATGCCCAAGAGCTCCGCCGTCGACTGCTTCATCGAGAAGCCCGAGCCACAAGCGCCCGTCTGCTCTGCACCGCCCTCACTGGGCTTGTTCCCGACCGCCGTCGCCGGAGATCCCCCTCGCCGCCCCGCTCGCTCAGACGCCTCCCCGCCCCCTTCGTCCGCACCGTTCGATTCACTGTGAGCCACTGCCCTCTCCCCTCCGTCTTGTCTCCTCGCGCGCGACCTATAGCCGCTGCCCCGCAAGCACCGAGCGCCGCCGTCCGCCATGGCCGAAGCTCTGCTTCACATCGAGCTCGTCCCGCCTCCTACCACTGCCCGACGTGCTCCGGGTGCCCCACTGATGCGTCCCCGCCGCTCCGCTGCGTCGCTAGCAACCCGCAGCACCGCGCCCGCACAGACCCGAGCTCCGGCCGCCGCAAACCTCGCCGCCGGCGCTGTTTCCGGCCACTCCAGGTCGAACAGCTCGCACCGTTGCATGCGGCCGAGTGCCAGCTCTCCAACGGGACTAACCGCGCCCAAAACCGTCCTTTGTACACGAATCCCGACCCTCTCCGGCGAGTCACCACCGCGGATTGAGGCCGCCGGCGATTAACTCCGGCGTGCTAACGTGGCATCGTCATTAGTGACTAACTAACCCAACTTAGAGTCACTGACAGTGGGCCCCAGTGCCTATTTAGTTTAGTTTAATTTTTCTGTTAAGTTTAGTTAAGTCTGTTTAACTGTTGTGTCACTGACGTGTGGACCCCACATGTCAGGTTTGACCTGGACCAGCCTTTGACCTGCTGACGTCTTGTTGACGCAGTGCTGACGCAATAAGTGTTTTCTGGATTTTTAAATAAATCAGAAATGATTTATTTATTTCAGAAAATAGCCAAAACTTCTAAAAATCATAGAAAATAATCTATAACTCAGATGAAAATAATTTATATATGAAAATTGATCAGAAAAATCCAAGGAATCTGTTTACGGCATTTTCATGCATGTTAGAACAACTTATGGTTGCTGTTTAGGACAATTTGAGTAAATGGCATTTGAATAATCACATATGGAGTTTGAATTTGAACCTTTGGTTCAAACCAACTTCATTTAATTTGGTTGCTAGTTGCATTAGGCCAAACCACAACATATTGCCATGTCATATTCATGCATCATATTTTTGCATTGCATTGATTGTGTTCTTTCTCTGTTTGTCGGTTTTGTTCCCTCTCAGTAGACGACGTTCCGACGATGTGATCGATGACACCGATGAAGACTCATTGATATCTTCAGAAGTGCCAGGCAAGCAAACCCCCCATTGAGCATCCCGATACAATCCCACTCTCTCGCTCTTGCTCTCTTTTATTGCATTAGGACAACAACGATTGAACTGCTTTTGCTGCGGTAGTTGAACCCCTTTCCTCTGCATGACCTGTCATTGCCACAGTAAATAGTTTAAACCCACTAGCATGAGTAGGAGTTGTTTGAGCCATGTTGTGCCTACTCATTCATGTTTTCTGGTTATGCCTGCTATTGCTTAGAGTTGAGTCAGGTCTGATTCATCGGGGATGAATTGGAATGTGGTGAACATGTCCTACTGTTTGTGAGCTAAGTGTGTGAACACGATTTGGTAAAGGTAGCGGTGAGAGGCCATGTAGGAGTACATGGTGGGTTGTCTCACTGGAGCCGTCCTTAAGAACTGAGTTATGTGTAAGTTGTCCAATGACATAGTTACTACCACACATTGGGTTCCGGTAACTCGACCCCTCTCGACTTATTAATCAACTAGATCTCTGTCCAGGAGTTGCAACTAGTTTCTGGTGTTTGTAGGTAGTGTTAGTAGTCTACCAAGTGGCACACGGTACATGTGGGCTTGGGTCAGACTAGGCACCGTGGCACGGTGTACCAAGCGTAGATCCATCCGACGAGGTGGGCTTGGGAACCCTGCGCACATCTTTTGGGGCCGTGAGCGACACCCCGGCCGGATCTTCCCACGGATGGAACCCGAATAGGCGATAAACCTGGACGAGAGACTTGTGTGGTTAGTCAGGTCGTGGCCGACACCCTCGCCAGGCTTCCGCTTGAAGGTTGCCGAGATACACGACGTGTACATGGCGGTAAGTGGCGAGAGCGTGTGTGAAGAAGTACACCCCTGCAGGGTTAACATGATCTATTCGAATAGCCGGGTCCGCGGATATGGACTTCTTGGACGCTTACGTGGTACATAGACAATCGAAAGTGGATACTCTAAAATACTCAAGACAAGTGTGAGTGCTATGGATGGCCTTCTCGTAGGGAGACGGGAGCGGATCCATAGTGGTGTATTGATTGGTGAATATGTGGACTCGTGTGCGCCACCTCAAAAGAGTTACTTGCAGTTGTAGTTCAGGATAGCCACGAGTCAAAGCTGGCTTGCTGCAGTCAAACTCCACTACCCCTTTGATGATACTGATGCATATGTAGTTAGTTCTGATGTAAGTCTTGCTGAGTACCTTTGTACTCACGTTTGCTTAATTTATGTTTTTGCAGAGAGACTTCAGTCTCGCTAGTGGTTCCGCGTGGACTTCGACGTTTAGCATGTTACCTCAGCTACGATCTTGTGCCCTTAGGAGGGTCTTGTAGATAGTCAGGCTTCTTAGCCTTTTTCATTTGTAGTTGTCTGTACTCAGACATGTTATGCTTCCGTTGCCTGTATGCTCTGTATGTTGAATCATGTGACCTCTGATTGTAATAAATGCTATGATGGCTCTTCTGGGCCTTTATCTATATGAGTTGTTGAGTTATGTTGTGATGCCATGTTGTACAGCACATACTTGCATGTTATGCGTACGTGTAACGTGTATTGCTATGTGTGGGATCCGACACCTAGTTGTTTACCTTTGGTAGCCTATCTTACAGGGAAATGTCTCCTAGTGATTCCACTGAGCCTTGGTAGCTTGCTACTGCTCCGGAACACTTAGGCTGGCCGGCATGTGTCCTTCTTCGTTCCTGTGTCTGTCCCTTAGGGGAAATGTCACGCGTTGTTCCTTTAAGTCCTTGTAGCTTGCTACGACTTGGGTTCATACGTTGATGACCGACACGTTCGTTGCTGGGTCATGTATGCCTGTCTCTGTAATTTAGTGCCACTTTTGGTTTATAACTGGTCATGTCGGCCCGGGTTCTCTGTCATATGGATGCTAGCAAAACTATCATATACGTGTGCCGAAATGCGCAAACGGTCCCGGGCCAGGTAAGGTGGCACCCATGGGGATACCGTGCGTGAGGCCGCAAAGTGATATGATGTGTTACAGGCTAGACCTGTGTGGCTTAGGATCGGGGTCCCGACAGCTTTCGTATAAGAGCCTGACTGCCTGTAGGATTAGCAAGCCAAACTGGTCGAAGTCGTGTCTAGAAACTCTTTAGTTATATAAGGGAATTGATTGTGGAAGGGAACGTAAGGCTCTTTTACTCCTTTACCCCATGACCTTCTGATCTGAGTCATCTTCTCCTTTTCTACGGGGATTAAGAACTAGGATTCTCGTTCTATTTATCAGGATCACCTTATTGTGGATTCAACTCCCAGTTCAGTTTATTCTACTTCTGTTGCTCAACTGTTGGTCTCAGAAGCTTGACATGATGATGTTAAGTGGATATGCTACCCTTTTGCTTGGATCTCAAAAGTATTTTCGAGCATTTACAGCCGTTATGCTGTCCGAGTCATCCCAGGTTTCTAAATAATCTAATGCATTTGCAAACCATTCCTACATGTTCTTAATGTCCTTCTAGGCCAGATTAACCACACTAGTCGGTGTGTTGAGGCACTCTGTTACCTCGACATATATGTTGGACTTATTATTATGAGCCTAAGTATCTTAGAAGATCACCCAGTAATTTAGCAATGTTTCATATTTCCAGTGTGATGATTCTGGCCATAATTCTCAAAAGCATTCCGTGATGCCATTTAGTTAGTAGGCATTCTACTTCTGGGTTCTTGAACCCAAGATTCTTTCTACCTACTTCATGTTGGTAGTATTTGCTCGTCCCTTTAGGATATTAGTAACCTTATGATAGTCCTCGAGGTCCGTGGTATATCGTTCTTCCAATACCATGAACCATCATGGCAGAAGTTCTTCTGAACCAAAAGATCACAACCAGAGTGCTCTTGAGTAGTACTCCATTCATATTGTGACTCTGCCAGTCCTACCTTTCTGCATGGGTTATCCGGAAGAAATGTGTTGAACTAGTTCGACATGCTAGTCTATGCATCTGCAACTCGGAAAGTTATATGTTCCTTGAGTTGTCCCTTTTAAACTCTTTTCTGACCTTCGTCTATCAATTGATAGTCAGGAGTAGTTGTGCACTCGTGCATCGATGCCTTTTACTCTTGTGGTCCATCAAGCCATTCTATTCCGGAATGACTAGGAGAAACAAACTCCAGTACCTCATCCATTCCTAGGATTGGGTGAAAGAAGTTGTACTGCGCAGATGAAGAATGTTAATCCATCTTCTAATCTGTTCTACCTTGGAGTATTACCACCTTTATGTCAAGAATATCGTGAGAATTGCACTATCTCTTATGAATTCTTGATGTAGTAATACCTCTCGCCCTCATTATTCATTCCTCGGTCTCCGTGTTATTGTAACCGGAATGCTGACAAGTGAATTGTGATGTGTGAAATCAATACTCCTAGAAACTCTGTTGCTTGGTAGTTAAATGGACGATAATCTTATTCTTAGCATGATGGTTACCGAATCACCATCCTAAGATTGATCGTGCTACCTAGTCCACTTTCCTGGTGCACTCCTTGATTGATGAGTTAGGATTTTGCCAAGTCCTTGCTCATTTGATCATATCGTCTTGCCTTGAAAAGCAAGATTGTTCCCGAGCTTAGTAACACATATTGGTGGTTCATGATTTTCCGAATATCTCCTCGGAAGTATCACCAGGTTGTCACCTGACCGCTATGTTGAGCTCGTGATCAGTTGGTACTCTTGTAAACCAACCTTCTCCAAGAATCTGTGTTGGATACCCCTGAACTAGTTGGTTAAGCTAAGCAACAACTTGGAGAGTTGGAAGATAAAAGCTTAATCCACATAGCTCACTCCAAAGGGATATCTCGTATGTGTATTGAAGATAGATGATATCTTCTTCAATTGATCTCCGTGATCATTTGTGAATCTATTGTCTTGTCCAAACTTTGAATTGAGTATGGGTTATCATCAAGTCAAATCAGAACCAACGATATTCGTAGTGTTGTCTTACTCATGGTTGTTTCCTTGAGCATACACCATTATATCTTTTGGGCCTGACCAATACTATCACTTGATCACATGATTATGGAATTCCATCTCCATGGAAACCTGGATGAATTGTTGTTGAGCCCACCGGCAACATTGTTATCTTCTCCATGATCTATGTTGCACATCCAGTTAGTATTGGAAACTTTTATAAGCATTATCTTCATGGCTGTTCGTGAAGCATATGTACGGAAGAAAGAAGTGTCTTCCTCTAATTCACGTGCATTTGATGCAAGTTGCCGCTGTGAATTCGAGAAAGTCAATATTGTTCCTGTGGAATCATCCCAAGTCACTCATGCATGCGTGTGAAGTATTCTGTGGTTTGGAGACTTGCAACCTTCATTCCATATGTATTCCTTAGCACATCAAGCCACTGATTGATTTGTTTAAAATAAAGGAGTCTGTTCTAAGGTTAATTCCTTGGACGTCCACGCGTGGAGACTTCAATGTCATTAATAATGGTTCCCAACCTGAACTCGATAGTGTTTCCTTGTAAGCCTACCATGTGGTCATGTTTGTCTTGGACAACATGTTCACAGGTTTGTAGCAGAACCAACTCATGTTTTGGAGCTTACTACCGTAGTCCACTTCCCGAGAATCTCGCAACGTCGTCTCGTTGATTTGGGTTGCAAACTTTCATTTTCTTCCTAGACTTGATGAGTCTGGAATTTCCTGACACCAATCAGAACTGAATCTCAGGCAGATATGATGGTTGGTGCATTTCCCAAGAACTATAATACTGGTCTCTCGATAACCGGTAAAGTGGATGTCGTGGCCAACACACCCCACCGGAAGACCTATTGTTGTAGTATCTTGTTTGAAGAAGTTGGCCACCTCCCCATAAGGACTTCGTAGGACTGACTCCCTAGTTGTTCCTTATGGATTCTTGTGCTCCCGAAGTCCGACCTTTTACTTGATGGCCATGTTCATGCTTCTAAGCATTGACCGTGGTACCTAGTACATCAAGGAGAACATTAGAAGCGGAGTGCTAAATGTCTCTCGGTCGATCATCCAGATCTTGCCCTTGGCTCCGCTAAGGGGAAATCTGAGAAAGTGTTATCTCCCTTTGCATCTGCATCCTCCATTACCGTTCATCATGGTAGTATGTGGTGTTGCCGGGATCCTTGACACGGATATCGGTAAAACCTTGATGAATATGGGAATGCTCAAGTTCTTGAGAGCACGCACAAGCACTAGGTGTTATCATCGGCACTAACCGAGATTGCTCACAGTGTTCTTGATTATGCTATAACCTCTCAAGAATAGATTTATTCTCTACTGATGGGTTTCTTCCCAGTTACCAGAATCATTCCCAGCATTTGCATTTTGTTCCCAGCTTGCACCGCCAATGTGCCATCTCACCATGGATCCCATCCATTCCCGACGATAAACAAAATCATCCTTTGTGTTGTCTTCGACAAGGTAGTCCACATCATCAATTCTGGCCCGAGAATGTCATTCTTTCGGACTCTGTCAAATGATCGATTGTGATCCGCCCCAGGCTGGTATAGGGAATTTCAATGATCTCTATATCAAAATTAATTCTTTTTGCCACTTAAGGAATAACTCTACGAGTCACCTCCTCTAAGGTGCCCCGTCTGATGACATCGATCACCATCTTCTTAGGTGTGGAATTATTGCCTACTGAGTGAACCATCATCATTTGTTTCACTCCATCCCTCTGGATGTGTGTTCCGTGTCTCAGCTCAAGGGATGTTTCGACGTCTCAATCCTTGAGTTGATCTTGAGTTCCTCGATCTTCGGAAAGATTGATTTCTACAGAGTATGACTCCGTTATCGTCTGGTTGGATGAAGATCTCAAACAAGGATGACAAGATCAATATGATGGAATAAACCAACATCTCCAAGAAGGAAAAATTGGATCGTGAAGATTGTGCTAGTTTGTGTCCCCTTTGAATTCTTACCCTACGCTCGAATCTCGGGACGAGATTCTTGTTTTAGTGAGGGTGAGTTGTCACAGCCCTAGCTTCCCTGTTGTCTTTGCTTGCTCTGCATGTCATCATGTTTAAAATTTTGTTAACTTGAAATGGGGATTGATCAAACCCTAGCACTAAATGAACTCAACTAGGGTCAAGAATAAAATCATTTCCAATGACCCAAAATTCCTTCATCAATGTTTGATAATTTTGGCAAGGCTTCGAGACCAAACCAAAAATAGTGAACATTTTTAGGGAATATTTGGGCTTTGAATTAAATCAATAAGTATTTAAATTGGGGCATGTAAATATTTTTAATATCTTTAAATGCCCCAACAATTCTGAAAATATTTGAGGGTCTCTGTAATAATTTATTTAATGCCCACAATTATTTTTAGGATTTATTAAAATGATTTGGGCTATAAACTAAATCAAAACAAAGTCAAAAGAATAGAAAACAGAAACAAAAATAAGAGAGAGGGAAGTTTTACCTGGCCTTACCTAATGGCCCAGCTGTGGCCCAGCACCGCTGGCCCAGCCCACCCCCTCGCGCGTCGTCTTCTCCCCCTCGCCCCGAAGCAGCTGCGTGCCAGCGCACGCGCCGACCGCGCCACCTCCTGCTTCGCCGTGTCGCGCTCCCCTTCGACCCAAGCCAGGCGCCAAGGGACGTGGACGAAGCCCCCGCAGCGATTCTCTCCTTCTCTGGTCTCATCCCCATTCTCCCCGCTCGCTTTCGAGCTCGACCGAACGAGGTTGTCGCCGCCGCTCGTCACCACCGCGGCCACCGTCGCCCCCTCGCTGCAGCGCCATGCCCGAGAGCTCCACCGTCGACTGCTTCATCGAGAAGCCCGACCCACAAGCGCCCGTCTGCTCTGCACCGCCCTCACTGGGCTTGTTCCCGACCGCCGTCGCAGGAGATCCCCCTCGCCGCCCCGCTCGCTCAGACGCCTCCCCGCCCCCTTCGTCCGCACCGTTCGATTCACTGTGAGCCACTGCCCTCTCCCCTCCGTCTTGTCTCCTCGCGCGCGACCTGTAGCCGCTGCCCCGCAAGAACCGAGCGCCGTCGTCCGCCATGGCCGAAGCTCTGCTTCACACCGAGCTCGTCCCGCCTCCTACCGCTGCCCGTCGTGCTCCGGGTGCCCCACTGATGCGTCCCCGCCGCTCCGCTGCGTCGATAGCAACCCGCAGCACCGCGCCCGCACAGACCTGAGCTCCGGCCGCCGCAAACCTCGCCGCCGGCGCTGTTTCCGGCCACTCCAGGTCGAACAGCTCGCACCGTTGGATGCGGCCGAGTGCCAGCTCTCCAACGGGACTAACCGCGCCCAAAACCGTCCTTTGTACACGAATCCCGACCCTCTCCGGCGAGTCACCGCCGCGGATTGAGGCCGCCGGCGATTAACTCCGGCGTGCAAACGTGGCATCGTCATTAGTGACTAACTAACCCAACCTAGAGTCACTGACAGTGGGCCCCAGTGCCTATTTAGTTTAGTTTAATTTTTCTGTTAAGTTTAGTTAAGTCTGTTTAACTGTTGTGTCACTGACGTGTGGACCCCACACGTCAGGTTTGACCTGGACCAGCCTTTGACCTGCTGACGTCATGTTGACGCAGTGCTGACGCAATAAGTGTTTTCTGGATTTTTAAATAAATCAGAAATGATTTATTTATTTCAGAAAATAGCCAAAACTTCTAAAAATCATAGAAAATAATCTATAACTCAGATGAAAATAATTTATATATGAAAATTGATCAGAAAAATCCAAGGAATCTGTTTATTGCATTTTCATGCATGTTAGAACAACTTATGGTTGCTGTTTAGGACAATTTGAGTAAATGGCATTTGAATAATCACATATGGAGTTTGAATTTGAACCTTTGGTTCAAACCAACTTCATTTAATTTGGTTGCTAGTTGCATTAGGCCAAACCACAGCATATTGCCATGTCATATTCATGCATCATATTGTTGCATTGCATTGATTGTGTTCTTTCTCTGTTTGTCGGTTTTGTTCCCTCTCAGTAGACGACGTTCCGACGATGTGATCGATGACACCGATGAAGACTCATTGATATCTTCAGAAGTGCCAGGCAAGCAAACCCCCCATTGAGCATCCCGATACAATCCCACTCTCTCGCTCCTGCTCTCTTTTATTGCATTAGGACAACAACGATTGAACTGCTTTTGCTGCGGTAGTTGAACCCCTTTCCTCTGCATGACCTGTCATTGCCATAGTAAATAGTTGAAACCCACTAGCATGAGTAGGAGTTGTTTGAGCCATGTTGTGCCTACTCATTCATGTTTTCTGGTTATGCCTGCTATTGCTTAGAGTTGAGTCAGGTCTGATTCATCGGGGATGAATTGGAATGTGGTGAACATGTCCTACTGTGTGTGAGCTAAGTGTGTGAACACGATTTGGTAAAGGTAGCGGTGAGAGGCCATGTAGGAGTACATGGTGGGTTGTCTCACTGGAGCCGTCCTTAAGAACTGAGTTCTGTGTAAGTTGTCCAATGACATAGTTACTACCACACATTGGGTTCCGGTAACTCGACCCCTCTCGACTTATTAATCAACTAGATCTCTGTCCAGGAGTTGCAACTAGTTTCTGGTGTTTGTAGGTAGTGTTAGTAGTCTACCAAGTGGCACACGGTACATGTGGGCTTGGGTCAGACTAGGCACCGTGGCACGGTGTACCAAGCATAGATCCATCCGACAAGGTGGGCTTGGGAACCCTGCGCACATCTTTTGGGGCCGTGAGCGACACCCCGGCCGGATCTCCCCACGGATGGAACCCGAATAGGCGATAAACCTGGACGAGAGACTTGTGTGGTTAGTCAGGTCATGGCCGACACCCTCGCCAGGCTTCCGCTTGAAGGTTGCCGAGATACACGACGTGTACATGGCGGTAAGTGGCGAGAGCGTGTGTGAAGAAGTACACCCCTGCAGGGTTAACATGATCTATTCGAATAGCCGGGTCCGCGGATATGGACTTCTTGGACGCTTACGTGGTACATAGACAACCGAAAGTGGATACTCTAAAATACTCAAGACAAGTGTGAGTGCTATGGATGGCCTTCTCGTAGGGAGACGGGAGCGGATCCATAGTGGTGTATTGATTGGTGAATATGTGGACTCGTGTGCGCCACCTCAAAAGAGTTACTTGCAGTTGTAGTTCAGGATAGCCACGAGTCAAAGCTAGCTTGCTGCAGTCAAACTCCACTACCCCTTTGATGATACTGATGCATATGTAGTTAGTTCTGATGTAAGTCTTGCTGAGTACCTTTGTACTCACGTTTGCTTAATTTATGTTTTTGCAGAGAGACTTCAGTCTCACTAGTGGTTCCGCGTGGACTTCGACGTTTAGCTTGTTACCTCAGCTACGATCTTGTGCCCTTAAGAGGGTCTTGTAGATAGTCAGGCTTCTTAGCCTTTTTCATTTGTAGTTGTCTGTACTCAGACATGTTATGCTTCCGTTGCCTGTATGCTCTGTATGTTGGGTCATGTGACCTCTGATTGTAATAAATGCTATGATGGCTCTTCTGGGCCTTTATCTATATGAGTTGTTGAGTTATGTTGTAATGCCATGTTGTACAGCACATACTTGCATGTTATGCGTACGTGTAACGTGTATTGCTATGTGTGGGATCCAACACCTAGTTGTTTACCTTTGGTAGCCTATCTTACAGGGAAATGTCTCCTAGTGATTCCACTGAGCCTTGGTAGCTTGCTACTGCTCCGGAACACTTAGGCTGGCCGGCATGTGTCCTTCTTCGTTCTTGTGTCTGTCCCTTAGGGGAAATGTCACGCGTTGTTCCTTTAAGTCCTTGTAGCTTGCTACGACTTGGGTTCATACGTTGATGACCGACATGTTCGTTGCTGGGTCATGTATGCCTGTCTCTGTAATTTAGTGCCACTTTTGGTTTATAACTGGTCATGTCGGCCCGGGTTCTCTGTCATATGGATGCTAGCAACACTATCATATACGTGTGCCAAAATGCGCAAACGGTCCCGGGCCAGGTAAGGTGGCACCCGTGGGGATACCGTGCGTGAGGCCGCAAAGTGATATGATGTGTTACAGGCTAGACCTGTGTGGCTTAGGATCGGGGTCCCGACAACCTCATAGACTAGGGAGGTAGGAGTTTGCCCGGTAGCCCGATTTGGTGTTGTTCTGAGGGACCAAGGACTACTAGGAGCTCATCAATCCATCGCCTGCCACACTTCTGCACCTTATCAAAGGTTCTTGTCTTGAGACCTAGAAGCACTTCAACGTTAGCCCTCTCAGCTTGTCCATTGCTTCTGGGATGTGCCACAGAAGAAAATGAGATCTTGCTTCCGAGGGCATGAACATATTGCATGAAGGCTCGGTTCGTGAATTGGGTGCCATTCTCGATGATGATCCATGCTGGGACCCCGAAGCGACACACTAATTCTTTCAAGAACTTGATAGCTGACTGAGCAGTCACCTGTCTCACGATAGCTACTTCCGGCCACTTTGTAAACTTGTCGATGGCAACGAACAAGAATTCAAAGCCCCCATCTGCTCGGGGGAAAGGGCCGATGATATCGAGCCCCCAGACCAAAAACGGTCATGACAAAGGGATAGTCTGAAGCGCTTGGGTAGGCAGATGGATGTTCTTGGAATGGAACTAATAGGCATCACATTTCGTGACAAGCTCGACTGCATCTTGGAGGGTTCTGGGAGCCGCACATGCGTTTGAGAATATCTGCCAGCAGTTCCTTTCATTTTTCTCGAGAAATGCACTTCAATTTCACACCGTTGGGCATTCTTCTATACATTGTGTCATCGACATACTGGTACATACTGGCCCTCCAGGATACTCTTTCAGCCTCATCTTGCTCTTTGGGAAGTTCTCCTATTCGGAGGAAATGGACAATGTGCCTTGCCCAAGTTGGAGCCTGGGGCTCACCAACAAAGACTAATGGAACCTCATCATTCACAAGGGCGCGCCCTTCGACTACGGGGACCGAGGGTCCAGCAGGATGATGCGGCCCGGCAAGCAAATGGGAGTTGTTTCCGGCAGGGTGCCTACAAGATGGCCCAGAGAGCTCGACCGGCAGAGGCTTACCGGAGTCCAATTTCCTCCTCTTTCTTGCCATTGTTGCTGGGGATATGGAGGGCTTAGTAGGGTGGAGAACAAAAGTTTCTGGTCCCACAGGAAGCTTTTGAGCAGCAAACTTTGTCAGATGATCAGCAATACTGTTTTCTTCATGGGGTACGTGCTCTGTTTGCAATCCATAAAAATGCTCCTCCAACCTTCTAACTTCCTCGATGTATGCCGCCATCAATGGACTTTGATAATCTTTGTTGACTTGCCTCACCACCAACTGTGAATCTCCTCGGATAATCAGCTTCTTGAGTCCCAGTTCGGTGGCAGTTCTGAGCCTGACAAGGAGCCCTTCATACTCTGTTTTATTGTTGGTAGCCACCTCCCATGGAAAGTATATCTGGACGACATACTTCAAGTGTTCCCCAATGGGGGCGAGGAGAAGCACGCCATCTCTAGTGCCTTGTAGGGAGAAGGCACCATCTAAATACATAATCCATTCTTGGGGTGATTCCTTGATGGGAAAATCTGTCTCTGGCTTTTCCTCATTAGTGGTTGGCATCCATTCTGCAATAAAGTATGCCAATGCCCTGCTTTGTATAGTGGATGTGCTCTCAAACTTCAAACCAAAGCTAGATAACTTGAAAGCCCACTCCACTATCCTGCGGTAGCCTCTGGGTTCCGGAGTATCCTTTGCAACGGGCTCATGAGCTTGGAATTAGTGGCGCAGTTTCCTTGAGGCCATGATTAGGCCAAAAATCAATTTTTGCACACTAGAGTACCTGAATCTAGCCCCCTACAATAGAGAGCTGACGAAGTACATTGGCCGCTGCACCACTTTCTTCCTCACCATATGCTTGAGGTTGCCATGACTATCGTGCTCATCCTTGCCTTGATCCAGAATTGACTCTACCGGGCAGTGCTCATCTCTGTCCCCGGAAGGAAAAACAGTTGAAGCTATTGCCTCCTCTACTTCCGGATGCGCTACCAAGGCTACACTAACCACTTGATTAGTTACCGCTAGATATAGTAGCAAAGACTCTTTTGGTTTGGGTGCAACCAAGGTAGGTAAAGAAGACAAGTAGATCTTCAATTCTTACAGTGTTAGATCTGCTTCCGTGGTCAATTTCACGGGTCATGCCTTCTTCAAGACCTTAAAGAACGGCAGGGCATGCTCAGCAGACTTGGAGATGAATCTGCTCAGTGCGGCAACGCACCCAGTCAAACGCTTGACATCTTTCATTGTCTTTGGTGCCTAGATCTGTTCAATGGCCTTGATCATGTCTGGATTAGCTTCTATACCATGGTGGGATACGAAGAAACCAAGTAGCTTGTCGGAGGGAACTCGAAACACACACTTCTCTAGGTTTAGCTTCAGGTTGATTTTACGCAAATTGGCAAATGTCTCTTCTAAATATTGGATGAGAGTTGATCATTATGTCCTCCATATAGGCTTCAATATTCTTATGCAGCTGTGGATCAGAACCAATCTGGATAGCTCTTGCAAAGGTATAACCAGCACTCTTCAACCCAAAAGGCATACACACAAAGCAGCAAGTACCACATGGGGTGATGAATGAGGTCTTCTCTTCATCTTCCTTGGACATGAAGATCTGATGATATCCAGAATATGCGTCCAGGAAAGAGAGCAGATCACAACCTGTGGTGGAGTCCACTATCTGGTCGATGCGCAACAAGGGAAATGGATCCTTCGGGCAGGCCTTGTTCAGATCAGTGAAGTCTATGAACAACCTCCACTTTCCATTGGCCTTAGGCACAACCACCGGATTTGCCAACCATGTTGGTTGTAAAACTCCTTTGACCAGCCCAGCTGCTTCAAGTTTCGTAATCTCCTCGGCAATGAACTATTGCCGTTCCAGGGCATGCTTCCGGAACTTTTGCTTGATGGGTCGGGCATGTGGGCAGACAACAAGGTGGTGCTCGATTACCTCCCTAGGAACACAGAGGATGTTAGATGTTTCCCGGGCAAACACCTCGACATTCGCCCACAGGAAGGCAATGAGCGCGCTTTTCTATTTGTCATCGAGGGTGGCACTGATGGTGATGGTACCATCAGCACCATCCAGCCCTGCCGGGACCTTTTTCACAGCGGGTACAACAACCTTGGACCTCTTACAGTTGGAGCTTTCTGGAAAATCATCCACAAGCAGAACCTATCCCGGAAAGGTTGGCTTCTCCGGTCCCTTGCCGAGGCTCCGGACAGTTTCCTTCTTGCTCTTGTTCTCCTTCGTGGGACCAGTGTTCTCTGTGACCTGTGCCATAACTGCATCTTTATAGATCTTATTTACGGAAATGATTGTGTCCTTGTTGTTTGATGGAATGAATAGGACTCCCATGGGCCCTGGCATCTTCAAGATGTTGTAAGCATAGTGAGATGCTGCATTGAACTTAGCCAGAGCTGGTCGTCCAATGATTCCATTGTATGGTAGGGGGAGGTCTACCACATCAAACACAACCTTCTCTGTCTGATAGTTCAATTCTCCCCCAAACGTTATCGGCAACGTAATTTTTCCCTTGGGACGGCTCCTGCCAGGATTAACTCCTCGAAACGTGCCCGTAACCTCAAGATCTTCCTCTGATATCTGGAGCCTACTAATAACCTTTGGGCAAATCAGATTCAACCCGGCTCCACCGTCAACCAACATCTTTGTCACCTTGAGGTTGTGAGTTGTTGGTGAGACCAACAAAGGCAAGCACCCTACCGCGGTAGTGCGGCCAGGGTATTCCTCCTCATCAAAGATGATGGGCATGTGGGACCACTTGAGCGACCTCCGAAACTCTGTTGCCGGCTCCAGGACATTGACTTCACGTGCCCACTGCTTGAGTTGGCGGTGAGAGGAATGCAAAGATGCACCCCCGTTAATGCACAGAGTGTCAGTAGCCTTTTGGAACTCCTGCTCACTAGTTTCCTCTTCATCCCCTTCATTACTTTCCTCATTGCAATCCTCCTTCTCGCGGCCCTGGCGGGTTTCCATTTATTCCGAAAACCCTTGCCGGGGCGGTTTGCTTCACCGCTCCGGCCCTTTCGGCCAGTGCCATTCTAACCTTTCTCCTTATCTCTTTTGTCATATTCTGATGTCTGCCTCTTGACAGCTATTCAACTTGATGGAATTCCTGCAGATCATGGCCCTTAGTCCGGTGGATTTTGCAGTAAGGGCCTTCACTCTTCCCAGCCTTGTCGGCAGCCACGGCCTCCCAACAATCATTGATTGAAGCAACCTCCTTGCCGGAGGCCTTAGCTTTTGCCTTCTTACCGGTACTAGGTGTGTTTGATCCTTCAACTGTCATTACTACATTATATCCGTGCTTCTTACTGCGATTCTTGTTCTTCTTCTTCTGACTGGAGGTCTCTTCGTCATCCTCTGAATCAAGGCCGGCACCATCCTCTTCTCCAGGGTGTTTCCTCCCCTCCTCCACCCGAGCACACTTGTCAATAAATGTGTAAAGATCCTTCACAGTTTTGGGCAGCCGGACATTCATCTTCAAATTTATTCGGCGGTTGCGCAGGTTGGACTCGAAAGCTTCTATCACTACTGTCGGGTGGATGTCTGGTATGTTTCTATGGACTCTGGTAAACTCCTGCATGTTCTTCCGTAGAGTCTCTCCTTCCTTCTGTAGTGGTAACTACAAATTGCTGGGTCGCCCAGGTTCTTGGTGGCCGTCGGTTAAGGCACCAACAAACTCATGGCACAAGTCATGCCAAGACGAAATGGAGTTCTCTGGCAGATGCATCAAACAAGCTCTCCTATCAAGCTTAAGTGCTAATGGAAAATAGTCGGCAAATAACTTTTCATCTCTTCCTCCGGCAGCTTGAACAGCGATGGTGTAGATGCTCAAGAACTCTGTCGGGTTCAGCTTCCCATCGTACTTCTTTGGGATTTCGGGCTTGAACGTGTGAGCTGACAGCCAACGAACTTGCCGCAGCTCACGGGTGAATGCGGGGCACCCCGCCTCGAAAGGCAAGTACCGTCCACCGTCGAGCACGGGCGTGCCGATGGTGGAGCCGCCGCGCCTGTTGGGCTGGCAGCGGTCGCTGTTGCGCTAGTCAATGGTGATGCACGTGCACTCCCTTTCCCTACCTTCCGGGGCTCATTGTTGGCCGTGGTGTGATCGAGGATCCGACGAAGGCATTGAGATGTCATCGGGCTCCTGGGTGCATAGCCTCCGTGCCAGTGGTCATGGCGGGCACTGCACTATGGGAGTGGCACCCTCGACAAGGATATCAGCGTGGGCCGTTGTCATCACTTGGGGATGCCATGGCGGGCCAGCCTGCCACAATCTCTCCGTGTCGGCGAGGCCAATAAGACTTCGGATGGTGGCTCTCCACTCATCCTTCTGATCAGCCCCTGGCCGTACTCTCAACAGTAGTTGAGCACGCGCCATAATCTTCGACGCAGTGCTTGGGAGTGATGATGACATGGACCGTAAGGTTGCCTTGCTCCTGGCAGTGGCAGCAGTTGCTGCGCCATGCCCTCACCACTGGCAGCTAGCCGCTTGGATGACGTTGTGACGTGGTGGAGGCACTCGAGGGACGATGGTCCCACTGGGCGCAGCGACCGCGTCCGCCCATCATGGAGGTGGTGCAAGCTCCAAGGTCACACCCACAGTGGGGGCGTCCGGGGAGTTACGGTTCACCCTAGAACGACCAACATCGCCAATGATGTGCCCGTCGGTTGGACGAGGATGCGCAGAAGGGAGGACTTCCCAGCTGTACCACACGTGATGTCACCGCCGGGGCGTAGCTGATGATGTTCTTCTTCGACATTTCCGGCTCCAACTTCTGCCGCAGGAGAAGCGGTGACAACGCCGCCATCGTCGACCGCGTCTCTCACTGCGTCTGTGTTTTCGTGCTCCTCCTCACGCCCCACAGCGTTAGCAGACGCGAGCGGCGGGGCCCTTGAGGAGGACGGATGGGCCGCAGCGCCGGACTTGTACTTGGGCGCCATGGTTGATGGAGCCGAAAAAGATGACGCGCTATTGATGCTCTCAGGTTCACACAAGTGATCACCCTACCTGGCGCGCCAAAGATGTCGGGGCATAAGCACGGCCACCTATGGGACATAGGTCCCTTTTGGTTCAGCAAGGGGATATGCACATTGCACAAAGAGCAGAGAAGCGTCGAGCAACACGTCGGGGATCACACATGGCATTTTCACCCAGGCTCGGGCCGCCACGAGGCGTAAAACCCTACTCCTACTTTGGTGGATTCATTGTGGAAATGGTGGAAAATGGATACGCCATTCTTGCCTGGCAAGGTTGCCGTGGGGTGAGAGTGGATGCGTGTATGGTCTATGCGTGTTCGAAGGACGAATCCTTTCTACGGTTGCCATGGGCCTCCTTTTATGGGTTAAGGGGTCACCACAATGGCAAATCTATCTTTTTAGACTGATTAGATAGTAAACAGTGCTATCATACCTAACTCTGCAGCTGACAGAGTGAATTAAATGCACCTCTTAGTTTCACATCATAGCTCGTCCGGCAAGCCTTGCCGGGCTCGTCTTGCCAGCTGCGCTCTTGTTTTCTTGATACGTCTCTGGATGGGTGTCATTTGGTGGTTCTTGTGGTAGAAGATGACTGCCATGTACCCGGGGGTGGCCACTAAGCCGCCTTATAGCTTGACACCGCTGTGATTGGCGATGGGCGTTGCTATGTGGTGGAGTTTTACCTCCGCATGCCCCGGCAGGCCTGCCGGGGTGGTTCTGGTGACTTGTTGCCGGGCAAATCCGGCCCTCCGCCAGGCTCGTATGCCTGGCAAGGGTGGTTTCCCTTCTGGTGGCGTCTCGCACCTTGGTTGTCTTGATCTCCTCGACCAGTATTTCTAGTTCATCATGGAGCCGATCTCTTTGTGTATTCGTCTGGTACTTGGTGCTGCAAACTTTCCCTCGAGTCTGTGTATAGTTTGGCGCAATGGGCCCAGGGTCTGTTGCACCGACACTACGCGTGTGCAAAAACTTAGAGATCAAGGCCATAGCGTATAGGATTCAGTCGGTGGAAGTAGTCGTGGCTGGGCTAGAGTCCCTTGAGCGTGCAACCGCGCATGGGGTGTGTGGAAATCCTGTGAGGGTATAGCCGTGCATGCGCTGGCACTGGCTGGAGTGGCGTGCGAAGATGAAGACGTGGTCGTGGACGACGGCGTGGAGGCAATCCAGTCTAGCCACCCATCAGAATTGGCCCGGGACGGAGATGGGGTGCAGGAGGACATGTTGAAGGCGAGCTTGAGGCCCTCCGACCGTGAGAACAACGACGGACGTCGACGGTTTATTTATCTGCTCTCGGTGCTCTGATTTGTGAAAGAAGAAGCAGAGGGAAGGGAAAGAGGTGGCGGTGGCAAGAGGGGAAGAGGGAAACCCTAGGCACGCGGCTGTGGCTTTATAGGGGGGCACGCAAGGAGGATCGGCCACGGGGGTTGTCATGTGCGTCCTGGCCCTTTTTACTACGAGGAGAGGAAGAACGAGGGGAAGGAGAAAGGTAGGGGAGAGAGAGACCGACAGGTGGGGACGCCGTGGTGATCCACATAAGAATTACTAGCGAGGGGGAGAGGGAAAGGAGGCTGCAAGGAGTGGGTGTTGGTGGGCTACACTAGATGGGCTGCGGCTCGGCTTGAGCAGCGCTGCTGCTGCGGGGCCGCTCTGTTGCCACTGCTGCTTCCCTTCTTCTCTTTTCTTCAGTCAGAAAACAAGACAAAAAAGCATAGGTATAATACAAAGGGTTGAGAGAGATATGAGAATATCCCTTTAGTACATAATTTGTGCAGTATTTTAATAAGTTGACTTGGCAATTTTTAGAGGTAGAAAAATAATCCAAGTTTGAATTAAATTCAAACTTGAGCCATTTTTGAACCCAACCAAAACAAGTTGAAAGGACCTGAAATCCGGTAGCTAGGTTGAAGGCATGGTTGAGAAATTATAAGAAAATAATGAACATTATACGGCATCAGTATTAGTTCCACTTGAATAACTGAATAGAATTAAGAGAAAGAAGCTAGTGATGGGGTGTTGCACTTGATGATGGTTTAGATGGAAAGGGCAAGATGAAACATCAAAGAAGATGAGGAGAAGGAGTTCACAAAGATAACAAGCACACCACAAATATGCACACTACAATGATGATCATGATGCAAATGCAACAAAAATGACAAAGACTATATCACATCATGAAGCATATAACAAAGCAAGTGAGATGACCATGGCAAAAGAAAAGAAGCATGGCACAATGCAATATAATAAAATATGAACATCTCGCAAGAAGCAAAATGTAACAGTGGCACTGATCATGATCATGGCATCAAACAAGCAAAGCACACGACATAAACAAAAATTTATGGAAGGCATCTCGAGCATCGGTCTCGGGGTGTCACATCTCCCACACCCGTAGACGCGGTCGTTGCGCTCGGGGTGATGGCTAGGGCGCCCTTCTCGGATGGCCCTGGGCTCTTGGTAGTCGTTAGTGTTGTGGCTGTGGACATTGTGGAAGACGCAAAATGGGGGGCTGCCCTTCGAGGACTCGGGGTGATCGCAGCCGCGCTTCATCTCTGGCTCGGCCGCGAGCACGGCCGGTCCCTTGCGCTTCACGTCTTTGGCCTTGGCCTTCTTGTCTTCAGGGTTGGACTCTGGAAGCTCGACGAGTGAGAGGCGACCCTCTTCTGCCCTCGCGCACTTGGTCGCCCTATTGAACATCTCTAGAGTTGAGCACATGTACTCGTGGATGGCGTGTTCTTCCTTCATCCTGACATCCCAAACGCCATCAGTGAACGTTGAGATGATGTCCTTGTCTGACACCTTGGGAATCTTGATGCGAACACTGGTGAAATGCTGGATGTATTTGGACAGGGTCTCCCCTGGTTGCTGCTTGATGCGCCACAGATCGCCCACCGCAGGGGCGCGGTTGCGAGTTCCATAGAAGTTGGAGATGTAGCGCTCGCGCAGCTCATCCCAGGAGGAGATTGACCCAGCGGGGAGGTTCTGGAGCCACTAAAACATGCCGTCCTTGAGGACCATGGGGAACCAATTCACCATGACCTTCTCTTTGCTGCTAGCCACCTCGATGCTTAGCTCATAGAGCTGAAGGAACTCGGCAGGGTCAGGGGTGCCATCGTAGCACGGAGGCAGGTCTGGCTTGAACTTGCCGGGCCAGATGACGCGACGCAGCTCCGGAGTGAATGCTCGGCAGTCTGCCGCGCTCACGGGAGCCCGCTGCGGAGGGAGAGCCTGGCCTGGGTGCCCGCGTGCCGCCGCCTCGAGTGGCGCGCTGCCTTGACGGGGCAGCGCTGGGAGCGCACGTGCTTCTCCTGGAGCGTTGCACCACTTGGCATCTTTCTTCATCACGCGGGGGCGCCTAATCGGCGTGTCGCGCTAGGGGGCCTCACGCCTTGGCTCAGGGACGACATAGCACCGGAGAGGAGGAGAAGGCGTTCTGTGGGTCATGTTTCCCGTCTGAGGTGGCGGGGAAGGCAGTGAACGAGACGGTGCAGGGGATTCTCTAACGGCGATGACGAGTTCGGCGATGTGGTCTAGCCAGTCCTTGTAGAGGTCGACGGCCGGGCGGTAGCGCAGGAGCTCGTGGGCCATGAGCAACACAACCTGCGAGTTCGTCGGCCCGCGGCGGGCATGGGAGGACGAGGCAGCTGTCGGGGTGAGTGATGGAGTGGCGGGGCGGCCGTCACGCCGCGCTGAGGGTGGCAGCAACGAGTCCTGCTGCTCCTGGGCCGCGAGGCTGGTGGCGGCATTGGCCACGGGTGATGGTGAGCGGCGGGGGATGCCGTCGCCGAGGGGTGCTGTCTGAGCAACATGGACGACGAGGGCCGCTCGGCGCTCAACACGAACTTGGCGAGCATGGGCCATGGGACCGGTAGAATAGCGGCGAACCGACCGATGAGGGAGAGAGGCTCTGACACGCCCCTGCCTGGCGCACCAAATGTCGGATTCAGGGCTACGCAGACCCAAGAAGGTACGAACTCTAGGGCGTGTGCAAAGAACTCAACCTCTCTCGCCTACTGAGTTTTCGATCTCACGGCTTAGCAAGATGAACTAGAAAGACAAGGGACGCAACCGTTTACCTAGGTTCCGGCCACCTTGTAGTGTACGACCCTAGTCCTGCTTTGTGGTGGATTAGCCTCACGGAGGGCTGTGGATGAACTAGTAAAAGGGGAGGAACAACCTCGGGAGGCCTGTTCTCGGTGAGTGGCTACTCACTCTCTCTCTCTCTCTCTCTCTCTCTCTCTCTCTTCTTTGGATCCCATCCCCTCTCGTATGGTAGTGGCTAGGTTGTATTTATAGGGGCATTGGTCCTCTTCCCCGAAAATGAAGGCGGGAAGGTATTCCAGAACGGCCAATTTGCAAGGGGAAAAGAAGTGCATCTTATCCCGATGAAAGGTGGTCTTCGCCTGCAAATCTTCCGTTCATGACGCCATGGTGCGCTCGGTGATGATATACATCCTGTTGTCCTGGCGGTCTTGGTCTTGTTGCACCGGAATGGAAACCTTTGGCTGATTCCTTAGGACTCTGCGACTGCGCTTGCCTTCTTAGCACCAAAGTGGAATCATGCCATTCTGTGCCCCCTGGCACCCGCCTGGCCTAAGTCGTCATGGCTCGCGTCACTTGATCCTCGTGAGGTGGGTTCTTGCATAGGAAACTCCGCTCCTCAAGAGGCTGCCTAAGGAGGCAGCTTCCTTCGGAGTCTTGGCGTCGTCCGCCTCGTGAGGCTTGGCCCCTCACGAGGGTCTTGCCTTGTCGATGCTGGAGATGGGCCATACCAGGCCGTTGGTGTAGCCACGCGGTGGGCCGCATGCAGGCAAGTCTGGGTACCCTGGTTCCCAGAACGCCTACAAAATTGCCCTAGGTCTTCATGAGCAAGCAAGTTGGATGCACACCCACTTAGTTTTCTTTTGTCTACTACCACATTCTGTTCCACCAATAGTGCTATGTCCATGGCTCACACTCATGTATTGCGTGAAGAGTTGAATTTTTTTGAGAACATAAAAAGTATGAAACAGTTGCTTGGCCGACACCGGGGTGGTACATGATTTATACTTTGCGTTAGGAAGAGGGAGCGTAGCAAGACAATATGATTTTGTAGGGATAACTTACTTTAGCCATGTTATTTTTGAAGTTTCATGATTTTGCTCTCTAGTATGCTTGAAGTATTATTGTTTTTATGTCAATAAACTTTTTTTGAATCATATGGATCTGAACATTCATGGCAAGATATGAAGAAATACAATGATAAATATGATAGGTAGCATTCCGCATAAAAAATCTATTTTTACCATTTGCCTACTCGAGGACGAGTAGGAATTAAGCTTGGGGATGCTTGATACGTCTCCAACGTATCTATAATTTTTTATTGTTCCATACGATTATATTATCAACTTTGGATGTTTTATATGCATTAATATTCTATTTTATATTATTTTTGGAACTAACTTATTAACCTAGTGCTAGTTTCTGTTTTTTCCTTGTTTATGGCTTTCGCAGAAAAGGAATATCACAAAGAGTCCAAATGGAATAAAACTGTAAAATGTTTCTTCTTGGAACAGAAGACACCTTCCGGACTTGGAGAGGGGGCCAGAAGACCCACGAGGATATGCCAAGCCGTAGGGGCGTGCCCTAGGGGGGTGCCCTGGGCTTGTGGGCCCGTTGGGAGTCCCATGCACCGCCTCTGTGCTACATAAATACCCAAATATTCCAAAAACCCTAGAGGAATCACCAAAAATACTTTTGCACTACCACAAGTTTCTATTCCCATGAGATCCCATCTTGGGGCCTTTTCCGGTACTCTGCCAGAGGGGGATTCGATCACAGAGGTCATCTACATCAACCTTGCTATCCCTCCGATGATGAGTGAGTAGTTTACACTAGTATGCGCCGGTGCTATACAAATGGTTTTTAACCCCTTTCTGCGACGGCATTTGGAACCGCCACCTAGTGAGTGACGGCGATAGGGGCTCCTTCAACCACGACCCAGAAACCCTCGGGGATATGACCTCCTGGCACACACGGTCGGCAAAATGAGGTCCTATGCGACTGACAAGCGCTCAAATACGGAAATATGTATAGTAGAGCTAAAAATACAATTATACAGGCAAAATTGTTTCCGGTCACAAGTACATCCGACACAGTCAGTCACCGCTAAACGTTTAAGATCGTATGTACATCCCACACAGTCGGTCCAAGGAAAACGTTTCCGTTCATAGGTACATCACACACAATTTTCCCGTTAAATCGTTTGTGATAGCATTGCCATTGCATATGATATTAACAATTTTATTGTTTGCACTATTTAATGCATCACACACGGTCCGTAGAAGAAACTATGTGGCAAAGGCTATCCATCACACATAGTTTTTACGTGGTAAACGTTTGTGCAAGGTGGCAAAAAGCAAACAATTTTCAAGAGAAAGTCGTGTGTGATTGTTCATTGATCTAACATGGTTTATTCATAGAAACTGCGTGCGTTTCCTGAGGTCATCGCCCACGTTATTTTTTCAATAACCATTTGCAATAGCGAAACCCAATTAGCAGGCTGATTCGCCATTGGCAGGCTAATTGCCCTATTATTAATAATCCATTTATTAATCTAATTGACATTCATATTAAGCACATAATATATTTCATTTACATTTTAAGGAAGCAGAATTTCATAATTGAAGTACATTAGAGTACAACATGGTATAGCTTCAGCACTCAACTACCCCATTACACAACAGCACCAGCACCAAGTTTCACATGCAACATGTAGAAACTTTTGAAATTAGCATCATAGACAGTATATAGACAGATGCATCTCATCTGGAAAACTGCTGAAGCGGAAGGCAAATATTGAGCCTTCATTAATGTTGAAGGTCTTTGCAACTTTACGCCAGTTCCCGTGGATGATTGACTATCCGTCCTTCATCTTCTTCAAGAACACTTCAATATTAAATCGTCAGTGTTGTATGAAAACCTTCCTTGCCTCCTGACCATAGAGGTGGTTTGAGAGGTAATCATCAGTGAACTGCTTTGGAAAGGGCTGAAAACAAGGATCTGCATAAATATCTTCTCTATATTGGAAATGGGGCAAAGGAATAAAAAAGGCAAGGTATAATAGTTAGTACCATCTTGTAGTGAACTGATGTCTTCTTCATTGTGCAGACAAAGATGTTGTTGTTTTTTGTCTCTAATTTATTTAGCCTAACAATCTTTCTGAGTTTCTTGATTTGATTGATATTCAAGGACAACTCATTTCCCGTTATGCAAAAAGGGTCGAACAGTGGATCAAAACCTCTGACAGCAAGACCTACATGTGCAAGACCAAATTGTTAAAAACCTAAATATTAGAATGATTACTGCAATTGCACAATAATGTGCTATTAGACAACGGGCCATGCACGTGCTAACATCGATTGTAAACCTCAGTGCTTCCCATTGTTTCCCTGCAACACATATAAGGTAGTTAGTCATCAGGTTAAGTAAGGGTTCGCATGCTATCAGTAAACTATGTTGATGAAAAATAAGCACATTGCAGATTCATCAGATTAATTTAAGACACATGGAAACCCCATTTATCCAAACCAAGCATGATTAAGAACTAGGAAATATAGCACTTGTATATGTTTCTCATCTATTAAGTGTAGCCAAATTCGATTTATTCCTCACATGCAAAACAATACAAAATTCTACCCACGACAATAGGACATCGCATTGCAGAATTGAACCAAGCAGTTAACTAAACACCACAACAAAGGAACCAAACATTAACTGAGAACCACATTGCACAATATATCATACTCCTAATAGAAGATCAGACCTTTAACCAAACGAAGCATGCTTAACAACTTGGAAATATAGCAATTGTATTTGTTTCTCATGCATTTACTACAGGAAAATTCAATTTATTCCTCACATGGTATACAATAACAGAATGCACCCACAACTATTGAACATTGCAATGCAGAATAGAACCAAACAGTTAACTAAACACCACAACACAAATGAACTAAACGTTAGCTGAGCACCACATTGCACAATGTATAACCAAACCAGGCATGCTTGACAACTTGGAAATATAGCAATTGTATTTGTTTCTCATGTATTTTGTAAAGATAAATTCAATTTATTTATCACATGGAAGACAATACAAAATTGCAGCCTAAAGAATTGAACATAACATGTGCAGAATTGAACCAAACATTTAACTGAAGACGACAACTAATTAACAAAACAATTAGTAAGTAAGCACCGCACTGCACGACATATAGAACATCTACACTAGAGCAACAGATTGCATGGTAAAAGTAGATAGCACAATTCACTAGAATTTGTGAAGGAAAGTCAGGAGCAGCACACGTAACAGGTAAACCGAGCATGCTTAACCGGCGTAGCTAGCAAATGGCAAGGTGCTCCTCCAAGATCTGGGGGTCGGCATGAATGGCAGCCATCGGGTCGGAGATATTGACCACGGGTGTCCTCATCGGCTACCCATGGTATTTCAAGAAAATTGGGGGCCACATTTCACCACCCGGCCGCCTGCTCATCAGGCCGCCTCCTGGGGCAGCAACGCCCAGGAGCCGGCTGCCAGCAGGCGGCAGGGGCCCGAACAGGCGGCAGCCTCATGGCCAACATCCAGAAGACGGCCCCACGCCTCCCACTCAGGATGCGTGCTGAAGATCTACGACAAGGCTAAGGCGTGGCTACAGTTGAACATGTCCTTAGAGAATCTATAAGGGTGTGGCTACAGTGAGAGCGTATCTTACGGACGCTCCTTAAGCGGCGTATCACTGTAGCCATGTTGGCAGTGACATAGCCCCGGTCAAAGGAAGCCATGATCCCACTACCCACAGGCGGCAGAGCCAGCAGGCGGCTGGCCCCACCTGCTAGTGGGTGAAAAAGAAGCAAGCGGCCCCTGGTAGGCGGCCTTCGGGACGGGCCGCCTGGTAGCAGGCAGCTCACCGTGCCCTAGGAGTCTGAACCCCATCAAGATGACAAGACAGGGCGTGGTGGCAGCGTACGGCAAAAGGCGGCGGCACTCTAGCCATTCCCCTCCTAACGATGCTGCCGTCAGCAGAGGAGCGCCCACAGTGAAAAGCAATCACGAGGGCCCGCAGACGACAGGCCCTAGCAAGCAGGTGGGAAGGCCGGCACCCAAAGAAGCTGATAGTTGGGGGCCGTTCCACCTAGATTACTATTGCACCCCTAGGGACAGGCCTATATAAACACCCCAGGGTCCTCCATGTGGAGGGGTTGGACCCTAAGGACAAGAAGAGAGACACAAAGAGAGATAGGGAGAAACCCTAGCGACACCCCGCATTCCCTAGAGAGAGGATAGAGAGCTAGACTTTCCCTTCTTCTTCCTCTAGACGACACAGCTCAAGGATCAATCTTGTAGCTTCCATATTGACATTAGTCATGACGCGGAGTCCCCGCAGAGCAGGACTAGGGGTGTTATCTCCACGGAGAGCCCCAAACCTTGGTAAGATTCATAGGCGTCCTAAGTATCGCCTTATCCCGCTTCCAGGGCCCGGCGACGTTCTATTGTCCCCATTCATGATAAGCCATCCTCTGGCATATTTCGCACCAAAACCCCGACACATCTTGACCTCATCCGCGCATGCGGCTGCAATTTGCATCTCTGTTGCCAAATGCTCCTTGAGATCCTAGCTATACTGTGTGCACCATGGCTTAGGGCGGCTCTTTTTTTGTGGAGGGGTTGGTGATTTGGGTGGAAGGTGCCGCGCTCGCGTCGGAGATCGGGGCATGTGGGATGTGGTCGGAGGAGGAGGATGGGGTCGGGTGCGGATAACCTGCCTGGATAGATGAGGCCGAGCAGCGTGAAGGAGGTTCGCCGGCGAGGAGGCGGAGCTGCGAGCAAGGAGTGAAGGTTTCAACTTGGAAAGGAAGGCAGAAACAGGGGAAATGTGGCTTTTGGTAAGGGGAGGGGGCGGGCAGGTAGATATTTCCACGGAAGCCGAAAATTTGGAATCGCGTGAGCGAAAAAACTGGCGCGCAAAGTATCATCAGACACGGTCCCTTATTTAGAACTGTCTACGATATGTGAACATCACAAACGATTCATATAGCTTAACCTGTGTGTGATGAGTTTGAATGTCAAAATTTTTGGTTCGCATTTCATGGTTACAGTGGTCATCCACGTCATTGCATAATTTGGGTACACAAAGGAGACTACATCACACCCACACTTCTTAATCGAGCAAGTTCAGCAATTAAACAGAGCTAGCTGACCAAAACATTACTCTAACAAATTAAAGACCGGCGCTGTTAATCTCCGCCGATCTCCGCCGCCACCTCCATGTCCAGTTCGCGCCCAACGGTCTCCTGGGGAAGGGGCTCCATGGCATCCATCGCACCATACTCGGCAAGCATCTCGCCATCCGCATCCGCCATCTCTTTGTAAAAGGCCGCCACGAGCTGGGCGTGGGCGGCCATGATCTGGGCTTGGACGGGCTTCGTCGTCGCAAGGTATGCGGCGCAGGAACGGACGGCTTCTTGAACACTCTTGGCGATTACCAACTCTTTGGTCGTGGGTTGCCGATTGTTGTCTGAGAAGCTTCGTTCGATTTGTGCGGTGAGCGCCATGAGCTGGGCATGGAGGGCCTTGACATGGTTGTGGGCGGCCTCCGTTAGGGCTAAGGCCACCGGTGCGGAACAGACAATCATTGTGCTGCTCTCGCCAGTTGCTATCCCTGAGGCAGATGTTGCTGCCGCCACCTGAGGAGCAACAGTGGTTGTTTGGGCTGCCTTGGTTACCCGGTCGCAGATTGCGGCCGCACTCATGCACCTTGTTGGGACGCACTTGGTGGCTGCGGCCACGCTCTCGCCGGAGTGGGCCACCAAAGTTGCCCTCACTGCGCGGGTCCACGTGCCAATCTTTCACCGGCTACGATTGAATAGTGTAATGTATTTGGGGAGCGAGCTAGTGTGCTTGAGACGCCGGCTGTGGACTGTAGCTAACACACCTTCTAGCATAATCTATAGGCGTACTATACACCGATGGTGCTCCAGGATATTTTGTGTTGCATCTCACACGGTAGGTTATAAGAAACTATGTGTGATCTACTTGATTTTTCATCTTGATTTGAATTACATAATGGGGTCACAGCGGCAATGGACGGTGTTTGAATTGCTAGACCTTTTATCTACAGTGAACATGCAACTATACGTGTGTCGTAAAAGAATTGGAGTTATTCAGGTTTTGTTTGAACATTTTATACATTAAATTGGTTTTCTAGTCATTTCAGGTGCACAATTCAAAATTAAACAACATGCACATGCTCCGGTGCACCAACATGGGTTGTAAAATCATATATGTGTCCATGGGTTTATGCTTATGTCATGCAAGAAATGGGGATGAAATTCGAACACCACGGCACCGTGGCTCTCCGGCAAACATCGACGTACTTGCTTTTGTAATTCTAGTAAATCCAAAATTCGCCTGTAATTCATGAAACTTGGCATGCCATCATGGAGCGGCGTCAACATGCCCGAGTAAAATGTTTGTCCCATTTGGGGCAAGTTTGGGTATAAGCTTCTCATAAACCAGAGCTTCTCACAAGTGTGATGGTTTCGGTAGGGAACATTTCACCTTTGTGTATGAAACGATATCCGTTGCCTCTTTCCGATTTGAAATTTTTTCCTAGTGTCAACATAGAACAACAGGAGTGTTGTGTCAATTTTTGGGATTTTTCGGGGTTTGTTTGGACATTTTTATGCATTACTTGAGTTTTCAATGCATTTATATGCATAATTCAAATTTGACCTGCATGCACGTGCTCTAATGCATATAAATTGGTTGAAAATTCAAATATGTGTCCTTGGTTGCATGCTTAGGTCCCATGCAACAAATGGGAATGAATGTCAAGCACCCTGCCACCGTCACTCGACCGCAAACACTGAGATACCTGGTTTTTAAATTCTAGTAAATCCAAAGCTCGTCTGAAATTCATGAAACTTAGCATTCTATCATGGAGTAACATGAACATGTCGTGGTAAATTTTTTGTCCCATTTGGGGAAGGTTTGGGGATATCCTTCTCACAAACCAGAGCTTCTCACAACAAGCCTGATGGTTTTGGTAGGGAACGTTTCACCTTTCTGTACGAACCGATATACATTGCCTCCTCTTCATTTCAATTATTTTCCTAGTTTCAACATAGAACAACATGAGTGTTGTGTTAATTTTTGGGATTTTTCGGGGTTCGTTTGGACATTTTATGCATTAATTGAGTTTTCAATGCATTTATGTGCATAATTCAAATTTGAACTACATGCACATGCTCTAATGCATATAAATTGGTTGTAAATTCGAATTTGTGTTCTTGGTTGCATGCTTAGGTCCCATGCAAGAAATGGGAATGAATGTCAAGCACCCGACCACCGTTACTTGGCCGCAAACATTGAGATACTGGTTTTTAAATTCTAGTAAATCCAAAACTCGTCTGAAATTCATGAAACTTAGCATGCTATCATGGAGCGGCATCAACATGCCGTGGTAAATTTTTTGTCCCATTTTGCCAGGTTTGGGTATATGCTTCTCACAAACCAGAGCTTCTCACAACAAGCATGATGGTTTCGGTAGGGAGCGTCCAAAATTTGGGGACAAAACGATATCCATTGCCTCATATTTCTTTCAATTTTTTTCTCGTGTCAACATAGAACAACATGAGTGTTTTGTCAATTTTTGTGATTTTTCGGGGTTCGTTTAGACATTTTTATGCGTTAATTGAGTTTTCAATGCATTTATGTGCATAATTCAAGTTTGAACTACATACACATGCTTAGGTTGAAAAATTGGTTGAAAAATTAATTACGTTTCCTTGGGTGCATGCTTAGGTCCCATGCAAGAAATGGGAATGAATTTCAAACACCAGGGCACTGTTGATTGCCGGCAAAATGTTGAGATACTTTATTTTTTAATTCTAGTAAATCCAAAACTCGTTTGAAATAGTTTTTTTCTTGGGTTTAATATAGTATCTCGATCATAGTGAATTTAAATTCGCAGTATGACTGAATGAAAGATATAATTAGAATGAACCCGCATTTCTCTCTCTTAATGTACATACTTATCAAACAATTTTCTTTTGAAAAAAGCGTCAATGGTTTTTGAATATAAAACACTCATCGCAAATTTCTTAGTTAGAACACCCGTATGCAAACCGGGAGCTTCCCCAGGAAGCCAAGGGAAAATGTGCTGAGCAGGATTTTTGTGGCTCTTGAGCGCAAACATTTTAGATAGAACACCGTATGCCAAGTGAGAGAAGGATTTGTGAATCTCTTCAATGCAAACAGTTCTTTTGGATGACCCGCGTGCAACCACTTACAAAAAATTTGGTAAGATTTGCATCTGTCATATAGGGTATGTTGCCATTTGTCAAACTGGAAAGATTGACATTTGTTGATCTAGTAACATTGCCATTTGTGAACCTTGTAACACTGCGATTTGTCAAAATATGAAGCTAAAAATCACTAGCAGTATCTAATTTTGCAACTAAAATTCAGTAATTAAGGATGGATTTCATTCATAGATAAAGCAGTTGTTCTTAATTTATACAAACAGTTCAACTCGGCAACTGAACCGACCAAACTTTTTCGCAATTGCTGCCAACCATGTACTGAAATAGCTAGTTCAACTATATATACTAGCTAATTTTAAGTACGTTGTACAGTTCCACCACATCTATAGTCAGATGAACTGAACAAAATAGCCCCTAAATACTACTACTACTACTACAGAGGGGCTTTGTACTACTTCCGACTGCCTCTCCTCTGCCGAGCGCGCTCAGTAAGATGCAGAGGAGGAGGATCCTATCGACGAGCTGGACAACTGCTATACGGTGCCTGCCACTGCTGCAGCTTCAGCGATGCTCACCTCGAACACCCTCTGCTGCTCCCGACGACCCCTACCGAAGCGGTGGTTCTCCTCGTATATCTCCTGATTCCTCGCCTTTGGGGAGGCGTGTGCCGCGGCCACGGCGGCGGTAAGGCTCTTTGCGTGATCGACGAGGCACTCCTCCTCCTCCCGCAGGCACTCAGTGTTGCATGCAAGGTCGTTGACGCACGTGCGGGCATCCACCTCCGCGTCCCGCCTTCGAGCGGCGCTGACGGAGCGGGAGATTACCCCGGCGATCGACAGTGGGCTGGCGGCCACAGCGGCTCACGATGGGGTGGGGGCCACGACCACCACCTCCTGCCTTCGGGCCGCGTTGGTGGAGCGCGTGATGGCCACGGTGGCCGGCAGTGGGGTGGCGGCCACGACGGCCGTCTCTCGCCTTCGGGCCACGGTGACGGAGCAGGAGATGGCCCTAGCTTTCGATGGTGGTTTGGCGGCAAAGGCGGCCGGCAACAGCTGTCGACGAGCAGTGGCGGCGGAGCGTGTGGTGGGTGTTTCGCGCACACCCAACAGGGACGCCACGCGCACTACACTACGCCAGGGACTGCACCGCCATCGTGGTGTAGCCTCCCAGCTAGAGCTGTCCTTTGATGTCGGCGGAGTGGCTGAGCGACGACGACAGACCGGTGCCATTGGCGATTGTGGGAGAAACAGACGAGATAAGCTACAGGGAGGGAGGGGAAAATGCGACGCATGACTTGCTGACCATGACTGTTTATATAGCAGGCTGGTAAGCATTGGGATTTTGGGGGATTTCACCGAGTCAGGTCGGAAGCTTGCGCAGGAACCTGGAAGGTTGTGCGGGAACGGGCTCACCGACGATTCATTGGCGACAACATTTTTCCAAAAGAACGCCCACGCGCGTTGCGCAAGCTTGCGCTGTTAGCCGTCTGTGGTAGCGGGGTGACAAGACGTGCGAGAGGAGGACGAAAGGCCACGTACACATATGTTTAATAAAAAAACGTTTGCGATTTAATTACCTACTATACCCCCCATCCTGGTTTACAAGTATGATTTAACTAATAAAATATGAATGCATGTCGCCAAAGATTATATAGTTGGATTCGTATTTGAACATAGTTTCCAATTATATAATTTTTATAACATGCATTAACATTTTGTTGTTTAAATTTGAGGGCAAAGTATGGTACATAATGTAAAGGGGACTATAGACTAGAAGGAGGTAGTAGCACACGGCCACTCTCTACGCAGGGACGCAACTGTCATCCGGCTTCTAGGCGACCATTTCTTGCGTGTGGTTGCTTGCGGTTCAGGCGGCTGCGGCGCGCTCTACTCGCGGTCCGCCGCGTGTGCTCTACTTTCGCGTCCCTCCGGGTGCTCTGCCCTCGTAGCTCCATGCGCGCTGCTAGTGTTTGGGGTGGCGCATGATCAGGCATGTTCGTGTGCATGCGGTTGCGCCGGGCGCGGCGTGACAATGCAGTTACCCGCTGCAAAAACTGCCATGTGGACGCGTAGAGAATCCAGGCTGCTCGGCCCCCATTTATTCATGTGGCCATTTCCTTCATCTCTCGTGTCACACAACACAATAAGCACACCCACAATGACACATACAGAGAGGACATCCAGCGGTTCCAATGGTGATCCCCGTGGCTCCATTGGCGCTCCCAGTGGCCGACGACGACAACGGCGGGCAGTTCACCATGCATCACATGGTGGACACCCACGTGAGGGGGAAGGCCCACTCGGTGGTGTACATGAATGATGTGGTCTCAATGGAGAGATCCATTCAAACTATGGAGCAGTTCCTTACCGAGGACAAGTACCAAGTAGTAGGCTTTGACCTCGACTACACCATCGGTTGTGCCAGGCATGATCAGAAGGTTGTCGTCGCCCATTTGTGCGTGCGACATGACGTACTCGTCTACCACTACCACCTTGCCACATGGCCTTGCGAGCATTTCTCCAGGTTTATCAACAGCTCGGACTACAGTTTCGCTACGGTGGACACCACCAATGATCTAAAAGCGCTCAAGGTTTCGGGCTTGAAATGCCCGAATCTTGTCGACATCCAGCACCACTACAAGGTCTGGGGCAGCGAGAAAAACAAACTTAACTACCTGGTAGACCTCGCCTCGGCCATCATCGACCCCTACTACATGAAGATGAAGAATGAGAGCAACAAGGACAAGAACGCCTGTGAAAGTGTGTGGCATGAGAGACTGGATGAAGAACATGTCAAGTACGCGGCCAAGGACGTGTACACAAGATACGAGATGTACGGGCGTATTGTTGACATGAGGAAGTGTCTTCTTCCTACCCTCACAAGGGATCAAGCCACAGAGGAGTGGCGGGAGCGTCACAATAAGTAGATGACTAGACGATCTTTCTCCTACTTTAAAATGCATGCAATTGTTTATTGAGGTGTGTGCGAATGATCTGTATAGTCACTTATGTAATTGGATGTTTATTTTAGTTATATATA
Source organism: Secale cereale (assembly GCA_902687465.1). NCBI lineage: Eukaryota > Viridiplantae > Streptophyta > Magnoliopsida > Poales > Poaceae > Secale > Secale cereale. The sequence continues at coordinate 383,670,756 of LR738715.1, read as the reverse complement.
TATATATATATACATGTTATTATTCTGTAGACAGGGCAAATCACACGGCTTATTAGCAGCAATCGTTCGTGTTATTATTGGTCTTCGCACACATTTCTGATTACGGACCTATTTGCCGTGTATCACACACATCTTTTTCAGTTGAATCGTTTCCATTATGTTGCCTAATCACACACAGTTCATCCTAGTGAACCGTATGTTTTATATCGCACACACCTTCATCTGGATGCCCGTTTCTTTTGTTTCTCCTCATCGCAAACAGTTAAATGAACATACCGTATACCCTGCATCGCACACGCAACCAAAATTTGAACCGTGTTTGATGCATCCGTGATCGCAAATGTTTTGCACCTTTTTTGACGATTCTTTTACACCACCGTTTGCGAATATGGCATCACACACAGTTTTGTGGAAGGCTCTCTGATCGTAGTGTCATGTTTGGACCATCCTGCAGTAGTTTTACCACAGGCCTACGGGTCCATAGCTAGTAGCTAGATGGCTTCTTCTCTCTCTTTGATCTTCAATACCATGTTCTCCTCGATGTTCTTGGAGATCTATTCGATGTAATCTTCTTTTGTGGTGTGTTTGTTGATATCCGATGAATTTTGGATTTATGATCAGATCATCTATGATTATTATTTGAGTCTTCTCTGAACTCTTTTATGCATGATTTAGATATCTTTGTATTTATCTTCGATCTATCAATTTGGTTTGGCCAACTAGATTGGTTTTTCTTGCAATGGGAGAGGTGCTTTGTGATGGGTTCAGCCTTGCGGTGTCCTCACCCAGCGACAGAAGGGGTAGCAAGGCACGTATTGTGTTGTCGCCATTAAGGATAAAAATATGGGGTTTAAATCATATTTCTTGAGTCTATCACTTTACATCATGTCATCTTGCTTAAGGCGTTACTCTATATTTATGAACTTAATACTCTAGATGCATGCTGGATAGCGGTCGATGAGTGGAGTAATAGTAGTAGATGCAGGCAGGAGTCAGTCTACTTGTCACGGATGTGATGCCTATATTCATGACTTTGCGCTTTTCTATCAATTGCTCAACAGTAATTTGTTTACCCACCGTATGCTTCTTCAAGAGAGAAGCCTCTAGTAAAACTTATGGCACCCGGGTCTATTTTCCATCATATATTTTCAGATCTATAAAACCAAAAACCCAAAAATACCTTGCTACAATTATTTTGTTTTCACTTTATTTCGCCTTCTTTTATTTTGAATCTATCTCTATCAGATCTCGCTCTTGCCAGTGACCGTGAAGGGATTGACAACCCCTTTTCCATGTTGTGTGCAAGAGTTTGTTAGTTTGTGCAGGTGAATATATTGGGGAGTTGCTTGCGCCTCCTACTGGATTGATACCTTGGTTCTCAACTGAGGGAAATACTTATCTCTACATTGCTGCATCACCCTTTCCTCTTTAAGGAAAAAATCAACGCAAGCTCAAGAAGTAGCAATGCAGAGCTCATTGAACATCAAATAGGCAAACCTTTGTGTCGCGGGAAACCCACGGCCACCTATGGGACCAGGAGGCCCCTTGCTAGTTCGGCAGTGGGATGTCGCGTTGCACAAAGAGCAGATGAGCGTGGGGCAGCACGACAGAGATCACTCGGGCAGTTTTACCCAGGTTCAGGCCGCCATGGTGGCGTAAGACCCTACTCCTGCTTTGTTGGATTGATGGTGGAAATGAGGTGGTGGAGCGTAGTATACTTGCCCGGCAAGGGTTGCCTCAGGGCGGTAGCGACTACGCGCGTATGTGGGTGTGAGTCGTCCAATCTTCTAACCCTGTCTACGGTTGGCATGGGCCTCCTTTTATAGATTAAGGGGTTACCACAATGGCAAAGTAGTCATTATGCACTGATAAGATAGCAACAGTGCTATCATACCTAACTCTACGGGCTGACATGGTGCATTTAATGCACCACTTAATGTCATGTCACTGGTTGCCCGACAAGGCTTGCCGGGCTATCTTGCCGGCTCCGCGCATGCTCGCTTGACACGTCGCAAGACAAATGTCATTTGTGGGTTTTTCCTGTAGGGAGAGGCCGACATGTAGCGAATGGTTGCCACTTAGTAACTCTGCGGCTTGACACCGCACTGATCGACGACGTGAGTTGTGGTGGAGCTGTTGGTGAGGTGGTTTAGCCTCCGCGAGTCCTGCCAGGCTCTGCCGGGACGCCTTGGTTGTCTTCTTCTGGGGTGGCCTCGCCCCTTGCTGGGCTCGCCTGCCCGGCAAGGGAGGCCTTTCTCTTGGCGATATCTTGCTTCTCTGGCTTGCTCTTGGTTCCTCTGATCTACTTCTTGGTTCCTCGAATCTCTTGGTTTCTTGTACTCTGACTTGGGCTGGTGCTTCAATCTTGTTCATGTGCCTGTGCACAGTTAGGTCAGCAGACCCAGGGTTTGTTGCACTGACAGAAGCCCCTAGGCCTGCCCCAATCACGCTGTCGTGCGTTGTTGGGGTAGGGCCTAATAAGTGCACATGCGGGGTTGCTGAAGAGGCTGGTCTCTTGAGGTCTTCTTTGCTTCTTCGTTAGTCTTGATTCCGGGCCAGTTTCTGGTTTCCCCATGCGTCGTGTAAAGCCAATAGTGGTGGGATCGCCACAGTAACTGCCCGTGAATGACTTTAATGCACGGGGTAGAAACTGCCAATTCACTCTCCCACCATGCCCTTATCCTTAGCCACGTATGCTACATGCATCGCGCGGGGTAGGTAATAGAGGTGCGTGGCATGGGAGAGCATCAAGGCGAGGGCCCAGTCATCTTGAATTAGCGGAGGAGGACAGTGGTCGCCAGTTGAGGGAGCGGATCCCCTCCCCGTCCTGCCTATAAAACAGGAGGGGTGATACGTCTCCATCATATCTACTTTTCCAAACTCTTTTGCCCTTGTTTTGGACTCTAATTTGAATGACTTGAATGAAACTAACCCGGACTAACGCTGTTTTCAGCAGAATTTCCTTGGTGTTATTTTTGTGCATAAATAAAAGTTCTCAGAATTACCTTAAACTTCACGGAGAATATTTTTAGAATATATATAAACTATTAACGGAAAGATTCATTGAAGGGGGCCCACACCCTGGCCACAAGGGTGGGGGTGCGCCCCCCTAGGCTGCGCCCCCTACCTTGTGGGCCCCTTGGAGCTCCACCGACATCTACTCCAACTCCGTATAATCACTTTTGGGGAGAAAGAATTCAGAGAGAATTAGATCCCATCGCGTTTTACAATAAGGAGCCGCCACCACCTCCTGTTCTTCATCCAGAGACCTGATTAGGAGTCCGTTCGGGGCTCCGGAGAGTAGAGATTGTCGCTGTCGTCATCACCAACCATCCTCCATCACCAATTTCATGATGCTCACCACCGTGCGTGAGTAATTCCATCGTAGGCTTGCTGGACGGTGATGGGTTGGATGAGATTTATCATGTACTCGAGTTTTGTTTTGTTAGGGTCTGATCCCTAGTATCCACTATGTTCTGAGATTGATGTTGCTATGACTTTGCTATGCTTAATGCTTGTCAGTAGGGCCCGAGTGCCATGATTTCAGATATGAACCTATTATGTTTTCATGAATATATTTGTGTTCTTGATCCTATCTTGCAAGTCTACGGTCACCTACTATGTGTTATGATCCGGCAAACTTGGAGTGACAATAATCGGGGCACTTCCCGGTGATGACCATAGTTTGAGGAGTTCATGTATTCACTGAGTGCTAATGCTTTGGTCTGGTACTCTATTAAAAGCAGGCCTTAATATCCCTTAGTTTCCATTAGGACCCAGCTGCCACGGGAGGGTAGGACAAAAGATGTCATGCAAGTTCTGTTCCATAAGCATGTATGACTATATTTGGAATACATGCCTACATTACATTGATGAATTGGAGCTAGTTTTGTGTCACTCTAGGTTATAACTGCTACATGATGAACATTATCCGACACCTATAGTTGCCGATCCATTGCCTACGAGTTCGTTCCGTATTGATAATAGCTTTGTTACTTCCGTTACTACTGTTGTCACCATTACTACAAAATTGCTACTATTACTTTTGCCACCGTTACTGTTACTTCCATACTACTTTGCTACTAAATACTTTGCTGCAGATATTAAGTTTTCCAGTTGTGCTTGAATTGACAACTTAGCTGCTAATACTTGAGAATATTCTTTGGCACCCCTTGTGTCTAATCAATAAATTTGGGTTGAATAATCTACCCTCAAAAACTATTGCGGTCCCCTATACTTGTGGGTTATCAAGACCTTTTTCTGGCGCCGTTGCCGGGGAGCATAACTCTATTCTCTGAGTCACATGGGATTTATATCTGCTGATCACTATGGAAAATATGAAGAATCTGAAGGATGACAGAATCAAGATCGTTCCCTCTAGAACGAGGGGAGGTAAGGAACCGCCATCTAGGTGTGCACTTGATTCACCATCTGTTTTGAGTAAGCTTGCGACACCTACTCCTGCTATTGATTCTGATATGTCGCATGATATTGATGATGCCACTTCTATTATTAACGATGCTTATGATGAAACGGCGCCATTGGGTGAATTACTTGATAAACATCTTGCTAGAGCCAGTACTATTGATTATGCTGAGGATGATGATACTTCCGAAACTGATGAAATTATTTATACCAAAAACTTTGAAACACCTGTTAGACATACTCCCCCTAGATATGAATTGCCTATTTTTCCTGAGGGATATGTTATAGAAGGAGAAGTAGCTAGATACTTTCTTGCTTGCAAGGATAGGAATGATCTTAAGAAATTAGTACGCAGTTGGAAAGAATAATCTTTGAATGCTAGAATGAAATATGATCCTGAATTTGCTACTTCACCTATCCGGGTTACTGATAAGGAGTATGAATTCTATGTTGATCCTGAGTTAATTACTTTAGTTGAATCTGATCCTTTTCATGGTTATGAATCTGAAACTGTTGTGGCACATCTCACTAAATTAAATGATATAGCCACTCTATTTGCTCATGAGGAAAAAATTCGCTATTACTATATTCCTAAGTTTTTTCCTTTCTCATTAAAGGGTGATGCTAAGTTATGGTTTAACTCTCTTGATCTTGGTTTTGTGCGTAGTCCCCAGGATATGATTTATTACTTCTCTTCAAAAAATATCCCAGCTCATAAGAAACAAGCTGCCTTACAGGAAATATTTAATTTTGTGCAAATTGAAGAAAAGGGTCTCCCACAAGCTTGGGGGAGGCTTCTCCAATTACTTAATGCTTTGCCTGATCACCCTCTCAAGAAGAATGAAATACTTGATATCTTTTATAATGGACTAACCGATGCTTCTAGGGACCACCTAGATAGTTGTGCTGGTTGTGTTTCCAGCGAATGAACTGTTAAACAAGCTGAAAAGTTATTGAATAATATATTGAGTAATGATAATGATTGGACTCTTCCAGAACCAACTCTGAAGCCAACTCCGAAGAAGAGAGGTATTCTATTTCTCAGTCCTGAAGATATGGAAGAGGCGAACAAATCAATGAAGGAAAAAGGTATTAAAGCTGAAGATGTTAAGAATTTACCGCCTGTTGAAGAAATACATGGTCTTGATAACCCGACATAGGTAGTGGATGTAAATTCTCTCTATAGATTTGATGAAGGTGATATTCCTCATAATAAGTCTGCTAGCCAATGCCTAGATGAGTCTGATAATTTTATTGTCAAACAAGAATATTTCAATGCTTATGTTGTAGACAAATGAAACTTAATTCTTATATGCTTGACCGCTTGGGTGATCTTGTGACTAGAACTTCTAATGATCTTAAACTTATTAGTAAACATGCTTCCATGGTTACCACACAAGTAGAACAAGTACTTAAGGCACAAAATGAATTGCTTAATGAGTTGAATAGTAAAAATAATGATAAAGCTGTTATGGTTGCTACTAGAGGTGGTAAAGTAACTCAGGAAGCTTTGTATCCCGAGGGCCATCCTAAGAGAATTGAGCAAGATTCTCACAGAATTAATGTTGATAAACCTAGTCCTAGTAATAAAAAGAAAAAGAAAACTGATAGGACTTTGCATGCTTCCAGTGAACCTGTTATAGACACACATGAGAATCCGAATAATATTTCTATTTCTGATGCTTAGACTCAGTCTACTAATGAACATGAACCTAGTGATAATGTTAATGATGATGTTCATACCGATGCTCAACCTAGTAATGATAATGATGTAGAGATTGAACCTGCTGTTGATCTTGATAACCCACAATCAAAGAACATTATGATAAGAGAGACTTCATTGCTAGGAAACATGGTAAATAAAGGGAACCATGGGTTCAGAAACACATGACCTTTCCACTAAACAATCCAAGAAAATGGATGATGAGGATTTCGAACACTTTTGTGAGATGATTAGACTTATCTTTTTGCGTATGCGTTTGACTAATATGCTTAAAATGCCTCCTTATGCCAAGTATATGAAAGAAATTATTACTAATAAAAGAAAGATACTGAAAGCTGAAATTTCCACCTTGCTTGCTAATTATACTTGTATGGGTGGAATACGAAAGAAACTAGGAGATCTGGGAATACCTACTATATCATGCTCCATTAAATAAAACTATGTTCAAACTGCTTTATGTGATCTTCGAGCTGTTGTTAGTGTTATGCCTTTCTCTTTGTATCTTAGACTTGAATTGAATAAGTTGACACCTACTAAAATTTCTTTGCAAATGGATGATAAATCAATTGCCATACCTATTGGTATTTGTGAGGATGTGTTTGTTGTGGTTGCAAACATTACTATCTTAACGGACTTTTTTATTCTCGATATTCCCGAGGACGACAGTATGCCGATTATCCTTGGTAGACCCTTTTTGAATATTGCAGGGGCTATTATTGATTGCAACAAAGTCAATGTCACTTTTCATGTAAATGGTAACGAGCATACGATACACTTTCCAAAGAAGCAACCTCAAGTTAATAGCGTCAATTCTATTGCAAAAATTTCAACTCTTACTATTGGAGGCTTTGAGTTCCCTCTTCCAACTGTTAAGAAGAAATATGATATTCTTATTGTTGGGGACATGCATATCCCCATCGAGGTAACCTACTGTTATTCGAAAATTCTTTGGTTTTATGTTATTCGAAAGAAGTTTGTTAATGAGACTTGATCAACCTCTTTGATGGATTCCTTTTGATGAACATGAGATGGATGAATTTAGAGAACATTACCTTTTGTACCCAACTTTTACTTTCTATTATTTAGATTAAATAAAGTAAAAATAGTTTTATCTTCCTGTTTTCTGAATTAACCGTGCAATAAAAAATGACCCAAAAATAAAAGTTCTCCAAATGCCCTGAAAATTTAATATGATTTTTTCTAGAATATTTTAAGATTTTAGGCACTAAAAACACACGAGGGGGCCTCACTAGTGGGCCACAAGGGTGGAGGGCGCACCCTACCCCCTGGGTGCACCCCTCTCCATGTGGGCCCCATGTGCCCCCCCACTTATTCTAGCCCCATCCTCTCCTTCTTCCTCCAGAAAAAATTGTCCACCAGCTCGAACCCGTGTTCTAGCTCATCTTGCTGCCATTTTTGATCTCCTTGCTCAATCCATCATTTGCAAAACTGTTTTGGGGGATTGTTCTTCGGTATGTGTCTGCTCCAATGGTCCAATTAGTTTTTGTTCTAGTGCTTTATTTATTGCAATTTTTTGCTGCTGTGGTGACCTTGTTCTTGAGCTTGCATGTAAAATTTATATGGTTCAAAGTAATTTTACTACATGATATAGCTTCTAGACACTTGTAGGAGTAGTTGCTATCAATTTTGTTGAGTTTGGTTCACTTTTATTTTGAGTCACAAAAAATTTCAGAATTTTGCGGAAAAAGAAAATGTCTCGCAGAACATACCAAGGTGGACCTTCAAGGAAACAAGCACCGAGGCAAGCGATACATGAACCAGACCTTGAACCACCAAGAGATGCTCAAGTACGGCCTTATGAATGGCCGTCGGATGAATTTATGATTCGCATAGGATTCAAGGATGAGTTTGATGCATACATACGAAATGCCGGCCTTGAGGACTTCGTGTCAGATAAGCGTCGACAACATTATTACCTCACAGATTCCTTTGTGCGGAGGTTTAAATTTTCATCCAAGTGCAATACTCATACTGTCCTATTTGATCTTTATGACGAATCTTATACCATGGACCTGGAAGACTTTTGTGTTGCATGCAAAATCCCACAGTGGGGTAGTCTCAATGATCCTCACAAATCTGAATACCGTGATTTCCTTGATAGCATCACCGTGGAGGAAACTAGAAACATTACACAAGCCACCATAGGGATCATTCATTTTCCTACTATACATTATTTTTCTCTTTTCATAGGCAGATGCATTAACGGTAAACATGAGCATAGCCATCTTTGTGTTCCAGATATTAGTATCGTTAAAAGTGCGGTGTTAGGTGATAAGAGCTATGATTCGGGAGCAATTATTGCAAGGAGGTTACACCTTAATGCTAAATATGGAGATATATTTGGTGGGATATATGCAACTCGTTTAGCTAACTAATTAGGTGTACCCATAAGAGGATACGATGTCGAGTTGCCACCTGCTTTCCTAGATTATGAAGCCGTGATATGTTATCAGTTTCTCGAAAGGAATGAGCAGCACCTTCAGAACTGACTAATCTTTGACAGATGGCGTGCCATCCATATTACTCTTCTTACTCCCGCTTTCTTTGAATTTCAAACAAAAGGGAGATATTTTATAACCAGAGAGGAGGCGAACGCATATGAGAGAGAGTTGGAGACCACTCTCCTTCATGAATAAGCTCGCTTAGCAGTAGCTGCCGCAGCACAGTACAACCCCAACAATGATTTCGGATATCATCCAGGCCAGTCGTGGCCCTAGACCAACTTAGGCAAAAGCCTAAGCTTGGGAGAGTACATATCTATCACCGACATTACATTAATGTTTGCACATTCATTCCAGTTGTCGGTTTTCATACTTTTTCATTGAATTATCCATGTTAGATTATTTTCTCGCTTTCTTCTCGTGTGTTAGATTTATTTTTTAGAAAATCCAAAAATATTTCTTGTTTCTTTTTTTTTCTTTCTTTCTAGTTAGTTTCTTAGTAGTTTGTACTATTAAAAGAAAATCCAAAAAAATTTCTCGTTCTTCTTTTGTTTGTTGGGAGCTTTCTCGTGTAAATAATTTTCTCGTTCTTGTTTTGCTCTCTTTAGAAAACAAAAACTTCAATAATATTTCGGTGTGTTTCTTTGACTTTTTTTTCTATAGGGGTACTGAGAAGACCACAATGAAAATGATGAGTGGCTCTCATATGCATTATTTTCCAACTAACAAAGAGCCCATATTACCTTGTCTTCTCCTTTGTATAAATGTTTGCAGATTCCAGCTTAGTCCGATGCACGTGCACTATTATTATTATTCACATTGTTCGGTTGTGCAAGTAAAAGGCAATAATGACGATATATGATGAAATGATTGAGACGGAGAAAAGCTGGTATGAACTCGACCTATCTTGTTTTTGTAAGTATGATTAGCTTGTCATTCCTGATTCAGCCTATGAATGAAACATGTTTGCAATGACAATTAGAGATTATAGTTACTCATGCCATGCTTAATTAGCTAGGTGTTTATAATGGTTTACCTTGTGTGCCAACATACTTTAAAATAGTTGTGATGTCGTATGATAGGATGGTATCCTCCTTTGAATGATTTAAGTGGCTCAACTTGGCACATGTTCACACATGTAGTTGAAACAAAATCAACATAGCCTTCATCATATTTATGTTCATGGTAATTTATATCCTACTCATGCTTGCACTCAATGTTGGTTAATCTCAAGGCATGTTTATGACCGTTGTTGCTCTCTAGCTGGTAGATTCCTAGTCTCTTTCTAGCCTTCACCAGTACTAAGCGGGAATACTGCTTGTGCATCCACTTCCATAAACTCAAAGTTGTTCCATATGAGTCCACCATACCTACCTATATGCGGTATTTACCTGCCGTTCCAAGTAAATTTGCATGTGCTAAACTCTAAATATTCAAATAAAATCCTGTTTTGTATGCCCAAATCGCTCATGTGGCGACAAGGGGCTGTCAATACCTTCCATGCACCGGTGCACATCGGTCCTAAACAAACGGTTTAAAACCCCTTTTCGCAATGACATTTGGAACCGTCGCAAGTGAGTGTGGGCGATAGGGGGGTCCTTCACACATGACCCAGAAACCGTCAGGGATATGTATTCCTCGCACACACGTTCGGCAAAATGAGGTCGTGAGCGACAGGCGAGCACTCAAATACGGAAATACGAATTGTAGAGCTAAAAAAATTACAATTATACGGCAAAATTGTTTCCGGTCGCAAGTACATCCCACACAGTCAGTCCCCGCTAAACGTTTCCATTCGTATGCATATATCACACAGTTGCTCCCAAGGAAAACGTTTCCATTCATAGGTACATCACACACAATTTTTCCCGTTAAATCGATTGTGTTATTGTACATATCACACACGGTCCATGGAACAAACTGTGTGGCAAAGGCTGTCCATCACAAACAGTTTTTATGTGGTAAACGTTTGCGCAAGGTGGCCTAATGCAAACAGTTTTCAAGAGAAAGTCATGTGTGATTGTTCATTGATCCAACACGGTTTATTCCTAGAAACTTTGTGTGTTGCCTGAGGTCATCGCCCACGGTATTTTTTCAACAACTGTTTGCAATAGAAAAACACAATTAGCAGGCTAATTCGCCATTAGCAGGTTAATTGTTTAATTATTCATAATCCATTTATTAATCTAATTGACATTTCGTATTAAGAACACAATATATTTCATTTCCATATTAAGGAAGCAGAATTTCATAATTGAAATACATCAGAGTACAACAAGATATAGCTTCAGCACTTAGCTACCCCATTACACAACTGCACCAGCAGCAAGTTCCACATGCAACATGTAGAACCTTTCGAAATTAGCATCATAGACGGTATATAGACAGATGCATCTCATCTGGAAAACTGCTGAAGCCGAAGGCGAATATTGAGCCTTCATTCATGTTGATGGCCTTTGCAACTTTAGGCCAGTGCCTGTGGATGATTGATCGTCCATCCTTTGTCCTCTTCAGGAACACTTCAATATTGAACCGTGGGTGTTGTATGAAAACCTTCCTCACCTCCTGACCATAGAGGTGGTTTGAGAGGTAATCATCAGTGAACTGCTTTTGAAAGGCCTGAAAACAAGGATGTGCATAAATATCTTCTCTGTATTCGAAATGGGGCAAAGGAATAAAAAAAGGCAAGGTATAATAGTTAGTACCATCTTGTAGTGAACTGATGTCTTCTTCATTGTGCAAACAAATATCTTGTTGTTTTTGGTCGCTAATTTCTTTATCCTTACAATCATTCTGAGTTTTTTGATTTCATTGATATTCATGGACAACTCATTTCCCCATATGCAAAAAGGGTCGAACAGTGGGTCAAAACCTCTGATAGCAGGACCTACATGTGCAAGACCAAATTATTTAAAACCCAAATATTAGAATGGTTCCTGCAATTGCACAATAATGTGCTATTAGACAATGGACCATGCACGTGCTAACCTCGATTGTAAACCTCAATGCTTCCCATTGTTTCCCTGCAACACATATAAGGTAGTTAGTCATCAGGTTCAGTAAGGGTTCACATGCTATCAGTAAAATATGTTGATGAAAAATAAGCACATTCCAGATTCATCAGATTAATTGAAGCCACACGGAAAACCCATTTACCCAAACCAAGCACGATTAAGAACTAGGAAATATAGCACTTGTATATGTTTCTCATGTATTAAGTGCATTCAAATTCGATTTATTCCTCACACGCATAACAATACAAAATTCTACCGACGACAGTTGGACATCGCATTGCAAAATTGAACCAAGCAGTTAAATAAACACCACAACAAATGAACCAAACATTAACTGAGCACCACATTGCACAATATAACATACTCCTAATAGAAGATCAGAGATTTAACCAAATAGTTAACTACAGCCAATTGTAGCAATTGTATTTGTTTCTCATGTATTTACTACACCCAAATTCAATTTATTCCTCACATGGTATACAATAACAGAATGGACCCACAATTTTGTAAAGATAAATTCGTTTTATTTCTCACATGGAATATAGTACAAAATTGCAGGCTAAAGAATTGAACATCACATTTGCAGAATTGAACAAAATAGTTAACTGAAGAAAATGACTAATTAACAAAATAGTTAATATGTGAGCACCACACTACACGACATATAGAACATATACACTAGAGCAACAGATCGCATGGTGAAATTAGATAGCACAATTCACTAGAGTTTGTGAACCGGGGGTCCTCCTCCATTTCTAGAAAAAAACTAGAATTTGTGAACCGGGGGTCCTCCTCCATTTCTAGAAAAAAAACTAGAATTTGTGAAGGAAAGGCAGGAGCAGCACACGCAATGGGTAAACTGATCATGCTTAACCGGCCTAGCTAGCAATTGGCAAGGTGCTCCTTCAAGATCTGGGGGTCGGACCGAATGACCTCATCAGCGCGTGCGGCCGCGATTTGCTTCTCCGCTGCCAAATGCTCCTTGAGGTCATGGCTATACTGCGTGCACCATGGCTTAGGCCGGTGCTTTTTTGGTGGAGGTGTCGGTGATTTGGGTGGAAGGTATTGAGCTCGCAGCGGCGGTCGGGGCATGTGGGATGTGGAAGGAGGAGGAGGACGGGGGTCTGGTTTGGATTACCTTCCTGGATAGAGGAGGCCGAGCAGCGAGAAGGAGGGTCGCCGGCTGATGTATACACACGCTTCTACTCTTGTAGACTATGTTGGGCCTCCAAGCGCAGAGGTTTGTAGGACAGCAGCAATTTCCCTCAAGTGGATGACCTAAGGTTTATCGAACTCAGGGAAGTAGAGGTTGAAGATGGTCTCTCTCAAGCAACCCTGCAACTAAGATACAAGAAGTCTCATGTGTCCCCAACACACCTAATACACTTGTCAGATGTATAGGTGCACTAGTTCGGCGAAGAGATGTTAAATGGCAAGTGATATGGATGGCAAAACAAAGTAATATAAATCTGTAATAAAAAGTGCAGCAAGCAAACAATGGTAAACGTGAGCACAAATGGTATTGCAATGGTGGAAACAAGGCCTAGGCTTCATACTTTCACTAGTGGCAACTCCCAACAACATTAACATAATCGAATCACATGATATTTCCCATAAAACATGCAATGGAGACGCACCCGGAGGTCATTCCTTCGTGGTCAAGAGAGGACGAGAATTATGTAGGGCTACAAAAGCACACCTCAAAGTTCGTAGTTCTCAATCTAAGGATTTCCCAATGTGACCGCGGCCATCCAAAGAGAGTCCCACAATCACCACAACATATCTAAAGGATAGTCAAAGACAAGCACCAAGAGACTCTCAATCTTCAATCAACACACAAGAGAGGAAATCACTCATGAAAATATTTTTCTAACCCATCTCCAATAGACCGCTGTCACCTTGGTCTCGGGGATTATACTAGATAAAGACAAGTGAGTACATCGATCCAACACATAGAGGAATGGGAAATATCATGGGATCACCCTAGATTAACATAGCCTATGATCACAACGAAGATCACATCATGGGAGAGAGAATTGACCACATAGCTACTGGTAGAAACCTTAGCCCCGAGGAGGAACTACTCCCGCATCATGGAGGGAGGAGGCAACGTCGATGGAGATGAATCCGGGGGCACTTCCCCGTCCCGGCAGGGTGCTGGCACAGGAATTCTGGTCCCCGGAAACTTGATGGCGATGGCGGCGGAGGTCGGAATTGCGACTGGAGAAAAGGGGTCTGGAATCAAGGTTTCCTCGACGGGTGTTAAGTATATGCCAAAGGGGGGCATCAGCGGAGGCCTGGGGGGCCCAGGCGCCCCCCGGCGCGGCCAGGAGGGGGTCCGCGCCCCCAGGGCGCCTAGAGCCCTGGTGGCCCCCCTCCGGCCCTACTTTGGCCGCATGGAAGCTTCCGGAACGCTGATTTTTTATTTATTTTTCCCGGAATTTTTCTGGCAGTTTACGTAATGGGAAAACCTGAAATACAAAAACAGCAGAAAACAGAAACTGGCACTGGGGTGCACTGAGTTAATAGGTTAGTCCAAATATGATCAAAAGTGTATGGAAGTGTATAAATATCATAGCAATATCACACAAAAGAGGCATGGAGCAAGTAGAAATTATAGATACATTTTGGATGTATCAACATCCCCAAGCTTAATTCCTGCTCGTCCTCGAGTAGGTAAATGATAACAAGCATAATTTCTGTGGTGACATGCTATTACCCATATAAGAACTTTTCACAGTCACATGACAAGTGCTTACTGAGACAATGAATCTGTAGTAATTAAGTTGCCTCATGAGAGAATCACAAAGAACTGAAAGTTTTACAATATGATACTGAAACACTCAATAGATTTGTAGTGAGCATGGTGTGCAAACATGACAAAGTGATACCTCGCTTGCCCCCTTTAGTGAAGCAAAACATAAATGCAGGGGCACCTCCAAGGTTTAAGTGACGACTAGATACAATTATTTCAGAATAAACGATATCATAATCATGCAAAAGACAATGGTACTTTGGGACAATGCACATTACACTCAGTATGACAATCATGCTCTCAATAGTTGGTGCTTTAAAGAAGGTGGAGACTCTCGAACCGTGGCTTTTGTTGGCAAGGTTGAAAACTCGTGGTCGGAAACAAAAACTAAACATGTACCAGAGCTCTTGGTTTTAAAAACAGAGGTAATAATTATTTTTTTAGAATATGCATATTTCGTCAACGAATGCTAGCAGATAACTCAATTACTTCTTGAGCTGGACAAGTTTCGAGGAACGGCTCCCGAATGAGGACGATCACATCCTCTTAATCTCCTTTGTTTATCACTGCCAAAGTTTTCTGATTTCTCATTTACAAAGCGTGAAGGAGGGTTTGTTTGTTTGTATATTTTTTTAATGAGCCGGGCGCACTCTATGCCAGTTCCTTCTCGTATATGGGTTTGCACATTAGACATGCAATCCTGGGGTGAAGCTTGTCCAACTTAAAAAGATCATGAATTAACTACTACTTCCTCATGAGCTAAAACAGAGGCACAAAAGAGAAAT
This sequence comes from Secale cereale, assembly GCA_902687465.1. Taxonomy (NCBI): domain Eukaryota; kingdom Viridiplantae; phylum Streptophyta; class Magnoliopsida; order Poales; family Poaceae; genus Secale; species Secale cereale. The sequence continues at coordinate 383,655,592 of LR738715.1, read as the reverse complement.
GCTTTTTTTTTGAATAATTTCGAGATGGTACATGAAAGTCTTCGTTAGGAATGGCAGGTAAATACCATGTATAGGAAGGTATGGTGGACTCATATGGCATAACTGGTTTAAAGGATTTTGGATGCACAAGTAGTTAGTCCGAGCGACCAACTAAAAGAGCAATGACGGTCATAATCATGCAGAGCGACAAAGCAACATTGAATCGGGCATGGAAGTTATATCGCTACTCAGAAATTAAAGATCATCAAGGCTTGATAGACTTTCTTTACAGTCTTAAATATGCGTGAGCATACGCCAAGTCAATCAAAATAAATTCCTGAAGGAAGATATCACTAGACCATACCACATCATAGGCAAACAAATCATGTTGGTACTCCAATAACACATTGAGAACCCCCCAGCTATTTGAGACTAACCATAAGAAAACATGAACTACTAAGCATCATTATGCACATAGCATTTTTATCATAGACATATCGACCAGTGCAACAGAATCCAACTCTCTTAACAAGATAAGCATGATAACTAAAGAGAGTTCCAGCGACCAACTAAACAAAATCTCTTTAAAAAGAAAAGCATGAAAACTAAGAGCTGAACATGATAGTAGCTATTGAAAGACAAAGAACACACACATCAAGGATAGACATGAAAATTCTATGTTGTGTTCTAGGTTGAAGTGGAGCGTGTTTCTCTCCCACACAAAGAAGGCTGAGTTCCAACTCGTTATGAACAGCAAGCAAAGCCAAAGAAAACTAAAAAGGAAACTAAAAGCAAGACGCCCCAAGCATAGCACATAACACATGAAGTGATAAAAATATAGTGGAACGAAAGACGAACTGATAATGTTGATGGAGAAGGGGATGCACGGGGGCATCCCCAAGCTTAGACGCTTGAGTCTTCTTAAATATTTCTCGGGGGTGCATGGGGGCATCCCCAAGCTTGAGCGTTTGACACTCCTGAATCTTTTTATCATCTTCCCTCGCACACTTGAAAACTCCCTTCATACATAACTCATCATAATCTGATTAGCGCGGTTAGTACCCTTAATAAAATAATTTTTCCTTGCTGGAAATAAGGATATTCTTGAAGGTCTACTGTTTCTCAAGATTGCCAAAAGGTTTTTGCAAAGAAAAAGCAAGCTCAAGGTTTGCAAAATGAAGGAAAGGCAAAACAGGACAGAATCTGTCAAAAACAGACCAGCAGGTAGTAAATAATTTGTTCGGGGCACTTCTGCAACTCAAATCAAATAACTTAGAACAGACGCCCGAAAGCTAATTGTATTGAGCAAGCTGTCGAAAAAATTCAGACCAAAAATATGGACTGGTGATTTTATACGAATTTTTCTGTCCAAGGACAGAATCTGTTTCCTGGACAGCACGTCACAACTTTTGAACTTTCTTGCAATCGGAGGCTAAACTTGGCACAAAGCTGAAAAATAAAGATACAATGATGTTGCTACAGTAGTAACAAACATCAAGACCACTAAAAACTAAAACCAAAGATACCAAGGGTTGTCTCCCTAGAGCTTTTTCTTTATAGCCATAAAGATAGGCTTAAGACTTTAATGATGCTCTCGTAGGAATAAGAGTTGAAGAACAAAAGAGAGCATCAAGAAGCAAATACCAAATACATTTAAGCTTAACATGCTTCCTATGCATAGGAATATTGCAATAGAATAATTCATTGAAGCACAAAGCAATAAGCATAGGAAGACAAAACAAATGCAGCTTCAAAACCTTCAACATAAAGAGAGGGAACTTGATATTATTGAAATATCTATAAGCATATGTTCCCTTCTCATAATAATTTTCAGTGGGATCACAAATAAACTCAATAATATAAGCATCACATAAAGCATTGTTACCATGATCCACATGCAAAAAGGTACTCTTACTCTCCACATAAGCATCTTTGGGGAGCCCATGGTTAGGACCTTTTAGCATTAACGTTTTCAGTCTCCCCCAAGCTTGAGCAATGCTTTCTCCGTCAGGAGACCTAAAGTTATAGATATAGTTCCTGTCTCGATGAATTTCATGAAGAGGATAAAACTTAGTATAAAAGAGAGACATAAGCTCTTGCCAATCAAGCAAGTGTGAGTTATCGAGAAGCTTATACCAATCTGAAGCTTTATCTATAAGTGATACGGCGAACAATTTCCTCATGACAAACTCCCTTGATACACCTGCAAGCTTAAACAATGAACATAATTGTGACAGATATAGCAAGTGTTCACCGGGATGTCTGTCTCCTGCATAACGATTAGCCAAAACATAATCGATAATACCAGCTGGTATTTTATAGGGCACAATTTCAGTAGGGGGAGGAGCAACCACCACAGGTGTGGGGCGTCTTCCCACAAGCAACGAACTAAGATTGCGGTTTTCCATAAACATAACTAGTGAAATAAAAACAAGAAACAAAAAGATTTAATTGCAATATCTAAAGATATACCTTCAAGCACTCACTTCCCCGGCAACGGCGCCAGAAATAGCTTGATGTCTACACACGCTTCTACTCTTGTAGACTATGTTGGGCCTCCAAGCGCAGAGGTTTGTAGGACATCATCAATTTCCCTCAAGTGGATGACCTAAGGTTTATCGAACTCAGGCAAGTAGAGGTTGAAGATGGTCTCTCTCAAGCAACCCTGCAACTAAGATACAAGAAGTCTCTTGTGTCCCCAACACACCTAATACACTTGTCAGATGTATAGGTGCACTAGTTCGGCGAAGAGATGTTAAATGGCAAGTGATATGGATGGCAAAACAAAGTAATATAAATCTTTAATAAAAAGTGCATAAAGAAAACAAGTGGTAAACATGAGCACAAATGGTATTGCAATGGTGGAAACAAGGCCTAGGCTTCATACTTTCACTAGTTGCAACTCCCAACAACATTAACATAATCGAATCACATGATATTTCCCATAAAACATGCAATGGAAAAGCACCCGGAGGTCATTCCTTCGTGGTCAAGAGAGGACGAGAATAATGGAGGGCTACAAAAGCACACCTCAAAGTTCGTAGTTCTCAATCTAAGGATTTCCCAATGTCACTGCGACCATCCAAAGAGAGTCCCACAATCACCACAACATATCTAAAGGATAGTCAAAGACAAGCACCAAGAGACTCTCAATCTTCAATCAACACACAAGAGAGGAAATCACTCATGAAAATATTTTTCTAACCCATGTCCAATAGACCGATGTCACCTTGGTCTCGGGGATTATACTAGATAAAGAGAAGTGAGTACATCGATCCAATACATAGAGGAAGGGGAAATATCATGGGGTCACCCTAGATTAACATAGCCTATGATCACAACGAAGATCACATCATGGGAGAGAGAATTGACCACATAGCTACTGGTAGAAACCTCAGCCCCGAGGAGGAACTACTCCCGCATCATGGAGGGAGGAGGCAACGTCGATGGAGATGAATCCGGGGGCACTTCCCCGTCCCGGCAGGGTGCCTGCACAGGAATTCTGGTCCCCCGAAACTTGATGGCGATGGCGGCGGAGATCAGAATTGCGTCTGGAGAAAAGGGGTCTGGAATCAGGGTTTCCCCGACGGGTGTTAAATATATGCCAAACGGGGGCATCAGCGGAGGCCTGGGGGGCCCAGGCGCCCCCCCGGCGCAGCCAGGAGGGGGGCCGCGCCCCCAGGGCGCCTGGAGCCCTGGTGGCGCCCCTCCGGCCCTACTTTGGCCACATGGAAGCTTCCGGAACGCTGATTTTTTATATATTTTCCCGGAATTTTTCTGGCAGTTTACGTAATGGGAAAACCTGAAATACAAAAACAGCAGAAAACAGAAACTGGCACTAGGGTGCACTGAGTTAATAGGTTAGTCCGAATATGATCAAAAGTGTATGGAAGTGTATAAATATCATAGCAATATCACACAAAAGAGGCATGGGGCAAGCAGAAATTATAGATACGTTTTGGACGTATCACCGGCGAGGAGGCGGCGGCGCTGCAAGCAATGAGTGAAGGTTTCAACTTGGAAAGGATGGCGGAAAGAGGGGAAATGTGTCTTTTGGTAAGGGGGTGGGGGCGGGGAGGTAGATATTTCCACGGAAGCCGAAAATTCGGAATCACTTCATCCAAAAAACTAGGGCACAAAGTGTCATCAGACACGGTCCCTTATTAAGAACTGCGTACAATATGTGGACATCACAAACAATTCAGATAGCTTAACTCGTGTGTGACGAGTTTGAACGTCAAAAGTTTTGGTTGGAATTTCCATTGTTACAGTGGTCATCCATGTCATTGCATAATTTGGGTACACAAAGGAGACTACAGCACACCCACACTTCTTAATCGAGCAAGTTGAGCAATTAAACAGAGCTAGCTGACCTAAACATTACTCTAACAAATTAAAGACCGACGCTCTTAATTAAACGAAACAAAGAGTACTACTATGGCTGGTGCTCGTCGATCTCCGCCGCCACCTCCATGTCCAGCTCGCGCCCAACAATCTCCTAGGGAAGGGGCTCTATAGCTTCCATTGCACCATACTCGGCAAGCATCTCGCTATCCGCGTCCGCCGTCTCTTTGGAAAAGGCCGCCAGGAGCTGGGCGTGGGCAGATGCGATTTGAGCTTGTACGGGCTCCGTCGTCGCAAGGTATGCGGCGGAGGAACGGACAGCTGGTCGAACGCTCTCGGCGATTTCCAGCTCTTCGGTCGTGAGATGCCGACCGTTGTCGGAGAAGCTTCGTTTGATTTGTGCGGTGACCGCAAGGAGCTAGGCGTGGGCGGCCTCCATCAGGGCTAAGGCCACTGCTGCCTAACGAACAGCTGTTGTGCTGCTCTTGCTAGTTGCTATCCCCAGGGCAGATGTTGCTGCCGCCACAAGAGAAGCAACGGCGGCCGTTTGGGCTACCTTTGATGCCCGTTTCATGCACCTTGTTAGAACGCGCATGACGGCTGTGGCCGCACTCTCGCCGGAGTGGGATACCGAAGTTGCCCTCACGAGGCGGGTCCACGTGCCCATCTTTCACTGGCGATGATTGAACAGTGAAATGATATTTGGGGAGCAAGCTAGTGTGCTTGAGACACCGGCTGTGGACTGTAACCGACGCACCTTCTCGCATAAGCCATAGGCGTACTATACACCGATGGTGCTCCAAGATATTTTGTACTACATCTCACACGGTTGCTGATAATAAACTGTGTGCGATCTACTTGATTTTTTATCTTGATTTGAATTACATAATCGGGTCACAGCGGCAATAGACGGTGTTTGAATTGCTAGACCTTTCATCTGGAGTGAACAAGCAAATGTATGTGTGTCGTAAAAGAATTGGAAATATTCAGGGTTCGTTTGAACATTTTATACATTAAATTTGTTTTCTAGGCATTTCAGGTGAACAATTCAAATTTTAACTACATGCACATGCTCCAGTGCATATAAATTGGTTGAAAAACATATATGTGTCCTTGGGTGCATGCTTTGGTCCCATGCAAGAAATGGGAATGAATTTCAAACACCGCGGCACCGTTGATTGCCGGCAAAACATTGAGATGCCTGGTTTTTCAATTCCAGTAAATCCAAAACTCGTCTGAAATTCATGAAATTTGGCATGCTATCATGGAGCGCATCAACATGTCGTTGTACAAATTTTGTCCCATTTAGGGCAGGTTTTGGTATATGCTTCTCACAAACCGGAGCTTCTCACAACAAGCATGATGGTTTTCTGTAGGGAACGTCCCACCTTTGGGGACGAAACGATATCCATTGCCTCTTATTGCTTTCTATTTTTTTCTCGTGTCAACATAGAACAACAGGAGTGTTGTGTGAATTTTAATGATTTTCCAGGGTTCATTTGGACATTTTTATGCATTAACTGAGTTTTCCATGCATTTTATGTGCATAATTCAAATTTGAACTACATGCACATGCTCCAGTGCATATAAATTGGTTGAAAAATGAAATCTGAGTCCTTTGGTGCATGCTTAGGTTCCATGCAAGAAATGGGAATGAATTTCCAACATCGGGGCACCGTTGATTACCGGCAAAACATTGAGATGCCAGGTTTTTAAATTCTAGTAAATCCAAAACTCGTCTGAAATTCATAAAACTTGGCATGTTATAATGGAGCGGCATCAACATGCCGTGGTAGAAATTTTGTCCCATTTGGGGCAGGTTTGGGTATATGCTTCTCACAAACCGGAGCTTCTCACAACAAGCATGATGGTTTTCGGTAGGGAACGTCCCACCTTTGGGGACGAAACGATAACCATTGCCTCTTATTGCTTTCAATTGTTTTCTCGTGTCAACCTAGAACAATAGAAGTGTTGTGCAATATTTTGTGATTTTTCTTGGTTCGTTTGGACGTTTTATTGCAATAATTGAGTTTTCAATGCATTTTATGTGCATAATTCAAATTTGAACTACATGCACATGCTCTAGTGCATATATATTGGTTGAAAAATCAAATATGTGTCCTTGGGTGCATGCTTAGGTCCCATGCAAGAAATGGGAATGAATTTCAAACACCGGTGCTCCGTTGATTGCCGACAAAACATTGAGATGCCTGGTTTTTAAATTCTATTAAACCCAAAACTTATCTGAAATTCATGAAACTTGGCATGCTATCATGGAGCGGCATCAAAATTTCGTGGTACAATTTTTGTCCCATTTGGGGTACGTTAGGGTATATGCTTCTCACAAACCGGAGCTTCTCATAACAAGCATGATGCTTTTTTGGTAGGGAACGTCCCACCTTTGGGGACGAAACGATATCCATTGCCTCTTATTGCTTTCAATTTTTTTTCTAGTGTCAACATAGAATAGCAGGAGTGTTGTGTGAATTTTTGTGATTTTTCAGGGTTCGTTTGGACATTTTTATGCATTAACTAAGTTTCAATGCATTTATATGCCTAATTTAAATTTGAACTACATGCACATGCTCCAGTGCATATAAATTGGTTGAAAAATCAAATATGTGTCCTTGGGTGCATGCTTAGGTCCCATGCAAGAAATGGGAATGAATTTCAAACACCCGTGCTCCGTTGATTGCCGACAAAACATTGAGATGCCTAGTTTTACATTCTAGTAAACCCAAAACTCATCTGAAATTCATGAAACTTGGCATGCTATCATGGAGCGGCATCAAAATGTCGTGGTACAATTTTTGTCCCATTTGGGGTACGTTACGGTATATGCTTCTCACAAACCGGAGCTTCTCATAACAAGCATGATGCTTTTTTGGTAGGGAACGTGCCACCTTTGGTGACGAAACGATATCCATTGCCTCTTATTGCTTTCAATTTTTTTTCTGGTGTCAACATAGAATAGCAGGAGTGTTGTGTGAATTTTTGTGATTTTTCGGGGTTCGTTTGGACATTTTTATGCATTAACTGAGTTTCAATGCATTTATGTGCCTAATTCAAATTTGAACTACATGCACATGCTCCGGTGCATATAAATTGGTTGAAAAATCAAATATGTGTCCTTGGGTGCATGCTTAGGTCCCATGCAAGAAATGGGAATGAATTTCAAACACCGGTGCTCCGTTGATTGCCGACAAAACATTGAGATGCCTGGTTTTAAAATTCTAGTAAACCCAAAACTCATCTGAAATTCATGAAACTTGGCATGCTATCATGGAGCGGCATCAAAATGTCGTGGTACAATTTTTGTCCCATTTGGGGTACGTTACGGTATATGCTTCTCACAAACCGGAGCTTCTCATAACAAGCATGATGCTTTTTTGGTAGGGAACATCCCACCTTTGGGGATGAAACGATATCCATTGCCTCTTATTGCTTTCAATTTTTTTTATGGTGTCAACATAGAATAGCAGGAGTGTTGTGTGAATTTTTGTGATTTTTCGAGGTTCGTTTGGACATTTTTATGCATTAACTGAGTTTCAATGCATTTATGTGCCTAATCAAAATTTGAACTACATGCACATGCTCCAGTGCATATAAATTGGTTGAAAAATCAAATATGTGTCCTTGGGTGCATGCTTAGGTCCCATGCAAGAAATGAGAATGAATTTCAAACCCTAGGGCACCGTTGATTGCCGGCAAAACATTGAGATGCCTGGTTTTTAAGTTCTAGTAAATCCAAAACTCGTCTGAAATTCATGAAACTTGGCATGCTATCATGGAGCGGCATCAACATTCCGTGGTACAAATTTTGTCAAATTTGGGGCACATTATAGTATATGCTTCTCACAAACCGGAGCTTCTCACAACAAGCATGATGCTTTTCGGTAGGGAACGTCCCACCTTTGGGGACGAAACGATATCCATTGCCTCTTATTGCTTTCAGTTTTTTTCTCGTGTCAACATAGAACAATAGGAGAGTTGTGTGAATTTTTGTGATTTTTCGGGGTTCGTTTGGACATTTTTAAACGTTAATTGAGTTTTCAATGCATTTATGTGCATAATTCAAATTTGAACTACATGCACATGCTCCAGTGCATATAAATTGATTGAAAAATCAAATATGTGTCCTTGTGTGCATGCTTAGGTCCCATGCAAGATATGGGAATGAATTTCAAACACCAGGGCACCGTTGATTGCCGGCAAAATATCGAGATGCCTGGTTTTTAAATTCTAGTATATCCAAAATTCTGTTAACTATTCACGTGATGCCACATGTCTTGGTTTTAATGGCTGTAGGAGGTGCCATGCAGACAGCTGCTTGACCTTGACTGAACAGGAGGCGTGCGAGTGTCGTCCGGTGCTCAGGCTGACCGAGAGGCATGCAAGCTGTGCTCGAGTGCGTATGCTCACCGGGAAGCGTGCGAGCTGTACGCTGCGCAGGCTCACTGGGAAGCGAGCCCTTTGACTTCCATGGCCGCCCGCCTTGCTCGCATCCTCTCCATTAATGGCGCCGAAGCCGCAGTTTAATTTGCTTTTTAAATGTAAAACATACATCACAAACGTTTTAGTTAGAACACCCGTATGCAAACCGACAGCTTCCCCAGGAAGCCAAGAGAAAATGTGCCGAGCAGGATTTCTGCAGCTCTTGATCGCAAACGTTTTAGATAGAACACCCATATGCAAAGTGAGAGTAGCGCATGATTTTTGCATCCCTTCGACGCAAACGGTTGTTTAGGATGACCCGTGTGCAACCACGTACAAACAATTTGGTAAGATATGTCAATCCTTGTAACACTGCGATTTGTCAAAATATGAAGCTATAAATCACTAGCAGTATCTAATTTGTGCAACTAAAATTCAGTAATTAAGCATAGATTTCATTCATAGATTAAGAAGTCGTTCTTAATTAATACAAACAGTTCAACTCGACAGCTGAACCGACCAAACTTTTCCCCAATTGTTGCCAACCACGTACTAAAATAGCTAGTTCAACTATATATACTAGCTAATTTTAAGTACATTGTACAGTTCCACCACATCTATAGTCAGATGAACTGAACAAAATAGCCCCTAAATACTACTACTACTACTGCGGAGGGGCTTTGTACTACTTCCAGCTGCCTCTCCTCTGTCGAGCGTGCTCAGTAGGAGCCGGAGGAGGAGGAGCCTACCGATGAGCTCGGCAACCGCAATGAGGTGCCTGCCGCTAATGCAACTTCAGTGATGCTCACCTTGAACGCCCTCTCCGCTCCAGACGACCCCTGTCGAAGTGGTGGTTCTCCTCATAGATCTCCTGATTACTCGCCTTTGAGGCGGCGTGTGCCGCGGCCACTGTGGCGGTAAGGCGCTCCTCCTCCTCCTCCCGCAGGAACTCAATGTAGCGCGCAAGGTCGCTGTCGCACGTGCGGGCATCCACCTCCGCCTTCCGCCTTTGCGCGACGGTAGGCTGGCGGCCACGGAGGCCGACAACGGAGTGGCCGCCACGACCACCACCTCCCGCCTTCGGGCCACGGTGGCAGAGCGGGTGATGGCCACAGTGGCCGGCGGTGGGGTGGCGGCCACGATGGCCATCTCCCGCCTTCAGGCCGCGGCGGCGGAGCGGGCGATGGCCCTGGCTTTTGACGATGGTGTGGCGGCAACGGCGGCCGGCAACAGCTGCCGACGGGCACCAGCGGCGGAGCGTGTGGTGGGTGTTCCGCGCACACCCAATAGGGAGGCCACGCGCACTACACTACGCTGGGGACTGCGCCGCCGCCGCGGTGTAGCCTCCTAGCTGGAGCTGTCCTCTAATGATGGCGGAGTGGCTGAGCGACGATGACGGACCGGTGCCATTGGTGAATGCGGGAGAATCAGACGAGATAAGATACAGGGATGGAGGGGAAAATGCGACGCGGGACTTGTCGGCCATGAGGGTTTTTATAGCAGGCCGGTAACCATTGGGATTTTGGGGTATTTCACCGAGTCGGAGGGGAAGCTTGTGCGGAACCAACGAGGTTGTGCGGGAACAAGCTCATCGACGATTCATTGGTGCCACCGTTTGGCAAAAAGAACGCCCTCGCGCGCTGCGCGAGCTTGTGATGTAAGCCGTCTGCGGCAGCGGGGTCACAAGACGTACGAGAGGAGGACGAAAGGCCACGTACACATATGGTTAATAAAAAAATGTTTGCGATTTAGTTACCTACTATACCACCGTCCCGGTTTATAAGTATGATTTAACTAATAAAATACGAATGCATGTCACCAAAGATTATATAGTAGGATTTGTATTTGAACATAGTTTCCAATTATATAATTTTTAAAACATGCATTAACATTTTGCTGGTTAAATTTGAGGGCAAAGTATGGCACGGAATATAAATGAGACTATAGACTAGACGGAGGTGGTACCACACGGCTGCTCTCTACGCAGCGACGCAACTGTCGGCCGGCTTGTAGGCGACCATTTCCTGTGTGCTCAACTAGTCTATGCGTGTGGTTGCTTGCGGTTCAGGTGGCCGCGACGTGCTCTGCTCGCATCCCGCCACGCGCGCTCTGCTCTCGCGTCCCTCCGGGTGCTCTTACCTCGGCCCACCACGCGCACGATCAAGCACGTTCATGTGCGAGCGGTTGTGCCGGGGACGGTGCGACGATGCAGTTACTCGCTGCAAAAACTGCCATGCGGACGCGCCGAGAATCCACGCCGCCCAACCCCCTTTTATTCCTGCGGCCATTTACCTTCATCTCTCATCTCACACGACACAAGAAGCACACACACGAGGACACATACAGAGAGGACATCCGACGGTTCCAATGGCGCTCCCCGTGGCTCCAATGGTGCACCCAGCGGCCGACGACGACAACGGTGGGCAGTTCACCACGCATCACATAGTGGACACCCACGTGAGGGGGAAGGCAGTCTCGGTGGTTGACACAAACGATCCGGTCTCGATGGAGAGCTCCATCCATACTATGGAGCAGTTCCTTGCCAAGGAAAAGTATCGAGTGGTCGGCTTCGACCTCGAGTACACCATCGGTCATGCTGGTCACGATCAGAAGGTTGCCGTCACCCTGTTGTGTGCGCGACATGACGTCCTCGTCTACCACTTCCACCTTGCCACAAGTCCTTGCGAGCATTTCTCCAGGTTTATCAACAGCTCCGACTACAGTTTCGCTACGGTGGACACCACCAACGATCTAAAAGCGCTCAAGGTTTCAGGCTTGAAATGCCCGAATCTTTTCGACATCCAGCACCACTACAAGGTATGGGGCAGCGAGAAAAACAAACTTAACTACCTGGTTGACCTCGCCTCGGCCATCATCAACCCCTACTACATGAATATGAAGCAAGAGAGCAATAAGGACAAGAACGCCTGGCACAGTGTGTGGCACAAGAGACCGGATGAACAACATGTCAAGTACGCGGCCATGGACGCGTACACAAGCTCCGAGATGTACATGCGGATTATTGACATGAGGAATTGTCTTCTTCTTGACCCAGATGAGGGATCGAGACACATAGAAGTGGCGGGAGCGTCACAAGAAGTAGATGACTAGACGATCATTTCTCCTTGTTTAGAATGCATGCAATTGTTAATTGAGTGTGTGCGAATGATCTGTGTAGTCACTTATGTAATTGGATGTTTATTTCAGTTATATATACATGTTATTCTACTGTAGACGGAGCATTTCACATGGCTTATTAGAAGCAATCATCTGTGTTATTATTGGTCTACGCACGCATTTCATATTACGCACCTGTTTGCCGCGTATCACACACATCTTGTTCAGTTGAACCATTTCCATTTTGTTGCCTAATCACACACAGTTCATCGCAGTGAACCGTATGCTGTATAACGCACATGCCTTCATCTGGCTGCCCGTTTCTTCTGTGCCTCCTCATCCCAAATAGTTAATTGAGGTGAACAATATGCCCTGCATCACACACGCAACTAAATTCTGAACCGTGTTTGATGCATCTGTCATCGCAAATGTTTTGCACCTTTTTTGACGGTTTTTACACCATCGTTTGCGGTTAGGGCATCACACACAGTTTCATCAAAGGGTCTAGGGTCTCTGATCGTAGTGTCGGATTTGGACCATCCTGCAGTAGTGATGCTAGGTGGGTTATTCTCACGATGAGTGGACTCCACTTGTCATTCACGAGAAAATGGCTGGTAACCATGATACCCAGTCCCATGATCAAAAGATCAATAATCAAATCAAAATATAATTAAACAAAGCTCCCCTGGACTATTGTTGGTTTGGACGGTACCCGCTGTTTCGGATAAGCCGTGGAGTGTGTTCGATGGTGGAGGGGGAGTAAAAATTTACCTTTCTGTTTGGGAACCGCCTATAATGTATGTAGCATGGAACATATTGAGAACTTTTGGTCGTAGCGTTGAATAAGAAAGCATATCGCTCAAAATGATATTCATCTCTGATTAAAAAACTTGAGCTCTGTCACTTCTGCAAATCCCTGCTTCCCTCTGCGAAGGGCCTATCTATTTACTTTTATTGCTGAGTCACCATCCTCTTATAAAAAGCACCAGTTGGAGAGCACCTCTATTATTTATATGCTTTGTTATTAATTGATTTTAAGTATGAGTGTGACAGGATCTCTTTAACCATGAATTACAATGTCTAGTCAGTCCTTGATCTTCTTAGGTGCTCTACATTTATGTTTTTGCAGTCTCTGAAAGGGCTAGCGAGATACCATTTTGTCATATTATATCATGATTGTTTTGAAAAAGTGTTGTCATCCGAGATTGATTATTATTCCTCGCTAAGTTAATTATGCCATTGATATGAGTAAACATGAGACCTAAATATTATTTTCAGTGTGGTTAGTTCATAATCTTTGCTGAAAACTTGAATGCTGGCTTTGCGTATTTACAACAAAAAGATCAAACAGAGTTTGTAAAAATTTATCTTTATCACTTTCAGTTTATCAACTGAATTGCTTGAGGACAAGCAATGGGTTAAGCTTGGGGTTGTTCATACGTCTCTTTTGCCCTTGTTTTGGACTCTAATTTACATGATCTGAATGGAACTAACCCGGACTCACGCTATTTTCAGCAGAATTGCCTTGGTGTTATTTTTGTGCCGAAATAAAAGTTCTCAGAATGACCTAAAACTTCACGGAGAATATTTTCTAAATATATAAAAAATATTGACGGAAAGAATCACATAAGGGGACCACACCCTGGCCAGAAGTGTGGGGGGCGCGCCCCCCTACCTTGTGGGACCCTTGGAGCTCCACCGGCGTCTACTCCAACTCCATATAATCTCTATCAGGGAGAAACAAATTAGAGAGAAGATCCCATTGCATTTTACGATACGGAGCCGCCACCACCTCCTATTCTTCATCGGGAGACCTGATCTTGAGTCGGTTCGGGGCTCCAGAGAGTGGAGATCGTCACCGTCGTCATCACCAACCATCCACCATCACCAATTTCATGATGCTCACTGCCGTGCGTGAGTAATTCAATCGTAGGCTTGCTGGACGGTGATGGGTTGGATGAAATTTATCATGTAATCGAGTTAGTTGTGTTAGGGTTTGTTCCCTAGTATCCACTATGTTCTAAGATTGATGTTTCTATGACTTTGCTATGCTTAATGCTTGTCACTAGGGACCGAGTGCCATGATTTCAGATATGAATCTATTATGTTTTCATGAATATATTTGTGTTCTTGATCCTATCTTGCAAGTGTATAGTCACCTACTATGTGTTATGATCCAGCAAACTCGGAGTGACAATAACTGGTGCACTTCCCGGTGATGACCATAGTTTGAGGAGTTCATATAATCACTGAGTGCTAATGCTTTGATCCGGTACTCTATAAAAAGGAGTCCTTCATATTCCTTAGTTTCCATTAGGACCCCACTGCCACGGGAGGGTAGGACAAAAGATGTCATGCAAGTTCTTTTCCATAAGCATGTATGACTATATTCAGAATACATGACTACATTACATTGATGAATTGGATCTAGTTCTGTCTCACACTAGGTTATAACTGCTACATGTTTGTCGGCGTACTGGGTACTAGGGTACCCAGACTTGCCTGTCCGCGGGCCGCGACGCGCTCCTACTACGGCCTGATACGGCCCAGCTGATCAACCAGTTGCCCAAGACCCTCGCGAGGGGGCCAAGCCTCGCGAGGAGAACAACGTCAAGACCTCCTCAGGAGCAGCCTCGACAAGGTGCTCTGGAGGGGCGGAGAACCCAAGGCCAAGTCTGCCTCAGGAGGAGGCAGTGATATCAGTAGTGACCCATCGCGCCAGCGGGTGCCAGCGTGCGCCAGCGGCGCAGTTACCATTTCGGTGCAAGGGGGACAGCGCAGCCGCGGGTTCCCGAGGAGCGGGGCAAAGGTTTCCTCATTGGTGCAAGAAGACCGAAGACCGCAAGGACGGCCAGGAGGATGTCATCGTCGAGCCGACCACCACGTCATCGCCTGATCCTTTTGCAGGCGAAGACTGCTTTTGTCACGGCAGGGACGTCCTTGTGTTCCCGCTCAAAAATGGCCGTTGTGGGATCCCTTCCCGCCTAAACATTTCGCGGGAAGAGTATCGTGGCCTCCTATATAAGTACCTAGAACCCCAACCATAAAGGGGACGGGCATTCTGCCACCATGCAGGGAGCAAGAACATTAGCCTCCTGACCCTCCTGAGCAAACCTCCTGAGACTAGGAACCTCTGTACTAGCTTGTATCCCGACTCGCCCGAGGCAAATCCACCAAAGCAGGAAGTAGGGTTTTACATCACGCGGTGGCCCGAACCTAGATAAACTCTTGTGTGCTTTGTTCATTGTTTGCTTGAATCCTTCCGCCGCGGCGAGAATGAGGCGCTAGGTAGACGAGAGTGGGAGAGATCTTCGTGCACGCCCCTATGTGCGAACTTAACGGGTTTTGCGGAGCCCTGAATCCGACATTTGCCGCGCCAGGTAGGGGGCGTGTCAAAATCTCGCCTCTCCGACGACCTCGCCTGGTCTCGTCCACCAACCCCGCGTCGCCCAGCTCCAACAAACCGCGACCACGATGGCGGAGGCGCACCAGACGCGTGCGGAAGCCCGTGGCGTCCGCGCCGCTCAGGCATCGCCCTTCGTCCGTGGGACTCGTCGCCACCCGTCCTTGATCGGGGCCGACGGCACGATGAGCATCACCAACCCACCGCCATAGGACCGACAACATCCTACGCCCACTCGACGCCAAGGCCGTGCGGCGACACGGGCAGCCGAACACGCGTCGGTAAGCTCGCGGGACCAGCGCGAAATGGCGAACATGAGGGCTGCGATATTGGTGGCAAGGGAACTTCTAAGGTGCCGGCAGCTCAACAGCGGCCATGATGTGCTGCTCCTCAGGGTGGCCGAGCTCCTCGACGCCGCCAGCACCGGAGCCGAGCCATTCTGCGTCCACATGACGATGTCGGGGAGCAGGTGCCGCCCCAGCCACACCCGATCGCCCGTATGGTCAAGACCCGCAGCGACATACGAAGGCGACATGGGGTATGATCCGCTGAACCCTGCATATGACGCCGCCCCTCTGCCTCGAAGCCCTTTGTATTCAGGAACCACCCCCATCGAGGAGCCACCAGAGAGCGACCCCGGGGTTACGCCGAACACCAGATGCAATCAGGCGCCGACACAAGGGGGCTCAGGAGCGGAAGGACAGGAGCCGGATCCCCCGCTCATGGCCCTCGGTCCTTCACCATCATCACCCATGGCCATGGAGCACGAATGAGACGTACGCAGGTGCTTGCGGGGGCCGACCCCACGGCATCAGCCATAGGCCTCGGGCCAACAATGTCTCTGGCCGGGCTTCGGCAGGCCAGGGGGCTACTCTGCTTGCCACACCAAGAGAGAAAGGGAAGGGAAGGCCCGGGTCAGGCCCTCGTCCCCCCGCGCGTCACCCGTCGCGCATGATCCCGCCCTGGATTTCACCAGGGGCTCACTGGCAGCAGGTATGATGCGCATGGGGACGGGCCTTCTCCCCCCTCCGTTCAACCTCAAGACGCCGCGCCTCCTGGCATACCATCCCCCAGGCTGTGGAGGGTGCGTCTGGAGGCGGTACGGCAGCCCGTCCTACGCGCACTAGGAGGTCCAAGACCGCGGCTCCGTCCCCTGCTCACGAAATCCTGTACCCGCTTGGCCCGAACCTAATCAGGAAGGGCTCAGGGGCCATTAGGAGCGTGGATAGGGCGGGGTCCCCCTCGCATCTCAGGACGCCGCGTCTCTGAGCAACGTTAGCCCTCAGCGGCGAAGCGCGCTCGGAGATCGCGTAAGCGATGCACCTGGTGCTCGGAGGGGGGCCTATGGCCAAGGTCCCATCCCCTCATCATGGGCAGTGTCCCACTTCATGGATGCCGCCTTCGGGTGAGTTCATGAGGGATCGGACTAGCGCAGGGCGGGGCTCTCAAAGCGAAGGGGCGGGCACGTCAGAAGATCTCCGCTCGTGACACTCTCATGTAATAACGAGTGAGGCTGTACACGCCCCGGAGTCTCCGGAGCGTTGCCCTAGGACCTCGGGGGCTCCCTCCCACGCCAAGTGGAAGCACCATGCTCCGCGCTGGCCGTCGACACTGCCTCCCAATGGCTATGCCCAATCCGCCGGTGGTAGCCCTACGCTCCGCGCTGGGGAGAAGACTGAAGACCTGCTCAAGGGCCGGACGCGGCCCCTCCTATTGCTATTCACATTTGCTCCCTTTGTATCTGCTTTCTCAAGCCGATCTCACCGCCACGCAACACGTTTCTTGAATAAAGGGAGAATTTTTGTCTATGTTTTGCAATTTTCACTACATTTCCTTGCCAGTCGATCTTTTCGTCTTGCTAGGCCGAGCCAGGCTACGGCCGCAACCCCGCCCTGTCAGTCCTCGCGAGCAGGGGCCGAGGCGTGGGCACACATTCTGCCTGGTCCGCAGCCGAACCTCCAACCACTCTTGCGCTCACAGTAGGTACTCGCGAGGAGCGCCAGGGCGAGGTCGGCGGGCGCTCCGTCCTGACAGGTGACAAGGTCATAAAGCCACAGCCTCTGGAACAAGCAAGGGAGTGCTCAAAAACCCATCCTTACAGTGTTCAATTGCATCATCAAAAGTTTAAACCTTGTGACACCCATCTCACCCGGCTTTGGAGCCACAACCAAAAAGCAAATTTACAGTAGGAACTGGATTAAACATCGATGTCGGGACCCCGATCCTTAGTCACACCAGTCTAGCATGTAACACACCATATCACTTTGCGGCCTAACGCACGGTATCCCACGGGAGCCACCTTACCTGGCCCGGGACCGTTTGCGCAGTTTGGCTCACGTATATGATAGTGTCGCTAGCATCCATATGACAGAGAACCCGGGCCGACATGACCAGTTATAAACCAAAAGTGGCACTAAATTACAGAGACAAGCATACATGACCCAGCAACGAACGTGTCGGTCATCAACGTATGAACTCAAGTTGTAGCAAGCTACAAGGACTTAAAGGAACAACGTGTGACATTTCCCCTAAGGGACAGACACAGGAACGAAGAAGGACACATGCCGGTCAGCCTAGGTGTTCCGGAGCAGTAGCAAGCTACCAAGGCTCAGTGGAAGCACTAGGAGATATTTCCCTGTAAGATAGGCTACCAAGGGTAAATAACTAGGTGTCAGATCCCACACATACCAAGCATTTCAATAACATACACACAATATGCTCGATATGTGCAAATACAACATCGCATCACAACAAGACTCTAAGAAACAAAGTATTTATTCATTAGGCTCCGAGGAGCCAGATATTACAAACATGGGTCTCATGACCCAACATTCAGAGCATATAAGCAACAAGCGGAAGCACAACATGTCTGAGTACAGACATCTACAAAAGAAAAAGGCTGAAGAGACTGACTATCTACAACACTCATCCAAGAACATAGCTGAGGTAACAAGCTACTTGTCAAAGTCCAAGCGGATCTACTAGTGAGACAGCAGTCTCATCTGCAAAACATAAATTATGCAAACATGAGTACAAAGGTACTCAACAAGACTTACATCAGATCCTATCATACATGCACTTGTATCAAGAAGGCAAAGTGGGGTTTAGTTGCAGCAAGCCAGCTTTTACTCAGTGGCTATCCTATTCTACGACTGCTGGTAACTCATTTTGAGGTTGCGCACACGAGTCCACTAGCACCACACAATACACCACTATGGATTCATCCTCGTCTCCCTACGAGAAGGCCATCCATAGCACTCACACTTTCTTGAGTATTATATAGTATCCACTTCAAGTTGTCTATGTACCACGTAAGCATCCAAGAAGTCCATAACCGTGGACCCGGCTATTCGAATAGATCATATTAACCCTGCAGGGGTGTACTTCTTCACACACGCTCTCGCCACTTACCGCCATGTACATCTCGTGTATCTCGGCAACCTTCAAGCGTAAGCCTGGCGAGGGTGTCGGCCACGACCTGACTAACCACACAAGACTCTAGTCGAGGTTTATCGCCTATTCGGGTTCCATCCATAAGGAGATCCGGCCGGGGTGTCGCTCACGGCCCCAAATGATGTGCGCAGGGTTCCCAAGCCCACCTCGCCGAGTGGATCTACGCTTGGTACACCGTGCCACGGTGCCTAGTCTATCCCAGGCCCACCTGGCCGAGTGCCACTTGGTAGACTACTAACACTACCTACAAACACCAGAAACTAGTTGCAACTCCTGGACAGAGACCAAGTCAGTTAATAAGTCGAGAGGGGTCGAGTTACCGGAACCCAATGTGTGGTAGTAGCTAGTCATTGGACAACAAACACAGAACTCAGTTCCTAAGGACGGTTCCAGTGAGACAACCCACCATGTACTCCTACATGGCCTCTCACCGCAACCTTTACCAAATCATGTTCACACACTTGACTCTCAGCATCAGAACATATCACTGCACTCCAATTCATTCCCGATCAATCAGACCTTACACACTCTAAGCAATAGCAAGAAAGGCATGGTAAGATCACATCATGGCTTCAATCAACTCCTACACATGCTAGTGGGTTTCAACTATTTACTGTGGCAATGACAGGTCATGTAGAGGAATGGGTTCAACTACCGCAGCACAAAGTAGCAGTTGAATCGTTGTTGTCCTAATGCAATAACATAGAGCACGAGCGAGAGAGGGATTGTATTGGAATGAACAAGGGGGTTTGCTTGCCTGGTAAAACAACGTGCAAAGCACTGCTCCTCTGACAGGTACTCTGGAACGGTCTCCGGTGCTGGACCTATCGAGAAGAACGGTGCCGACAATCAAACACAAGCATATGCAACAATATGATGCATGAAGATGGCATGAAGATGTGATGTTATTTGGGCTAATGCAACTAGCATTTTATTTGGTTGAATTCCATTTGAACCAATGGTTCAAATGCAACTCTGAAATAAGCATTTTTAAATGCCATTTATGTGTTTTCACCTATACAGCAGGTATAAGTTGGTTTAACATGCATGAAAATGCCAAAAACAGATTCTTCATAATTTTCTAATCATTTTTCATATATAAATTATTTTATTCTGAGCTACGGTTGAATTTCTGTGATTTTTTGAAGTTTAAACAATTTTCTGGATTTTTCTAAACAAAAACAATTCCAAAAAATTGTTTATTGCGTCAGCACTGCGTCATGCTTGCGTCAGCAAGTCAGCAGCGCTGACTCAGGTCAAACCTGACGTGTGGGGTCCACACGTCAGTGGCTTCAGTAAACTAACTGAGTTAGTTAGCCCTAACTAACTGGGCAGGGCCCACTAGTCAGTGACTGTAGGACTAACCTAACTAAGTTAATTAGTTCTAACACTAATCCTAACAACTAATTAGCTGGGCAGGGCCCGCATGTCAGTGAGAGAGAGGGGAGGTCAACTGGACTGTGGGGATCAAACCATGCTGGTCAGCAGGTCAAACCCGCCGGCGGAGATCTGCGAGATTCTCCTACGGGGCATATTTTGGCGTGCGGAGTACAACTACGAGATGCTGGAGCTCGTCCGCATCCAACCGTGGTGGTGGCACGGCCGGGGAGTGGCGCCGGCGACAAGCTCGGCGGTGTTCGTGGCTCGGTCGAGCTCTGGCTCGTGGTTGTGGTGGCCTAGGCGAGGCAACACTAGCATCTACGGCTCCTACGTGACGCGGCGAACACGTTAGACGCACGCCCGGGACCAAAAGGTCACCGGAGCACCACCGGCGACGAGCGCGGGCGGCGGCGCGTGCGGGTGAACGCGGTGCGGCAGCTACGGTGTGCGAGATAGGGATCGGAGAGGGGGAGCAGGTGCAGGAGCTCACGGCGGTTGCAACGAGACGAACGGCGGGCTCAGGGAGGCTCTGGAGCGATCGGGGCAGCGAGGGGATCCACGGCGGCCGGCGGTGAAGATGAGCTCGAGGACGAGGCCTCAGGGCATCCGGGGTCCTTTGGCTCGGCGTAGAGGTGCACGGCAGCGAGGCGGAGCTCGGGGGCTCGTCGGAGAGGCGAGGGGGAGGCGGTGGCTATGGCAATGGCGAACAGTGGCGGCGACGGCGCTTGGCCATGGCGAAGAACAGACGAGGGAGAGGGCAGGAGGGGGAGAAAGGGTGTCCAGGGGATCGGGGTGGCGCCGAGGAGGTGATTCGAGGTGTCGTCGCGCTGTCCAGGCGACGCAGGCGAGCAGAGAGCTGCGTGGAGAGCTCGGGCGCGCCGGCGCTCACCTCCCTGCCTGCCTGGCGGGAGGAAGCAGCTAACTGGCAGCTGGGCGAGTTGGGCTGGGCCGGCCAAGTAAGTCTGCTTCCTCTTTTTTTTCTGTTTTCTATTTCTCTTTCTTTGTTTTGATTTGATTTACAAACCAAACCATTTTAAAACTTTCTGTAAATTTTAATGTGA
Source organism: Secale cereale (assembly GCA_902687465.1). NCBI lineage: Eukaryota > Viridiplantae > Streptophyta > Magnoliopsida > Poales > Poaceae > Secale > Secale cereale. The sequence goes on along the minus strand of LR738715.1, from coordinate 383,634,421 downwards.
GCTCAGGGAACTAGTCCAAGGTCACATGCAAACTTACAAAAATACTTGAACTTTATTTCTTATATAACAGATATAAATTCAACTCAAATATGTTACTGATTTAATTCAAAGGCCCAAAATAAATATTATAAAGCCTCCAAAAATATTGGTTTGAATTTTATTCTTGCCAATATTTTCCAAGGTTTAACAGGAACATTTTCTTGGGCTTCTTTGAGAAGATTTTAGAGTTGACTATTATTATTATTATTAACTGCTTTCTCAGGGTTTCAACAAACCTTAATGCAACTTTCAAAAATAAATTTAGACATGATGCAAACATCAAGACTAGCCTAGTGCATACCAGAACTAGGGTTCTGACAATCGACGCCTTCGCCAGGACTGTTGGTGTCGCCCCCCTCAGGCACCGGCGCATCCTCGATAGCTGGAACGAGCTCCATCACCAAGGCGTCCACATGATCGCTCACCCAATTCTCTGAGGGGCCGGCGACCGCCTCAGGCGCAGGCTCCGGCAGGGCCTCGAAGTCCGCATGGGGGTCAAGACGGTGCAAGTTGCCGAAGATGCGGGAAACCGCGCTCCTTAGGATGTCGCGGCTTTGCTCCTCGATGCGCTGCTGAGCCTTCCTGACCCCGCCTTCAAGACACTCCACCACGCTAGTAAAGAACCCAAGATACCCGGTGTCATCATTAACCAGGGGCCAGCGACCCCCGAGCCAAGATGTTCTCCTAGGGCCCGGCCGGCCCGGTGCCGCAGGGCCTCAAACATCTCCGAGCGGGTGTGCTGCATTCCACAGACTCGTGCAGCGTCCTCAGAAGTTCGAGCCGCGAGGGTGGAAATGTCCTCCACTTGCTGGTAAAGGTAGGACAATTCTGCCCTCGCGGCGGCGCGAGCCTTCTCCGATGCTCGCTCGCGGCGTTCCGCCTCGGCACAAGCCTTCTTCGACGATCGTTCGCGATGCTGGGCTGCAACGCGAGCCTTCTCCGACACCTGCAGGTGATGCTCGGCATCGGCCAGTTTGCTCTTAAGTGCCATGATCTCCTTTTAGAGCTCCTTGTGCTTGTCAGCAAAGCGAGTTTCGTGAAGCCCCAGCTTCTCGCGGTAATTCTTCCGAAGACGCTCCGCATCCCTGGCAGCTATCTTCGCCACAACCTCGCGGTCATCAAGGTTGCCCTCGGCCTCGGCTAGTTGGCGCTCCATCGTTTCTAGGTGCTCGCACTCCATGCTCAGCTCCATCGCCTCAAGTGCCAGCACCTCCTCCCGTGCTGAGAGGCCAGCTGGTCTATCATCATCAGCCACAGGTGCAGCAAGGGCAACCCTTCGAGCACAAAGCTGGCGCTCGAGCGTGGTGTTTGAAGCTTTGAGCTCGCACTCACGCTCCTCCGCGGCCGCGCACCGGTGCTCGGCGTCTCGGTCCTCCTTCAGGGCTCGATCGGAAGCCTCCTGAGCCGCGGCGGCCGATGCTTCCGCCTTCCTCAGGGCGGTTTCGTGCTGCAACTGGCTCAGGTTGACGACGGTCCTCAGCTGGCACCAACCCCTCCCCAGAAGCAGACCCTCGGCCTCAACATGCTCATCTACTTCAGCAACCTCGACCTCGAGACGCTTCAGGGTGTCCGACGCCTCCCGCACAAGGTCATGGCGGACCACGCTCCGGCGCATTGCAAGTTCCAGAAGACGATCGGGCTCGTCCCTAGCACCCGCGTCGCCCAAAGGGGGCTCCCCCTCTCCCTCGAGTTCAGCGTGTGCCCCGGAGCTAGCCCCGGGGGCGCGCGGCACCTCCGGCGCTGGGAGCAGGCATGGTCCTAACGGGCGGACAGTTGCTCGAGCTGCCTCAAGAGCTTGCCAACCCATGTTGAAGGCAAGACCCGGGACATGGAGCGTGCTCCCGATGTACCAAGAGCTACCTTGCCCCAAGGACGCTTGGGGGATAGGGGCTGGGGGCACGACCTGTGCAATAGGACCCGGGCGCGATTTCAAGAGCCCGCGCGAGGCCTCCTGAAGGCCCAGCATAGTCCGGAGAAGGAATGCAAGAGGAAGCTCTTGCGGGCCTCGTTGGGTGACTCACGGAGGAAGCAGGAGAGATCCTGCGGAGCAAGAAGTCAGCAGAAACGCATTGAGAAGGATGGGGAGAACCGAAGGACACACACCTGCTTGGCACAATCAACTTCATCCTCTTCAGGCCCCTCAGATCAGGACCGAAGACGCTCCTCAGCCTCTGCCTCTTGCCTAGCGTCACGAAGGACGACAGGAGGCTGCTTGAGGCAGATATGCCTAGTCCCGGAGCAAAGCCTGAGCAGGCGCCCGTAGCCGGCACCTAGCTCCCTGAGGTGGCGCTTCCCAGACTCGCCTCGACCGGAGGCCGCTGCGCCTCCCCCTTGGCTGCTTTAGGAGCCAGCGGCGCCTCAGCGCTTTCCGCCACCTCCACCAACACCGGCGCTAGAGCTTCGTCCACTCGCTCCTGGGATGGGGTCGACCTCGGGCCAGGGGCTCTGCCAGGTGTGTCCGCCCCAGAAAGGAAGGACAGGCTCGCGGGCCCGGATACCACCAAGGAATCGTCGCGGGGATTGGGGGTGCCTCCTGGGATCAGCCCCCACGCATGAAAGCGGGGCATCCTCTCACCAAGGGCCCTTCCGGCCATGGAGCCAAATACAAGGGAACCGCGGAGCCAGGGCGAGCTTCAGGACTCCACCAACGAGCAGCCACATCAGCTCCTGGAGCGTAAGGAGCGCGCGATCATCAAGAACCCACATCGGGTTGGAATGGCGCTGGAGTGGGGCGACACGGAGGACAAGGAAGTCCCTCACCACCATCGCCAGGTCAACCCGCTCTTCCCCAAGTTGGTCAGTCGGCGCATCACAGGCTCCGCCCGTGGATCTAAAAGGGCCTCATGCCTCCAGCCAGAGTTCGGCACCGCTGGTGCATCAGGAAGATGAAATTGGGGGCTATACGCGACGGCGTCAACGAACACCCATTATCGGTGAAACCTTTCTATGATGGGATGAAGCGAGAAGTCAATTCCGGAGATAGCAGTCGCTTCCACCGCGCGCAACAACACGCACCCCGAGCGCTGCCCCCCGTCAACCAAGGAGAGAGCAAAAAAGTGGCGGAGCAAGGCGGAAGGGGAAACGCCAACGAAAGCCTCACACAGGAACGCAAAGCCGGAAAGAAGGACAATGGACCCAGGGTCCAGGTGTAACGCCCGAATCCGGTAATGCATGAGCACTATGTAGAAGAAGGCGGAGAAAGGGGGAAGGAGACCCCCGAAGATAGCATGGAGATGAAGCTGGATGTCGTTAGCACCAAGCTCCATCACCGGCCGGGAAGCAAGCCAGAACCGGGTTGGTCCCCACTCGTTAGTTGCATCGGCCAAGGCGCGATGCACCTTGTCCAGACCCTCCTGGTTCACTATGGTGGAGCGACCAAGCGCCGGTTCGAGCACTGGCGGCGACGCGGCAGGCTCGCCGTCCCCCCTCTTCTTCGCCTTGCACGGCATGACGGCAAGGGGGAGCAGGCAGAAAAGGCAAGCAGAGGAGAGGGGCGATTGGAAAGCAGGAAGCTGAGGCGACATCAAGAAGCCCTACCAGTCGTGCGATTAGCAAGGAGCACGACTACCAAGACTGCGTGGGAGGCGGGGCCGCCCATGTCCCATCCAATCGTCGCACGCCAACCTGGCCCGCAACCTTTGGGGCCAGCGACGCATTGTTCTCGACTAAGGCTTCTCCGCGAAGCCAACTCCATGCGCGCCTTGGGCCCGGGGGCTACTATCGGCGTACTGGGAACCAGGGTACCCGGACTTGCCTGTCTGCGGGCCGCGACGCGCTCCTACTACAGCCTGATACGGCCTAGCTGATCAACCAGTTGCCCAAGACCCTCGCAAGTGGGCCAAGCCTCGCGAGGAGAACAACATCAAGACCTCCTCAGGAGCAGCCTCGACAAGGTGCTCCGGAGGGGCGGAGAACCCAAGGCCAAGTCTGCCTCAGGAGCAGGCAGTGATATCAGCAGTGATGCATTGCGCCAGTAGGTGCCAGCGTGCGCGAGCGCCGCAGTTACCATTTCGGTGCAAGGGAGACAGCGCAGCCGCAGGTTCCCGAGGAGCGGGGAAAAGGTTTCCTCATTGGTGCAAAAGACCGAAGACCGCAAGGACGGCCAGGAGGATGTCATCGTCGAGCCCACCACCGCGTCATCGCCTGATCCTTTTGCAGACGAAGACTGCTTTTGTCAGGGCAGGGACGTCCTTGTGTTCCCGCTCAAAAATGGCTGTTGTGGGATCCCTTCCCGCTTAAACATTTCGGGGGAAGTGGACCGTGGCCGCCTATATAAGTAGCTAGAACCCCCACCATAAAGGGGACGGACATTCTGCCACCTTACAGGGAGCAAGAACATTAGCCTCCTGACCCTCCTGAGCTCGCCTCCTGAGCCCAGGACCCTCTGTACTAGATTGTATCCCGGCTCGCCCGAGGCTAATCCACCAAAGCAGGAAGTAGGGTCTTACACCACGTGGTGGCCCGAACCTGGATAAACTCTTGTGTGCTTTGTTCATTGTTTGCTTTAATCCTTCCGACGTGGCCCGAACCCCTGTGGCCCTGACTCCGATAATGTTGAACATTATCCAACACCTATCATTGCCGATCCATTGCCTACGAGTTCGTTCCATATTGATACTTGCTTTGTTACTTTCGTTACTGCTGCTATCACCTTTACTACAAAACTGCTACTGTTACTTTTGCCACAGTTACCGTTACTTCCATACTACTTTGCTACTAAATACTTTGCTGCAGATATTAAGTTTTCCAGGTATGGTTGAATTGACAACTCAGCTGCTAATACTTGAGAATATTCTTTGGCTCCCCTTGTGTCGAATCAATAAATTTGGGTTGAATACTCTACCCTCGAAAACTGTTGTGATCCCCTATACTTGTGGGTTATCAAGAGGTGGAGGAGGACGGAGTCACCCATCCCCGCATTCTTCCTCCTCTGTCTTCTGCTGGTTATGTCGAAGAAAAAAGCCTGGGGCCAGCCCCCAGGTAGTAGCTTGCGCTTAATGCGGCTTAATGGCCGTACCAGAGTTCGAGGAGTGGGTTTGGTCCGAGATGTAGCACGATGCAGCAGCCACTGTGCCCAGGGCATGGGAGGCGGCGAACAACACCTATTTGGTGAGGTACCCACCCCCTTTGCCTGAACTGCTCGCCTTAGGACCGGTGCCAGTCTTGGTTATGGGCTGCTGGAACTTGTCTTCTCGTTGCTGAAATCCCTGGGGTTGTAGGTGCCATCCCGGGGTGCAGCGCTTGGGGATGTTGGCGTCCCCAGCACTGCTCCTTCCAGCGTAGCCATGGCTGTTGCAGAGGAGGGGAGCTTCATCCTGCCCACCGAGATGTGTAGCGGCATTCCGGAGATGCTCCGGGCGATGCCGCTATCGTTTCTTGCTTCTCTGAGGCAGGCGTCTGGTTTTGCCCGTTGCTCCGCGCAGCTCCTGTGTGCATGCCACCCGCAGGCCGTAGTGGGTGCTCAGGTTTCGGCGCGTCTCCCCGCCGCGGTGATGGCGGGAAGATGAAGGAGGATGGAGGGACCGAGAGGCAAGCCCTTGAGGCGGGATACGACGGCACTGACGCCCTTTTACCCACACAAGTGGCTCACCGTCTCGACTTCAACTCTTACCTTCCTCCTTGGCGCTCTTTTTCCTCTTCCAGCGGTCTTCCGATGGGATCCCTGGCAGGCTTCCTCGTGGCCTCTGGCTTCGTCCACCTTGCCGTGTTCTGCTAGCCTTGGTGGCGGTGATCAAGGAATCACTGTTGCTGATCCCCTCACCGCCACCTTTGCCTAGGCGCTCCCTTTTGTCCCTTTCCCCTCCGGTTGTAGTGTCTGGGGAAGGAGGGACAGAGAAAGGGATTACATCGCACTTATCTTTTTTCAATCTTAAATCTGTAGGCGCTTGCCAAATTTTAATTCAAATAATGTAACCCTCGAGTCCATGTTTGTGTTCTGTAATGCTTGTACTTGTATCAACATGTTAATGAAAAAGATGAAACTTGCCGGGAACCTGTGCATGTGTATGTCCATGCAGAGATGAGATACCTCTATAATTTAAATAAACGAGTTTTCCTGGCAAGCTATCCTGCCAGCACCCTTTTTGTCTACCAGAGAATCGTATCTACCTGGGAACGATGAAGGGGCCAGCCCCCGCCAACTTATTTTTACCAAAGGTCACCACAACCATCCCATCTGAAGCAGCGTTTGAGTTAGGCATGGGAGCACCTAAGTCTCAAAAGAGTGGCAAGGTTTTCTTATGCAAAAGTTATAGCTTACAGAACTTATCTGTTTGGCTTGCCGGGGATCGCAGTGCCGGGCAATCTTATCAACTCCTTGTCGAAGCCAAGTTCACGGCAGGAACCTGCAGCTTCATGCAGAGGAGAATGAATGCAGGATGCGATCCTATCTATATGCATATGCTAATGCTCATGAAATTCTTCTGCAGTGATCTTGGAATGCTCATGCATGCATGCAATCTTAGTCGGGCCCCCGCCCCTACGATGCTTCTTTATTTTCTCTTGCACGGGGTCATCGACCCGACTTTGTACAAGGGGTTACATGTAGCTGAAGCAAGGCTTGTACAAATGGGTGGCTGACAGGCAAGGCCCGACAGTCGCGCCTTACAGGTAGAACTTACAGAAATGCTCAATATTCTACGACTTTTGCAATTGAATGCCATCTTCGGTCTCCAGATGGACTGCGCCAGGTCTGGTGACTCGTACTACCCGGTAAGGGCCTGCCCACATCAGTGATAACTTGTGTGTACCCTTGGTGGACTGAACACGCCTAAGGACAAGGTCACCTTACACAAAACACCGGGCATGAACCATGTGGCTATGATAGTGAAGCAAGGCTTGTTGATAGCATGCAACATGTGTAGCAGCCCGGAGACGGTTCTCCTCGAGTAGTACAGCATCGTCACGCCGGTGCTGAACTTGCGCTACTTCATCATAGGCAGGCACTTGAGGCGACACGTAAATGAGTTCCATGGGGATAACTTCTTCTGCCCAGTAGACTAGGGAGAAGGGAGTCTGCCCGGTAGCTCGGTTTGGTGTCATTCTGAGGGACCAAAGAACTACTAGCTGCTCCTCCACCCATCGCCTGCCATGCTTCTGTAGCGTATCAAAAGGTCTTGTATTGAGGCCACGCAACACTTCAGCGTTGACCCTCTCAGCTTTTCCATAGTTTCGGGGGTGTGCCACAGAGGCAAATGAGATCTTGCATCCGAGGCATGAACATATTGCATGAAGGCGCAACTCATGAACTGGGTGCCGTTGTCGGTAATGATCCTTGTCGAAACTCTAAAAGGACACACCAGATCTTTCAAGAACTTGATAGCTAACTGAGCAGTCATCTTTCTCATGGCAGTCACTTCTGGCCTATTTCTCCTCTGTGCCTACCTTGGTCACTCCCAAACCCCAAGAGCCGTTGCTGCTATACTTAGCGGCAACCAACCAAGTGGTCAGTGCAGCCTTGGTAGCACAATGAGAAATGGATGAGGCGGAGAGTGAGCAGAGGCCGGCAGAGTCAGAAAAGAATCAGGACAGCAGTGAGCACCGCGGCGAGAGCAACCCCAAGGATGCAGCAAGGAAGAAAGTGGTGCAGCACCCAGTGTACTTCGTTAACTCCCTGTTACAGGGGGCTATATTGAGGTACTCTGGCATGCAAAAGTTGATCTTGGGTCTCATCATGGCCTCTAGGAATCTGCGCCACTACTTCCAAGCCCATGATATTACAATTTTCACTCTTTTCCCGTTGCAAAGGATACTCTGAGGCAACCGGAAGACTACTGGAGTGGGCTTTGGAGTTATCCAGCTTTTGTCTGAAGTTTGAGAGCACGTCAACTATTCAGAGCAGGGCATTGGCAGAGTTTATTGCAGCATGGACGCCAACCCCTGATGAGGAAACAACAGCGACAGTTATCCCCGACAAGGAATCAACCCTAGGAATGGATTATGTATTTTTATGGTGCTTTTTCCCTGCAAGGTGCAAGAGTTGGCATGCTTCTTTTCGCCCCTCCAATGAGCACTTGAAGTACGTCGTCCAAATGCATTTTTCCCGGGAAGAAGCAACCAACAATAGAGCTTTGTATGATGGGCTCCTTGTCGGGCTGGGGATCGCAGTGGAATTGGGAATTAAGAAACTGATCATTCGATGAGATTCACTGCTTGTGGTGAGACAAGTCAACAAGGATTACCAAAGTCCATTGATGGAGGAATACGTCAAGGTAGTGAGGAGATTGGAGGAGCATTTTGATGGATTGCAAACAGAGCACGTACCCCATGCAAAAAACAGCGTAGCTGATCATCTATCAAAGTGTGCTATGCAAAAGCTTCATGTGGAACTAGGAACATTTTTTCTCCATCTGACTCAGCCCTCCGTATCCCCAGCAACAATGGTCCGGAAAAGGAGAATTTTGGAAACCTATAAGCCTCTCCCGGTAGAACCGTCCGCTCCCGGTAGAGACCCTACCGGAAACAACTCCTCGTAGCCTGCCAGACCACCCCCTCCAGCCGGGTCCATGGACCCCCCGAATGAGGTATATGCCCCCGCAGCAGAGGAGGTGTCGCTAGTCCTCGTTGCCGAGCCCCAGGCTCCAACTTGGGCAAGGCACATTGTCCACTTCCTACAAACCGGAGAACTTCTCGGCAACCACGATGAAGCTGAGAAAGTAGCCCGGAGGGCCAATATGTATCAGTTTGTCGATGACACTCTGTACGGAAGGAGGCCCAACGATGTGAAATTGAAGTGTGTCTGCCGGGTAGAAGGAAAGGAACTGCTGGATGAAATACACAAAGGCATGTGCGGCTCCCACATTGGATCAACGACATTAGTTGGGAAAGCATTCCAGCAAGGATTCTATTGGCCCACAGCCCTCCAAGATGCGGTTGAGCTCGTCACGAAATGTGTAGCCTGCCAATTCCATTCCAATAAAACCCACCTGCCTGCCCAAGCTCTTCAAACAATCCCTCTATCACGGCCATTTTTGGTCTGGGGGCTCGATATCCTCAGCCCCTTCCTCCGAGCAAACGGGGGCTTTGAATTCTTGTTAGAAATATGGGACACACGGAAACACACGCATGGATAGATAAATGTGGTTGTGCAACCAAGGATTGAGCGGAAAATGTGGAATCCACGGAAAATGCTCTTGTCGCACAACATTAGAGAGACGCTAGCCGATTGCTCAATAGGCGGATACGAACTTGTGCACTACATATAAGAGAAAAATTGAAGTGACTTCCTATCACAAGTATTCTATGTATGTATGATTTGTCTGCTGCTTCAGCACAAGATGGTCCAAGATGATCGGATATGACAAAATTTTGTATGCAACGTGCTACGATGATATGGCTCTTTCTTACAAGATTCTTTGCGTTTCTTTTGCTTAGAAGGTTTTTGGCTCTTTCTCTTTTCAGCTCTTTTGTTGGCCATGTATGCAAACAATGTTCGAACCAAGAAATAAATCGTGTATGCGGAACACTCTTCTGGCACACCAAGATATGATGATATAGTCACTGGTACATCGAGGTGCCATACAAACGGTTTTTAATCCTTTTCCGCGACGACACTTGGAACCGTCACCAAGTGAGTGACTGCGATAGGGGGTCCTTCCCACACGACCCAAAAACCGTTGGGGATAGGTAGCCAACTAGATGTTGCATCCTTGAAACTTGTTTGTGCTCGCATTGCCATCGCAGTCGGTATTCTGTGGTGCTACGTTTACGATGCGCGGCCCATCATAAACGATTCACGATTATAGAATGTGTATGATAAGTAGACAATCACACACATTCTCTTTCCCTAAACCGTATGCGATAACTAATTAAGAAGATGAGCTAATCGTTGTACGAGTGTGGGATGGCATTATGAAATGTCGGATCGTCGTAACACCATTCTACATGACAACTATCGCCCACACTATTTTGTGCTGCAACATTTACAATGCATACCACATCAGAAATAGTTCATGGTTGCGAATCGTGTACGATAAGGCAACTATCAAAAACGTTTAGTTTGCCCGCACCATTTGTCATATTGTTTGACATCGCACATGCTTTGTAAATGGCAACTATGTGCATGCTTGCACACGTTTCCTCTCTGTGAACCATGTCGTATTATGGTGTATATCACAAATGTTTGTGTTTTACCAACTGTGTGCACCGTAACTACCTGCATAGCTTCATTTCACCATAATTTAATTGTTACTATTCCAAATTGTACCTGATTTGAATTTGAATGTATGCTATAGCTTTACTCATATCCATCAGTTTCAAATAACAAATGCATTATTCGATTCATAGTTACATATGTTCAAGAATTACATAAGAACCAAATAAAGAATGATTAACCATAGTTGTATACTTGTACTATTAAAGATAGTAAAGAATGAGGCGAAATACATTCTGGTTGCTGAACAAGGTGGAGCGGAATGCCCATATTGCGCCCTCCTCCATGCAGAAGGCACGCCCGACTCTAGTCCAACTCCTTGTGATGGTCGACCGCCCATCCTTCACGGTCTTCATGTAAACATCAATAATCATCGTTTTCTAGTAGAAATACTTTAACCTTTGCATGCCCACCAATCATGTAGTTTGAGAGGTAATATTGACTAAACTGCTTTGGGAACCACTTCAAAGGAAAAAAATTCAGACATTGTCATCTAACACAACTCATTATGGGCAATAAAATGAAGGCTGCAAAGTTCTTAGTTACCATCCTGTAGTTCGCTGTTGTCTTGGATAAAGTATAAACAAATAGTTTAATTGCCATCTTTTGACCCATTTTACTAACAATCTTTATCAGCTTCGTCACTTGATTCTGGTTTATCGATATCTCGTTGCCCTATACGCAGAAAGGGTCGAAGCGTGGATCTTTACCAATGACATATGTACCTAAAAGCACCAAGTTAATATTAGAAGTAAACATCAACTTCACAATGATATAGTACAACACTCTTTCATATTATTTTACAACATCCAATATACTCACATATTAGATGAATTAACATCTCACATTATGGGCCGGAAGGAGTTTATTGCATTTTTACAAATTATCGGCTGATTAACTACTGCTGTATCCATGGATTAGATTTAGTTTGAGATAGTTCGGGCTCAAATAACCCTAAAGTATATCTAAACATCAGGGATAGTTTGAGCTAGTTGCATCTAAACACCCCAAAAGCTATCCCACCCAAGAGGTGCTAATTGGAGCTAATTCTCCTAGTGCATTTATTGTCAATCTAACCCTGTCATCCAAACACCTCTTTGGATGGAGTTAGTTCAGGGTTAGTCATGAGCTGGAAACTAAATCTAACCTCAAGCTAAGTTGAGTATCCAAACAGGGTTGTGTTGTTGTTGTTGTTGTTGCTGCTGCTGCTCTTCTACGTATATCTAGACATCATCAGAACATTAAGGTAACACTCTTCCTTTTTGCAATGTAGCCTAGGATTGCATATTTAGACATTAAGTACATTTCATGTTGCTATGTAGCCTCAGATATATTACATATGGCCCTAGTTAACCTAACGATAAATGGGATACAGATATATTTAGTTAAAAGTCTGATTCACCGATTAGTCCCTTATCAACCCATGGGATGAAACTAACCTCGATGGTAAACAACAGTCATTCCCAAGAATTTCCTATGTAGGTACATCAAGAGGCATATTAAGCACGATAGGATAAACATCAACCAAATATATCCATGGCAGACAGAATAATCTCCAAAAGATAGCTTCATTGTGCAGGTTTGAGCAAGCTAGTAAAGCAAAACTAGTGGAAAGGTGTGTTAACTACAACAAGCCTAAGATTTAACAACAAGCAAACATAGTCATTCAAATTGGTATTGTGCCGGTCTAACTACACTGGTTATTGCTAAATAAAAATGGAAAGGCATGTTAACTACAAGATGTAGCGACCAAATGTAGTCATTCATAGTGTATTATTGAAACTGGTATTGATGAAATTGAACTGCATAGTTCATACTTGCACATATAGGACATCATGTTGTGAATAACTAGTATAAACAAGGAATACAACAAGCAACCAAAGATAGCATTTGAAATTGGGCATATGCTAACTACAAACAACCGAATAATCAAAAAACTTTAAAAGAGGCATATGCTAGCTATCACAGGCTTAACAGCAAACAAGTATATGCATTCCTATCGATATGTTTAAAACAGGATCGATGAAATGTACTGCACATTAAATAGATGCACATATAGAACATCACATTGTGAACAATTGAAATAAACAAGGCATACTGCAAACAACCAAATATAGCAATTAAAACTAGACATATTCTCACTACACTACAAAAGGGACTCGACAAAACAAATCATTGCCCCCCCTTCGAAGAGGCACGACAAAACAAATCATGGGTTTCATCACTTGTTACAAATGGTCTCATTTCTGTGGGAAGAGCACGGACCCTGGATGCGCTCCATGTTTTCGTAGATGGGCTCCGTCCCCTTGGAAGAGCATGATGTCTACTACACAGTTTTATTCTTGTAGACTCGTGTTCGGCCTCCAAGCATAGTCTTTTGTAGGGCAGTAGCAATTTTCCCTCAAGTGGATGACCTGAGGTTTATCAATCTGTGGGAGGTGTAGGACGAAGATGGTCTCTCTCAAACAACCCTGCAACTAAATACCAAAGAGTCTCTTGTGTCCCCAACACAACAAATACAACGGTAAATTGTGTAGGTGCACTAGTTCGGTTAAGAGATGGTGATAAAAGTGTAATATGGATAGTTGATATTGATTTTTGTAATAGGAACAATAAAAACAGCAAGGTAGAAATTGATAAAACGGAGCACGAACGATATTGCAATGCTTGAAAATAAGGCATAGGTTTCGTACTTTCGCTAGTGCAATCTCTCGACAATGCTAATATAATTGGGTCACATAACCATCCCTCAACGTGCGATGAAGAATCACTCCAAAGTTCCTATCTAGAGGAGAACATAAGAAGAAATTGTTTGTAGGGTACGAAACCACCTCAAAGTTATTCTTTCTGATTGATCTATCAAGAGTTCGTACTAACATAACATTAAGTTATCCTTTCCGGTCGATCTATCAAGAGTTATTACTGAAATGACACCATGTGATACACATCAACCAACTCTAATGTCACCTAGATACTCCAATGTAAACGCGAATATTCGTGAGTTAATTATACGATATGCATCAAACAATTTCAGATTCATAATACTCCATCCAACGCAAAGAACCTCAAAGGGTGCCCCAAGATTTCTACCGGAGAAACAAAGACAAGAACGTGCATCAACCCCTATGCCTAGATTACCCTAATGTAACTTCAGGAATCCGCAAGTTGAGTGCCAAAACACATATCAAGTGAATCAATATAATACCCCATTGTCACCATGGGAATTCATAGATATAGATGCATCAAGTGTTCTCAAATCCATAAAAGTATTCAATCCGAAGAAATCTCAAAGGGAAAACTCAATTCATCACAGCAAGATAGAGAGGGGAAAACACCATATGATCTGACTATATTAACAAAGCCCGTGATCCATCAAGATTGTACATCTCAAGAACACGAGAGAGAGAGGGGGGGATTAAACACATAGCTAATGGTACAAACCCTCAGCCCCGAGGGTAGACTGCTCCCTCCTCATCATGGTGGCCATCGGGATGATGAAGATGGCCACCGGTGATGATTTCCCCCTCCGACAGGGTGCCGGAAAGGGTTCTAGATTGGATCTCACGGATACAGAGGACTGCAGCGACTAGAACAAAATTTTGTCGACTCCCCTAGGGTTATTGGAATATTTGGGCATTTATAGAGTGAATATGCAGCGCGGGAGGCCACCGTGGTGGGCACAACCCACCCGGGTGCGCCTGGGGGGCTAGACGCGCCCTGGTGGGTTGTGCCCCCCTTGGGGCACCCCTAGGTGCTTCTCTGTCCCATCTGGTGTCCTCTGGTAAAAAAATCCATAAAAGTTTTTTTGCATTTAGACTCCTTTTGATATTGATTTTCTGCGATGTAAAAAACAAGCATAAAACAACTGGCACTTGGCACTATGTCAATAGGTTAGTCCCAAAAAATTATATAAAATGATTGTAAAACATCCGAGAATGATAATATAATAGCATGGAACAACAAAAATTATAGATATGTTGGAGACGTAATAGAGCATGGCTCTAGGGTGCCCTCCCTGATGTCGTAGACGGGCTCTTTACCCTTGGAAGAGCAAATGGAATCTTTCCACTTGGAAGAGCCGGACAGGGTGCCCACCTCGTGGTCGTCGCCGATGAGGTCTGACTTGGAAGCTGTGAATCCCAAGCCAGCGTCGTAGAACATGTCCTTCAGAAATGACAAACGGGGTCCGATGGCGATGTAGGATGGCAAATTCTTGAAAGCGAGCTAGAGGAGATCAACGGCGGGGCCATGGATGAGATCGACGGTGATTGATCCCGAGGGATTGGGGGTGGGCCACTTATCCTATGACATGGCCCGCGTCAGGCCGTCGCTGTCAAGTACCTCGGTGTCATAGCCGCTATCCATGACATACCCGCATACTCTAGCCTACTGATTGAGTTCATGCAGCCAGTAATGGTCGTCAGCTTCCTCGGCGATGTCTGACGAAGAGACCGTGATACACCTCTTTTGGGCCAGTCGCTCCTCGAGCTCCACGAGAAGCATAGCCGGGCTTAGGCTATCACGCTCTGGAGTGGGCGATGCAGATGGGGATGGGTATCTATGGAAAAGGGGGCGTTTGGCAGGCGTCATCTAAGAAACTCAGGGCAGCCTGTGTATGGAGATCGGTGGGTAAGATGCATTGGCAAACTGGAAAACGTTGACAATGGAAGCCTTGCGGCGACGGCGGTGGCGGCAGTGACCTTGCTAGGGTTTCGAGCGAGGGAGGGTGTGTGTGTGCGCGCGCATGCGCCCGAGGAGTTTTTGGTGTGTGTGTGTGTGTGGAGGGGGTGTATGTTTGAGGAAATGATGCAGCTACTCAAAACTTTACTACACGGGAGTCAAACGGGAGAATGAAATGCCAGGGCTATTGCAAATTTGGATGATGGTTCGTCGCACACGGGCCGGAAATAACGACCGTGTGTTATGAAACAGAAAAACCATCAAGGCGGGCATATATTTTCGAAGGATGCAGGCAGGAGCGGGAATAAGAAACATCACAGACGGTCACAACATAATAACCGTGTGTTAGCATACAGAAAAACCCCGAAGGCGGGTAGATATTTTTGAGAGGGGAAGCCTTGTGGAGCCCAATGTATTGTGCAGATGTGCGTGAAAGGGGCACCGGCATGGCACACGGTTAGTGTGAGTGATCCGTGTCTGTTGCGTCATCCGACTTGTCTAATGTTCATAAATTTGGCGAAAAATGACGCGGGAGAGGGCCAGAACACGAACACACTTGCATGCGGACCAAATATATTTATGAAAATACCAAATGCAACATCGATGTGGCACCTATCTCGCAAAGCGCAAGGTATTGCTTGACGCCCCCTCGTGTCGGCAGGAAGGGAATCCTAAGCTATGAATACATGCCCCCATGGAGGTTCACCTAGCAAAGTGCAAAGTAGCAGTCCCCC
>LR738715.1:383584804-383618750 GCA_902687465.1 Secale cereale | reverse complement strand
CCCCACACACAAACATATTCAGTAGGCGGGCCAGAGAGGGCATCTCACCAAGATGGATCGTAAAACAGACAAAGAATAATCCACCTTGGTCGTACAACCTCTCTATTGTTGTTGGTCAAAGTGATGGTCGTACATGCGACCCCGGAGATGGGCGAGCTCACCAATATTCACGCAGGTAGGTAGTCCCGGAAGACAACCACTGCCTATGTGTGGCCCAAACATATGTATGGAGAGGTGTGTTTGAATACACAATGGAACAACTTTGATGTGGCACCGTGTTTTTGAACTAGAAATCCCAAGACAGAGCGAGGGCTAGTTGACGATGCATATGTATTTCACACCATACTTCAAGCCGATGACGGGGATTCATGCATGCAAGCATGCATAGTATGTGCTCAAACTTAATTAGGTCGGAATCTCAACATGACCTATACTACGATAACACGAACGAAAGGAAGACTCCGCCATGGTAACCTATCTTGTTACCGGTCAAGGTGATCATGGATGTCCACGTGTGCCCACAAATATATATGCTTGTTGCCGATAACCACGCGAGGGATTGTACCATTTGAAGACAACCACTACATGAATATGTATGGAGGTGATGCGTGCATGCATGTTTCAATACCATTTCACAACATTGATGTGGTGCGTGCATCCCAAATCGTACAGTCCCCACACAGAGCGAGATCGGTGCATGACGTGTCGTGGTACTATCCACTTCGACTAGATGGGAGGGATTCATGTGCACACATGCATGTGTGTGCTCAAACTGTATCATGTCATCCCAAAGCATGCATGTGACCTATATATATATATATACCGTATTACAAACAAAAAAACATTCCCCTCCTAAGTCTAATTAACCTCTCTCATTATGAGGCAAAGTAGTGATGGACCAAACGGGCCCACAGATGGAAAGCATCAATATTGCTGATATCCGCTTAAGTGGGTGCGAGGGGACAACAATCATCGCTTTACATGTGAGGCAAAAATATGTTGAATACCCTGAATACACAACTTTGAACTGGCACATGCCTCAAAAATCGTAAAGTCCCCACACAGAGCGAGGTTCATGAAGCGTACTACATATGATGGTCCCCTTCCCCCTCTTCGATGCATACTATATGCTCCTACTGTAATACAACCCCAAAAGAATCCTCCTTGATGGTGAAATTAATTAACCTCTCCCGGTGTAGGTCAAAGTGATGCATGCATCGACGATGGCCTCGCGGGTTCACAGATGGAAGCGTCACACGTGAGTGTCCTAGGATAACCACCGCCTGCATGCATGTGCCTAAGGAGGTGTTGTGTGATGTTTGTATAGCCAATTTCACAACTTAATTTGATGTGGCACGTGCCTTAGAAACCGAAGAGTCCTGATACTGAGTGAGGTGTACTTGTTCACGGACGCGTACGTATAGCATGTATGCTAGTCCCCTCCCACCTCTTCGACGCATACTATATACTCCCACCGTAACACAAACAAAAAAGATTCTACCTTGCTGTTCAAATTAACCTCTCTGCCGGCTGTTGGTCAAAGTGATGGACGACGACCTCGCGGGCCCACAGAAAGCATCACACGGGAGTATTGAGTGTCATGTAGGACAACCATCGGCTGCATGTGGCCAAAACATGTATGTATGAAAGGGTTGTGTAATGTTTTCAATAACGAATTCACGACTCTAATGTGGCACCTGCCTCACAAAACAGCCAAGCCATACGGTAGCTCACGACTCGTAGTGTACTACCAGCCACCCCAACGCCCCTGACGCGCACACACACACACCATGAATCCACCACAACTATGATGCATGTTAAATTATCCCGTAGTGAACATATGTTACCAAAGGAGGGACATTTTAATTTCAAAAGTATGTAGATCATTAAGACGTTTTAGTACATTGATTGATTTTCTACGGGTATAATGTGCAAAAATCAAATTCGAGCTACATGCACATGTGACAGTGCACCTAAATGGATTGCAAAAACACATGTGTCTTGCTACTTCTCGAGCTTGCGTTGTATTCCCTCGAAGAGGAAAGGGTGATGCAGCATAGTAGCATTAGTATTTCCCTCGGTTTTTGAGAACCAAGGTATCAGTCTAGTAGGAGACCACGCGCGAGTCCCTGGCACCTGCACAAACAAATAAGAACTTCGCAGCCAAGTAAGATCTGATAGAGATGATAGTTTGATATTTTTGGTATTTTTGGATATAAGAACAGAAAGTAAAAGCGGAAAAGTAAAGTAGATTGTAGATTGATATGTTGAGAATATACCCAGGGGCCATAGTTTTCTCTAATGGCTTCTCTCCTGATAGCGATGTTCTACAGCAGGTAAACAAATTACTGTCGAGCAATTGATAGAAAAGCGAATAATTATGAGACTATCTAGGCATGATCATTATATATAGGCATCACGCCCGAAACAAGTAGGCCGAAACGATTCTGCATCTACTACTATTACTCCACACATCGACCGCTATCCAGCATGCATCTAGAGTATTAAGTTCATAAGATCAGAGTAACGCCTTAAGCAAGATGACATGATGTAGAGGGATAAACTCAAACATAGTGATATAAATCCCATCTTTTTATCATCGACGGCAATAATACAATACTAGCCTTGCTGCCCCTACTGTCACTGGGAAAGGACACCGCAAGATTGAACCCAAAGCCAAGCACTTCTCCCATTCAAGAACTATAGATCTGGTAGGCCAAACCAAACTAATAATTCGAAGAGACTTGCAAGCATATTATAATCATACATAAGGAGTTCAGAAAAGAACCAAGTATTTCTCATAGATAATCTAGATCATAAACCCACAATTCATTGGATCTCGACAAACACACAGCAAAAAGAGATTACATCGAATAGATCTCCGCGAAAACCGAGGAGAACTTGGTATTGAGATCCAAAGAGAGAGAAGAAGCCATCTAGATACTAACTATGGACCCGAAGGTCTGTGGTAAACTACACACAACTCATGGTGAGGCGATGATGATGATGTAGAAGCGCTCCGTGGAAGATCCCCCCTCCGGCGGAGCTCCGGAACAGGCCCCAAGATGGGATCTCACGGGAACAGAAGGTTGCGGCGGTGGAACTAGGGTTTTCTCTGTTCGTCTGATGGTTTCAGGGTACGTAGATATAGGAAGAAGGAGGGCACCGAGGGCCAGACGTGGGGCCCACCAGGCAGGGGGACGCGCCTAGTAGGGGGGGGTGCCCCCCACTCTCGTGGACGCCACGTGTGCCCTATTATGTGGTTCTCAAGTCTCCCGTGCGTATTTTGCTCCAAAAATATCTCTCCCGAAGTTTCGTTCCGTTTGGACTCCGTTTGATATTCATTTTCTGTAAAACCCTGCAATAGGCAAAAAACAACAATCTGGACTGGGCCGTTGGGTTAATAGGTTAGTCCCAAAAATAATATAAAAGTGTATAACAAAGCCCATTAAACATCCAAAACATCATAAATAATAGCATGGAACAATAAAAAATTATTGATACGTTGGAGAAGTATCAAGCATCCCCAAGCTTAATTCCTACTCGTCCTCGAGTAGGTAAATGATAAAAACAGAATTTTTGATGTGGAATGCCAACCAACATAGTTTTCAATGTAATTCTCTTAATTGTGGCATGAATGTTCAGATCTGAAAGATTCGAGACAAAAGTCTATATTGACATAAGAAATAGCAATACTTCAAGCATACTAACAAAGCAATCATGTCCTCTCAAAATACTATGGCTAAAGAAAGTTATCCCTACAAAATCATATAGTCTGGACATGCTCCCTCTTCATCACACCAAATATTCATATCATGCACTTGTTTTCGTACTCTATTCTTTCAAACCTTTCAACTTTCACGCAATACATGAGCGTGAGCCATGGATATAGCACTATGTGGAATAGAGTGGTGGTTGTGGAGAAGAAAAAAAGGAGGGAGATAGTCTCACATCGACTAGGTGTATCAACAGGCTATGGAGATGCCCATCAATAGATATCAATGTGAGTGAGTAGGGATTGCCATGCAACGGATGCACTAGAGCTAAAAATGTATGAAAGCTCAACAAAAGAAAGTAAGTGGGTGTGCATCCATCTTGCTTGCTCATGAAGACCTAGGGCATTTGAGGAAGCCCATTGTTGGAATATACAAGCCAAGTTCTATAATAAAAATTCATACTACTATATGAAAGTGACTAAACGTGAGACTCTCTATCATGAAGAACATGGTGCTACTTTGAAGCACAAGTGTGGAAACAGATAGTAGCAATTGTCCCTTTTTCTTTCTTTTTTTTATTTTGGGACTTTTTTTCTTTGGCCGTTCCTTCTTTTTTGGAGGGGCTTTCTTTATTTAGCCTTTCCTCACATGGGACAATGCTCTAATAATGATGATCATCACACTTTCATTGAATTACAACTCGATATTACAACTCGATACTAGAACAAAGTATGACCCTATATGAATGCCTCCGGCGGTGTATTGGGATGTGCAATGAATCAAGAGTGACTTGTATGAAAAATTATGCATGGTGGCCTAGCCACAAATCCGATGTCAACTACATGATCATGCATGTCAATATGAAAATATGAAGCGTGTCATATGAACGGAATGGTGGAAAGTTGCATGGCAATATATCTCGAAATGGCTATGGAAATGCCATGATAGGTAGGTATGGTCGCTGTTCTGAGGAAGATATATGGTGGCTGTTTTGAGGCCGGATATATAGTGGGTGTCTGGTACCTGAGAAAGTTGCGCGTTACAAGAGAGGCTAGCAATGGTGGAAGGGTGAGAGTGCGTAATATCCATCGACTCAACATTAGTCATAAGAACTCATATACTTATTGCAAAAATTTACGAGTTATCAAATCAAAGCAATCAATGCATGCTCCTAGGGGTTAGGTTGGTAGGAGTTAACCATCGCACACCCCCGACCTCCACACAAAGGATGACACTCTACAAATACCACATGCTCTAACTTCGTCACATAGCGGTTCACCATACGTGCATGCTACGGGAATCACTAACTTTAACACAAGCATTTCTCAATTTCATAATAACTCCACTAGCATGACTCTAATATCACTATCCTCATATCTCAAAACAATTATCAAGCATCCAACTTCTCATCATATTCAATGCACTTAGTATGAAAGTTTTTACTACATTGATCTTGGATGTCTATCATGTGAAGGCTAGATTATAGCCAAAGTACATTACCGTGCTGTTTTAATAGACTCTCTAAAGGATACAAGTGAAGCATGAGAGGTCAACAATTTATAGAAAATATAATTACCACCGTGCTCTAAAAGATATAAGTGAAGCACTAGAGCAAAAACTATTCAACTCAGAAGATATAAGTGAAGCACATAGAGTGTTCCAACAATTCCCAGGCCATATTTATCTCTCTCAAAAAGGTGTGTCCAGCAGGGATAATTGTGGAAAACTAACAAGCAAAGACTCAAATTATACATGACGCTCCAAGTAAAACACATATCATGTGGTGAATAAAAATATAGCTCCGAGTATAGTTACCGATAGATGAAGACGAAAGAGGGGATGCCTTCCCGGGGCATCCCCAAGCTAGGCTTTTGGTTGTCCTTGAATTTTACCTTGGGGTGCATTGGGCATCCCCAAGCTTAGGCTCTTGCCACTCTTTGTTCCATAGTCCATCAAAACAATACTCAAAACCTGAAAACTTCACAACACAAAACTTAGACAAAAATCTCGTGAGCTCCATTAGTATAAGAAAACAACCATCTACTCAAAGGTACTGTAATGAATTCATTCTTTGTTTATATTGGTGTTAAACCTACTGTATTCCAACTTCTCTATGATTCATACTTCCCAATACTACTCATAGATGCATTGAAATAAGCAAACAAAACATGAAAAAAAGAATCTGTCAAAAACAGAAGAGTCTATAGTAATCTGTAGCTTTCGCATACTTTTGTAACTCCAAAAAATTAAAATAAATTGGTAAACGTGAGGAATTTGTCTATTAATCATTTGCAAAAAGAATCAACTAAATAGCACACTCCGGTAAAATCTGGTGACCATTCTAGCGAGTGCTAACGATTCTGTTTTTCACAGCAAGATCATCTAAACTTCACACAAGTCTTCGCAAAGGTTCTACTTGGCACAAACAGTCATTAAAACACAAAACCACATCTAAACAGAAACTAGATGCAATATTTATTCCTAAACAGAAGCAAAAACAAAAAAATCTAAAATTGGGTTGCCTCCCAACAAGCGCTATCGTTTTACGCCCCTAGGTAGGCACGATACATGGATAGATCTAGGTATTGCCATCTTTGGAAGGCAATCCATAAGTGTCTCTCATAATAGATTCATATGGTAATTTAATTTTCTTCCTAGGAAAGTGTTCCATTCCCTTCCTTAACGGAAATTGGAATCTAATATTTCCTTCCTTCATATCAATAATTGCACCAATCGTTCTAAGGAAAGGTCTACCAAGAATAATAGGACATGAAGGATTGCAATCTATATCAAGAACAATGAAATCTACGGGCACATAATTCCTATTGGCAATAATAAGAACATCATTAATCCTTCTCATAGGTTTCTTAATTGTACAATCCGCAAGATGCAAATTTAAAGAACAATCATCAAGCTCGTGGAACCCTAGCAAATCAAACAATTTTTTTGGGATAGTGGAAACACTTGCACCCAAATCGCACAAAGCAAAGCGTTCATGAACTTTAATTTTAATTTTAATAGTAGGTGCCCACTCGTCATAAAGCATTCTAGGCATAGAAACTTCTAATTCAAGTTTTCCTTCATAAGATTGCATAAAAGCATCAACTATGTGTTTGGTAAAAGCTTTATTTTGACTATAAGCATGCTGAGAGTTTAGTACAGATTGGAACAAGGAAATACAATCAATCAAAGAGAAATTATCATAATTGAATCCCCTGAAATCCAAAGTAGTGGGTTCATCACTATGCAAAGTTATAATCTCTTCACTCACACTATTAACAATTTTAGCATCAAGATCTAAGAACTTCGAATCATTGGAACACCTTAAAGTAGACTCGTCACCAATCCTATCTTTATTAAGATTCACACTAGAAAACAAGGATCTAATAGGAGAGACATCAATTACTTTCAGATCTTCATCTTTATTTTCATGATAACTAGAAGAACACGCTTTTATGTAATTCTCTCTTTTATCACGCATCCTAGCGGTTCTTTCTTTGCATTCATCAATGGAAATTCTCATGGCTTTGAGAGACTCATTGATATCATGCTTAGGTGGGATAGATCTAAATTTCAAAGAATCAACATCAAGAGTAATTCTATCCACACTTCTAGCCAATTCATCAATCTTAAGCAATTTTTCTTCAAGCATAGCATTGAAATTCTTTTAAGAATTCATAAAACTCCTTAACACTAGTTTCAAATTCAGAAGGCATCTTTCCATAAGAGTTGTTGTAGGGATTACCATAACTATTAGAGGAATTACTAGGAAAAGGCCTAGGATTAAAGTTCCCTCTATAAGCATTGTTACCAAAATCATTCCTACCAACAAAATTCACATCCAAAGATTCATTATTATTTTCAATCAAAGTGGACAAAGGCATATCATTAGGATCGGAAGAAGCACTCTTAGAAGCAAATAATTTCATAAGTTCATCCATCTTTCCACTCAAAACACTAATCTCTTCAATAGCATGCACCTTTTTACTAGTAGATCTTTCAGTGTGCCATTGAGAATAATTAACCATAATATTATCTAGGAGTTTGGTAGCTTCTCCTAAGGTAGTTTCCATGAAAGTGCCTCCTGCGGCCGAATCTAAAAGATTTCTTGAAGCAAAATTCAAGCCAGCATAAAAGTTCCGAATAAACATCCATATGTTCAAACCATGCGTAGGGCAATTACGTATCATTAATTTCATTCTCTCCCAAGCTTGTGCAACATGCTCATGATCTAGTTGCTTAAAATTCATAATATCGTTTCTAAGAGAGATGATCTTAGCAGGAGGGAAATACTTAGAGATAAAAGCATCTTTGCACTTATTCAACGAATCAATACTATTTCTAGGCAAAGAGGAAAACCAAGTTTTAGCATGATCTTTAAGTGAAAACGGAAATAACTTCAATTTAACAATGTCGTTATCCCATCCCTTTTATTTTGCATATCACACATATCAACAAAGTTGTTTAGATGGGTAGCGGCATCTTCACTAGCAAGGCCGGAAAATTGATCTTTCATTACAAGATTCAATATAGCAGCATTGATGTCACAAGATTCAGCATCGGTAATAGGAGCAATCGGAGTGCTAATAAAATCATTATTATTTGTATTGGAGAAGTCACACAATTTGGTATTGTTCTGAGCCATAGTGACAAGCAAGCAATCCAACACACAAGCAAACAAGAAGCAAGCGAATGATAAACACACGACAGAAGAAGGGCAGATAAAACGGCAAGGGTGAAGTGGGGGAGAGGAAAACGAGAGGCAAAAAATGTAATGTGAAGGATAAGGGTTTGTGATAGGTACTTGGTATATGACTTCTGCGTAAGCCTCCCCGGCAATGGCGCCAGAAATTCTTCTTGCTACTTCTCGAGCTTGCGTTGTATTCCCTCGAAAGGAAAGGGTGATGCAGCTCAGTAGCGTAAGTATTTCTCTCAGTTTTTGAGAACCAAGGTATTAATCCAGTAGGAGACCACGCGCGAGTCCCTCTCACCTGCACAAACAAATAAGAACTTCGTAGCCAACGCGATAAGGGGTTGTCAATCCCTTTACGGTCACTTACGAAAGTGAGATCTGATAGAGATGATAGTTTGATATTTTTGGTATTTTTGGATATAAGAACAGAAAGTAAAAGCGGAAAAGTAAAGTAGATTGTAGATTGATATGTTGAGAATAGACCCGGGGGTCATAGTATTCTCTAGTGGCTTCTCTCAGGATAACGATATTCTATGGCGGGTAAACAAATTACTGTCAAGCAATTGATAGAAAAGAGAATAATTATGACACTATCTAGGAATGATCATTATATATAGGCATCACGTTCGAAACAAGTAGACCGAAACGATTCTGCATCTATTATTTTTACTCCACACATCGACCACTATCCAGCATGCATCCAGAGTATTAAGTTCATAAGAATAGAGTAACACCTTAAGAAAGATGACATGATGTAGACGGATAAACTCAAACATAGTGATATAAACCCCATCTTTTTATCCTCGATGGCAACAATACAATACGTGCCTTGCTGCCCCCACTGTCACTAGGAAAGGACACCGCAAGATTGAACGCAAAGCAAAGCACTTCTCTCATTGCCAGAACTATAGATCTAGTAGGCCAAACCAAACAAATAATTCGAGGAGACTTGCAAGGATATTATAATCATACATAAAGAGTTCAGAAAAGAACCAAATATTTCTCATAGATAATCTTGATCATAAACCCACAATTCATCGGATCTCGACAAACACACCGCAAAAAGAGATTACATCGAATAGATCTCCTCGAAGACCGAGGAGAACTTGGTATTGAGATCCAAAGAGAGAGAAGAAGCCATCTAGGTACTAGCTATGGACCCGAATGTCTTTGGTAAACTACTCACAACTCATGGTGAGGCGATGATGATGTAGAAGTGCTCCGTGGAAGAACCCCCCTCCGGCGGAGCTCTGGAACAGGCCCCAAGATGGGATCTCACGGGAACAGAAGGTTGCGGCGGTGGAACTAGGGTTTTCTCTGTTTGTCTGATGGTTTCGGGGTACGTAGATATATATAGGAAGAAGGAGGGCACCGGGGGCCAGACGTGGGGCTCATGAGGCAGGGGGCGCGCCCTGTAGGGGGGGCACCCTCGTGGACGCCACGTGTGCCCTATTTCGTGGTTCTCAAGTCTCTCATGAGTATTTTGCTCCAAAAATATCTCTCCCGAAGTTTCGTTCCTTTTGGACTCCATTTGACATTCCTTTTCTATAAAACCCTCAAGTAGGCAAAAAACAGCAATCTGGACTGGGCCTTCGGGTTAATAGGTTAGTCCCAAAAATAATAAAAAAGTGTATAACAAAGCCCATTAAACATCCAGAACATCATAAATAATAGCATGGAACAATAAAAAATTATAGATACGTTGGAGACGTATCATGTCTCACTGGGTGCATGCTTACTCCTCGTGCACGAAATTTTGAACATTGAGGATCTTGATTTTTAAATTCTATTAGATCCAAAACTTTTTTGAAATTTATGAAACTTATTGTGCTATCATATGGGCACCAATACAACGTGGCATTGTAATTTTTTATCAAATTTTAGACTAGTTTTGATGTAATCTTGATCTCCTTACAAATGGGAGATTATTAATAATTGGGAACCAATATCGCAAATGGATTATTTATTCGAACCGTGAGCGTTAGACCAACAATGGATACGTGACATGCTTTTGTTAAGCAATAAAGTGGCAGCATTATTCATCCAAATAGAAAGACAATATATGAGCAGTCCGCCGCGCAGGCAGACTGGGAGGCATGCATGCAGGTGTGTGAATAGACGGGAGGTGCGCGAGTAGCTGTGTGAAACAATGGTAGGCATGCCAGCAGTCCGGTGCGCACACTCACAGGGAGGCGTACCTGCGGTTTGACTACCACCTGCCTCTCTCCCACTACTCCATATTAATGACGCACCTGAGGGGCCGCACCCCCTATCCTCGACACACACACAATCCTCTCTCTTCACTTGCATCCTCGATGCCGCTCTTAGTCCTCAAAGCTGTTAGTGTATGATGATGCTGCCAAAGCACCCCATCGGAGGGAGTGGCCACGCCAAGGCTGCTGAAGCACCCGAGCACGGCGTGGAGATGGAGACAGAGGTTGGCGTCACCGCCAGCGAGGTATAGCTGCACCCTGACATCGTCGATGGCGTCGTGCTGACGCAGCCGGAGGCAGAGGTCCACACCGACTCCGGTGACGACTCGGGTGATGATCCCGGCGACAACCCCGATGACCACTCCGACGATGACTCCGATGATGACGGACAACCGGTTAGTCATCTATACCCCTTTATGTGTCAAATATATCCTAGGGTTTCTCTGGTTACTCCTACCTCCCCCTCTTTGGAATAGAAATCCTATGAATATGTTCTCCCAATCAATGAAATATGAGTAAGTTTCGTTAAATCCGTGTAGTGTATTGATTGTTTGAATGGTACAAGTGATAAGTGATTAGTTGTTCCAGTTGTGCAAATTATTTCTGCTAGTAATCCGACTAGGGTTAGTGTTCGTGCTAACAATTCCTAGCCAGGACTTGACAATAGATTTTGAATGACCTACATATATATATTTGTGCCCTTATTTTCTTCAACATTGGTCTGTACATAGACAATTGTGCTTAAAAATCGAACCATAATCTCTGGATATGTATAAAAAAATAGGCATAAATTCCTAATCATACTTCATGGCATGTAAACATTGATTTGATGCCAAATTTGGCAACTGCCAAATGTTTTCTAGAGATTAGTTTGTAAACATTAATTTGAGGCCACCGTTTTTTACTATTTGTATAGGTGTTGTCTGATGATGTGGACAGTGAGGATGAAGATGGCCAGAGGAGGTACAAGAGGCAAATACTAAGGGAGCTTTATGTGGGAATGCATAATAGGCATATTGCTATCTATGCCCATTTTGCAACGAAAAGTTGCATGACGCGTATGAAAGTGTTCTGGCGCATGCAGAGGACGAGCCGTTGGCTCTTTCAAGGAGAAGTATTCTCGCAGGGTGGCGCACACCGCGTACTCCAAGTACTTGGAGAAGCTTCGGGATCGTGCCGGATGATGAGATGATATGTGGGATCGAACTATGTACGCTTGAGTATGCTTAATGATGGTTGAACTATGTATTTATGGTTGAACTATGCTTGTGTACGCTTATTACCTATGTGTGAGTAGGTTTAATCTATGATTAGTTATGTCTAAATGTGGGATATGGATGCAATCATTTCGGTTGATGGAATCGACCTCCGTCCTAGTTTATTGGCCCCCTTCGTAATTTGTGTTAAATTTTTGACCAATGATTTAACCGACAAAATGTTAGTGCAGGTCAACAAAAATTATATTGTTGGATGTGTATTTGAACATAGTGTTCAATGATATAATTTTTGGTGACATGCATAAACATTTTTTTAGTTAAATATTTGGTCAAAATTTGGTACAAATTACAAAGGGGACCAATAAGCCAGGACGGAGGTAGTACGTCAATCACACACTGTTCCAAAAGTTGGAACCGTGTGCAATGACTTTCATTTTCCCTGTTATGTCAATCACACATGGTTGGCTCTAGCAAACTGTTATCTCCGAAACTCTTTGTGGGAAAGAAAATCCTCACCACCGAATTCCAAAAGGAAAAAAGCAAACCCTCACCATCCCCACGTCACAAAACCCTCACCCCGCCAGCCAGCTCCTCCGGCCCCCATTCACACCTGCACAAGCTCGTCCCCATCTCTGCATGGCACCGCCTATCATAGTGGCAACCACTTAGCTCAAAGCCTGCCGCCGCCGCCAGGCTGCCGACAAACCACACCTCATTTCAGCACTTATGTTCACTGCCGCCTATCGCCATCAACTTTCTCGACACTGCTTACTGCCTGGTTGGGGAATCCGGTGTATTGAGGCTTTTCTCTCATGGACAACAAGGTAACTAATTTAATGAGATATTATATCATCTCTTATCTGAGTTCATCTGCCCCCTTTAATCACCCTGCCGAAATCGCTATGAATTCATTTTTATTCGAGCTGATTTGAGGGTTTTCTTTCATTCATAGAGTGTACAGTGCGGGGACACATCAGGACTTTCCAGCCTCTGCCAATATCCATGGAGTTCCATCTCACCGTTCCAGATGACTTGAGGATGCGCGGTATGTTCTATCTCACCGTAAATCGGTTGGCATGGCCTACTTTCCTGAACATATACTAAATATTGCTACATTTGGATAAAAGGTGCCACATCCATCATATATTTCAAAGGGGATTTTTTTCCCTCTTCTTTCTATATTCGGCAAATTATTGATTTATTATTTTTTCGATTACTCTAATATTTCCATGACATCATGTTTACCCTATTTGTTTAATTATAGATTTTTGTCCTTTGATTTCTACTGTTGTACATTTCTTTAAATTTGGGCGCATATTTCCATGTTATCATATTTTATTTAACAATCCTACCATTTTCTGCAGCGCGTCCCTTGCCATGCAACAGAATCTGCAGTACACAACCTTTCCCTTTACATAAATAAAGACAACATGGATGTCATACTGAACACAAACCAGGGATTTCCAATCGTTGCTACTATAAGACTTGATGAATGTGGTGACTCCTATTTTGGCACTGGCCTTTGGAAAGAAAGTTCTATGTTTAATGTATTCAAAGCTAGCACTAAAATTGCACTACACATAAAAGAGCCTGGTCATGAGATATATGCTAACTTCCCCGACGACATCATCCATCCAAACTTTGTTTGAAGTAAGTGTTCTTTCAAGTATCTGCATGTTGACTTACCCAGCAATATCAAATGAATTGTGTAGTATTTAAGCAACCAATTCTTATTCCGTTTTCTTACTCTATTCCTACCTACTAACTTCTAGTTACCAATACACATTTCTTTTGCCTTGTTTTAACTAAATATTCCCTATACTAACACTTCTATCAAAAAACGCTGCTGACAAGGAGACTTCAGATTGGAGAACGGGGCTGCCAACAAGCGGAGGCGGGTCGAGCAAGAACCGCAAGCGACTCTAGCAGGCCTAGACTTCATCAACAAAATATTAATGCTAGAGAAAGCTATCCCTAGCCTAGTATGCTCAATCATTGATCCATTCAAGAAACGAAATCAAATATTAACTACTTCCAATGCTCAAGTATGACAATAGTGCTCCTTAGTTGGTGCTTTATAAGAAAAGATGGAGACTCAATTGCATAAAAGTAAATAGATAGTCCCTTCGTAAAGGGAAGTAGGGATTTGTAGAGGTGCCAGAACTCATAGCTTAAATTGGGAGATAAAATTATTTTGTGAGGCATGCTTTTCCTATCAACGAAAACGGCTGAGAATTCCCAATATCTTCCATGCTAAACAAATTATAGGCGGTTCCCAAATAGAAAGTAAAGTTTATTTCCTTTCCACCATTATTTCACAATCCATGGCTAGCCCTATCCATGGGTTCCTTCCATACCAACACATAACAAGGAATTTATTATAGTATATTTTAGCATTTCAGGTCTGGGCATACATACTACCTGTGACACTCACGTGCAATGACAAGTGAATAAACACTCATCATGAGAATAAAATAGCTAGCATGGAAAATATGGCCACCCCCTACCGCTTCATGAGTGGTACAGGCACACAGAAAAGTAATTTTTTTGAAAATTAGAGTTTGCACATACAAATTTACTTGGAATGGCATGGAAATACCACATATAGGTAGGTATGGTGGACTCATTTAGCACAACTTTGGGGTTAAGGAGTTGTATGCACAAGTAGTATTCCCGTTTAGTACAAATGAAGGCTAGCATATAGATCTATAAGCGACCAACCAAGAAACAAAAACGGTCATAAACGAACATTAAACATAATTAACACCAAATAATGCACCACAAGCAGGATATAAATTCATTGCATAACTATTGACTTTACATCCATACATAGGGAATCACAAACGTTAGCACCAATATTCTTACGAAAGCATAATTACTCATCAACATGACTCCCATACCACTATCTCCATATCGCCAAACTATTGCAAGGAATCAAGTTCATAATTTCCAATGATCTTCATGAAAGTTTTTATTATATCCTCCTTGGATATCTATCCCTTTGTAACTAAATTCAATTCCCGTGCAAATTACGATTACTATTATTTAACTTCAAAAACATATAAGTGAAGCACGTGAGCATACGCATTTCTTTAAAAATTTCATCTCTCAAAATAATATAAGTGAAGCATGAGAGAACATTTCTTCAAAATTTACTAACTCTAAAAATAATAAGTGAAGCATGTGAGTTTATTTCTTCAAAATATAACCACGGGCGTGCTCAAAAAGATATAAGTGAAGCACTAGAGCAACTACCTAGATCAAAAGATTTAAGTGAAGCACATAGAGTATTCTAACAAATTATGATATGCGTGTGGCTCTCTCAAACAAGTGTGTACATCAAGGATTATTGTGACAAACTAAAAAGCAAAACAAGCAAGGACTCATATAATACAAGACGCTCCAAGCAAAACTAATGTTATGCGATGAATAAAAATATAGCTCTAAGTACAATTACCGATGGTCGTTACAAGAAAGAGGGGATGTCTTCCAAGGCTTCCCCAAGCTTACTTGCTTGGTAGTCCTTGATTATTACCTTGGGTGTCTAGGGCATCCCCAAGCTTAGTCTCTTGACACTCCTTATTCCTTCATCCATCGTGATCTCACCCAACACTTGAAAACTTCAATCACACTAAACTCAACAACCCTTGTGAGATCCGTTTGTGACGCGTGAAGACCAACGTCCCAGAAGATTCCAGATGTTCCGGGTTCTTCCGTGTGTTTCATTTGTGCTGGTGTTATTTATTTTGATTTGCATCATGTCATCATGACATCATGTCTTTAATCTTTGCATCTCACTTAAATAAATTGTGTGGACCTTCGGTCCATTTAAATCGAGGGAAGGATGACTTCTCTTTAGAAAATATCCTCCTAATATTTATGTAGCTATTATAAAAATATTCCAATTGTTTGGAATTAACCCAAACACACTTGCAAATATTCCCCATGCCTATTTCACTCCAAGTTTCTACTCCCAAACCTTGCCAACAATTCTTATCCATTTTTTCGAGGTTCTTACAAAATCCGAACATTTTTGGGCACTTTAAAACATGTCCTAGTTCAAACCTTACGAATTAAATTCAAAGGAATTTGAATTTAATCTTTCAATCTTGGCCATTCCTAATTTCTTGCATCTACACATTTTTGTGTGAGTCCAAGATATTTATCCTCTTGCTCAAATTATTTCACTAAACCTCTCCATCTTTTCTTCTATCTATCTTTCTTCGTTTATTTTTCTTTTCTCTTTCATTTCTTTTTTCTAAGGAGTATTAGAGGAGGGGAGCCGCAGCTAGCCCATCAACCACCAGGCCGGCCCGAGGCCCAGCCTCCCTCTCCCCCTCGCAACCCTAAGACCGAGCCTCTTGAACCCCCTCGCTCCTCCCTCTCCCTCAGCCGCCGCACTCCAGCGCCGCTCGACCCCGTCTCCCTCTCGAACCCCCTCGTCCCCATCTCCCCCATCCCTCGTTCCCTCTGTCGCCGAACCCCCTCCTCCCGTCGATCCCCGCGAGCACCCCCGCAGCCCGATCTCCCCTCGCCCCTTTTTCTCCCGCAGCGCCCCGCGCCTCCATCTCCAGCGCCGCGCCTGTGGGTGCCCGAGCCCGCTGTCGCGAGGACCTCGTCCTCCCGCGCCAGAGCAGCCAGGGCCGGCCAGGAGCCGTGCCGTCCGCCGCCTTCCCCCTCCTGCATTGCGCCTCCCGGAGCGCCATGGACGCGCCCCTCCAGCGCCGGGAGTCCGGCCTCGTCCAGTGCGCCGCCCGCCACCTCGCCGAGGGGAGGAGCGCCCTCGTCCAGCCTCCATCACCTCGCCCCAAGCGTCGCCTTGGCCTCGTCAGGACCTTGGAGGCTGCTGCTGTGCATCTTCCGCCCGGCCCCGTGAAGCTCTTCCCTGCCTGGTGTTCGTTGCTCTTCGGTGAGAATACAAGGAAGCCGAGCCCTGCATCGAATAGTTGCTGCCCTGCCTGCGTGCGGCTTCATTTTTCCGGTGATGCCAAGTCCACAGCTAGAAGACCCGGACTCCGAACGCCAAGTACCACTACGAACCCGAAAGAACAAGGATGCGCCAAGTTCGTCTACCGCCACCGTGGAACCTCAAGACCGGCAAGTCCAACTACGACTCGAGACCGAGACCGGCGAGACCGCTACGAACGAACGACTACCGGATGCGCCAAGTACCTCTTCTTGCGACACGAACATCTACGGAATGTGTATATCTACGAACGAGTACAACTACCGCCGCCGAAGACCGCGTGTACCTCTCCGAACGTGAACGCCTACTTCCCTCTACGAACGTGTACCACGACTCGCGACAACGACTACTTCCACTACGTCCCTCGACGACTCGAACCCCTCCGATAACGAACGCTTCGAAGGTATAACCCCGAGACGATGACCCGTGGAATGCATGTGTTGTATGAGATGTTTCCCTTGTGTGCACCATGCCCGTTTCGTCTTCTGTCATGCTCCTCGGTTGCCTCGTCGCCGACTCGTGGGAACCCGATGACGGGATCACCCCACCTTTCATCTTGTTCGACTCGCTCACGCCACCTTTCTTTTGCACCGGACTCTCAACGAGTTACTGGAACCGAGATGTTGCTGTTGCATCATTTTCGGATCGTTGCCGTGGCACCTTTTCTTTCCACCACGGTGACAAATACTCCTTATCATCTTCTTATCTCTTCATGTTAACCTTTAATTAATAAATTGCATAAAACTTGATCATGTCATCCGCATCATGTTAACAACATTAAAATGTGTGAATTGTTGTTTGCTTACAATTGCTAAACATGCATATGGGGATTTTCCCAGAATTGTTGTTGTTATTTCCGGCCTCATTTAAAATGCCTAAATAGTGTAGTTTTATAATGCATCATACCTTGCCATGTATTGCATATTGTCATGTTGCTTGTGTTATTTTACTGTGCTTCCGACCTTGCCATGTATTGCTTCCTGTATAGACTTGCCATGCATCCTACCTTGCCATGTATTGCATCATATAGACTTGTGTTATTTTACTGTGCTTCCTACCTTGCCATGTTGTGCTTCCTGTGTAGACTTGTGGTGCATCCTATATAGAACTGTCATGCATCATACTTGGATGTGCATCGTATGCCATGTTTATGCTTGTGTGTTTACCGTGTTACTTGTTTCTTTCCGGTTTGCTTCCCTCGTTAGCTTCGGTTTCGTTCCAGAGTTGTGAGTTTCTGCTCGACTACTTCATGGAACCGTTCTTCTCCCTTGCGGAATCCCAAGCAAGATGATCATACCCTTGGATACCTTTACTACCATTGCCATGCTTAGTTGTCTCGATGCTATCGTTACATGTCGCGCTACCCATCTTTTATTATCAGCCCTCTCCTTGTTGCCATGAAACCTCTTACCTTGACACCTTCCTAGCAAAACCATTGATTGGCTATGTTACCCGCTTGCTCAGCCCCTCTTATAGCGTTGTTAGCTGCAGGTGAAGATGAAGATCGTTCCAGGAGGGAACTTGTTGTTGGAATATCACAATATCTATTATTATTATTAACACACCTATATACTGGGCATGGGTGGAAGGCTTGGCCTTTTTCTCGGTGTTTTGTTCCACTCATGCCACCTTAGGCGCCGATAAACCGGCATTATGTTCCTTGATTTTGCGTTCCTTACACGATGGGTATATGGGGACCCCTTGACACTTCGACTTTGAATAAAGCTCCTCCAGCAAGGCCCAACATTGGTTTTAATTTGCCTCATAATAATAACTTAATTAATTAATTAAATTTTGCATAGGGGGTCGCGTCCCCGGGTACTCTTTCTACATAGCAGGGGGGGCCAGTGCTGATGGTGTTGGTCCCAAATGGGGAGACTGTGGGGTCACCACGGGGAAACTCGAGGATTGGCTCCCGTAGGCTCACCTATTCGGTCGTGGCCTAAGACGAGATACGCGCGGCTACTATCAGGGTGTCGGCACGCCGGGAGGTCTTGCTGTACTTGTTTTACCATTGTCGAAATGTCTTGTGCACCGGGATGCCGAGCCTGGTCGGATTTCCCTAAGATAAGGGGTGATGATATTATATTTATTACTTCAGCTAATCGTGAGAGCTTGTGATGGGCTAAGTTGGGACACCCCTGCAGTGTTATGATCTTTTGAAAGCCGTGCTCGCGGTTATGTGGCAGATTGGAATTTGTTAATGTCCGGTTGTAGAAAACTTGTCAGAGGATCCGAAGTAAAACACACAACTGTGTGAGTAACCGTGACTGTCTCTTTTCACTTTGAGAAGAGAACACGGTGGGGTTATGTTTGACTCGTAGGTAGTTCAGGATCTTTAGCAATCACTACTAGTTTGCGACCGTTTGCGTAGATGCTCATCTTATTCTTGTACTCGTAAGTTAGCCACCATATTATGCTTAGCCGCTGCTGCAACCTCACCACTTTACCTCTTCCTACCCATAAAGATTTGCTAGTCTTGATACCCATAGTTATGGGATTGCTGAGTCCTCGTGGCTCACAGATACTACAACACCAGATGCAGGTTCAGCCGAGAATGATGCAGGAGCTGGTTCAAGTACTTCAGGGAGTTCCATGAAGAGAGTGGTCGTATGCTTGTGACGTTTTCGACGATCAGTAGTGGTTTCTACTAGGGGCGATTCGGACCTGTGGCTTTATGTTTTGGTATCTTTCTTTTGGATCTTCGCCCGTAGTCGGGTTGTGATGTTTTGAATGATGTTTTGCTTATGTAATGTATTGTGTGAAGTGGCGAGTGTAAGCCAACTATCTCCTTTTGCAATTTCATCCCTATTTTTACATGAGTCGTACAAAGATACCAAACTTGAGATCATTCCAGAATGGGCTTATACCTTTAAGTCGTGCCTCGACACGTAGGAGGTATAGTCCCATCCTGGGCATTACACCGTTAGTATAATAAAACTAATCTTTAATTTTAGTAATCTTGCTAACCCATTCACATTTTATTATTACATTATATCCAATGTGCGTATTCTAACTTTACCATGGATTATACCCCCAATACAATTCATAGATTCATCAAATAAGCAGATAATGCAATGAAAACAGAATCTGTCAAAAACAGAACATTATGTAAAGACATAATTTTTAGTCATACTTCTGTAGCTCTAATTTTTTTCAAAATTAGGACGACGTGGGAAATTTGAATATCAATCATGTGTAAAAATTTTAGAAATTGTTCATGCTCCAGCAATTGCAAAGGACTCTGCTACTGGACGCAAAAGCTTCTGTTAATGCACAAAATCAAATCAACTATCATCGAAATCATACAAAAGACTTTGCTTGGTATAAACACTAATTAAAACACCAAAACACAATTAAAAAGTAGCATAATTGTGTATTTATTGAAAAATAGAAAGCAAAGCAACAAAAATTAGAAGTCAACTATTGCCTTGACTCCCAACTAGCGCTATTGTTCTACGCCCCTAGCTAGGTATAATTAATAGTTTCTAGGTGTTGTCACATTTCTTCTTCTTTTCCTTAGATGCGTTGTCATCATGAGGCTTTTCAACTATAACAAGAAACGCATCATCCATAGAAATTTTAGCATTAACAAGTGATTCTTTGGCAAAATCCGTTTTGATTACCGGCCACAATCCAAGAATAATGTTGACTAACATCATTAAAAATGTGTTGGATCATACTCAAACCAGGAACCTTCTTTTTAAGGTTCTCATAAAAAAATGCGATCATCACCAATCAAATGTCTTAACATATATTGCTATTATAAAGGATCTCATCCATGATTGGTTTTTCACAGTTCATACCATAAAAAATCAAAGATCTCCCTAGCTTCATGTACTAGGTGATCGAATTCATTCATAAGGACAAGGGTAGCTATTTTTTTAGCTGTAGGATCTTTTATAACAGACAACTCATAAAACAATCTTTGCAAGGTTGGATGTGTTCAAATAAATCTTCTCTCAAGTTTAAGAATAAGAGCAGAAACAGCTTCTGCATAAGTTTTTGGTCTTTTAAGTATAGGAACATCATCACAAGTAAAGATTCCGATGCAATTAGAGAATTCTTGGACGACACCTTTTCCTATAACATTCCCATGTCCCAAAACAAAAGTTTTAGCATCGAGATTAGCAGAAACTCCAATTTTAGGAGTTCTAGCATCATCTGTTCTTATCATACCAAAGTCACTCATGATGAAAGTTTCAGAAACAAGAAAACATGATATCCAACAAGAAAAAGGCAAACAGAAAATATTTTTGTATTTTTGTGAAAACGTTTTAGAAGTGGGGGAGATGACAACGAGAGGAAAATTGCAAATAAATTAATTGCAAGGATATGAGAATTTATCTGTAGGTACTTGATAGATGTTGATGATGTCTCTCTGGCAAGGGCACCAGAACTCGGCAAGTCAATGGGAGACTATCTTGAGTACAATCTTCCCTAGCAATGGTGCTAGAAATCCTTCATGCTACTTGTGAGCCATGTTGGGATTTCCCCGAAGAGGACGGGATGATGCATCACAGTAGAGATAAGTAGTTCCCTCAGTTATGAAACCAAGGTTATCAATCCAGTAGGAGAACCAAGCAACACTATGTAAACAACAACTTTACACAAACAACAAATACTTGCAACTGAACAGGTAGAGGGTTTGTCAATCCCTCAACGGTTATGAGCAAGATTAAATTTTATGGGTTTTGATAAATAGAACTAAAAAACATGAAATAAAATAAATAAAGAAAAATGTAGCAAGGTATTTTTGGTTTTAATATGATAGAAAATAGACCAAGGGGCCGTAGATTTCACTAAAGGCTTTTTTCAAGAAAATAGCATACGACGGGTTAACAAATTACCGTTGGGAAATTGATAGAAAATAAAATAATTATGACAATATCCAAGGCTGTGATTATGCATATGGGCATCACGTCGAATATGAGTAGAACAACTCCTACCTTCATCTACTACTATTACTCCACACATCGACCGCTACCCAGCATGCATCTAGTGTATTAAGTTCATAAAAGAACGGAGTAATGCCTTAAGCAAGATGACATGATGTAGACAAGATAAACTCATGTATTAATAAACCCCATATTGTTATCCTTAATAGAAATGATACATGCGTGTCATGTCTCCTTCTGTCACTGAAATAGAGCACCGCAAGAATGAACCCATCACAAAGCACCTCTTCCCATGGCATGAAAAATCAATCTAGTCAGCCAAACTAAACCAATAAATCGTAGTAGAAATACGAGGCTACAAAAATCATGCATAAAATAGTTCAGAGAATCCTCAAATAATATTCATGGATAGATCTGATCATACACTCTCAATTCACTAGATCCTGACAAACACACCGCAAAAATACATTACATCAAATAGATCTCCAAGAACATCAAGGATAACATTGTATTGAAGATTAAAAATAGTGAAGAAGAAATCTTGCTACTAACTACGAACCCGTATGACTATGGTAAACTACCGACGCATCATCGGAGGGGCAGCAAGGATGATGAAGAACCCCTCCGTGATTGTTACCCCCTCCGGCAGAGTGCCGGAAAAGGCCCCTAGATTGGATCTCATGGTTCTGGAACTTGCCGCGGCAGAAAAAGTATTTCGCTTGCTTACCTAGGGTTGTTCGTATTTTAGAGTATTTATAGAGTCGGAGGTAGGTCAAGATGGTGCCTGTGGGCCCCACTACCCACGAGGCCGCGCCTAGGGCCTCTGGCGCGCCCTGGTGCCAAGTGGGCCCCAGAGCGATCTGCTGGGTTCCCCTTGTAGCTTCCAGGGTCTCTTATCACCAGAAAAAATCTCCAAAAAGTTCCGTGGCATTTGTTCTTCATTTCGTACATATATTCTACAAAGCAAAAAACAAGCAAAACATAGAAACAAGCACTGAGCACTAAGTTATTAGGCTACTTCCAAAAAATGATATAAAGTTGCTTGTAAATGTATATAAAATATCCAATATTGAAAATATAGCAACATGGAACAATACAAAATTATAGATACGTTGGAGACGTATCCGGAACATACAAGGATATCCATAGGCATAGAGTGAAAAGAACACATGATGATGTCCATGAATGCATTGAATACCTTGTCCCTTGTGTTACCAACAAGAGGGTTTATGACTCCATGAACTAGTGCAACATGTTGATGTTGGTTGCACAAGTCCTTATCATAAATGCAGATGAGTGAAGTTTGTTAGCGGTGTCACCCTCGAGAACTCTCTAGTTCTTCTTCTTTGGGACCCACATCAACTTTATGGTAATCCTTGGAGTTGTAGTGGTAGTTGATGAAGTAGAACTTGACGAGGTCTTGGCAACCCGGTTGACCAAAGCTTGAGGTGGTTCTTCAAATGAGTCAATCTCTTCTTGAAGACCGTCCTTACCCTTTAGCGTTTGATCTTGTGGTGGGATATCATCTTGAGCTTGTGTTCCCTCAAAAAAATGTGGGATCATACTTCTCTTGTTGAGAAAAAACTTCGTCATGGGATATTTATTTTTTTCCCACTCAAATCCATTGGCATTGAACTTTCGTTCAAAACCAATACCATGGTTCTTCCGGTGCCTTCTTCGCCTGCGCACAATTTCCTCAATTTTCTTACTCCCAGCAAAGCTCTTGTAGACACCGTTTTCTATAATTCCTTTCAATAAATTGTTTTTTTACTCAAATGTAACTTGGATAAGAGAACCATTAGTGGAATCAATAGAACTACTAGAAGAAGCATATTGGATTTAGCATTGTTATTGTTACTACAATAGGTAGAACCATTCTTACTCTTGTTACTAGTTTGAGTAAATTTAACTTGTGGCATAAAGTAGGAAAGAGAAGACGTTTGGCAATGTAAGAAGAAGTCTTATTTCGAAAATAATCTTATAGGTTTTAGAAGCTCATGCTCTTGCTCAAAATTTAGCTTCTCTAAGCGTAGGTTCTCATGAGTTATTAGGAGCTCTCTATGATCTTCTTGAGTTGTTTCAACGGCTAAATTAAGAGTTTTTAGTTCTTTAGTTAGATGCTCAATCTCCTTCTTAGCATTGTCAGTCGTTTCATCTTGACTATCATGATTACTAGCAAGCTCATTATAGCTCACATCACTAGTTTTTTTTTATCAACAAGCAAATCATCATGACCTAGCAAAACATCCTCATCACTATTAAAATCAAGATACTCGGGGTGTGATACCTTGGGTCCTTTATCCATGAAGCATCTTACAATTCCTTCATTTGGTGAATAAAATATGGCATAGGAGTTGGAGGATAAGAGAACAAGTCGAGCAAGACCTTCATCTTGACTATAGTCGGATTCAGAGTCATAACTTCTCTCTGAGTTGTTGTCGGAGTCAGAGCCGGAAACACATTCACCAACATGATCTTGATGTCTTCTTATAGAATAGATCTTGGTTGACTTGTATTTCAATTCCGGATCCTTGTTTCTTAGAGAAGATCTTCGTTCATAATAATCATCTATACTCCTTCTCTCTCTATGAGAATTCTTGGATGACACCTTTTCCTATAACATTCCCATGTCCCAAAACAAAAGTTTTAGCAGCGAGATTAGCAGAAACTCCAATTTAGGAGTTCTACCATCATCTGTTCTGGTCATACAAAAGTGACTCATGATGAATGTTTGAGAAACAAGCTAACAAGATATCAAACAAGAAAAAGGCAAACGGAAAATATTTTTGTATTTTTGTGACAACGTTTTAGAAGTGGGGGAGATGAAAACGGGAGGCAAATTGCAAATAAATTAATTGCAAGGTTATGGGAATTTATGGGTAGGTACTTGATAGATGTTGATGATGTCTCTGCGGCAAGGGCGTCAGAACTCAGCAAGTTGATGGGAGACTATCTTGACTTCAATCTTCCCTAGCAACGGTGCTAGAAATCCTTCCTGCTACTTGTGAGCCGCGTTGGGATTTCCCCGAAGAGGAGGGGATGATGCATCACAGTAGAGATAAGTAGTTCCCTCAGTTATGAAACAAAGGTTATCAATCCAGTAGGAGAACGAAGCAACACTATGTAAACAGCACCTTTACACAAAACAACAAATACTCGCAATCGAACGGGTAGATGGGTTGTCAATCCCTCAAAGTTTATGAGAAATATTAAATTGTATGGGTTTTGATAAATAGAACTAACAAAACATGAAATAAAAAAAATAAAAAAAATGTAGCAAGGTATTTTTGGTTTAATATGATAGAAAATAGACAAGTGGGTCGTAGATTTTACTAAAGGCTTCTGTCAAGAAGATAGCATACGACGAGTTAGCAAAATACTATTAGGAATTGATAGAAAATAAAATAATTATGACAATATCCAAGGATGTGATTATGCTTATGGGCATCACGTCCAAGATTAGTAGAACAACTCCTACCTTCATCTACTACTATTACTCCACACATCGACCGCTATCCAGCATGCATCTAGTGTATTAAGTTCATGAAAGAACGTAGTAATGCCTTAAGCAAGATGACATGATGTAGACAAGGTAAACTCATGTTTTAATAAACCCCATATTTTCATCCTTAATAGAAATGATACATGCGTGTCATGTCTCCTTCTGTCACTGAAATAGAGCACCGCAACATCAAACCCATCACAAAGCACCTCTTCCCATGGCATGAAAAATCAATCTAGTCGGCCAAACTGTTCCAATAAATCATAGTAGAAATACGAGGCTACAAAAATCATGCATAAAAGAGTTCAGAGAAACCTCAAATAATATTCATGGATAGATCTGATCATAAACTCACAATTCATTAGATCCCGACAATCACACCGCAAAAAGTCATTACATCAAATAGATATCCAAGAACATCAAGGAGAACATTGTATTGAAGATCAAAAAGAGTGAAGAGACAATCTTGCTACTAACTACGAACCCGTAGGACTATGGCAAACTACTCACGCATCATCGGAGGAGCAACAAGGATGATGAAGAACCCCTCCGTGATTGTTACCCCCTCCGGCAGAGTGCCGGCAAAGGCCCCTAGATTGGATCTCGTGGTTCTAGAACTTGCGGCGGTGGAAAAAGTATTTCGCTTGCTTGCCTAGGGTTTTTGTGTTTTAGAGTATTTGTATTTTCGGAGATAGGTCAAGATGGTGCCTGTGGGCCCCATTACCCAATAGGCCACGCCTAGGGCCTCTAGCGCGCCCTGGTGCTATGTGGTCCCCACAGCCATCTTCTGGCTTCCTCTTGTAGCTTCCTGGGTCTCTTATCACCAGAATAAATCTCCAAAAAGTTCCATGGCATTTGGACTAAATTTGGTACAGATATTCTACAAAAAAACAAGCAAAAAATAGAAACAAGCACTGAGCACTAAGTTATTAGGTTACTTCCAAAAAATGATACAAAGTTGCATGTAAATGTATATAAAATATCCAAGATTGGTAATATAACAACATGTAACAATAATAAATTATAGATACGTTGGAGACG
The DNA here is from genome assembly GCA_902687465.1 of Secale cereale. Lineage (NCBI taxonomy): Eukaryota > Viridiplantae > Streptophyta > Magnoliopsida > Poales > Poaceae > Secale > Secale cereale. The sequence continues at coordinate 383,592,504 of LR738715.1, read as the reverse complement.
TATCCGGAACATACAATGATATCCGCAGACATAGAGTGAAAATCTCACATGATGATGTCCATGAATGCATTGAATACCTTGTCCCTTGTGTTACAAACAAGAGGGTTTGTGACTCCATGAACTAGTGCAATATGTTGAGGTTTGTTGCACAAGTCCTTATCATAAATGAAGATGAGTGAAGTTTGTTGGTGGTGTCACCTCGAGAACTCTCTAGTTCTTCTTCTTTGGGACCCACATCAACTTGATGGGAATCCTTGGAGTTGTAGTGGTAGTTGATGAAGTAGAACTTGATGAGGTCTTGGGAACCCATTTGACCAAAGCTTGAGGTGGTTATTCAAATGTGTCAATCTCTTCTTGAATACCGTCCTTAACCTTTAGCCTTTTGTCTTGTGGTGGGAGATCATCTTGAGCTTGTGTTCCCTCAAAAAATGTGGGATCATATTTCTCTTGTTGAGAAAAAACTTCGTCTTGGGATATTTATTTTCTTCCCACTCAACTCCATTGGCATTGAACTTTTGTTCAAAAACAATACCTTGGTTCTTCCGGTGCCTTCTTTGCCTGCGCACAATTTCCTCAATTTGCTTACTCCCAGCAAAGTTCTTGTAGAAACCGTTTTCTATAATTCCTTTCAATAAATTGTTTTCTTGCTCAAGTTTAACTTGGATAAGAGAATCATTAGTGGAATTAATAGAACTACTAGAAGCAACATATTGGATTTACATTGTTATTGTTACTACTAGAGGTAGAACCTTTCTTACTCTTTTTACTAGTTTGAGTAAATTTAACTTGTGGCATAAAAGTAGGAAAGAGAAGACGTTTGACAATGTAAGAAGAAGTCTTCTTTCGAAAATAATCTTATAGGTTTAGAAGCTCATGCTCTTGCTCAAAATTTAGCTTCTCTAAGTGTAGGTTCTAATGAGTTATTAGGACCTCTCTATGATCTTCTTGAGTTGTTTCAAGGGCTAACTTAAGAGTTTTTAGTTCTTTAGTTAGATGCTCAATCTCCTTCTTAGCATTGTCATTCGTTTCATCTTGACTATCATGATTACAAGCCAGCTCATTATAGCTCACATCACTAGTTTTATTGTAATGCCCCGGATGTAATACTTTCCCTTTTGGGCAATATATATATCTTTGGCTCCATCAATTCCATTCCGGGTTCTTCGTCTTTCGGGTTTTCCTTCTTTTGTCGTGTGCGTGTGTTCATTCATTCATAGCATGTAGTCATGTGCATTGCATTGCATTTGTGTTGTCGTTTGCATCCGGTCCCACTCGTTCCTTTCCGTTGTCCGTTTCGAGTTTCGGAGCTCTCTCACGTGTCCGTGGCATCCCCGAGGCCTACTTTGGTGTTTGGCCGGGTAACGTTTCCGGTTTGGCGTTAGTCTTGTCGTGCGATGTTTTTTGGTGTGTGTAGCCCGCCTGTCAAATCTCGTCGCGTTTGGAGTTCGTTTGATGCCCCAACAGTTATTCTCGTGGGCTGAAAGTACCTCCTCTTTGAGGTCCAAGACACCCCTCCAACAGCCCACCAAACCAACCCAAACCCCTCCCTTCATCTTGGCCATCCAATTGTGATCGTGTGGCTGAAAACCTCCCCTCATTTGGACAACCCTAGCTCCTTGTGCCTATATAAACGTCCACCTCCCCCAAAATTTGCGTCCAGAAACCCTAATGCTTCCGCAGTGCGCCGCCGGTGCTTCCACCGTTGCACCGCGGTGCTTCCACCGTTGAGCCGCCGTGCTTCCGACGTCCCAGCGAGCCGTGCTTCCACCTCACTAACATTGTGCTTCCGAAGTGCCGGAGCTGTGCTTCCGATCCGACGCGCGGGCCCCGAGCCCAAGGTCTTCTTCAACCTCCAGATCGCCGGAGTTTGCCTGCCGGAATCCGTCTCGCCGCCGCCGCCAGGATCCCCTCCGACCAGCCTCCTCGCCTTCCCCGCCGGCCGCCGCCCTCCACCTCACCGGCGCGCCACCGTCCGCCACCGTCCGCCGCCGTTCATCGCCGCGCCGGCCGGGCCACCTCCCACCGCCGGTCACCGGCAAGGCCCCGCCGGCCCTCGCATCTTCCTCCCGCCGGGCGCAGCCGCCGCCCCGGCTTCCCCCCTGGCCGCCGCCGCGGGGGTCGCCAGGCCGCGCCGCCGCTCGAGGAGCTCGGGGAGCCGACCGCCCGATCCGGTCGAGGGAGACCTAACGGGCCAGATCGGCGGCCCGGTAGCCGCCCGATCCGCTCCTCCCCCTCCCTGGCCCGAGCCGAGGCCCAGTGCCCCGCCGGCCCGATCCGCCCCCGCGGGCCTGTTAGCGGTCGATCCGCCCCAGGAGCCCGAAGCCCGCGTTGACTTCGCCGCCGTTGACCCCGCGTTGACCCAGATCTGACTGAGGAGGTTGTTTTTCACAAAGTCCCTGGAGTTTTTACTTGTCTGATGCTGTTTTGTTTTGATGATAACTTTTTGTGTGCATGTCCGATTTGAGCAAATGATATGTCAAATTGTTCGTGGTGACTTGTACTACGTTTTGTTCCATTGTGCCATGCATGTTTGAGGTCATCTAGATGTCTTAATCTTCATGAGAAGAGTGCTACTTGTTATAAACTGCTGTTAGTAGTTGTTTTCATGCCATCTTTGCAATGTGATAACTTGGTGCATGTTTATCCAAATGAAGCAAATGATACGTCCACATGTTCATCATGTCATGCTCTACATGTTGGTTGCTTTAGCTTGCATGGTAGATTTCATCTTGCCATGTTTATCTTCGTTGCAAAAGTGCATGTGGCTGTTATGTTGTTAAACTTGTTACGAGATGCCTAGTTGAGGAGCTTGTTGCTATTGATGTGGATGTCCCCTTGATGCATGCTTATATGTTTCGGATGCACCATCATGTGTACTTTGCTGTGGTGCTTACCACTTGCCATGATGTGCTTTGAGGTGACTTAAACTTGCTCACAAAGATGCCATGATGTTACTACTGTTTTAACACTTAGTGAAATTTCACAAAGTCTGGAATCTGTAATTTCCAGATGCCATGTTTGCTTGTTGTTCTAGACAAATCCATGATAGTCTTGGGGTGACTCTTGATGATTCCTTGTTGTATAAGTTGTTGGCTATCCATTCATGTTCTCACATGCTCTTTTGGGTGACTGTAGAATATTTACCTTTCGCTCCCAAGTTGCAGCAAATTACTGCTGTCAGGTTTTTGTTGTCAAGTTCAATATGTCATAGTTTGTTGCTATTGATCCATGGCTCCTTTGGAGATGCTCCAATGCATTTGTCTGTTGTAGGATATGTCTAGTTTATGTCCATGCTCCTTGCCATGATGTTTGAGTGCTGTAGACTATTTATCTCTTGCTCCGAAGTTGCTATGTGGCTGTTAATTTCAGCTTGTGCATGTTTATTGTTTCGGGTGTAACTTTTAGCCCGTTGCTCCGTTTTGAGCAAGTTCTATATGTAACTTGTGTGTTTTTGCATGTAGTTTCATAATATCCTCATGTTATCTTGTTTTGAAGTATTTTGCTTGAATGCAAATTGCCATGCTCCTTGTGCTGTAACACTGTGCTTCCTATGTAGACTTTCTGTGCTTCCTAAGTGCATCTGCATTGCTTCCATAGTGCATCAGCCATGCATCCAGTAGTTTTGTGCATTGCATCTTGTTGATTTCGTGCCTTGTGTGTTTGTGTTGAGTAGAGCCGGAAGCTGAGTACGAGTACGAGAACGAGGTTACTACCGAGGTTGAGAACGAGGAGCTCTCTTACGATCCCATCGACAACTCTTCAGGCAAGATGACCGAACCCGGATATCATTACTATCTTTGCCTATTGCTAGAAGTATCGCTCTATAGTTTTGCCTCGATGCCCATGCTTTTCCTGTCAGCCTCCTATTGTAACCATGAACCTGTTTAACCACCCTACCTATGCAAACCATTGTTTGGCTATACGTAGGCTTCGCTCAACCCCTCTTATAGCCTTGTTAGTTGCAGGAGAAGATTGAAGATTCTTGCTTCTTGTTGAAGCTTGTTAAATGAAATCATCTATATATTGGTAATGGGTGGAAGGCTAAGCCTTTTGCTTGGTGATTTGTTCCACTCATGCCGCCATAGGAACCGTATAAACCGGTGTTATGTTCCTTTATTATGCGTTCCTCACACGGTTGGGGTTATGGGACCCCCTCGATTAATCGCTAAGTGCTAAGTCTTTTCTAGCAAGTCCCATCATTGGTACTATTTGCCTAAACAACTAAAAACTTGCATAGGGACTAGCTATCCCTTTTATATTTAATCAACAACCCCGGGCCAGTGCTCCACATGAGTGTTGGTCCAAAACGAGCAGACTGTGGGGCCACCTTGGGGAAACCCGAGGTATCTGGTATACACCTGTAGGATGACTCATCCGGTCGTGGCCTGAGACTAGATACGCGCGGCTACTGTCAGGGTGTCGGCACGCCGGGAGGATTTGCTGGATTAGCCTTACCTTAGTCGGAGTATCTTGAGCACGGGATTCCGAGGATATTCGGGCCTTCCCACCTTTGGAGTTGCGACTCCGCGGATCGTGGGCTTGTCATGGGCCAAGTTGGAACACCCCTGCAGGGTTATGAACTTTCGAAAGCCGTGCCCGCGGTTATGTGGCAGATGGGAATTTGTTAATATCCGGTTGTAGAAAACTTGACACCATGTTTCAATACACTACCAGCGTGAGTACCGTGACGGTCATTTTCCGAAAGGGATTCGGGAGGTGAACATGGTGGGGTTATGTTTGACTTGCTTTAGTTAGGATCACTTCGTGATCATCTCTCGTCCGAAGCACTTCTCTTCTCGCTCTCTTTTACGTAAGCTAGTGCTAGTGCTGCTGCAACCTCTTGTTCTTTCTTCAGCCTTGTTCCACACCCAAGGTTTGGATAGTCGTGTTACCCGGGAACGGGATTGCTGAGTCCTCTGTGGCTCACAGTTACTTCACCACACCAGATGCAGGTACGATGGTGAGCTACACAGGCGATGGCACCGAGCTAGACTGGGAGTACGACGAGGAGTGTAGCCGTTATTACGTGAACTATCCGGTTGATCAGTAGAGCTTCTACTAGGATTCAATCTAGACCTGTGGTTTAATGTTATGTTTGGTACCTTTCATTTGGATCTTACCCTTAGATGGGCTGTGATGTTTATTTGAATGATGTTTGGACATGTAATGATTTGTATGACGTGGCGAGTGTAAGCCAACTATCTTTTCTCTTACATCCCTATTTTACATGAGATGTGCAAAGGTACCAAACTTGCGATCATTCCAGAATGGGCTTATATCTTTAAGTCGTGCCTCGACAGGTAGGAGATATAGTCCCATCCTGGGCATTACAAGTTGGTATTCAAAGCCTTCTCCGACCTAGAATCCCCCACTGTTTGATCGAATCATTGACGGTCGAGTCTAGGCACACACTTAAAAAGTTTTGAGTCCTATATTTATATCGGAGAGTAGGATTTCTTTGCTCCTCATCTCTTTTCATTCTGGTGAGGACTCCTGACGACTACTCTTGCCTCTTCTACTTTCAAAATTGCACCAAATTTTTTTTAGGAATCTCGCGAGTATTGTTGGATTGTTTAGATGTCTTTGTGACAAGAATATTGTTCTCGATGCCTCCTGACATTAGGGGTTGTGGCAGTGTCCCGGGGAGTTGAGCTTCGGGGTATTGTCGTCACAAGCATATCGTGGTAGTTCTAGAGTACTTAAGACGGCCGACATCGAAAACTCTCCTATGCGGTTAGTGGCAAGATAACTCCGACATCACCCAGTATTGGGGAGGTAGTTTGGGAGTATTGCCATAGCTTGTATAGTAGATGTGTTTCGAAGGTCCGAGGTAGACGGTTTCCGAGAACAACTGGTTATGTGTTGAAGGATGGATACAGCTGGATGTAAGATTAGAGTTGATTGCGCGATGCTTCCCCTGTATCCCCAACACCTGATTGCATAACTGGAAACTTTCGGAAATTAATAGGTGGGTTCATCCAGTAGATCGTAGGCATTCTTCCAACGAATGCAGGTTACGGAGTTCGGGGTTCTACATTGAGTGAAGTGGTTTTATGGTCGATGTTCCGATCGGGAGTTGCATCTTAAAGGGTCCTTGGCTATGCTGATCCGGGGATTGCAAAACCCTTTCGTAACATGTTCCATAAGCTTACAGCACAAAGATGTCGAACGAAGCTCCTATCTTGTGTTAGTTCCATCTGTACCTTGTGTTTTTCTTATTTACCTTTTGTCCCTAAGTGGCTTCTCGTGAAGATTGTTGTTATCATTAAACTGAGAATTTCATTCGTTCCTCTTGTTCGAATGATTCTTGTGAAGACTATGTTGCATTCTATCTGTTGTTCCAGCTTATACCTTCTTTCAATCAAATTGCTGATTGGTGGTCATCTATTTCAGGATGGCTCCGAAACGGGTTCCCAACGCTAACCCAGAGAGTGAAGAGGTTCCAGATCGTCCTCCTTCCCCTCCTCCTCCGTCTGAGGCCTAGAGAGCGATTATGCAAACTACGAACCAGAACACCCAGATGTTGATGCAGATGATGCAGCAGATGTAAGCAAATCAAGCAAATCAGGTTGCTACAGGGAACCAAGGCAATTTCTTCAACCAACAGCACCATGCTACGCTAAACCAGTTCTTGGCTAATCAACCAAAGGCTTTCAGTTACTGTGTCGACCCTCTCGATGCTGAAGATTGGATTACTGATATCAAGAAGCATTTTGAGTGCAGTAACGTAAGGGAAGAGGACTATGTGAAGTTTGCAGCCTTCCAACTCAAGGACCAAGCAACTGACTGGTGGCAGCAGTACAAAGACTCCAGAGAAGGGCGTGTGATCTCTTGGGATGTTTTTTGCAAGGATTTTCGCTCTCACCACATTCCAACAAGTGTCATCGAGGGTATGCGTGAGCAATTCCACAACCTGAAGCAAGGCTCAATGACTGTCTACCAGTATAATGTCAAGTTCCAGAATCTTGCTCGCTATGCAAAGCAAGACATCCCAGATGCCAAGAGCAAGATCTATCAGTTCCGTGGAGGTCTGAAGGATGAACTTCAACTTGCTCTCACCTTGTTCGAGCCTGATGAGTTTGACTAATTCTATAACATGGCGCTTAAGCAAGAGGCAGCCCAGCTCAAGATGGAAGCTTCCAAAAAGAGGATTCGAGATGCTGTTCACTCCTCCTCATCTTCTCAAGTGGTCGCGAAGCAACAGAAGTTTTGGCTTCCACCTCCTCCTGTGATCTGAGCTCCCTACAACAACAACAACAAGAACTCTGGTGGCCGTGGTTTCTCCCACCCACCCAACCCAAGCAACCAGTCAAAGTTTCAGTCTCAAGGTTCCAAGTCAAGTGCTCCTCACTACCGTCCTCTCTCGGAAGTGGTCTGTAACAAGTGTGGCAAGAAGGGTCACTATGCTAACAAGTGCCCAAACCCGAAGCGCCTTCCGCCTCCTCCACCTGTCAGTACAGCTATTGTCAAGCATGATCCGAAGGCAGCAAGAGTGAACCTGATGAATGCAGCTCAAGCGGAAAACTCTTCTGATGTGATCATTGGTAACCTTTCAGTGAACTCTTTTCCTGCAAAAGTATTATTTGATTTTGCTGCATCTCTCAGTTTCATTTCAAGGCCATTCTTCACCAAGCATAATTTCACTTCGGAATTTCTCGATAAGAAGTTGCAAATTATTTCTCCGGGCAAGTGTATGACTT
>LR738715.1:383531607-383583908 GCA_902687465.1 Secale cereale | reverse complement strand
GAGCGCCTTTGCGTCGATTACCGGCCATTGAACAAGAATACAATAAAGAACAAGTATCTGCTCCCCAACATCAATGAATTGTTCGAGCAGCTCAAAGGAGCTAAAGTGTTCTCAAAGCTCGATCTCCGGATGGGCTATCACCAAATTCGCATTCATGAAGAAGATATCCCCAAGACTGCTTTCAGAATAAGCTACGGTTCATATGAGTATACAGTCATGTCTTTTGGTCTCGCTAAAGCTCCACCTACCTTCTCGAGAATGATGCAGTACATTTTCAACCCCTACAACGGCGAGTTTGTGCTTGTGTATCTGGATGACATTTTGGTATTTTCCAAGAATGAAGAAGATCACGAAAAGCACCTCCGTCTGGTTCTCGACAGACTCCATGAACATAAGTTCTATGCCAAGTTCTCCAAGTGCGAATTTTGGCTCGATAAGGTCTTGTATCTGGGCCATATCATCTCTGCTGCGGTATTGCGGTAAACCCCGAGAAAGTTGAAGCCATTGTCAACTGGGAACCTCCTCAGAACGTCAAGCAACTCCGAAGCTTTCTTGGTCTTGCCAGCTATTGCAGAAGGTTCGTTGAGAACTTCTCCAAGATTGCCAAGCCTCTTTCCAACTTGCTGCAGAAGAATGTCAAGTACTACTAGTCTCCAGATTGTGAAGTGGCATTCAAAACTCTTAAAGAAAAGCTCGTCTTTGCTCCAGTTCTTACTCCTCCAGATGAGTCCAAGCCCTACGAAGTATTCTGTGATGCTTCTCTTCAAGGACTTGGTGGTGTGCTTATGCAGGACAAGATAATTGTGGCATACACTTCTCGTCAACTGAAGCCAAGTGAGAAGAACTACCCCACACATGATCTTGAACTAGCAGTCGTGGTACATGCTTTGATTACGTGGAGACACCTTCTGTTGGGCAGAAAAGTCGACATCTTCACCGATCACAAGAGCTTGAAGTACATCTTCACACAGCCGAATCTGAACCTCCGCCAGACTCGTTCGGTTGAAATGATCCAAGAGTATGATCCCAGCATCGAATACACACCGGGCAAGGCGAATGTGATTGCAGATGCTTTGAGCAGAAAGGCATATTGCAACAGCCTCCTTATCAAGCCGTTCCAGCCTGAGCTTTGTGAAGCATTCAGGAAGCTCAACCTCCAAGTTATTCCGCAGGGCTTTCTTGCAAATCTTCAAGTTGCTCCTACCTTGGAAGATCAGATCCGTGAGGCCCAGTTCAGTGATGCTATGGTGCAGAAAGTGAAACATGGTATTGCAAAGGGTACTCCTAAATACAAGTGCTATCGCGTTGATGAGAGAGATACCTTGTTCTTTGAGGACAGACTGGTGGTTCCCAAAGGTGATCTTAGGAAGCTCATAATGGACGAAGCACATGATTCCCTCCTTTCCATTCATCCTGGTAGTTCCAAGATGTACCAAGACCTAAAGCAATCTTACTGGTGGACACGCATGAAAAGGGAGATTGCCCAATTCGTGAATGAATGTGATGTCTGCAGAAGAGTGAAGGCAGAGCATCAACGTCCAGCCGGTCTTCTCCAACCTGTTCCTATTCCCGAGTGGAAATTCGACCATATTGAAATGGATTTCGTCACTGGTTTTCCTAAGTCCAAGAGAGGGAATGATTCTATCTTTGTGGTGATTGACAAGCTTACCAAAGTCGCTCACTTCCTTCCAGTCAAAGAATCCATCAATGCAGCTCCATTGGCAGAGTTGTACACTTCCAGAATTGTGTCTTTACATGGCATTCCGCAAGTTAACTCCTCAGACCGTGGAAGTTTGTTCACTTCCATGTTCTGGGACTCCTTTCAGTCTGCCATGGGCACTAAGATCAGGTTCAGCACTGCTTTTCACCCTCAGACTAGTGGTCAAGTCGAGAGAGTGAATCAGATTCTAGAAGACATGCTCAGAGCCTGTGTCATATCTTTTGGCATGAAATGGGAAGATTGCCTTCCGTTTGCCGAGTTCTCTTACAACAACAGCTTCCAAGCAAGTGCCGGCAAAGCTCCGTTTGCAATCCTCTATAGCAGAAAGTGCCGTACCCCTCTCAACTGGTCCGAGACAGGCGAACGTCAACTTCTTGGCAATGACTTGATCTCAGAAGCCGAAGAAATGTGCAAAGTCATACGTGAGAATCTCAAGGCCGCTCAGTCGCGTCAGAAGAGCTACTATGATGGCAAGCATCGTGATTTGGCCTTCAACATTGGGGATCATGTCTATCTCCGTGTTTCTCCTATGAAAGGCACCCAAAGATTCGGTATCAAAGGAAAGCTTGCTCCTAGATACGTCGGGCCTTTCAAGATCCTTGGCAAAAGAGGCGATCTAGCCTATCAACTTGAGCTTCCTTCCAACTTCGTCAATGTTCATGATGTGTTTCATGTGTCTCAACTCCGCAACAAGTTCATGATGTGCTTCAAGACTCCTGAACGCACTATTCCGTTTGAGGAGATTGATCTTCAAGAAGACTTGTCTTACCGAGAACATCCCGTTGCTATTCTCGAAGAAACCGAGCTCAAGACCAGCAACAAGTCCATCAAATTCTTGAAAGTCAAGTGGTCACACCATACCGACTGAGAAGCTACGTGGGAACAAGAGGATCACCTTCGTTCCGAGTACCCTTCCTTCTTCCAGTCCTAGATCTCGGGACGAGATCTTTTTGTAGTGGAGGAGAGTTTGTAATGCCCCGGATGTAATACTTTCCCTTTTGGACAATATATATATCTTTGGCTCCATCAATTCCATTCCGGGTTCTTCGTCTTTCGGGTTTTCGTTATTTTGTCGTGTGCGTGTGTTCATTCATTCATAGCATGTAGTCATGTGCATTGCATTGCATTTGTGTTGTCGTTTGCATCCGGTCCCACTCGTTCCTTTCCGTTGTCCGTTTCGAGTTCCGGAGCTCTCTCACGTGTCCGTGGCATCCCCGAGGCCTACTTTGGTGTTTGGCCGGGTAACGTGTCCGGTTTGGCGTGAGTCTTGTCGTGCGATGTTGTTTTGGTGTGTGTAGCCCGCCTGTCAAATCTCGTCGCGTTTGGAGTTCGTTTGATGCCCCAACAGTTATTCTCGTGGGCTGAAAGTACCTCCTCTTTGAGGCGCAAGACACCCCTCCAACAGCCCACCAAACCAACCCAAACCCCTCCCTTCATCTAGGCCATCCAATTTTGATCGTGTGGCCAAAAACCTCCCCTCATTTGGACAACCCTAGCTCCTTGTGCCTATATAAACGTCCACCTCCCCCAAAATTTGCGTCCAGAAACCCTAATGCTTCCGCAGTGCACCGCCGGTGCTTCCACCGTTGAGCCGCCGTGCTTCCGACGTCCCAGCGAGCCGTGCTTCCACCTCACTAACACTGTGCTTCCGAAGTGCCGGAGCTGTGCTTCCGATCCGACGCGCGGGCCCGAGCCCGTGGTCTTCTTCAACCTCCAGATCGCCGGAGTTCGCCGGCCGGAAGCCGTCTCCCCGCCGCCAGGAGCCCCTCCAGCCAGCCTCCTCGCCTTCCCCGCCGGCCGTCGCCCTCCACCTCACCGGCGCGCCACCGTCCGCCACCGTCCGCTGCCGTTCATCGCCGCGCCGGCCGGGCCACCTCCCGCCGTCGGTCACCGGCCAGGCCCCGCCGGCCCCCGCCTCTTCCTCCCGCCGGGTGCAGCCGCCGCCCCGGCTTCCCCCCTCGCCGTCGCCGCAGGGATCGCCAGGCCGCGCCGCCGCTCGAGGAGCTCGGGGAGCCGGTCGCCCGATCCGGTCGAGGGAGACCTAACGGGCCAGATCGGCGGCCCGGTAGCCGCCCGATCCGCTCCTCCCCCTCCCGGGCCCGAGCCGAGGCCCAGCGCCCCGCCGGCCCGATCCGCCCCCGCGGGCCCGTTAGCGATGGATCCGCCCCAGGAGCCCGAATCCCGCGTTGACTTCGCCGTCGTTGACCCCGCGTTGACCCAGATCTGACTGAGGAGGTTGTTTTTCACTAAGTCCCTGGAGTTTTTACTTCTCTGATGTTGTTTTTTTTATGATAACTTTTTGTGTGCATGTCCGATTTGAGCAAATGATATGTCAAAATGTTCGTGGTGACTTGTACTACATTTTGTTCCATTGTGCCATGCATGTTTGAGGTCATCTAGATGTCTTAATCTTCATGAGAAGAGTGCTACTTGTTATAAACTGCTGTTAGTAGTTGTTTTCATGCCATCTTTGCAATGTGATAACTTGGTGCATGTTTATCCAAATGAAGCAAATGATATGTCCACATGTTCATCATGTCATGCTCTACATGTTGGTTTCTTTAGTTTGCATGATAGATGTCATCTTGTCATGTTTACCTTCGTTGCAAAAGTGCATGTGGCTGTTATGTCGTTAAACTTGTTACGAGATGCCTAGTTGAGGAGCTTGTTGATATTGATGTGGATGTCCCCTTGATGCATGCTTATATGTTTCGGATGCACCATCATGTGTACTTTTCTGTGGTGCTTACCACTTGCCATGATGTGCTTTGAGTTGACTTAAAATTGCTCACAAAGATGCCTTGATGTTACTACTGTTTTAACACTTGGTGAAATTTCACTAAGTCTGGAATCTGTAATTTCCAGACGTCATGTTTGCTTGTTGTTCTAGACAAATCCATGATAGTTTTGGGGTGACTCTTGATGATTCCTTGTTGTATAAGTTGTTGGCTATACATTCATGTTCTCACATGCTCTTTTGGGTGGCTGTAGCATATTTAACTTTTGCTCCCAAGTTGCAACAAATTACTGCTGTCAGGTTTTTGTTGTCAAGTTCAATATGTCATAGCTTGTTGCTATTGATCCATGGCTCCTTTGGAGATGCTCCAATGCATTTGTTTGTTGTAGGATATGTCCAGTTTATGTCCATGCTCCTTGCCATGATGTTTGAGTGTTGTAGACTATTTATCTCTTCCTCCGAAGTTGCTATGTGGCTGTTAATTTCAGCTTGTGCATGTTTATTGTTTCGGGTGTAACTTTTAGCCCGTTGCTCCGTTTTGAGCAAGTTCTATATGTAACTTGTGTGTTTTTGCATGTAGTTTCATAATATCCTCATGTTATCTTGTTTTGAAGTATTTTGCTTGAATGCAAATTGCCATGCTCCTTGTGCTGTAACACTGTGCTTCCTATGTAGACTTTCTGTGCTTCCTAAGTGCATCTGCATTGCTTCCATAGTGCATCAGCCATGCATCCAGTAGTTTTGTGCATTGCATCTTGTTGATTTCGTGCCTTGTGTGTTTGTGTTGAGTAGAGCCGGAAGCTGAGTACGAGTACGAGAACGAGGTTACTACCGAGGTTGAGAACGAGGAGCTCTCTTACGATCCCATCGACAACTCTTCAGGCAAGATGACCGAACCTGGATATCATTACTATCTTTGCCTATTGCTAGAAGTATCGCTCTATAGTTTTGCCTCGATGCCCATGCTTTTCCTGTCAGCCTCCTATTGTAACCATGAACCTGTTTAACCACCCTACCTATGCAAACCATTGTTTGGCTATACGTAGGCTTCGCTCAGCCCCTCTTATAGCCTTGTTAGTTGCAGGAGAAGATTGAAGATTCTTGCTTCTTGTTGAAGCTTGTTAGGATATCACACTATATTAAATATTAAATGAAATCATCTATATATTGGTAATGGGTGGAAGGCTAAGCCTTTTTCTTGGTGATTTGTTCCACTCATGCTGCCGTAGGAACCGTATAAACCGGTGTTATGTTCCTTGATTATGCGTTCCTCACACGGTTGGGGTTATGGGACCCCCTCGATAAACCGCTAAGTGCTAAGTCTTTTCCAGCAAGTCCCAGCATTGGTACTATTTGCCTAAACAACTAAAAACATGCATAGGGACTAGCTATCCCTTTTATATTTAATCAACAACCCCGGGCCAGTGCTCCACATGAGTGTTGGTCCGAAACGAGCAGACTGCGGGGCCGCCTTGGGGAAACCCGAGGTATCTGGTATACACCTGTAGGATGACTCATCCGGTCGTGGCCTTAGACTAGATACGCGCGGCTACTGTCAGGGTGTCGGCACGCCGGGAGGATTTGCTAGATTAGCCTTACCTTAGTCGGAGTATCTTGAGCACGGGATTCCGAGGATACTCGGGCCTTCCCACCTTTGGAGTTGCGACTCCGCGGATCGTGGGCTTGTCATGGGCCAAGTTGGAACACCCCTGCAGGGTTATGAACTTTCGAAAGCCATGCCCGCGGTTATGTGGCAGATGGGAATTTGTTAATATCCGGTTGTAGAAAACTTGACACCATGTTCCAATACACTACCATCGTGAGTACCGTGACGGTCATTTTCTGAAAGGGATTCGGGAGGTGAACACGGTGGGGTTATGTTTGACTTGCTTTAGTTAGGATCACTTCGTGATCATCTCTCGTCCGAGGCACTTCTCTTCTCGCTCTCTTTTACGTAAGCTAGTGCTAGTGCTGCTGCAACCTCTTGTTCTTTCTTCAGCCTTGTTCCACACCCAAGGTTTGGATAGTCGTGTTACCCGGGAACGGGATTGCTGAGTCCTCTGTGGCTCACAGTTACTTCACCACACCAGATGCAGGTACGATGGTGAGCTACACAAGCGATGGCACCGAGCTAGACTGGGAGTACGACGAGGAGCGTAGCCGTTACTACGTGAACTATCCGGTTGATCAGTAGAGCTTCTACTAGGATTCGATCTAGACCTGTGGTTTATTGTTATGTTTGGTATCTTTCATTTGGATCTTACCCTTAGATGGGCTGTGATGTTTATTTGAATGATGTTCGGACATGTAATGATTTGTGTGACGTGGCGAGTGTAAGCCAACTATCTTTTCTCTTTCATCCCTATTTTACATGAGATGTGCAAAGGTACCAAACTTGCGATCATTCCAGAATGGGCTTATATCTTTAAGTCGTGCCTCGACACGTAGGAGATATAGTCCCATCCTGGGCATTACATTTATCAACAAGCAAATCATCATGACCTAGCAAATCATCCTCATCACTATTAAAATCAAGATACTCGGGGTGTGATACCGTGGGTCCTTTAGCCATGAAGCATCTTACAGTTCCTTCATTTGGTGAATAAAATATGTCACAGGAGTTGGAGGATATGAGAGCAAGTCGAGCAAGACCTTCATCTTCACTATAGTCGGATTCAGAGTCATAACTTCTCTCTGAGTTTTTGTCGGAGTCAGAGCCGAAAACCCATTCAACAACATGATCTTGATGTCTTCTTATAGAATAGCTCTTGGTTGACTTGTATTTCAATTCCAGATCCTTGTTTCTTTGAGAAGATCTTCGTTCATAACGATCATCTATACTCCTTCTCTCTATATGAGGTGATTCATCTCTTCTATTATTTCTTCTAGGTGATTCACCTCTTTTCTTGTGAGGTGATGTTCACTCATTGGAGTAGTGTCCGGGTCTTACAAAATTCTAGCATTATAGTCATGACTTGATGATCTGTGATCATATTGCCTTGAGTTGGAGCTTCTCTCTTTGCATCTATTCTTTTAAAAGTTGTTGAAGTTGCTCACCATTAGGCTTATCTCCTCATTGGATACTAGCTTGTCACTTGATGTTGTAGGAACATCACTTGAAGCATTGTATGGACCACTTGACTTGTTGTGGAGCTCCTCTTTATCCTTTAGTGACATCTCATGAACAATGATCCTTTCAATGACTTATGTGGGCTTGACATCTTTGTAGTTGAGCATCATTTTGATCAATGTGCACATGGTACCATACTTCCCATCCAAGGCTCTAAGGATCTTCTTGATGATGAAATTATCGGTCATATCTTCACTTCCTAAGAAGACAATCTCATTTGTGATGATAGAAAGCCTAGAGTACATTTTAGCGACTTCTTCACAATCCTTCATCATTAATTTGTCAAGTTGACTTTGAAGCACATCCAACTTGGATTCCATGACGGACTCAGTACCTTCGTGCATATCAACCAAAGTATCCCATTTTTTTCCATTCTCGAGGCGGCTAATCTTGTTGAACTCCTCGGGGCACAAACCATTGAAGAGAATGTTACATTCTTGAGCGTTGAATTGCAACATCTTCAATTCTTCCATGTTTACTTCACGATCTGGTTCTTTACCATCCTCAAAGAATTCACATTGCAAGCCAACAAGAACAAGAGCCCAAACAGTGGGGTTATGACCAATAATATGCATTTTCATCTTATGTTTCCAACTAGCAAAGTTTGTACCATCAAAATATGGACCTCTACAATGATAGTTTCCCTCATTAGACGCCATAATCTCCTAGGTTGTGAAACCAATGCAATGGAGACCAAAGCTTGGATAACACTTGTAGGATCGAAAGTATGTCTAGAGAGGGGCGTGATTAGACTACTTGACCAAATAGAAACTTATCCTTTTCCCAGTTCAGTTGTGGGCAAGTTTTAGCAATTCGACCAAGTCAAATACACCCTACACATGCAAGTCTAAGAGTTGAGTAGCGAAAAGTGAAGACTTTGCATATGAATTTCATGGAGGGATCAAAGATATCAAACATTGAAGATATAATGATTTTTGTCATGCTTCTGATAGGTGGTGCTATTGTACGTCCACGTAGGTGGAGACTTCAACCCACGGACGGTAATGGTTATGCGAGTCCACAGAGGGCTCCACCCATGAAGGGTCCACAAAGAAGCAACCTTGTCTATTCCATCCCGGCCTATGCCCACAAAGGACTAGCCTCACTGAGGTAAATCTTCATGAATTAGGCTATCTCCTTGCCCTTACAAACTCCATGGTTTAACTCCACAATCTCTTGGAGGCTCCCAAGTGTCACCTAACGAATCTAGGAGTCACCACTCTCCAAAAGGTAATAGACGATGTTGATGATGATGACCTCCTTGCTCTTCTACTACAAATGATGGTCTCTCCAACACTCAGGCACTCTCTCATATATTTGGCTTTGGTATAAGAGAGGATTGAATGGAAAGCAAATTGGGTAAAGGCTATAAATCAAGGTCAGAATGGCTGGAATGGAATCTCTTGATCTCAACACATGAGTAGGTGGTTCTCATTTAGAATTGAGTAATGGAAGTGGTGGTTCATTTTGATGGCTCTCTCTTGAGAGTAGGTGGTGGTGGAGGGGTATAAATAGGAAGCACCAAAAAGCCAACCGTTACAAGTCTTTGACCCAACTCGGTGACACCGACATGAAAATCTCGGGGAGACCGACTAGTGTCAAAGACTTGACCATTAGGCTTTTCGCTGAGACTGAACAGAACGACTCGGTGAGACCAAAGTGCAATGGCTAGGGAAATACCTCATTTCAGAAATGAAGCAACATCATCACAGACACTTGGTCAGGCCATCTCAGTGAGATTGAGGTCCATTTTGGCTGTACCAAAATGCTAATTTTGGCATGTAACAATGTGTGGGCCATCTCGGTGGATCCGGATAGGAAGGTTTCAGTGGGACCGAGATGGACTTTTCAGGTTTTGGATGAAAGTGACATGGATAAATGATTGACGATTTCATAGCAATACCACTAAGAACTTGAGCAACTGAGTTATGATCAAAATCTCATCCCCTTTAATAGTATTGGCTTTCCTGTGGACTCAATGTGATCTTGGATCACTTAATAAATAAATCTAGAGTCTTGGAGCTTCGCCAATCATTGTCCTTCTCTAAAATCATTGATCTTCTCTAAAATCTATTATCCTGGTCGTAATGGGAGTATCATACGCAGTATCATGCATGCTAACTAGACTTTTTGGATGATGTGGCACATAATTAAATGAGGAAAGAGAGAATGTGGTATCATATCATGATACCGTATCATATTAAATGTTGTACTACTCTGTGTCATGCATGCCAATTAATAAGGCAACATAAGATACTAACTTATGGTACTATCCATTACAGAGGCAGTATCATACAGTAGTTTCATATGCATGATACTAGTATATGATACTCCCCATTACAGCTAGCCTTAGAAATTGGCATTAGATCAATGATTTATATGTTGTTAATAATTACCAAAACTACCCGGGATTAGTTGCACTTTCAGTGGGCTAATGTCGACCGGGCCTACCTCTTTGGCCACAAACATCGAGGAGCCAAAAGTTAGGCTCTCCCAAGTGGTAGGCCACCGAAAGAAAAAAAAGATTTGATCCATGATCGGTCTCCACCAGGTGTCGCCTTGACTGGCGCGCCAACTAATGGTGTGAATTCTGTCAGATCCCTCGGTCGTGGTCTAGGCGCAACTGTAAGTCATGGACCGAAGGTCAGACGAGGGGTTTAACCAAGTTAGGGTCTCTGAAGAGTAATACCCTACGTCCTGGTGGTTTTGATAATTCATAGTCGAGGGATACCTTGTGCGAGGGATTACTATGGTAAATGAGATTGCTACCGAGAGTTCACCTATTTGAGGATAGAAGATCAATGGGTACCCTAGACCTCCCTTTATATATATAGGTAGGAGGGTGCTAGGATTTTACAAGGCAGATGCGATCTGAGGCGTCGATGCCCTGCAGTCTTGGGGAACAAAGAGGTCATCCTTGCCCCTTGGGTTTGTGTCAAGTCCTGTGCCAGGTGGGCCCCTTGTGGTTGATGAAGGCCAGTATCCTGGTTGTTAGCCACCCCCAGTATAGGACGACGTCAAGTAGAATGTTTCTTGTGTACCACTACTATGTCAATCTAACATAGTGACTTACCACTAGTTGGATGAGATCATACTAGACGTAGTATGACCTTACTTAGGATTTGCTTGGAACCTTGCTGCTTGTGTGAACTGATTGTCATGATTGTCGAATGAAACCCATTGCTTTGAATTTTTTGAAGAGTGAATTATGTACTACATAATTAGAGGCCTACTCAGTCAATGATGAAAGTCAGAAGAACACCACTGAAGGAGTTAACATGACAAAAGTGGAAACGTAGGAAACTTCAAAATAAGTGAGAACATAGGACGAGACCATATGAACAAACCTGAGGTGTGAACGTGTTATACTAACAGCCATATGAGTCTATATATATACTAGTGGGATTAGCATAAGGTTATATATCTCTCTTTCTTGTCAATTCTCTCAACCCTAACTGTCAGGGATATTACTATCAGGTATAAACCGGCCAGGAGGGTTCGGTTTACGATGATATTATCAAAAGCCCAGTAGAGTGTGTAATAGAAGGTTATAGCCCGTAAAGGTTCAGGGCCCATGTATGAGGCCCATGATTTTTAAACCGTCATACCGTATAACTTGGGATGTAAGATAGAGCAGAGACCGAGGCGGACACATTTATGAACCGGCCTCAGGACTCTGTAAACCGGACCGGGCATTTCCTCTTATATAAAGGGACGACCCGACGACGGTTCAGGACAGAAAACAATAGCTCGAGACACAGGCAAAGCGGATTCGCTCCCTGGTCATCGAAGCCCAAGCAATACCACACCAAACTAGACGTAGGCTTTTACCTTCATCGAAGGGGCCGAACTAGTATAAACTCTCTGTGTCCTTCGCCCGCTTTAACCCCTTTAAGCTAACCCGAGCGCTGGCCTCACGACTAAGTCCTTTTGCTAGGACATCTGCCGTGCTAAATCCACGACAGTTGGCGCCCACCATGGGGCTATCGCACGATGGTTTCGAGTTCTTGAAGGGCAGCTTTGAAGGGCTCAAGGGTTACGCAGTGGGCCGGATGACCAAGAGTTGTCGTGGCCGGATCTACATCGACGACGCAGGCTGGGTCCCGAGGCCGATTCAATCGAATACGGGTACCGGGTCCCCTTCGGTGGCATCCACGTCTTCATCGGCAAGATCGGTGAACCGTACCCTAAGCCGGACATCTTCCCCAACATCGTCGAGTCGGCTCATCGTGCGAGACAAGCCCGGATTCAGCCCCCGTGAAGCACGTCTTCGTGGGAGCAGTGCATGGAGTACAAGCCGAGGACGGATCAGATTCTGGTGGCGAGACAGTTGTTTATTTCGGTGATGAATCTTCGTCCGGAGAGACCAAATCTTTGTATATGTTGCAGGACGGCCGATCCGGGGGTTGTTCCGATGGCGATAGTATTCCGGACCCCTTCGATCCGCCAAACAGGGTTGTTGTTTTCATGGTCGGATCACAACCCATGCAGCAGCCCTCAACGACCGGGGCGTTAACCTCTGAAGCAATGGGAGCTAGGACTGGAGACCTTCCTCCGTCGCGCTCTGACGTCCTATCCACCTTAGTCGACACTTTGACAGCACTCGCAACAACAGAAGTAGCCCAGGCCGACAAGGAGCAGCATGATGCAGAGATCGCTCAGGTGAAGAGCCGGATCGAGCAAGCTAAGTTGGATCTGGCTGCGGAGAAAGCTAGGATGGAAACAAGACGCGCAGAGCTGGATTCTCAAGCTTTTCGGCATAGGTTAGATCAGAACGCCTCGCAAGAGGTGATGCGGAGAAGACAACAATCTAGTTTTCCACCAGTTTACGAGGCAAGAAATCTCTTTAACACGCCAGGTGTAGGAACCAGTAATCATCCAGAGATAAACCGGGGAGGGGCACCAGGAACAGGCGCGTCGGTTCAGCCGCCAGCCGCAGAGCCGAATCGCCAAGTTGTGCCAACCGAGCATGTACCCACCCCTCATGGTCATTATTCTAACCCATTGGACAACATAGTTGCGGCCGCTTCACGGCTGGCCGCCCTTCCTATTGAAGGTACATCCCCCGTGGCGGTAGAGGCACGACGGGCCAGGTAGTTGCTAGACACGGCGCTAATTCAGCAGAAGGCTTTTTCATATAGCCGGGAGAGGATTCATTCAACCCCTCGCCCAAGCCGGAGCTATACGAGGCGTCTGGATGAACCGGCTATATCCAATAGTGCACGGAGACGTCATCGGCAGAGGCAGGATAATCCGGCAGGAGAAGGAGCACATGCGCAAGAAGTGGTGGATCAGACCAGACACGTCGCCCGTCAGGCAACGCCGGTACATCTTACTGCCACGGTTGAAACAGGAATCATGTCCAGTTCCTTGGGAGTGCAGTGTCTTATCGCCGCTTTACGGAACGTGAAACTGCCCAAAGATTTCAAGGGTCCGCGCAAGGTGCCCAACTACACAGCAGATCTCGCCCCCGAGGGGTGGGTCGAGAGTTATGAGATGGCAATGGAGATGCTCGATGTGGATGAAGTGGCGTGCGCTAAATACTTCAGAATGATGCTTGAGGGCACGGCCCGGACATGGTTAAAGGGTTTGCCACCTAACTCCATCCGATCATGGGGTGAATTGCATCGCCGGTTTATCAATAATTTCAAAGACACGTGCAAGCAGCCGATGTCTGTTGTTGACTTAGCGGCATGTGTTCAAGGAGAGTAAGAGACCACCAGCAGTTGGGTGCGGCGAGTGTCCAAAATCTTGCACTCTTCCAATAGCATAAATCCAAGTATGGCGATAGTAACCTTGGAAGGCAATTGTCGGTTTGAGCCTTTGAGGCAGAAGCTAGGACAGCTCAAACGTGATTGCAACGACATGGGAACGCTCATGGGCGCTTTGGTAAAGTATGGAGATTCTGATAACACCAAGTATCCAGATGCAGACGGAGACAAGTCCGGGGAGGCGAATAAGAACGGCAAACCGGCGCAGGCCAATCCGGCAGGCACAGGGTACAATGGCAAGCGTAAAGCGGAGGGAAACTCAGACTTTGTGGCCAATACCAACGCTCAAGACAATGGGCAGCGCCGTAAGGGTAAACTTCCCCCACGCAGCGGGAGGCCACCTATCAATCTAGATCGCCAGTTGAACATGCCTTGCCCAAGGCACGGTACAGTGGAAAACATGGCTACGCATCTCTGGAAAGACTGTTTCATTATGCAAGAGCTTGTGAAACAGGACAAATATGACCACGGGCCCCCCGGCGGGTAAGGTCCCGGTTTTCAAGGTCCGGGTTATCAAGGTGGTGGATCCGGTTCAGGATACCACGGCGGTAACAATAACCACAGTGGCAACAATCAGCATCAGCATAACCAGCAACATGGTCAAGGTGGATACAACAACCAAGGGAATCAACAGCGTCAGCAGCAGCAGCAATCCGGATATCAGAATAATCCGAAGGAGCTGAGCAGTGGGCAGTATCACGTCTTCACCACAAGTCTATGCAAACGGGATCAAAAGGTTTTGAAGAGGGCGGTACACACCGTTGAACCGGCGGTACCACGTTTTTTTTACGTTGGTCTGAGCAACCCATTGTGTGGAGCAGAGAAGATCACCCACCACGGGTTGATAATACGGGTCAGTTGGCTCTGGTGGTGGCACCACAGGTGGGTGGTTATAAGTTCACCAAAGTACTTATGGATGGAGGCAGCAGCATCAACATCCTATACTATGAGACTTTTCAACGTATGGGGCTGACAGATAAAAATCTCCGACAATCCAACACAGTGTTCCATGGGGTGGTGCCCGGTAAATCAGCTTATCCAGTTGGAAAAATTGATCTGGATGTTACCTTTGGGGATGAGCATGACTCTAGATCCGAAACTGTGACCTTTGAGGTTGTAAAGATCAGGAGCCCATACCATGCTCTGTTTGGGAGATCGGTTTATGCCAAGTTCATGGCTAGACCGTGTTATGTTTATCTACAGCTTAAGATGCTAGGCCACAAAGGAACTATCATGGTTCATGGGAGCCGTAAGATTGCACTGGAGTGCGAAGAAGGAGATGCGGCTTATGCCGAGGCGGTCTGCGCTACGGAAGAGCTAAAATTCTATAAGGACAATGTCGATCCGGCAGATATGTCCCCGCTGAAGAAGCCAACTACAGAGCATGATCCGGCGTTGAAGTTCAAGTCGGCGGAGGAAACCAAGCAGATTGAATTTGTTCCAGGCAATTCATCCAAGCAGTTCAATATCAGCGCTAACCGAGACCCCAAATAGGAAAGCACGCTCACCAAGTTCATCTGTCAGAACCGGGATATCTTTGTATGGAAACCTTCTGACATGCCGGGTATACCGAGGGAACTCGCTGAGCACAGTCTTAATATTGATCCGAAGTTTAAACCGGTCAAGTAGTATCTGCGCCGCTTTAATGAGGAAAGATGCAAGGCTATTGGAGAAGAAGTGGCTAGGCTCTTGGCCGCAGGCTTCATAGTTGAGGTGATTCATCCGGAGTGGTTGGCTAATCCGGTGTTAGTACTTAAGAAAAACGGAACTTGGAGGATGTGTGTTGATTACACCGACTTGAATAAAGCTTGCCCAACTGATCCTTTTGCTCTGCCCCGTATTGATCAGATTATCGATGCTACAGCGGGATGTGAGCGGCTAAGTTTTTTGGATTCATACTCAGGTTATCATCAGATCAAGATGGCAGTTAAGGACCAGGAGAAGACAACTTTCATAACTCCCTTTGGAGCCTTCTGCTATATATCCATGCCTTTTGGGCTCAAGAGTGCCCAAGCAACCTACCAGCGTTGTGTGCAGAACTGCCTACAAGGGCAGATTGGAAGAAATGTCCATGCATATGTTGATGACATTGTGGTGAAATCTAGGAAGGAGGAGACACTGATAGAGGATTTAAAAGAAAACTTTGACAACCTCCGAGTTTATAAAATGATGCTCAATCCAGAGAAGTGCGTCATTGGTGTTCCGGCGGGCAAGCTCCTTGGATTCTTAGTGTCAAATAGAGGGATTGAAGCTAATCCGGAGAAGATAAAGGCGATCACGTCCTTGGTTAAACCGGCGTGTATCAATGATGTCCAGCGTGTGGCGGGCCGCATTGCAGCACTGAGTCGGTTCATCAGCCGTCTAGGAGAGAAGGCAATCCCGCTCTATCAGATGATGAAAAAGATAGACCGGTTTGTTTGGAGTGATGCTGCAAACGCTGCGTTCAAGGATTTGAAGAGGCAATTGGCAGAACCACCAGTCCTTGCTGCCCCGGTTGACAATGAGCCGCTGCTGTTATATGTGGCCGCCAATGCACGTGCAGTCAGTGTGGCCATTGTGGTGGAGCGCAAAGAGGCAGGCAAAGAATATCCGGTTCAACGGCCGGTTTACTATATCAGTGAGGTGCTCATTGAGTCGAAACAGAGATATCCACACTGACAGAAGCTGGTATATGGAGTGTTCATGGCAAACCGGAAGTTGAAGCATTATTTCCAGGCCCACCCGATTACTGTTGTCAGTTCAGCTCCGTTAGGGGATATAATCCAGAACAGAGAAGCCACTGGCAGGGTGGCGAAGTGGGCCATTGAGCTTAGCCCGCACGGATTAAAGTACGTGCCCCGTACTGCTATAAAGTCCCAAGCACTGGTGGATTTCATTAATGATTGGACAGAGTTGCAAACACCTGAGGAGAAGCCGGATCATACATACTCGACTATTCACTTTGACGGTTCAAGACAATTGGAGGGCTCGGGGGCTGGAGTCGTGTTAACTTCCCCACGAGGTGATAAGTTTTGTTACGTCCTCCGTTTAATGTTCCCTTGTACTAACAATGATGCTGAGTATGAAGCTCCCCTCCATGGTCTGTGGATGGCCAAGGAGATGAACTTGAGCCGGGTTAAGTGCTTTGGTGATTCAGATCTGGTGGCACAACAAGTATCGGGCAAATGGGACTCCAAGGATCCGCTCATGGCAGCATATCGACGAGAGGTGGACGTAGTCGCATGATACTTCAAGGGATACCAGGTGGATCATATAGACCGGTGGAAAAATGAAGCAGCTGACGCATTATGCCGGCTGGGTTCCCAGCATAAACTGGTTCCACCTAATACTTTTTTGGATGAATTACATAATCCATCAGTACAGATACCTTCAGAGGAGGACTTGGCTGTTCCTTATCCGGAAGCACAGTTGGTTGCAACACTTCACGTCATTCCGGATTGGAAACTCCCTTACTTGGCATACATGAGCCGAGGTGAGTTGCCAGAGGACGAAGTCGAGGCCCGGCAGGTAATCCGGCGGTCTAAATCTATGACTATCATCAATGGAGAACTTCATCACCGTAGCGTTTCTAGGGCGTTTCAACGGTGTGTATCATCAGAGGAAGGATGTGATATTATTCGAGAAATTCATGAAGGAATTTGCGGTCATCACGCCGGTTCAAAATCCTTGGTAGCAAAAGCTTTTCGTCATGGGTTCTACTGGTTGACGGCTCACGCCGACGCAGAGGAGTTGGTCAGAAAATGTGACGCTTGCCAGAAATTCTCACGGCGTGCTCATGTACCGGCGCAGGACCTGAGGATGATTCTAATCACTTGCCCGTTTGTGACTTGGGGGCTTGATATGGTTGGACCATTTAAAAGATCCCAAGATAAGAAAACCAACCTGTTGGTAGAAGTGGACAAATTCACAAAGTGGGTTGAAGCAGAGCCTATCAGTAAGTGTGATGCGGCAACAGCGGTTCAGTTCATCAAAAAGGTGATTTTCCGGTTTGGCTTTGCACACAGCATTATAACTGATAATGGCACCAACCTATCCAAATGGGATATGGAGGAGTTCTGTCAAAGAGAATATATTCGCCTTGATGTATCATCAGTAGCTCACCCTCAGTCCAATGGCCAAGCTGAAATAGCCAACCAAGAGATCTTGAGAGGCATCAAACCCCGGCTTATGGTCCCTTTGCAAAGAACATCGGGTTGTTGGGTAGAGGAGTTACCTTCTGTCTTATGGAGCATCAACACTACAACTAACAGATCTACAGGGTATACCCCTTTCTTCAGGGTGTATGGTGCTGAAGCGGTCCTGCCTAGTGATATTCGGCATGACTCACCACGGGTGGCGGCTTACGTCGAAGCGGATAATGAAGAAGCACGACAAGATAGCTTGGACCGGCTGGACGAGGAACGGGACACAGCAGCAGCGCGATGAGTGATTTATCAGCAAGACCCGCGCCGGTACCACAGCCGCTGGGTTAAGACAAGGACGTTTCAGGAGAGAGATCTGGTGCTCCGGCTCATCAAGTACCATACAGATATGCACAAGTTATCCCCACCTTGGGAAGGACCCTTCGTGGTCAGCAAAAACCTGCACAACGGATCATACTACCTTGTCGACATTCGAGAACATAAGGACTCACGTACGGCAGAGGAGGAGACCAAGCGGCCGTGGAACATCGCTCTTCTTCGACCTTCCTATACTTGAGCCATTGGCTCCGCTTTATGTACAATGTATATATTATGATTAATAAAATAAACGGGCGCCCCCGGTACACTGGGGAATCAGCCATCTTTTTCCAAAAAGAGTATCACATGGGGGCTTCGAAAGAAACCTTCCATGGCCTCCTAAACCGGCGCCCTTGACAAATCAAGGAATCAGCCATCTTATCTACACGAACAAGAGTCACATGGGGGCTTCCGCGAGCAAGGAAGTTTCCCATGGTCTCTTGAACCGGCGGCGGTATGAAGCCCATCATAAGAGCACTCCTCTGGTTGCTTCGGCAATTTCCACATGATGATGAGGGGTAAAAGAGGGCTTGATGCCAAGCACGACTCAAACATATGCCCCGACAAGCAAACGGCTCACACACTACCTGGGGGCTCTCAGCGAGTTGAATACCCTTGTAGTGAACATGGCTTGGAAGCCCGGTGCATACACCTAAAACCCCGGATTAACCTGCCTGTATCAAGTAAATCAAGCCGTCCAGGTAAACTTGGTATGACCCGTCGAACCTGTCACAAGTCAATCCTTTGGGACCCTGAACTTGGTCACCTTAAATTGGCGATCATCGAGTTGATTACCCAAAGACAAAATCTTTACGATATTTTGAAACATTGGGTAGCTATGTACATCGATGATTTCGTTAAGGATTGCGGAGCATCTTGACAGGCTTTGCTAAAATGGTTAATGACAGTAGCCTGGCAGCTCATAAAAAGCCTTGAATTTGGAGCCGGGCAGCTCGTAAAAAGCCTCGACTACATGGTCTTATTTGCCCAAAAACCTTATTTTTATTTTTTATGTTTTCACAAATCTTTTTCTTCAAGGTCATTGGTTTTTTAACCAAGTCCATTGATGCGAGATTGGACAACTACAAGGTTGACCATACGTCTACAGAGTTAAAAGTCTGGGTCATGAACAACAGCGAGAGTTAGACCGGCGTTCATCGTAACCTGGATCGGCCATCATGTTAAGTCGACAAGAGAGCCAAGGGCTTCATCAGCACCCACGTTTTAAATTATTCCTACCGGGTTAAGGTCTACAAGCACACTTAATCACAGGTATGGTATATGTGTGTGCTTTATATGCAGTTCAAGTTATTTATTAGGAATATATATCAGGGCAGTATAATCCATCCGGTGGTAAACCGCCAGGACATCTTTTAGCATTATTCACGCAGACACAGGTAATATAAAAACTGTTAAAGCATTGCAAACAGAAGATAAATTGGGGAGTGCCAATCAAAGTAATACCATAACAGTGGGACAAAGGCAGTATCTCAACTATTCTATTACAAGGCACTTGCAGGCCCAAATAAATCAAAGTTTTTTGCAAAGTATTCAACATCTAAAAATTAAACCAGAGACAGTTTAGGATTCTTCTTCAGCACGTTGTGAAGGCTGAGGGTCAGCTTGCTCCGGATCTTCGTTGACTTCTCGCAGCTGCTGGAAATCAGGAGTGCTCCAGTCAATCTTGGTGAGGGCACGGAAATATACTTCATCGTTTATAAGATCTGATGGGTCAATATCAGGAGCGAAGGTATGCTTACGAACGGGTGGGATCAGATTTTTGGTGTCATAAACCGACCGCTCCACCCGCGTATTCTCTAGATCGTAACCCGGATGATACCTTGTTAAATCCGCTTCGTTAGCAATCTTACTGGCAAGAGGGCGCATGACCTTGGTTAAAGAACGAAGATCGTGAGAAGAGAAGGCTGACCCGTCCTGTTTCATGCTGGGATAACCATTCATGGCCTCCGCCGGATCAAAGTCGGGGACCCATGCCTTGGCCCGGGTTAACGCCATGAGAGAGCCAGCTCGTGCAGCAGATTTCTTCACCTCAACAAGTCGAGCAGGCAAGACAGATAACTTTTCCAGAGTGCCTTGGATGGTGGTCGGTGCCGGTTTATTGTGCGACATAGCACTGAAGGCCCTTTGAGCACCGGAGTAGAGTTGCTCCACCAGGTTATACGCAGCCTTCAGTTTCTTCCGAACATCGTCTCCAAGATGAGTTATGCGCCTCCCTATATACAATTGGCTAGTTAAACCAGAGCAGGATAGGATTGCAAGGATACAAACATACGAAGACAGATACTCACCGAAGATAGCAGATGTCATATCATCTATATGTTGTTTTAACCCGGATAGCTCCTGCGTCACCGGGTTGAAAGCAGCTTCAGCATCCTTTGCTCTCTTTTCTAGAGTAGCCCTTTGCACCTCCCATGTGGACCGCTCCGCTTCAAAATCTTTCTTGAGTTTTTCCATGTTAGCTAAAGCAAGGACAAGTTCCTCCTTGGTTTTGGTTGAAGCAGTTTCATGGAAGGCCAAGCTATTCCGGAGTTCAGTTGCCTCCGAAGCTCTCCGGTTCAAATCAGCCTGCAGGAAAAGGAAAGTGTTAGAAGGACAGTTCAATCAAAGTCTCAAGCACATAACAAGTTATGCACTCGACACTTGGGGGCTAATGTACAATTGAAGTAAAAGAAGGCAACTTTTTCAGACAAGTCCCAAGCACATAAACAAGTTATGTCCTTGGCACTTGGGGGCTAATGTACGTTCATTCTCAGACATAAGAGAAGTCCCGGTTCACGTACAATGAAATAAACCGGCACTTGGGGGCTACTATGGCCTAAAGGTATAATTGCAAAATACAAGCAGAAACGGAAGGAAAAAGGAAAGAAAATTACCTCATATTTCTCCTTCATCATGTTGACTAAACCGGCCTCATAGTCGCGGCTGGTGAAGAGTCGGTTCAGATACCCAGAGTGGAGCTCCTGGGCACTAGGCTGAGTATAACTTGACAAGTCTGTACTCCACTTGCCTTTATCTTGCTGAAGCTTTTCCTCCTTGGCAGTGTGTCTAGCCAAGACAACAGGCTTTGTGGGAGCGAAGAAGCCTATCCCAGTTATCTCAACATCTTCTGTCGAGGCAGCGGTCTGCTGGAGGGGATAATCGGTGCGCACCAGACTAACAGGAGCCGGGCTTGCCCGAGGAGGACTAACCCGGACAGGGCTTGCCGGTTCAGCTGTGCTCTCCATAGCATCACCCCCCCGGAGCAGCAAGATCTTCATGATCCATAGGGGAGGGGTCATCGTGCTGAACTTCAACATTTTCCTCTGGAGGGTCGGTTCAGCGGTGGTGTGTTCGGTAGCCGATTTATTTAATTTCTCCTTTTTGCTAGGCTTGGGCATACTGATAAAGATTAAAAGAGCAATGAAAATCACAAAGTCAAAATGGAAAGGTAAACCGGATGTTGGAAAGATGACTTACCCAGGAACGGTCTTAAGCATCGGGATTTAAGTAGCAGTCGACTCGCCAGAAGAAGACAGAGGGGCTTCCTGATAGTTGGGATCAGACGGTTTAAGAGGTTTGCGAATAAGACCTGCTTTTGGATGAAGAAGGGTTGGAGTAAGCAAAACCTCTGAGCGGCGTCTGCGAGCTGGCGTATGGGGTAATCCGGATGATTCAACCATGTGACCACTATGGCGTGTGGTCCGGCGAGCCTCATGCTGCTGTTTCTTCAAAAGAAAGACGGGATCCAATTGAGCATAAGGGTGAGAAAATGGATACTTCCGGGATACCCGGCGAATCTTGGGTGGCAACGGTTCAGAATCAGATGAGAGAGAAATTACCTCAACTTCATCCACTTTACTCCCTTCTGCCGGATCCTGAGAAAAGACATTATTAACATAAATTCAGACAAAGGGAGATCAAAGGACATAAGAGTCATGCAGTACCTCAGAAGCCTGATCATCTTCTTCAGGGTTTGAACCGGAAACGGCAGCAGCTTTCTTCTTCTTTACGGCTAAGCTCTTCTTACAGTTTGGCTTTGCCGATTTATCTTGAGCCTTCCTCTTCCAGAAGGGATCATTGGCCTGTGTAAAGGAATAAGAGCATGTTGAAGAAAAGTGATATGAACGGATTAAAGCGAATAGGAAGGGACAGAATAGTCTTACCGATGGCGGTTTGTTGTTTATACAAAAAGGAGCTAAACCGGTCCGACTGCATTCTTCCAGGGGAATATTCAACATCTTCTTTGCAGAATCAGTAACTTCGTTGTCAGGAAGCACTATTTTTGTGTGACGCTGAGGATCTTCCAGATTGCCAGTATATTCACACATTAAGATTGAGCGCCGGCTTAATGGAAGAATGCTCCAAGAGAGCCAGCATCGAACAAAGTCAACCTCGGTTAAACTGTTAGCTACGAAAGCTCTGAGCTTGGAATGTTGAGGGGCATATCGAGCCCGGTCTTGGGCGCTTAGCCGCTGCGGAAAAGGATGACCCGACCTTAGGCGGTAAGCACGGTAATCCGGCAGCGGGTTTTCTCCCTCTGACGAAGTATCTTTGGAGTAGAACCATGTTTGGTTTCAATCATTGGGGTGGCTGTGAAGAGTGGCGTGAGGAAAACTGACGTCCTTCCTTTTCTGGATGCTCACGCCGCCAAGTTTAGTATGAGGCCCGTCAGAGAACTCAGTTCGGCGGTTCAGATGGAAGAAATCCCGGAACAACTCCATAGATGGTTCTTCTTGCAAATATGCCTCCGAGAAGACTTGGAAGTTGCAGATGTTTGATACAGAATTGGGACCTATATCTTGTGGATGGAGTTGAAAATCGGCTAAAACATCGCGGAAGAACTTTGAACCGGGAGGACTAAAGCCCCGGGCCTGATGATCATAAAAGACTAGGATCTCTCCCTCCTTAGGTTTAGGAGGACACTCTTTTCTAGGGGGCCGCCAGTGCAGAACCTCTTTAGGACCCAGAACACCGATTGAGGCCGCCTATGCTAAATCATCCTCAGTAATCCGGGATGGAACCCAGTTGCAGGCAACAAACTGTTTCGCTGTAGAGGCCATTTTCTCCAAGAAAGGAACGCTGGAAAATACAATACAAGACCCGGTTTACAAACTGCTAGACATAAACCGGTGCATTCTATGAAGATGTGGATTTAATTGACGGTTTAAGCAAGGGATTAATGGTATCTACTAATCCGGAGCTGGTATGAACGAGACAGCTACCGGTTATGAATATAGAAGGGAAAGGTTAAACCGCCAGTTACAGGATGAAGGCCTAAATCTAAACCGTCAGGGCAGGCATGTGAGATGCAGGTTGCAGTTAAACCGGTGACAAAAGCAGATAAGTCGCAGATCTAAAGTGAGAGAAACAACTTTCACATGAAGCAGAGGCAAATCTGGATCTACGAGGCAGGAAGAAAGGCAAAACAATTCAAGTCATATTTCAGCAAAAGCAGCGGAAGTTTTTTACAGATCCATTCTAAACTAGTGCTATGGGAGGAACTAAAGTTACAATGATGGAGCAGAGGTATACGCACGAGAGTTGACCTAAAAGTATTACATCTAAAGCTAGGGAATGGTATATGGTGATGAACTACGAAGAACAGGTGACTATAGACAAGCTACAGAGGAACCCTAGAACTAAGATCTATGGGGAAAAGGAGATAACGTACCCGAAGAAGCGAAGGACAGCGGTGAGTTTTCTGGACGCGTTCAGGTCGATGCAGCGGCCAGGCTTGCTGACGACGGTGAGCTCGAAGGACGGCGGCGGAAGCTCGAGCACTGGAGACACAGGAAGACGAAGCAGAAGGGGTAAAATAGATGGCCTTTGCCTTATTTATAGGCTGAAGAGATAAAAACGACAGGCGTGGAAATCGAGGAGGCCGAAAATCGGATACGGATTGAGTTGTCGCCTCGATTTTCGGGAGTTAATAAATAAAGGTAATAAACAGGTACAGACGTTTAATGCGCGGATGATGTCACGGCGGTTTTAGGAGACCCAGGAAGCTGACGTCATGCCGGTTTATGAAGTATACGAGATCTGCAGAAAGGGAGATTCATACAAGACTTTGAAGACTGACATGAACAAGTTCAAATCAATCTAGGGCCTAATGTCAGGGATATTACTATCAGGTATAAACCGGCCAGGAGGGTCCGGTTTGCGATATTATCAGAAGCCCAGTAGAGTATGTAATAGAAGGTTATAGCCCGTAAAGGTTCAGGGCCCATGTATGAGGCCCATGATTTGCAAACCGTCATACCGAATAACTTGGGATGTAAGTTAGAGCAGAGACCGAGATGGACACGTTTATGAACCGGCCTCCGGACTCTGTAAACCGGACATGGTGTCGCCTCTTATATAATGGGACGACCCGGCGACGGCTCAGGATAGAAAACAAAAGCTCGAGACACAGGCAAAGCGGATTCGCTCCCAGGTCTTCGAAGCCCAAGCAATACCACACCAAACTAGACATAGGCTTTTACCTTCATCGAAGGGGCCGAACTAGTATAAACTCCCCGTGTCCTTCGCCCGCTTTAACCCCTTTAAGCTAACCCGAGCGATGGCCTCACGACTAAGTCCTTTTGCTAGGACATCTGCCGTGCTAAATCCACGACACTAACCTAGACCCCAAAACCCTTGAGTTGATACCATGGACCCCGAACAAATGATTTTGTCCGTACCAGCAACCAGAGGAGAGATTGACAGTTGGATTACAACTGTCAATAAGGAGATGAGGAAGGACAGAATCGAGGACAGGAACCAGATTCATAATGCCCGATCATATCTCACAGGTAACACGCTCAGTTGGCATAGAGAGCGTGAAGCAGCAGTAAGAATAGGGGTGCCATTTACATTGGGAAAGCTTAAGAAGGAGATCAGAAGAGAAATTGTACTCAAGAAGTTAGAAGAGAATCCAAAACCTAAGGGAATGGATCTAGCCAGAAATTCACATTGTAAGGACGACAAAGGTGGCTTCGAGAGCCTCACATTTACTGGAACAGTCACCCAACCAGAAGCAGAACAGTGGATCTAGAAGGTGGAAGGGCACGTGAGGATCAGTGCCATTAAAGAGAAGGATATGGACGCTATGTTGGGATGCACTTAACCAAAGAACCCGCAACTTGGTGCAGGTGCATCAGAAGATCAATGAGAAATAGAATAACATCACTTGGAGGGAATTTGGGACTGTTTTGTTGAGATCTCGTCTTGTCACACTGACACGAGAGAAGCCGGAGCAAGAAGAAGGGTAGTTTAACGTCTTTGTTATTTTTGGAGAGCTTGGACATACCCAGGAGGAACATCAAGATGGATGCCATTGGTGTTAAAAGAGTCACCCCGATGGGGAATGTCCTATGATGGAAGTAATATGTTTCCTATGCGAAGGAACAGACCATGTCCTGGCACACTACGAAATATATTCCGACGTACTATCGGTAGGACAACAGCAGAGGGAACCTTAGAAGGAGCCTTTGAAACCAGGAAGAAACCCTACATTGTTCTAAGGATGCATAGAGAGAGAAATATAGAGAACCATTCACGATAAAGTATTTGGATCGGGATCAGCAAGTAACCAGATCCGTGAGAAAGACTCAGCCAGCAACTCAGGTACTCAACACAGAGAACCTACTCGAGACTCACGCTCAGGGACAGCATTAGAAACACCTAAAGATCAGTTAGCTAGTGTCACTGGAGATCATTTAGTTACAAGGATGATTAGTTGTAGGTACATCATTTGGATTGTAAATAGTACAAGTAGTTGTCATGATGTAATGGTGAAATGATAGATATGGTTGACTAGAGGGGGTGGGGGTTGAATAGGCAACTACCAAATTTTAGATTTTCTTAATAAATTAGGTTTAGCAATAAATAGGTTGTCTAGATGTGCAACTAGGTGAGGAACCTATATGATGCTAGCAACAACAATAACAAGAGAAAGCAAATGATACAAGACAAATATAGCTTGCACAAAGTAAAGGTAAGAGATAACCACTAGTGGAGCTGGTGGAGACGAGGATGTGTTACAGAAGTTCCTTCGTCCCTTTGCGGGGAAGTACGTCTCCGTTAGAGTGTTGTGCCCCAAGAACCCACTAGGGCCACCATATTCTCCTGACGCCCTCGCACAATGCAAGATGTCATGATTCCACTAGTGGTGCCCTTGAAGGAGGCAACCATACCTTTACAAACAAGGGCGGGGCAATCCCCACAACTAGATTGGAGGCTCCGAACACCACCATGAAGCTTCACCACATTGGAATGTGGCTCCGAGGTGACCTCAACCGTCTAGGGTGCTCAAACACCCAAGAGTAACAAGACCCGCAAGGTATTAGTGAGGGGAATCAAATTTCTCTTGGTGGAAGTGTAGATCGGGCCTTCTCAACCAATCCATACAAAATCAACAAGCTTGATTTCCTAGGGAGAGAGATCGAGCAAAAATGAGCGTTGGAGCAACAATGGACTTTGGGGAGGAAGAGGTGAGTCTTCTTAGAGAAGAAGACACCCTTATATAGGTGCGGAAAATCCAACCATTTTCTACCCTCAGCCCGCATCTAAGTGGTACTACCGCTTAGGCGGTACTACCAGAGTCTAGAAAGAATTAGGAGAGAAAACATGGCACTAGTGTCGCAGGAGCGGTACTACCGGTCCCACAGCGGTAATACCAATGTGTTCTGAGCAGGACAAGGCAACAGTACTAGAGTGTGCTAGGGCCGTAGTACCATCCCAAGCGGTACTACCGCTTGAGGTGAAGCAATAATAGGAGGTAGCACATGGGAGAAAACCTAAGCGGCACTAGCAACGACACTAATGGTAGTACTACTGCTCTACTATCGCAAATTATGACCAGGCAACCGAGAGTTGCAAAAGCAGAAACCCCTAAGCGATAGTAGACTGCTAGTGACCAGTGGTAGTACTACCGAGTGAAACTACTATGGTCAATAGCGGTTCTACAGCTGGTGTGATGCCTCTAGTTATTACAGAAAGTAGACAGAATGCTCCAAGGTTGCGGAAAGGCAAAGTGGGTGCAAGTGAGGTTGTGTATGTGTTGATTCCACCCTCACCTTTCCAAAGCGGACCCCCTCTTAATAGTACAAATTCACTACGACTCAAACCAACGAAAATAAATTGTCAGGAAAATAACCGTCTTCACTTGTAGCCACTGAGGGGAAATAAACCGTATTGTGCCAACTAGGACATTCTTTGAAATACTCGATGCACACGCTTAGTCCACACAACGTATTGTCATCAATCACCAAACCCACTATGGGAGAAATATGCCCTAACAATCTCCTCCTTTTTGGTGTATTGATGACAGCACGTGGTTTGCACAAATATAATGCAAGAAGGAGTAAGCAAACCAATAGTCTACAAAATATAGAAGGGGCTCCCTTAGATGTGTGCACTATCTGAGTATGCTTTTTTAATGCAAGGTGCACACACTAGGATCAACACCCCCTTATATTTTATAGACAAGGAATTATTGCAACTACAAGATATACATAGCAGAGCAAGGTTGCAATATAACAAACATATGAGTGAGATAGAAGAACTAGGGCACAATAAGCATGATCTCACACATAATAGAGACATATGAGATAATAAGGGTAGCATGTGTCTCACACCATATGATTAGGTCTCATATGTCGCACCATCCAAAGAAAACGAAGATAAATAGTTCACAAGCATAAAACACAAGTCAAATAAGGCAAGCTTGTGACCCAGAAACCCAGCAGAAATGCAAATCCCGATCCTAAACTCTCTCCCCTTTGTCATAGAGACACCAAAAGGGGCATAGAGTGACACTATGCGACTCATGGTGGCATCACTAGTCTCCTCCCATGGACTAGTCGGACTCCTTCGAACCAGAACCATCGTTAGACTCCTACTCCTCAGACTCCTCGTGCTCCTTAGACTCCTCGTCGATCTCCACATTCTAACCAGGTGCAGAAGTGACAGTGTTGGGATCCTTAGAGTTTGTCCAGTGAGAGTACGAAGAGATCCGCCGGTTCTCCGGAGTATTATTGTCCCCAGAGCCACTCTTAATGGGGATATCAAGCTTCCTCGGGATGGGCTTCCTTTGATAATGATCATGCTTGGCATCCACATGTGCCAAGTACATCTTGTGATGAATATCCGTTTGGAGACAAAAATCTTCTTCACCTTATTCTTGAGCTTTGCAACCCATCCCGACTAATTGGAGGAATGCTCATTGTCTGGATGAAAATCATCATCGTCCTGATTGTCCTCCTCAAAAGCGGGAGGGATCACATGCTTCGGCTCCGGTCGATGAGTTAGATCCTGTCATGGTTTTTCCACAACAGATGTCCTTGTGAAAGGAATTATTCGTGACGCCATTGAAACTAGGCGGTATCTTGAACGGGGTTGTTCAGAATCGAGAGACGGAAGTTTACCCAGGTCCGGCCCCTCACGATCGAGGTAATAGCCTACATCCTGCTTATTCTTTTATTGGTCGAGTATCGATTACAAGGATGCAACTTTGCTAACCTAGCTTTTAATCGATTCTAATTAGTATTTTTTTCCTCACGGGCTCCCCTTTATATACAGGTCAAGGCCCTGGGCGCACAACAGAGTCTGAGTCATAATACAACTCGTGCCCTAGCCTATTTCCTAATCATCATATTCCCCAAGTAAGGGAACGATGGCATCCTTCCATAAGACCCCGCCTCTGGAACTGGGCTATGAGCCGGCCCACTCTACGAGTCGCCCAATGGGCCTCAGAGTATGGTTCACCGCTGCCCATGTGAAGCTTTGCTCTTTAGGCCGCCACTCGATACCCCAACCCTGAACGGATGGGTCATACCATGGGGTTATATCCCCAACATTAGACCCCAGATTGACTTGGATTTATCCATGTTAATATCCCTACTGACAATAATTCCGGATCATTTCTTTCCAAAAGTTATTGCCTCTTGAATATGCATAATAGCAGGGTCATATGTTGCTGGCTCATAACACCTTTGCACATTGACACTTCTTGCTTTCTATGGTATGCCATCATCTTCCTGGATTTTCGGAGCATGGGTGTGACATCACAATGTATCTTTCCAGTATATATGCCAGGCCCAAAAATCGAGGCATCCCTTACTCAAAAAATCACTATGCGTCCTTTGTTTCCGCACCTGCCTTTTCCCCTTCTCTTCGTCTTTTAAATACACCCAAGTGGGGAGTCGGTTTTCACTTTTACTGCTTCGTCCTTGCGTCCTTCTTCTTCCTCTCGCCGGAGGCCTCTCGTGACCGGAGCAACACTGCGCAGTTTTACGGCCGCCTCGACCGCGACCTCAATATCGTCCAGGTCATCACCTTAGCCCTCAAGAATGCTTCATCCAGCCTCCACTACATCTAGGTATACCCAAATCCTTTCTTTAAGATCTACATCACTTAATCTCCTCCTTTAATTTGTTGGCGTTCGTCGGGTTTACAACCATTTTCCACTACCAGATCTAGACTTGACTAACATGACCATAAAAAGCTCCATTTGTGGTCGGGGCACCATTTTTGCATCAGGAGAAACTCGCACCATTGTCAAATCCTGTCAATAGACTAGCTATCACTTCCACTATATGCTTTAAGTTTAGTAAATATTTTCTTTTTGTGCCGTTTTGTAGATCCATAGTTGTAATCGCCATGCCAGAAACTTGTTTCTAGCCAAGACTTAGAAAAATTATAAGTCCCATGAATAGGATGGGCCTACTCATGGTTTGCCGGCTCATCAATGCAGGTGTAGCTTGTATGCCTTATCTAACCATAGCTTTCTAGCTCAGTCACTTTGATTAGCTTGGTGACTTATCCATAACAAAACGAACACGTTGACTTACCCCAATCGTGGCAACCTCATTATATTGTCGGCTTAACATATAAATGACCCGGCGACTTATTACCATAAGCATAACCCGCCATCCATATTTTAATTTCAGTTTCAATCCTTAATCGGCTCATCATGGCCATGACTGACAAAGCTAAGACGGACAAAGCCCGCAATTGGGTTAGATCTCAAATCACTACCCTTGTGCTCAATGATCTCATGGCACAAGGCTTGCTGCTAGCTCAAGGAGTAATCAGCAGGCGGGCGCCTAAATAGGAGAGCTCTCCTCAACCTGACCTGGGAGAAGTGGTTGTTTTCACAGATCACCTTCATAGGGGTTTCTCACCTCTCGGGTCAAAATTCTTCAAAGACTTCCTCAACTTCTTTGATCCCCGCCCCCAAGATGTTGGTCCAAAATCAATGACCAACCTCTGCCAATTTGAAGTCGTTTGTGTAGTCTACCTTCAGATGGAGCCAATTGTCCCTCTTTTTCATGTGGTTTTCTACTTCAACCACCATAGTGAGTTCACAAATGGTCCCACCATAGAACACAGTGGGATTTAAGTTCAAAAGCGGAAGAACAGTCCAATCCCAGGAGCAAAACTAGCGAGTCATAAAAAAACTGGCGAGTCATCCGAAAGGACAGAAGTGAACTTAGTTTTATTGCAAGAACACCGGCCCTACAGATGAAAACCCCTTGCTAGGTTACATGCTTAACCGGCTTGACGCTACAGTTGCTTTCCCAGGCTGGCCGTCTGATGAAGAGCGAGAAAAAGTGGCACCTATTTATATTACGGGTTTTAAGAGCCAATGGGCTCATTAGGGTAGATTTGATCGGTGTTGGATAAGTTGGAAAATCCAACCCCTAAGTCGAAGGGGAGACTTAATATGCAACTACTATGGCGAGTCAGCTGATGTGCAACGCTTCAGCCAGGTCGACTCATATGCTGATAAAATAGTTAATGCCACAGAGAGGCTGCTAGGGGGGGCTCAAGAAAATTTCAATCAAACCAGTCCTGTTCCTTTTTGTGAAACCAACCCTGTGGCACCAATGAGTTTTGTTTATAAATTTACTTATCTTTGTCCTACTTATCTTATCGTCTTTATAGGTAATTCCCAACTTATTATGTTTGCGGGCAAATGATAAGTTCTGGAATAAAAAGATTAAGGAATTTGCTGCTCCTCCACCTGAGCCGACGGACAAGTCGGATGCCGATGAAACGGATGCCAATGAGCCGGGCACTGACGAGTCGGAGGTAGAACTTCACTATCTTGATCGTCTTTTTATTGAGCATGCTGATGCTTCCTCTTCTTAGGGTCACACCGAAGGTAGTCAAGCCAACAATGTTGAGGAAATTTTTGTCTCCTCCGGCTCGGAAACTTTTGTCCCCAACAGATCTAGAGGAGCCGTCAAGAAGGTACCGTTTTCTCATCTAGATGCTTACTTAGACCCAAAATTTCTATTGAAGAAAACGCAGCAAGCCGGCAAGCGCAAACTCCAGAGCAATTCTGCGAGTTGGCCGTCGGGTTATCACATGAGCCAGTAGCTCGAAAGCAACGGGTTGAGGTGCCTCAGCATCGCACTTCAATTATCAGGAGTCACCACCATCCTCTATAGAATCAACCTCCACTCAACTGTCGACTTTCACCATTAAGCATGGGTGAGTACTTGAAATATCTTACTTTGTCATTGTACATTTTATTGACTGCAATTTGTATTGATTGGTATCAGAGCCAAATCCGTTGCCAGAAGGAAGGCTAGCGAGTCATCCATCGCACCAACGACCTATGGCACCCAAGACCCTCTATAGGATAACCCGAAAGATCAAGTTTTTCATGGAAGAGAGGATAACCGGGATCATGGAACAGAGACAATCAATGAGCCGGTGCTTACTGATAAGCTACCAAGGGTAGAGGAGGTGGTCACTACAGATGAACCAAACAAGCCTCATGAACTTAATCATGATGTTCATCCACCAAGCCTTGTGCGTGCCTGCAGCCCTCACGAAGTTGAAAACGTCAATCAAATGGTGATTGAACCAGAGGTAACAATTACTAGAGAGGGGCAGAGTGCTCCTGAAGCTTCAGGCACTTTGGCCAAGATTGTTGCCAAGGATGAGCGAGTCCCACTGGATAAGGGGAAAACCAAGCTGGAACTCCCCAGTCTAGAAAATATGAGCGTTGAAGATCTGCACCATGAGTTCTTGACCCGTCTGTCTGAGAGCCGGGATACTAAGATATTCGTGGTAAACATGATGAGAAGAAAGTGTGAGGAACTGGTGTGCGTCGGTCCTAAACAAACGGTTTTTATCCCCTTTACGCGACGGCATTTGGAACCGTCGCCAAGTGAGTGTGGGCGATAGGGGGGTCCTTCGCACACGACCCAGAAACCGTCAACGATAGGGAGCCTTGATGCATACAGTTGTCCCTATATAACTGTTTCCGATATCTCGAATATCCAAAACCCTTCATCCTTGCTACTCGTTTGTGCTCGCATTGCCATCGCATTTGGAGTTTTGTGGTTCTGCCTAAAACGAGGCAGATTCTAGGCACAGGAGCTTTCCAGGCAGATTCTAGGCAGATTCCAGGCACGGCAGATTTACGATGCATGGCACATTACAAATAGTTCATGATTATAAATCGTGTATGATAGGTAGACAATCACACAGATTTAGTTTTCCCGCATCGTATGTGATAGTGTCTGACATCACACACGCTTTGTGAACGGCAACTGTGTGCATGCTTGCACACATTTCCTCTCTGTGAACCATCTCAGATTATGGTGTATATCGCAAACGTTTCTATTTAACCAACCATGGTGCCGTAATGACCTGCACAACATAATTTTGCCCTAATTTAATTGCTGCTATTCATATCCATCAGGTTCAAACAACCAATGCATTATTCGATTCACATGTACATATGTTTAGGAATTACAGAAGCACCAAATAAAGAATGATGTACTAGGGTTCTATACTTGTGCTATTACAGATGGTAAAGAAAGAGGTGACAGACATTCCAGTTGCTGAACAAGGTGAAGCGAAATGGCCCTATTGTGCTCTCTTGGATGTAGAAGGCATGCAGGACTCTAGTCCAACCCCTTGTGATGGCTGCCCCGCAATCACGTAGTTTGAGAGGTAATCTTGAGTACACTGCTTCAAGATCCACTGCAAGAGAAAAAAGATTCAGATATTGTCATCTAGCACAACTCATTACGGGCAGTAAAAAGAAGGCTACATGTGTCTTTCTTACCATTCTGCAATTCACTGTTGTCTTGCATAAAGTGTGAACAAATAGTTTGATTGACATCTTTTGATCCATTTTAGTAATAATCTTTATGTTTTTCCTCACATGATGCTGGTTCATGAATATCTCATTGCCCCATACGCGGAAAGGGTCGAAGTGTGGATCTTTGGCAATGATATATGTACCTAAAAGCGCCAAGTAAATATTAGAAGCTAAACAACAACTGAAAAATGATGTAGTACAACACTCCATCCATCCCATTATATAAGATTTTATTACATGTATATCTAGACATCATCAGAACATTAAGGTATCACTCTTCCTTGTTGCTATGTAGCCTGGGATTGCATATTTAGTCATTCAGTACAATGCATGTTGCTAAACAACAATTGAAAAATGAAAAGGCATGTTAACTGCAATATCCTTAACAACAACCAAATATCATAATTCATAGTGGTATTGTTGAAACTGTTATTGATGAAATTGAACTGCACAGCAAATAGTTGCACATATAGAGCATCACATGGTGAAGAACTCAAATATACAAGTCATGAGGACATCTCTAGGCGATCCTTAAAAAGTAAAAGGACTAAAACCCTTAGTGGATATATATAGACTCTAGCAATTTTTGGCCTTTTCTAGTCGATCCCCTAAACTTAATTTGATCAAGTTCAAAGCAGGTTCAACCGAAAGTAGCATGCATTCAAATATAAACATAGATAGTTTTGCATAACCGAACATAAATAAATTTAAACTAAGCTAAACTACTTTCGGTCAGAGTAGAGGTCGAGCCAATCCTTACTCATCATGTATTGTGTCGTGAGCCGGGTCCGGGCTAGTACCGTCGTCGGGGTTGTTGGGGAAGTCACTCCACCACTAGTCGACGTCGATCTCCTCATCCTCGGGGCCCACCTTGACGCCCCCCGCGCCGCCGTCGCCGTTGCCTTCGACCTCGTCATCAGAGGAGAGCATGATAACCTTGCCGCCGTCCTCGCCGCCTTCGACCTCGTCATCGGAGGAGAGCGCGATAACCTTGCCGCCCTCCGCACCGGCAAAGATCGCCCGCTGCACCTCCACAAGCTCCGAGTAATGGCGGCGGAGCTCTTGCATGTATGCCTCGTCGACGGTCTCAGCCTCGAGGCGCCCGCGCCTCGTGGTCGTCCCACGCCATAGCCGAGCTCACCACCCCTAGCTCTGGTGGAACAAGTTGGACCAGACGTGTGCCGAAGGGGAAATAGAGCCTAGCCGTCGCGCCGTGGTAGCGGACCTACCAGCGGTTGTACTCCATGGCCGCGAGCTCGGCTGTGTGGAAGCTACAGAGACACCGGTGGGTGTGGGTCTCTCGATCTATAATCTCGGCGACCCACGTCACCCACCGCCGCTGCCGAACCCCGAGGTAGGACTTCGTCGGCTGCCGGGTCCGAGGGAGGACGGGGAAGTCCGTGGACAGGTGTAGGGGCGCGGCGGCGGGTGGATCGGGGGACCGACGACGGTGGATCGGGCCCTTAGAGGAGACGGGGATACCTCAGCGGCCACCTCGTCGGCATCGGGCAAAAGGCCGCGATAAACCTATTTTTGGCGATTGGCTCCTCGAGCTCCCCGGCACACACGCAAAGGTGTAGGATGGAGGCATGGGGCGATGGCGATGACCTACCAATGGTTTTGAGGGTAGTGTGTGTCTGTGTGAGCGGAGGTTTTCAGGTGTGTCTGGAGGGGGGGAAAGGTTGTGTTTTAGGAACTACTATGGCAACTGAAAATTTAACTAGGTGGGAGTAACAAGGTGGGGCTATAGAAAATTTGGATCAAGGGCGAGCAGATATTTTTGAGATTGCGAGGGATGCAGAGGCGGGAGTAAAATGCCAGAGCTACTAAAAATTTGAATCAAGGGACTGAAGCAGAGCGGGAGTAACAGACATCACACACGGTCCGCACATACTAATCGTGTGCTATCAAACTTTAAAACCTTCCAGGCGGTAGATATTTTCGAGATTGCGAGGGATGCAGAGGCGGGAGTTTTTGGGAAGTGAGCAAGTGTGCTTGACACGCCAGCTGTGTACTGTAGCCGACGCACCTTCTCGCGTACTATACACCGACGGTGCTCCAACATATTTTGTACTACATCTCACACGGTTGGTGATAATAAACTGTGTGGTATCTACTTGATTTGAATTACAAACTGGGGTCACAGCGGCAATGGACACTGTTTGAATTGCAAGACCATCTATCTGCAGTGAACATGCAACAATATGTGTGTCGTAAAAGAATTGGAATTATTCATGGTTCGTTTTGACATTTTATACATTAAACTGGTTTTCTATCCATTTCACGTGCACAAATAAATATTAAACTACATGCACAT
The DNA here is from genome assembly GCA_902687465.1 of Secale cereale. NCBI lineage: Eukaryota > Viridiplantae > Streptophyta > Magnoliopsida > Poales > Poaceae > Secale > Secale cereale. Next base: position 383,548,628 of record LR738715.1, on the reverse strand, counting down.
GCTTCGGTGCATACAAATTGGTTGAAAAATCAAATCTGTGTCGTTCAGTGCATTCTTAGGTCCCATGCAATAAATGGGAATGAATTTTTTGGATTTCATTTGGCCTTTTTTATACATTATCTGGGGTGTCTAGGCATTTTATGTGCATAATTCAAATTTGAACTACAAGCACATGCTCCAATGCACCAAAGTTGGTTGAAAAATCACATGTGTGTCCTTGGGTGAATTTCTAGGTAACATGCAAGAGATGGGAATGAATTTCGAACACCAGGGCATTGTTGATTGCCGGCAAAACGTTGAGATACCTGGTTTTTAAATTCTAGTAAATCGAAACTCGTCTAAAATTCATGAAACTTAGTATGCTATCATGGAGCAGCATCAATAGAGTTTTTCAATTTCAGGGTCATTTAGCTCTAAAAAAATTCAGCAAATGCTTGAAAAATACCAAATGAACTCAGAAAGGGTTGATAATTGATGATGTGGATTTGAATGGTGCATTTTGAACACACAAAAAGTCTGGACCTCAAATAAGTTCAAAAAAATGAAATTCCTTTGTAACAGATGAGTTTTCCTATGAAAGCTTGATACTTCGAAATAGATTGTCCATTTTTGTACAGAAGTGCATATAGTTTTTGTCGTAACCCTCTCTACTTTTTTGCACATGCTATGTGGGTTAAATGATGATACCATGCCAACTTTCAACCTTTTCAGAGTTCATTTGAAGTGTTTTTCAATTTCAGGGTCATTTACCTCTAAAAAAATTGAGTTAATGCATGAAAAAAAATCAAATGAACTTAGAAAGGGTTGATAATTGATGGTGTGGATTTGAATGATGCATTTTTTAACACACAAAAAGTCTGGACTTCAAATAAGTTCCAAAAAATGAAATGCCTTTTGTAACAGATGAGTTTTTGTTCGAAACCCTCATACTTCGAAAGAGATTGTCCATTTTCTACAGGAAGTGCATCCAGTTTTTCCCATAACGCTCTCTACTTTTTTGCACATGCTATGTGGGCGAATTGATGATACCATGCCAACTTTCAACCTTTTTAGAGTTCATTTTAAGTGTTTTTAAATTTTTGGGTCATTTAGCTCTAACAAAATTCAGTAAATGCATGAAAAATACGAAATGAATTCAGAAAGGGTTGATGATGTGGATTTGAATGGTGCATTTTGAACACACTGTCGGTGCGAAACGACACGTATGGGATCACTGGGATCCCTTCTACGGTTGGCAGGCGCGGAGTTGTGCAAAGAGCAGGTCTAAGAGTCAGCACAGCGATCGTTTAGCCAGGTTCGGGCCGCGAGGATGCGTAATACCCTAGTCCTGCTTTGGTGTATATTTGAGTGTTCTTGAGTTCTTCAGCTAGCTATGGTGCCTATCCAGCTTTCCAGGATCCGAATCCTCCTCCAGTACGCCACAAGCCTCCTTTTATAGTCTAAAGGGGCTGCCAAAGTGGCACACAGGAGGTGGAAAGGTGTACAGTGTATAGGTTTATCCCACGCCATTACGGGAGAAGGCGCATTCAGTGTGCTGTGTAGGTGTCTATTTACTTTATCGGGTACGGGAAAGAAGCCCGTCCCGTTTGTGGCTGCTCTGTCTGGTCGCGACACGCGTCCAGGCAAGCGAGGTAGGAAGCTGAGGTGGCATCGTGGTAGGGTCTTCACGAAGATCTGCACGCCACCACATAGGTGCGTGGCTAGCTGGCCCAGGAACCACATATCGCCACGTGGGTGCCTGCTTGGGCTAGCGGGTCGGCCGCCGAGCTGGGGCGGCAATGGGGCGGCAAGAGCTTGCCGCTGGCTTGCTTCTGTTCTCGGCAACGGTCTAGCCGGGGCCTCCGTGAGTGCTCTGCGGCAAGAGGCTTGCTGAGGTTTCGGGGCGTCTACGGCAAGGAGCCTTGCCGGGGCCTCGCGGGCGTCCTCGGCAAGGAACCTCGTGATCGCCATGTCCTCTGGACCTTACCTTGGGAGTCACAAATCTTTGCCTTCACAAAGATCTGCATGCTATCACGTGGGCACTTCCCATGCCTTGGCTCCACTGTTTTTTATATTGTTGGAGCCCATAGGCTTCAAGGGTGGTTGTGACGGAGGCGTCTGAGTGGATCGCCCCGGAAAGAGACCTTGCAGGGTGGCGCGCAGGCCGCCCCGGCAAGAGTCGTTCCTGGGGGATCCTATCTCCTTGCTTGGTCTTCTCATGCTATCTGTCTTGGCGTTTGTCCTGGTAACTCTGCGTTCCTTGCTTCCTCCTTCTGCCCTGTTATGTTTGGCCCCAGGCGTGGCTCTGACTACCCGTGCACAAGTAAGGGGCAAAAAAGAGCGCCCCTAATTTTGTACACTGATAGACACAAAAAGTTTCGGCTTCAAATAAGTTCAAAAAATGAAATGCATTTCTAACAGATGAGTTTTCTTCCCAAACGCGGATACTTCGAAAGAGATAGTCCATTTTGTACACAAAGTGCATCCAGTTTTCACCGTAACCCTTTCTACTTTTTGACCATCCTATGTGCGTGAAATGATGATAACATGCCAACTTTCAAACTTTTCAGAGTTCATTTTAAGTGTTTGGACATTCCTATGCATTAACTGAGTTTTCAATGCATTTATATTCATAATTCAAATTTGAACTACATGCACATGTTCCAGTGCATATAAATTGGTTCAAAAACCAAATATGTGTCCTTGGGTGCATGCTTAGGCCCCATGGAAGAAATGGGAATGAATTTCAAACACCAGGGCACCGTTGATTTCCGGCAAAACATTGAGATGCCTGGTTTTTAAATTCTAGTAACTCCAAAACTCGTCTGAAATTCATGAAACTTGGCATGCTATCATGGAATGGCACCCGACATGTTTTGGCATTTTTCGTGTCCATCTTGAGAGAAGGCACACTCGAATAACGACAGCCAACAAAGGCATTTTGAAAAAATAGCTGCCACTTTAATATGTCAAATGGTTGTAGAATTCAAATCGTGTGTGTTCTATTAACCACTCACATGACTCCACGTGTCTTGGTTTTAATGGCTGTAGGATGTGCCGTGCAGACAGCTGCTTGACCTTGACTGAACGGGAGGCGTGCTGTAATGCCCAGGATGGAGTTATACCTCCTACGTGTCGAGGCACGACTTAAAGGCATAAATCCATCCTAGAATGATCTCAAGTTCGGTAATTCTTTGCACAACTCATGTAAAAGAGGGGATAGTAAACTGAAAATAGTTGGCTTACACTCGCCACGTCACAGAATTACAGTACAAGTCTCAAACATCATACATTAAGAACATCACAACCCTCTAAGGGCAAAAGCCAAATGTCAAAGTACCAAACTCAGATAAATAAACCACAGGCGGATCGAATCCTAGTAAGAGACTCCACTACTGATCGTCCGGGTAGCGCACGTAGTACCGACTACGCTCCTCGTCGTACTCCCAATCCAGCTCGGTGCCATCACCTGGATAGCTCACAGCTGGACCTGCATCTGGTGTGTGAAGTAACTGTGAGCCACAGAGGACTCAGCAATCCTGTTCCCGGGTAACAGAACTATTTAAGCCTTTAGGTGAGGATAAGGCTGAAGAAAAGAATAAGTCTACAGCAGCAACTAGCATCTAGCTTACGTAAGTGAGAGCGAGAAGAGAAGGCATCGGCGAGACTCCCGCCTCCCAGCCGCATCGCCACCGCTCCGCCTCGCCTTCGCCGTTCGAGCCGGATCGCCAGGCGCCCCGCCTCCCCGGGCCGATTTCGCTCCAACCGGGCCTCCTTCCGGGCTGCACCCCCGCAAGGGCCCAGCGCGCCACCGCGGGCCGCTCGGCTCCGCTCCGCACCGCGGGCCGCCAGGCCGACTCCGCGGGCAGGCCGCCGCCGCGCACCGAAGCCCACCGCCAGCCGCGCATCTGCCTCGCCGAGTGGGCCAGATTCGCCGCCACCGGCCCATCTTCGTTTTCTTCTCAGATCTGGATCTGGACTAGGTTGACTTCTTTTCCTCTAAGTCCCTGAGATCTAATCTGTGATGCTATGTTTGACTGTGCATAACTTTTACTGTGTTGCTCCGTTTTGCGCGTGTGATATGTCCAGACGTTCGTGGAGATGTGCTCTACGTTTCCTCTGTTGTTGTCATGCATGTTAGAGAACATCCAGGTGCTTGTTTTGCTGTTGCAAGAGTGCATCATGATATAAACTGCTGCTATGTGTTATTTTCATGCCACCTTTGCCATGTGATATCTTTTAGCTCGGTTGTCCAAATGATGCAAATGACATGTCCACGTGTTCGTCTTGCCACGAACTACGTGTTGCTTGTGATAGGTTGCATGGTAGATTTATTATTGCCTTGTTATAATCATTGCAAAGTGCCATGTTCATGTGATGTGTTTTCACTTGTTATGAAATGCCATCTTGTTGAGCTCGTTGCAATCGTTGTGTTCACCTCTATGAAGCATGCTTGTGTGTTTCGGGATCACCTTCATGTGTACTTTGATGAGGTGCTTACCCTTTGCCATGTTTAGTTTCGAGGTCACTTAAACATGCTCTTTTAGTTGCTATGATGATATTGCTGTTTTAGGACTTAGTGGATTTTCACTAAGTCTGAAATCTGTAACGTTCCGATGCCATGTTCGTGTGTTGTTCTAGGAAAAAGCATGATAGTTTTGGGGTGGATTTTGATTGTTCCTTGTAGTATATATTGTTGTATTTCCATTAATGTCCCCACATGTCCATTTAAGTGGCTGTAGCATGTTTATCTTGTGCTCTAAAGTTTCAATAAAATTCTGCTGCCAGAATTTTATTGTCAAGTTCAATATGTCCAAGATCATTGCTATTGATCCGTGACTCCGTTGGGGGTGCACCTTGGACATAGTTGCTGTACTATATGTCTAGTTTGTGTTTTTGTCCTTTGCCATGCTTTTTGGGTGCTGTAGCTTAATTATTTTGAGCCCCGAAGTTGCTATGTTGCTGTAATTTTCAGCTTTCGCTCAAATCTTGTTTCGGGCATAACTTTTAGCCCGTAACTCCGATTTCAGCGAATCTTATATCAAAATTGGTTGATTTTCTGTGTAGATTAATAATATCAGATTGTTATCATGTTTTGAGGTGTTTTTGCTTGAGTGATATTTTCCGTGCTCCGTGTGCATCCTTAGTGCATCCATCATGCATTCATGTTTTTCGGGTGCGCATTGCATCTTGTTGATTGGTGCTTGGTGTGATTGTTGTGTTTAGAGCCGGAAGCTGAGACCGTGTACGAGGTTGAGCACGAGGTTTCCAACGAGGTTGAGCACGAGGACCCTTCTTACGATCCGAACGACTTCTCTTCAGGCAAGATGACCGAACCCCGATAACATTACTATCTTTGCCTATTGCTAGTAGTCTCGATCTATAGTTTTGCCTCGATGCCCATGTTCTTCTTGTCAGCCTCCTATTTGTAACCAATTGCCATGTTTAACCAACCTACCTATGCAAACCGTTGCTTGGCTAAGTACGCTTCGCTCAGCCCTTCTTATAGCGTTGCTAGTTGCAGGTGAAGATCGAAGGTGCTTGCTCCATGTTGAAGTTTGGTTGGGTTATATCACACTACATAAATGCTTAAATGAAATCATCTATATATTGGCAAGGGTGGAAGGCTAAGCCTTTTGCTTGGTGTTTTGTTCCACTCATGCCGTTAGGATCCGTATAAGCCGGTTTTATGTTCCTTGATTATGCGTTCCTAACACGGTTGGGGTGTATGGGACCCCCTCGATAAACCGCTAAGTGCTAAGTCTTTTCCAGCAAGTCCCAACATTGGTACTATTTGCCTAATAACAAACTAAAACTTGCATAGGGAGTTATAAACCCTTTTCTTAATCAACAACCCGGGCCAGTGCTCCACATGAGTGTTGGTCCAAACTGGGGGTTACGCGGGGCCACCTCGAGGAAACTCAAGGTCTGGTAAAAACCTGTGGGATCGCCCATCCGGTCGTGGCCTGAGACGAGATACGCGCGGCTACTATCAGGGTGTCGGCACGCCGGGAGGATTTGCTGGATTAGCCTTACCTTAGCTCGGTATATCTTGAGCACGGGATTCCGAGGATACTCGGGTCTTCCCACTTTGGAGTTGCAACTAAGCGGATCGTGGGCTTGTAATGGGTCAAGTTGGAACACCCCTGCAGGGTTTGAACTTTCGAAAGCCGTGCCCGCGGTTATGTGGCAGATGGGAGCTTGTTAATTCCGGTTGTAGATAACTTGACACAATGTTTCCAAGACACTACTAGCGTGTGTTCCGTGACTGTCAATTTCCGAATAGGGATTCGGGAGTTGAACACGGAGGGGTTATGATTGTGGAGCTTCTAGCTAGGATCACTTCGTGATCACTTCTCGCCGATGCCTTCTCTTCTCGCTCTCACTTACGTAAGCTAGATGCTAGTTGCTGCTGCAGACTTATTCTTTTCTTCAGCCTTATCCTCACCTAAAGGCTTAAATAGTTCTGTTACCAGGGAACGGGATTGCTGAGTCCTCTGTGGCTCACAGTTACTTCACACACCAGATGCAGGTCCAGCTGTGAGCTATCCAGGTGATGGCACCGAGCTGGATTGGGAGTACGACGAGGAGCGTAGTCGATACTACGTGCGCTACCCGGACGATTAGTAGTGGAGTCTCTTACTAGGATTCGATCCGCCTGTGGTTTATTTATCTGAGTTTGGTACTTTGACATTTGGCTTTTGCCCTTAGAGGGTTGTGATGTTCTTAATGTATGATGTTTGAGACTTGTACTGTAATTCTGTGACGTGGCGAGTGTAAGCCAACTATTTTCAGTTTACTATCCCCTCTTTTACATGAGTTGTGCAAAGAATTACCGAACTTGAGATCATTCTAGGATGGATTTATGCCTTTAAGTCGTGCCTCGACACGTAGGAGGTATAACTCCATCCTGGGCATTACACGTGCGAGCACAGTCCGGTGCGCAGGCTAACCGAGAGGCATGCAAGCTGTCCCCAAATGCGCAGGCTCACCGGGAAGCGTGCGAGCTGTACGCTGCAAAGGCTCACTGGGAAGCGAGCCATTTGACTTCCATGGCCGCCCGCCTTCCTCTCCATTAATGGCGCCCGAGCCGTTGTTTAATACGGGCGGCCTTACTGTTCGCCTCCCATTCCCCTCCCTCTCGCAGACCACCATGGCGCAGAACAATCATCTGCCACTAGTCTTCAAGTTTGGTAAAGTCGACTCTGAGCGAGAGGAGATAGAAAATAAGGAGGAATGGGCCCTCATGGATATGGCCCAGAATGAGCTAGCCGTGGTCGTTGCTGCCCCCACTCTCGTCCCAGCTCCCTTCCCCGCGCCCGTGCTAGCAACCATCCCCGTAGCATTGACGGGCTAGTCGCCGAGCACTATCGCAGAGCTGGAAGCCGCATGCGTCAGCGAGGTGTCGGTGTACTAGAGTAGGGGTACCCTAGTATCCCGAACTTGTGCACGGGCAGTCGCAGCATCCCGCGGCAAGGCTTGCCGGGTGACCGCCAAGGTCCTCCGTGGTTCCTTTGGAGCCATTCAAGAACAAAGTATTCAAGCCAAGGAGACAAGACCCCGGCAAGAGGAGCTTGTCGGGAAGGCCAACCAAGGCATCTCAAGGAACTTGCCGCGACGCGCCACGCGTCCCGGCAAGGCCCGGTGAGCGACGAGCTCCCGGACGCGACAAGACAACGACCGCGGCAAGGCGCTTGCCGCGGCAAGCTACCACTCTGTACCCGCGCTCCAGCACATCCACCAACGTGTCGCTCTAGGACCTTTCCAGGCGTACGTGGCGGGAGGCTATGCAGCCAGCGGTGCGCGGTGGCAAGTGGTGCTGACAAGATTACCATCGTGGCAAGCGGTGGCGTCCTTGACGGTCCCTTTTTGCACTATTTGGGCGAAGCAGATGGGCATTTAATGCCCTTGTCCCCTGCCGTCAGAGTTAGGTATGATACACTGTAACAGGTAGTTGTACCAACCGTAACACCTTTCCATTTTTATCCTTGTCTACGTTGCCACCTGTCGGTGACCCCTTGAGCATATAAAAGGAGGCCCATGCGCAATGTAGAGAAAAAAGGGGGAACACTCATGCTCGGTCTCGTTAGCTGCTGGTGTGTATTGTAGCACTCAGTGCTCCCGAGCAAGAACTCAATACAAACCACAAAGCAGGAGTAGGGTTTTATGCATCCGTGCGCCCCGAACCTGGGTAAACTGCTCGTGTGTTTCGCCTCGATCCGCTCTTCGTGCGATCTTCGCCCCCGCCGAACCAAAAGGGGCTCGGTCCGCCGGTCCCATAGGTGCTCGTGGATTCGTTCCCCTACATCTTTGGCTTGCTCCTTCCCGGGTTGATTCCTTGGAATGTGTCGGTCTCTTCAAGCTCGCTGTCAGGGATCTGGAGTTTCTGGAGTACAGCGGAGGAGATCAGGTTCAGGCCGGCCCCGCCGTCAACTAGCATATTAGTGACCTTGAGGTTGCGGATAGTTGGTGAAACCAACATCGGCAAGCACCCGACCGCTGTTGTGCGATCAGGGTGGTCCTCAATATCAAAGATGATAGGCGTGCTGGACCATTTCAGAAGCTTGCGTGACTCGACAGGTGGTTCTGCCGCATTGACTTCCCGCACCCACTGCTTGAGTTGGCGGTGTGAAGTATGCAGAGAAGCACCGCCGTCAACGCACAAGACCTCTGTGGCTTTCTGGAACTCCTGCTCACTGGTCTCGACATCATCCATGTCTTCATCGTCGTCGTCATCTTCATCCTTGTCGCGGCCGCGGGGAGGTCTGTCTCCTTGCCGCTGCTTGGCCTTGTCGTGGCGTCCTCCCCGGCCAGGGCACTTCTTGCCGGATCCTCCAGCACCTCCTTGGAGACGCCCCCGAGCTCTTCTTCCCCAACTCCGGCCACGGAGATCCCCCGCCTCGTGCTGCTCAGCTCCGACCACCCCCGAGCTCGCTTCGGTGCTTGCTGCAACCACTGTGAGCCTAGCTACCTCCTCCCCCTCTCCGTTGGCTCCCTCTTGCCCTGTAACCCACTGCACGTAGCTCGCCCGCACGCACCGCCGCCGTGCTCGTCGTCGGTGATGCTCCGGTGACCATTTGGTCACCGGCACCCGTCCATTGCACTCACCACAGCACGTAGATGCGAACGGTGCTACGCACGCATCGCCAAGGCCCCTGCAGCCGCATCCCCACACACGCCCGACGCCGGTCGCCGCCGTCGAGCTTGTTGCCGTCGTCTCCGGCCACCCCAGGTCCGGCGACCGCCTCCATCCGATGCGGAAGAGCAAGAGCGCTCCAACGCACCCAGCCGCAGCGCGAGCCGTGCCCTACAGCCGTTTTCCGAGGCACGCCGCCGCGTTTGGCCTCGCCGGCGGCTAAACGCCGGCGAGTTGGACCTGTTTTGACCACGGGTTTGACCCCCTGGGTCAATGACATGTGGGCCCTGCCCGCAAGTCAAACTTAGTTTAGTTGTTAATTTAATATTAATTAGTTAATTAGTTTAGTCACTGACACGTGGGCCCTGGCCCCACTGACAGCTAATTAGTTTTAGCTAAACTCTAATTAACTCAGTTAATTAGCTGTGAGACTGACATGAAGGACCCACTGGTCAGGTTTGACCTGGACTGGCCCTGTTGACTGGCTGATGTCAGCATGATGTCATGCTGACGCAGTAAAGGTTTTTCTGGGATTTTTAGATTTTAAATAATTCAGGAAATTCCAGAAAATACCCAAAACTACTAAAAATCATATAAAATCAACCATAGCTCAGATGGAAAAGATTTATATATGAAAAATGATCAGAAAAATCCAATCTATCCAGTGGCACTGGTTTCATGCATGTTTGAATAAGTTAACTTGCTGTTTACATAAAAAACATGATAATGCACTTATTTAAATAATAGTTTGAACTTCAATTTGAATCCTTGATTCAAATAGGTTCAAACCCTTCTGGTTTTAGTTGCATTAGCCAACACACATGCATCTTGACATGTCATAAACATGCATCATATTGTTGCATTTGTTTGTTAATGATTGTATCGTCGGTATTCCCTGTGTTAGGTCCTGCTTCCGAGGATACTGCTGCGTATCCAGTTGAAGAGCAGTACCCGACAACTACCTTGTCAGGCAAGCAATCATTGATCATTCCGATACAACCCAATCTTCTCGCTCCTGCTCTCTTTTACTGCATTAAGGCAACAGCGCATGAACTGCTACTTGCTGCAGTAGTTGAACCCTATTCCCTTGCATGACCTGTCATTTCCATAGTAAATAGTTGAAACCCACTAGCATGTGTAGGAGTTGATTGAGCCATGTGATGTGTGATCCACCATGCTATTTGTTTATGTTGCCTGCTATGCTTAGAGTTGTGTCTGGTTTGGTTCATCTGGGTGATGGATCAGAGTGAAACAATCTTTTGATAAAGAGAAGGAAGTGTGGAATACGCCTGGTAAAGGTATCGATGAAAGGCCATGTAGGAGTACGTGGTGGGTTGTTTCATTGGAACCGTACATAGGACCTGAGATCTGTATGTGTGGTTCAAGTTGCAGTTACTACCATGCATTGGGCCCGAAACCAATGGACCCTCTCGGCTTATTAATTACCCTTGATCTCTGTCCAGGAGTTGCAACTAGTTTCTGGTGTTTATAGCTTACTGGAGGTCGTGCACAACGCTGACCCTCGGGGTGGGTTGTGATGCGACAGGTACGTGGCACGGTGTACCGGTTGCCCGTTTGGTGACTCGGGAACCCTGTACACATCGTTTGGGGCCGTGAGCGACACCCCGGCCGGATCTCCCCACGGATGGAACTCAAATAGGCGATAAACCTGGACGAGAGACTTGAGTAGTTAGTCAGGTCGTGGCCGACACCCTCGCTGGGCTTCCGCTTGAAGGTTGCCGAGTACACGCCGAGTAAACGGCGATAAGTGGTGGAAGCGTGTGTGAACAGGTACACCCCTGCAGGGTTATCAAACTATTCAAATAGCCGTTGTTCGCGGTATGAACTACTTGGTTACTCTTACAGTTCATAGACAAGTTGATGGATACTACTAAAAGCCTCAAGATAAGCGTGAGTGCCGTGGATGGCCCTTCCATAGGATGACCGAAGAGGATCCTCGGTAGTGTATTGATGTGGTGATTAGAGGACTCGTGTTCGTAATAACATCTTGCAATCTGTTGAGAGTTGTAGTATAGGTTAGCCAAGGTCAAAGCTGGCATTCTGCTATAAACTCCACTACCCCCTTTGATAATGTTGCATGTATGATAGGTTCTGTGGTAAGACTGTAATGCCCCGGATGTAATACTTTCCCTTTTGGGTATATATATATCTACGGCTTCATCTATTTCCATTTCGGGTTCTTTGTCTTTCGGGCTTTCGTCGTTTTGCTGTGTGAGTGTGTGGCATTCATTCATATCATGTAGACATGTGCATTGCATTGCTTTGTGTTGTGGGTTGCATCCAGTTCGTCGTGTTTCTTCCCGTTGTCCGTTTCGTGTTCCGGAGCTCCCTCACGTGTCCGTGACGTCCTGTAGGCCTACTTTGTGTTCGGGCGTTTTTCGTTACCGGTGTGCCGTGAGGTTGTGTTGTGTGTTGTTGTTTTGTTGTGTGCAACCCGCCTCTCAAATCTCGTCTCGTTTGGACTCCGTTGACTTTTCCCTCCGTTGCTCGTGTGGGCCCGAAGTGCCTTCGCTTCGTGTCCCGGAAACACCCCTACTGCTTTCTTTTATCTCCGTCTAGGCCTTTTAAATCAACCCCCGCGATCGGATCCGTCGGATCGCGATCGGAGGGATCCTAAACACCCCTAGTCTCTAAACCCTAGTCTAAAACTGCTATATATAGACCCCTAGGTCTATTTGGGCATCCCCTTCTTCTTCCCCTTCTCCACTTTCTTTTTTTCCCTTCTTCCTCAGATCCAAGAAATCCTCCCAGATCCCGAGGGGATCCAGTTTTCCTTCGAAGAAGACAGCCGCAGCCCGCAGCTCCTCGTTCGGCGCAAGTCAACGCGCCAGGCGCTGGATCAATCGGGTCTTCGGCAGGTCAGGTCCGTTCGTCGGGGCCCAGATCGCTTCTTCCGATCGACCGCAGCCACCGGCTCGGTGGCCCGGGGGACCACATCTCCGGCGCAGTCGCCTTCGCCCGCAGCCCGTACACTGTCCCCGGCCCAGGCGCCGACCGCATCGGGCCCCTTCGCCCCGGCCCAGGCCGCAACTCCTCCACCGCGGCAACGAGCCAGGCGGGCTCCCACCTTCCCGCGCGCCAGTAGGCCTCTCCGCGCCGCCGTGGGCCTCCGCCCGAGCCGGCCCATCCGCGGGCGCCTCCCAGGAGCCAGCCGCCGCGCCTCCGCGGGCCCGTACACGCCGCCGGCCCGTACCACCGCTCCAGATCGGGCCGTACTGTTCATCCGCGGCCCGTCTTCGTTTTTTTTCCAGATTCAGATCTGGATCTGAGGTCTTTTTCAAACCCTAGTCCCTGTTCTTTTGATCTGTGATGCAAACTTTGAACTGCCCTAACTTTGTGCCTGTTGCTCCGTTTTGCGCGTGTAGCATGTCCAGATGTTCGTGGAGATGTCCTCTACGTTTTACCTGTTGTAGTCATGCATGTTAGATGTCATCTTGACACTTGTTTTGCTGTTGCAAGAGTGCATCATGTTATAAACTGCTGTTATGTGTTATTTTCATGCCACCTTTGCCATGTGATAACTTTTAGCTCGTTTGTCCAAACGATGCAAATGACGTGTCCACGTGTTCGTCTTGCCACGAACTACGTGTTGTGTGTGATAGGTTGCATGGTAGATTTATTGTTTCCTTGTTATCATCATTGCAAAGTGCCATGTTCACATGTTGTGTTTTCACTTGTTATGAAATGCCATCTTGTTGAGCTCGTTGTAATCGGTGTGTTCACCTCTTTGAAGCATGCTTGTGTGTTTCGGGATCACCTTCATATGTATTTTGATGAGGTGCTTACACTTTGCCATGTTTAGTTTCGAGGTGACTTAAACATGCTCTTTTACATGCTATGATGATGTTGCTGTTTTGGGACTTAGTGAAATTTCACTAAGTCTGAAATCTGTAACGTTCCGATGCCATGTTCGTGTGTTGTTGTAGGACAAAGCATGATAGTTTTGGGGTGGATTTTGATTGTTCCTTGAAGTATATATTGTTGTCTTTCCATCCATGTCCTCACATGTCGATTTGAGTGGCTGTAGCATGTTTATCTTTTGCTCTAAAGTTTCAATAAAATTCTGCTGCCAGAATTTTATTTCAAAGTTCAATATGTCCAAGATCATTGCTATTGATCCGTGACTCCGTTGGGGGTGCACTTTGGACCTAGTTGCTGTACTATATATCTAGTTTATGTTCATGTCCTTTGCCATGCTTTTTGGGTGCTGTAGTTTAATTATTTTGAGCTCCAAAGATGCTATGTTGCTGTAATTTTCAGTTTTCGCTCAAATTTTGTTTCGGGCATAACTTTTAGCCCGTAACTCCGATTTCAGCGAATCTTATATCAAACTTGGGTGATTTTCTGTGTAGATTAATAATATCAGGTTGTTATCTTGTTTTGAGGTGTTTTGCTTGAGTGATGTTTTACGTGCTCCATGTGCATCCCTAGTGCATCCATCATGCATTCATGTTTTTCGAGTGCGCATTGCATCGTGTTGATTGGTGCTTGGTGTGTTTGTCTTGTTTAGAGCTGGAAGCTGAGACCGGGTTCGAAGTTGAGCACGAGTTTTCCAACGAGGTTGAGCACGAGGACCCTTCTTACGATCCGAACGAATTCTCTTCAGGCAAGATGACCGAACCCCGATAACTTTACTATCTTCGCCTATTGCTAGTAGTCTCGATCTATAGTTTTGCCTCGATGCCCATGTTCTTCTTGTCAGCCTCCTACTTGTAACCAATTGCCATGTTTAACCACCCTACCTATGCAAACCGTTGCTTGGCTAAGTACGCTTCGCTCAGCCCTTCTTATAGCGTTGCTAGTTGCAGGTGAAGTGAAGATGCTTGCTCCATGTTGAAGTTTGGTTGGGTTATATCACACTATATAAATGCTTTAATTGAAATCATCTATATATTGGCAAGGGTGGAAGGCTAAGCCTTTTGCTTGGTGATTTGTTCCACTCATGCCGTTAGGATCCGTATAAGCCGGTTTTATGTTCCTTGTTTATGCGTTCCTAACACGGTTGGGGTGTATGGGACCCCCTCGATAAACCGCTAAGTGCTAAGTCTTTTCCAGCAAATCCCAACATTGGTACTATTTGCCTAATAACAAACTAAACATGCATAGGGAGTAATTAACCCTCTTTCTTAATCAACAACCCCGGGCCAGTGCTCCACATGAGTGTTGGTCCGAAACGGGGAGCCTGCGGGGCCACCTCGAGGAAACTCAAGGTTTGGTAAAAACCCGTAGCTTCACCCATCCGGTCGTGGCCTGAGACGAGATACGCGCGGCTACTATCAGGGTGTCGGCACGCCGGGAGGATTTGCTGGATTAGCCTTACCTTAGCTCGGTATATCTTGAGCACGGGATTCCGAGGATACTTGGGTCTTCCCACTTTGGAGTTGCGACTCCGCGGATCGTGGGCTTGTAATGGGTCAAGTTGGAACACCCCTGCAGGGTTTGAACTTTCGAAAGCCGTGCCCGCGGTTATGTGGCAGATGGGAGCTTGTTAATTCCGGTTGTAGATGACTTGACACAATGATGCTAATACACTACCAGCGTGTGTTCCGTGACTGTCAGTTTCCGAATAGGGATTCGGGAGTTGAACACGGAGGGGTTATGATTGTGAGCTTGTAGCTAGGATCACTTCGTGATCACTTCTCGCCGATGCCTTCTCTTCTCGCTCTCACTTGCGTAAGCTAGATGCTAGTTGCTGCTGCAGACTTGTTCTTTCTTCAGCCTTTCCCTCACCTAAAAGGCTTTGATAGTTCTGTTACCCGGAGACGGGATTGCTGAATCCTCTGTGGCTCACAGTTACTTCACACACCAGATGCAGGTCCAGCTGTGAGCTATCCAGGTGATGGCACCGAGCTGGATTGGGAGTACGACGAGGAGCGTAGTCGGTACTATGTGCGGTACCCGGACGATCAGTAGTGGAGTCTCTTACTAGGATTCGATCCGCCTGTGGTTTATTTATCTGAGTTTGGTACTTTGTCTTTTGGCTTTTGCCCTTAGAGGGTTGTAGTGCTCTTAATGTATGATGTTTGAGACTTGTACTGTTATTCTGTGACGTGGCGTTTGTAAGCCAACTATTTTCAGTTTACTATCCCTCTTTTACATGAGTTGTGCAAAGATTACCAAACTTGAGATCATTCTAGGATGGACTTATGCCTTTAAGTCGTGCCTCGACACGTAGGAGGTATAACTCCATCCTGGGCATTACAAGTTGGTATCAGAGCCTTCTCCGACCTAGGAGCCCCCACTGTTTGATCGAACCATTGACGGTTGAGTCTAGGCACACACTGAAAACTTTTTGAGTCCTATATTATATCGGAGAGTAGGATTTCTTTGCTTCTCATCCCCTTTCTCTCTGGTGAGGACTCCTGACGTCTAGTCTTGTCTCTCCTATCTTCAAAATTTGCACAAATTTTTTTTTTAGGAATCCCGCGAGTATTCTGGGATTGTTTCGATGTTCTTGTGACAAGGATATTGTTCCCGATGCCTCCTGTTACCGAGGAGTTGAGCTTCGGGGTATCGTTGTAACAAGCATATCGCGACAGTACTAAATACTTAAGACGGCCGACATCGAAATCTCCCCTATACGGCCAGTGGCAAGATAACCCCGACATCACCCAGTACTGGGGAGGTAGTTTGGGAGTATTGCCATAGCTTGTTATAGTGGATGCTTTTCGAAGGTCCGAGGTACACAGTTTCCGAGAAAGACTGGTTATGTGTTGAAGGATGGATACACCTGGATGTAGGTTAGAGTTGATTGCGTGGTGCTTCCCGTGTATCCCCAACACCTGATTGCATAACTGGAATCTTTCGGAAAACTATAGGTGGGTTTTATCCAGTAGATCGTAGGCATTCTTCCAACGAATGCAGGTTAGTTAGTTCGGGGTTCGACATTGAGTGAAGGAGTTATATGACCGAGGTTACTATCAGGAGTTGCATCTTAAAGGGTCCTTGGCTATGCTGATCCGGGGATTGCAAAACCTTTTCGTAACGCGTTCATATGCTTTCAGCACAAAGATGTTAGAACGAAACTCCTCTCTTGTGTTTGTTCCTTTCCGTACCTTGTCGTTTTATTATTTTATCCTTTTGATCCCTATGTGGCTTCTCGTGAAGACTGATGTTATCAATTAACTGATAAATTCATTCGTTCCTCTTGTTCGGATGATTTCATTCGTTCTTATTGTTCGAATGATTATTGTGAAGACTTGTTGCAATTCATTCCATTGATTCAGCTTATTCCTTTTTGTCAATCAATTGCTGATTCGTGGTCATCTCTTACAGGATGGCTCCGAAAAGGGTTCCGAATGCCAACCCAGAGGGTGAAGAGGTTCCAGAACGTCCTCCTTCCCCTCCTCCTCCGCCTGAGGCTTGGAGAGCAATTATGCAGACTACTGCTCAGAACACTCAGTTGATGATGCAGATGATGCAGCAAATGCAAGCTATGCAAGCTAATCAAGCTAATCAGGGCGTTCCAATGAATCAAGGCAACTTCTTCCAGCAGCACCATGCTACCCTCAACCAGTTCTTGGCCAACAATCCTAAAGCTTTCAGTTACTGTGTCGACCCTCTCGATGCTGAAGATTGGCTGACCGATATCAAGAAGCATTTTGAGTGCAGTAACGTGAAAGAAGATGACTATGTGAAGTTTGCAGCCTTCCAACTGAAAGATCAAGCAGCTGACTGGTGGCAGCAGTACAAAGACTCAAGGCCGGGTCAAGTGATCTCATGGGAGAATTTCTGCAAGGATTTCCGCTCGCATCACATTCCTACAAGTGTTATCGAGGGTATGCGTGAGCAATTCCGCAACCTCAAGCAGGGCTCCATGACAGTCTATCAGTATAATGTCAAGTTCCAAAACCTCGCTCGCTATGCAAAGCAAGACATTCCTGAT
>LR738715.1:383371215-383531149 GCA_902687465.1 Secale cereale | reverse complement strand
TATTTGATTCGGGTGCATCATGCTCTTTCATGTCTCAACCATTTGCATCCAAGCATAATATTGACATCCAAAGTCTGCCTCAGAGGTTGCAAGTAATTTCTCCGGGCAAGTGCATGTCTTCCAACATATTTGCTCCGGATGTTTCTATTCGCATGGGAGATTATCGTTTTCTGGCTAAACCGGTGATTCTTGGTCATTCTGACATCGACCTCATTCTCGGAATGGATTGGCTTTCTCAGCACGATGCTCACATTGATTGTGCTCAAAAGTAAGTCAAGTTGACGCATTCTGATGAAGATGTGATTATCTTCGCCTCCAGGGATAATACTATTCGGCTTTTCTCTCTTAATGATAAGGGTGAAATTAATGCCATAGAGCAAATTCCAGTGGTGAATGAATATCAAGACGTCTTTCCAGAAGATCTTCCAGGCATGCCTCCACACCGTCGGGTGGAGTTTGTCATTGAACTCGAGCCGGGCACCGAACCTGCTTGCCGGCGTCCATACAAGCTCTCTCCGGATGAATTGAAGGAATTGAAGAAGCCGCTTGATAAGCAGGAGAGTATGGGTCTCATCAGACCGAGTACATCTCCGTGGGGCTGTGGTGTCTTATTTGTCAAGAAGAAAGATGGCACGGAGCGTCTCTGTGTTGACTACCGGCCATTGAACAAGAAGACGATTAAGAACAAGTATCCGCTCCCCAACATCAACGAACTCTTTGAGCAGCTCAAAGGAGCTAAAGTGTTCTCTAAGCTTGACCTCCGAATGGGCTACCATCAAATTCGCATTCGCGAGGAAGACATTCCCAAGACGGCCTTCAGAACGAGCTACGGTTCATATGAGTATACCGTCATGTCCTTCGGTCTCGCCAATGCTCCTCCTACATTTTCAAGGATGATGCATTACATCTTCAACCCCTATACTGGCGAGTTTGTGCTTGTGTATCTGGATGATATTCTGGTGTTTTCCAAGAATGAAGAAGATCACGAAAAGCATTTGCGTCTGGTTCTTGATCGACTCCGAGAGCATAAATTCTATGCCAAGTTCTCAAAGTGCGAGTTTTGGCTCGATAAGGTTTTGTACCTGGGCCACATTATCTCAGCTGACGGTATTGCGGTTAATCCCGAGAAAGTTGAAGCAATTGTCAACTGGGAAGCTCCTCAGAACGTCAAGCAGCTCCGCAGTTTTCTGGGTCTTGCCAGCTATTGCAGAAGGTTTGTGGAGAACTTCTCCAAGATTGCCAAGCCTCTTTCCAACCTCCTTCAGAAGAATGTCAAATACTTTTGGTCTCCCGAGTGTGAAGTGGCTTTCAAAACCTCAAAGAGAAGCTTGTCTCTGCTCCAGTTCTGACTCCTCCGGATGAAACCAAGCCCTATGAAGTGTTCTGTGACGCTTCTCTTCAAGGTCTTGGTGGTGTGCTTATGCAAGATAAGAAAATTGTGGCATATACTTCTCGGCAGCTCAAGCCAAGTGAGAAGAACTATCCCACACATGATCTCGAGCTAGCAGCTGTGGTACATGCTCTGATTACGTGGAGACATCTGTTGTTGGGCAGAAAGGTCGACATCTTCACTGATCACAAGAGTTTGAAGTACATCTTCACACAGCCGCATCTGAACCTCCGCCAGACTCGTTGGGTCGAGATGATCCAAGAGTACAACCCCAGCATTGAGTACACTCCAGGCAAGGCGAATGTGATTGCAGGTGCTTTGAGCAGAAAGGCATATTGCAACAGCCTTCTTATCAAGCCACATCAGCCTGAGCTTTGTGAAGCTTTCAGGAAGCTCAACCTTCAGGTTGTTCCGCAGGGTTTTCTTGCTAATCTCCAAATTGCTCCTACCTTGGAAGATCAAGTCCGTGAGGCCCAGCTCAGTGATACCATGGTGAAGAAGGTGAAACATGGGATTGCAAAGGGCACTCCAAAATACAAGTGCTTCCGTGTTGATGAGAGAGATACCTTGTTCTTCGAGGACAGACTCGTTGTTCCCAAAGGTGATCTCAGGAAGCTCATAATGGAAGAAGCTCATGACTCTCTCCTTTCCATTCATCCTGGCAGTTCCAAGATGTATCAAGACCTCAAGCAATCTTACTGGTGGACACGCATGAAAAGGGAAATTGCCCAATTCGTGAACGAATGTGATGTATGCAGAAGAGTGAAAGCAGAACATCAACGTCCAGCCGGTCTTCTCCAACCTCTTCCTATTCCTGAGTGGAAGTTCGACCACATTGAAATGGACTTCGTCACTGGTTTTCCTAAATCCAAGCGAGGCAATGATGCTATCTTTGTGGTGATTGACAAGCTTACCAAAGTCGCTCACTTTCTTCCAGTCAAAGAATCAATCAATGCAGCTCAACTTGCAGAGCTGTACACTTCCAGAATTGTGTCCCTACATGGCATTCCTCAAGTGATATCCTCAGACCGTGGCAGCTTGTTCACATCAAGGTTCTGGGACTCCTTTCAGTCCGCCATGGGCACGATGATCAGGTTCAGCACTGCCTTTCACCCTCAGACTAGTGGTCAAGTCGAGCGCGTGAATCAGATCCTTGAAGATATGCTAAGAGCCTGTGTCATCTCCTTCGGCATGAAATGGGAAGACTGCCTTCCATTTGCCGAGTTCTCTTACAACAACAGCTTTCAAGCAAGTGCAGGCAAAGCACCGTTTGAAATTCTCTATGGCAGAAAGTGCCGTACCCCTCTCAACTGGTCTGAAACAGGTGAACGTCAACTTCTTGGCAATGATTTGATCTCTGAAGCCGAAGAAATGTGCAAAGTCATACGTGAGAATCTCAAGGCCGCTCAGTCGCGTCAGAAGAGCTACTATGACGGAAAGCATCGTGATTTGGCTTTCGACATCGGTGATCATGTCTATCTCCGAGTGTCTCCGATGAAAGGAACCCAAAGGTTCGGTATCAAAGGAAAACTTGCTCCTAGATACGTCGGGCCTTTCAAAATTCTTGCCAAAAGAGGCGATCTAGCCTATCAGCTCGAGCTCCCTTCCAACTTTGCAAATGTTCATGATGTCTTCCATGTGTCTCAACTTCGCAAATGCTTCAAGGCACCTGAGCGCATGATTCCGTTTGAGGAGATTGATCTTCAACAAGACCTTTCCTACCGAGAGCATCCAGTTGCAATTCTCGAAGAAACTGAACGCAAGACTCGCAACAAGTCCATCAAGTTTCTGAAAGTCAAGTGGTCACATCACACCGACCGAGAAGCTACCTGGGAACGAGAAGATCATCTTCGTTCCGAGTACCCTTCCTTTTTCCAGTCCTAGATCTCGGGACGAGATCTTTTTGTAGTAGAGGAGAGTTTGTAATGCCCCGGATGTAATACTTTCCCTTTTGGGTATATATATATCTCCGGCTTCATCTATTTCCATTTCGGGTTCTTTGTCTTTCGGGCTTTCGTCGTTTTGCTGTGTGAGTGTGTGGCATTCATTCATATCATGTAGACATGTGCATTGCATTGCTTTGTGTCGTGGGTTGCATCCAGTTCGTCGTGTTTCTTCCCGTTGTCCGTTTCGTGTTCCGGAGCTCCCTCACGTGTCCGTGACGTCCTGTAGGCCTACTTTGTGTTCGGGCGTTTTTCGTTACCGGTGTGCCGTGAGGTTGTGTTGTGTGTTGTTGTTTTGTTGTGTGCAACCCGCCTCTCAAATCTCGTCTCGTTTGGACTCCGTTGACTTTTCCCTCCGTTGCTCGTGTGGGCCCGAAGTGCCTTCGCTTCGTGTCCCGGAAACACCCCTACTGCTTTCTTTTATCTCCGTCTAGGCCTTTTAAATCAACCCCCGCGATCGGATCCGTCGGATCGCGATCGTAGGGCTCCTAAACACCCCTAGTCTCTAAACCCTAGTCTAAAACTGCTATATATAGACCCCTAGGTCTATTTGGGCATCCCCTTCTTCTTCCCCTTCTCCACTTTCTTTTTTTTTTCCCTTCTTCCTCAGATCCAAGAAATCCTCCCAGATCCCGAGGGGATCCAGTTTTCCTTCGAAGCAGACAGCCGCAGCCCGCAGCTCCTCGTTCGGCGCAAGTCAACGCGCCAGGCGCTGGATCGATTGGGTCTTCGGCAGGTCAGGTCCGTTCGTCGGGGCCCAGATCGCTTCTTTCGATCGACTGCAGCCACCGGCTCGGTGGCCCGAGGGACCACATCCACGGCGCAGTCGCCTTCGCCCGCGGCCCGTACACCGTCCCCGGCCCAGGCGCCGACTGCATCAGGCCCCTTCGCCCCGGCCCAGGCCGCAACTCCTCCACCGCGGCAACGAGCCAGGCGGGCTCCCGCCTTCCCGCGCGTCTCCGCGCCGCCGTGGGCCTCTGCCCGAGCCGGCCCATCCGTGGGCGCCTCCCAGGAGCCAGCCGCCGCGCCTCTGCGGGCCCGTACGCGCCGCCGGCCCGTACCACCGCTCCAGATCGGGCCGTACTGTTCATCCGCGGCCCGTCTTTGTTTTTTTTCCAGATTCAGATCTGGATCTGAGGTCTTTTTCAAACCCTAGTCCCTGTTCTTTTGATCTGTGATGCAAACTTTGAACTGCTCTAACTTTGTGCCTGTTGCTCCGTTTTGCGCGTGTAGCATGTCCAGATGTTCGTGGAGATGTCCTCTACGTTTTACCTGTTGTAGTCATGCATGTTAGATGTCATCTTGACACTTGTTTTGCTGTTGCAAGAGTGCATCATGTTATAAACTGCTGTTATGTGTTATTTTCATGCCACCTTTGCCATGTGATAACTTTTAGCTCGTTTGTCCAAACGATGCAAATGACGTGTCCACGTGTTCGTCTTGCCACGAACTACGTGTTGTGTGTGATAGGTTGCATGGTAGATTTATTGTTTCCTTGTTATCATCATTGCAAAGTGACATGTTCACATGTTGTGTTTTCACTTGTTATGAAATGCCATCTTGTTGAGCTCGTTGTAATCGGTGTGTTCACCTCTTTGAAGCATGCTTGTGTGTTTCGGGATCACCTTCATATGTATTTTGATGAGGTGCTTACCCTTTGCCATGTTTAGTTTCGAGGTGACTTAAACATGCTCTTTTACATGCTATGATGATGTTGCTGTTTTGGGACTTAGTGAAATTTCACTAAGTCTGAAATCTGTAACGTTCCGATGCCATGTTCGTGTGTTGTTGTAGGACAAAGCATGATAGTTTTGGGGTGGCTTTTGATTGTTCCTTGAAGTATATATTGTTGTCTTTCCATCCATGTCCTCACATGTCCATTTGAGTGGCTGTAGCATGTTTATCTTTTGCTCTAAAGTTTCAATAAAATTCTGCTGCCAGAATTTTATTTCAAAGTTCAATATGTCCAAGATCATTGCTATTGATCCGTGACTCCGTTGGGGGTGCACTTTGGACCTAGTTTCTGTACTATATATCTAGTTTATGTTCATGTCCTTTGCCATGCTTTTTGGGTGCTGTAGTTTAATTATTTTGAGCTCCAAAGATGCTATGTTGCTGTAATTTTCAGTTTTCGCTCAAATCTTGTTTCGGGCATAACTTTTAGCCCGTAACTCCGATTTCAGTGAATCTTATATCAAACTTGGGTGATTTTCTGTGTAGATTAATAATATCAGGTTGTTATCTTGTTTTGAGGTGTTTTGCTTGAGTGATGTTTTACGTGCTTCATGTGCATCCCTAGTGCATCCATCATGCATTCATGTTTTTCGAGTGCGCATTGCATCGTGTTGATTGGTGCTTGGTGTGTTTGTCTTGTTTAGAGCCAGAAGCTGAGACCGGGTTCGAAGTTGAGCACGAGTTTTCCAACGAGGTTGAGCACGAGGACCCTTCTTACGATCCGAACGAATTCTCTTCAGGCAAGATGACCGAACCCCGATAACTTTACTATCTTCGCCTATTGCTAGTAGTCTCGATCTATAGTTTTGCCTCGATGCCCATGTTCTTCTTGTCAGCCTCCTACTTGTAACCAATTGCCATGTTTAACCACCCTACCTATGCAAACCGTTGCTTGGCTAAGTACGCTTCGCTCAGCCCTTCTTATAGCGTTGCTAGTTGCAGGTGAAGTGAAGATGCTTGCTCCATGTTGAAGTTTGGTTGGGTTATATCACACTATATAAATGCTTTAATTGAAATCATCTATATATTGGCAAGGGTGGAAGGCTAAGCCTTTTGCTTGGTGATTTGTTCCACTCATGCCGTTAGGATCCGTATAAGCCGGTTTTATGTTCCTTGATTATGCGTTCCTAACACGGTTGGGGTGTATGGGACCCCCTCGATAAACCGCTAAGTGCTAAGTCTTTTCCAGCAAATCCCAACATTGGTACTATTTGCCTAATAAGAAACTAAACATGCATAGGGAGTAATTAACCCTCTTTCTTAATCAACAACCCCGGGCCAGTGCTCCACATGAGTGTTGGTCCGAAACGGGGAGCCTGCGGGGCCACCTCGAGGAAACTCAAGGTTTGGTAAAAACCCGTAGCTTCACCCATCCGGTCGTGGCCTGAGACGAGATACGCGCGGCTACTATCAGGGTGTCGGCACGCCGGGAGGATTTGCTGGATTAGCCTTACCTTAGCTCGGTATATCTTGAGCACGGGATTCCGAGGATACTCGGGTCTTCCCACTTTGGAGTTGCGACTCCGCGGATCGTGGGCTTGTAATGGGTCAAGTTGGAACACCCCTGCAGGGTTTGAACTTCCGAAAGCCGTGCCCGCGGTTATGTGGCAGATGGGAGCTTGTTAATTCCGGTTGTAGATAACTTGACACAATGATGCTAATACACTACCAGCGTGTGTTCCGTGACTGTCAGTTTCCGAATAGGGATTTGGGAGTTGAACACGGAGGGGTTATGATTGTGAGCTTGTAGCTAGGATCACTTCGTGATCACTTCTCGCCGATGCCTTCTCTTCTCGCTCTCACTTGCGTAAGCTAGATGCTAGTTGCTGCTGCAGACTTGTTCTTTCTTCAGCCATTCCCTCACCTAAAAGGCTTTGATAGTTCTGTTACCCGGAGACGGGATTGCTGAGTCCTCTGTGGCTCACAGTTACTTCACACACCAGATGCAGGTCCAGCTGTGAGCTATCCAGGTGATGGCACCGAGCTAGATTGGGAGTACGACGAGGAGCGTAGTCGGTACTATGTGCGGTACCCGGACGATCAGTAGTGGAGTCTCTTACTAGGATTCGATCCGCCTGTGGTTTATTTATCTGAGTTTGGTACTTTGTCTTTTGGCTTTTGCCCTTAGAGGGTTGTAGTGCTCTTAATGTATGATGTTTGAGACTTGTACTGTTATTCTGTGACGTGGCGTTTGTAAGCCAACTATTTTTAGTTTACTATCCCTCTTTTACATGAGTTGTGCAAAGATTACCAAACTTGAGATCATTCTAGGATGGACTTATGCCTTTAAGTCGTGCCTCGACACGTAGGAGGTATAACTCCATCCTGGGCATTACAAAGACTTGCTGAGTACCTTTGTACTCATGTTTGCTTAATAACTGTTGTAGAGGAGAACCCTGCCCCTGCTGATGGGTTCAACATAGACGTTGACGTCGACGAGTAGCTTGACACCTAGACGGTGATCTGGAGCTTGTGAAGGGCCTTGTAGATAGTCAGGCTACACCAAGCCTGTTTTATTTTTCTAAGTTGTCTGTACTCAGACATGTAGCTTCCGCTTGTGCTTGTATGACTGTATGACTTGAGTGTTGGGTCATGTGACGCCTACCTGTATGACTATGTTATGTATGGCTCTTGGAGCCTTTTAAATAAAGTACTTTGAGTCATAGAGTTCTGTTGTGATGCAATGTTGTATTTGCACATATTGAGCATATTGCGTGTATGATTGAAATGCTTGGTATGTGTGGGATCCGACACCTAGTTGTTTTCCTTTGGTAGCCTATCTTACAGGGAAATGCCTCCTAGTGACTCCAATGAGCCTTGGTAGCTTGCTACTTCTCGGATCACGTAGGCTGGCCGGCATGTGTCCTTCTTTGTTCCTGTGTCTGTCCCTTAGGGGAAATGTCACGCGTTGTTCCTTTAAGTCCTTGTAGCTTGCTACGACTTGGGTTCATACGTTGATGACCGACACGTTCGTTGCTGGGTCATGGATGCCTGTCTCTGTAATTTAGTGCCACTTCTGGTTTATAACTAGCCATGTCGGCCCGGATTCTCTGTCATATGGATGCTAGCGACACTGTCATATACGTGTGCCAAAATGCGCAAACGGTCCCGGGCCAGGTAAGGTGGCACCCGTGGGGTTTACCGTGCGTGAGGCCACAAAGTGATATGACGTGTTACAGCTAGATCGGTGTGACTTAGGATCAGGGTCCTGACAATAAATTTTCAAGATCGTAAGAAGAATCACCCCAATCATGATCATTGCAACTAGTAGAAGACATAGCAATACTAGCATCCCCAAGCTTAGGGTTTTGCATACCATTAACACAATTTACATTAATAGAATTTACAATAACATCATTTCAATCATGCTTTTTATTTAATAAGCTATCATGAATCACTTTTTCTTTTAACAATTCCTCACAATTTTCAGATTCATAAATTTCAAGCAAAACCCATAAAGATAATATAGTGCACGCAACTCACTAGCAATAGGTTCAACATAATTGGATCTGTAAAAGAGATTAGCAACTGGATGAGGATCCATACTTTAGCAAGCGAAGATGCAAGATAATTGAGGGCACATAGCAACACAAGCAAACAGGAGGCACGCGAGCGGTAAACACACGGCAGAAGAAGGGCAAATAAAACGGCAAGGGTGAAGTGGGGGAGAGGAAAACGAGAGGCAAAAAATGTAATGCGAAGGATAAGGGTTTGTGATAGGTACTTAGTATATGACTTTTGCGTAAGCCTCCCCCCACAACGGCGCCAGAAACTCTTCTTGCTACCTCTTGATCTTGCGTTGTATTCCCTTGAAGAGGAAAGGGAGATGCAGCACAGTAGCGTAAGTATTTCCCTTAGTTTTTGAGAACCAAGGTATCAATCCAGTAGGAGACCACGCGCAAGTCCCTCGCACCTGCACAAACAAATAAGAACTTCGCAGCAAACGCGATAAGGGGTTGTCAATCCCTTTACGGTCACTTACGAGAGTGAGATCTGATAGATATGATAGTTTATATTTTTGGTATTTTGAGTTTAATAAAACAACAAATAAAAGCGGTAAAAGTAAAGTAGATGTAGATTGATATGTTGAGAATAGACCCTGGGGCCATAGTTTTCTGTAGTGGCTTCTCTCATGATAGCGATATTCTACGGCGGTTAAACAAATTACTGTCGAGCAATTGATAGAAAAGCGAATAATTATGAGACTATCTAGGCATGATCATTGTATATAGGTATCACGTCCGAGACAAGTAGACCGAATCCTGCCTGCATCTACTACTATTACTCCACACATCGACCGCTATCCAGCATGCATCTAGTGTATTGAATTCATAAGAACAGAGTAACGCCTTAAGCAAGATGACATGATGTAGAGGGATAACCTCAAGCAATATGATGTAAACCCCATCTTTTTATCCTCGATGGCAACAATACAATACGTGCCTTCCTACCCCTACTGTCACTTGGAAAGGACACCGCAAGATTGACCCCAACGCCAAGCACTTCTCCCATTGCAAGAACTATAGATCTAGTAGGCCAAACCAAACCAATAATTCGAAGAGACTTGCAAGGATATTATGAGCACACATAAAAAAGTTCAGAGAAGAACCAAATATATTTCATAGATAACCTTGATCATAAACTCACAATTCAACAGATCTCGACAAACACACCGCAAAAAGAGATTACATCGAATAGATCTCCTCGAAGACCGAGGAGAACTTTGTATTGAGATCCGGAGAGAGAGAAGAAGCCATCTAGATAATAGCTATGGACCTTAAGGTCTGTGGTAAACTACTCACAACTCATGGTGAGGGCGATGATGATGATGAAGAAGGCCTCCATGATGGATCCCCTTCGGTGGAGCTCCAGAACAGGCTCCAACACGGGATCTCCACGGGAACAGAAGCTACGGCGGTGGAATTAGAATTTTCTCTCTGTTCACGGAGTTTATGGGGTACGTGGGCTTATATTGGAAGAAGGAGGGCACTGGGGACGATCGAGTGGGCCTCGAGGCCGGGGGGCGCGCCCTAGGAAGGGGGGCGCCCCCCCATCCTCGAGGGCCTCTCGATGCTCCCCAGACGTGGTTCACAAGTACCTATGGCGTGATTTTCTCCAAAAATATCTCTCGCGAAGGTTTCATTCCGTTTGGACTCCGTTTGATATTCTTTTTCTGCAAAACCCTGAAATAGGCAAAAAACAACAATCTGGACTGGGCCTTTGGGTTAGTAGGTTAGTCCCAAAAATGATATAAAAGTGAATGATAAAGGCGATTAAATATCCAAGTCTTCATAAATAATAGCACGGAACAATAAAAAATTATAGATACATTGGAGACGTATCAATGCTCGGTGGCCTGGTCGACCGAGACGCCCAGCGTCGTGGCATCCTTCCCCGTGGTCGCATCAGCAGCTGGAGGGGCAGGGCATCACGATGTGACCTCCCCCTTCGCCTTCTTCATCACACCACCCAGGCTGCTGCGTCAAGAGAAGCACATCAGGGACACGACAACTAAGGATAGGCGATAAATTACACACTTACTCATCAGAGGCGAAGCGTGCCCTTCTCTTTGCCAGTAGGTCAGCAGCAGACGCTGCCGCTATGGGCGTGCAGGTAGCCCGGATCTTGGTGAGGCGCGAGGCCACAGTCCTAGGCGTGGCCGCGGTCGCCAGATTCGCTGGCACAATACTCCTCGGCGGGGTCGCCACATTGCTTCCCCCAGACACTTCGCGTTCAGATCGACGTGGAGTGGCCGCCTGGGACCGCCCGGCAGCACCTTCGCCTGACGTCATCGCTCCAGCGAACGCCTCGGAAGAGTCCCCCTTATCGTCCAGGGTCTCCTCTGAGCCCCCCTCGTCGCTCTCGTCGTCAGCACCAGAAGACACGTCGTACGTGGGCGGAGCGCCCACGGGCGCACCAAAACCCGACACGGCCTTCAACAGCTCGGCCTTGTCGGGGTGGCTGTACAGCGGTCGGTGGGCCCCGGGAAGGTCCTACGGAACCATTCCTAGGAGGGTTCCCGACGTGAAGTCTAGACCGTCCTCGGCCAGCACCCCTGAGTGCAGCCGGAGCCTGTCGTCGTCGCCCATCAGGTCCCACATGGGGCGCAAGTGTGCCTACAGCGGCGCCAGATGCTACCTCAAGAACTCCTTCAGGATCTGGCCCCCTTCGAGCCTCGAGCTCAGGTCGGCCTCAATCCTTGCCAGGACAGGCCCGGCAAGGGGTTCGGTGACCTTCGCGTAGCTCCAGCCGGCGCGCTTCGCCGGACGGACAGTAGGCAGCGCCAGCAGAGGGTGGACGCGTTGGGCATCCAGATAGGCCCACCACTTCCGGTGGGACTCTATCTTATTCCGGACCGTCATCAGCCGACAGCCCTAGTGCTGGAAGACGAAGGAGACGCAGCCCAAGCACGGGCCATCATCATACCAGCGCATGGAGAAGAAATGGTGGAAGAGGGCGACAGTTGGGCTCACCCCCACGAGTGCCTCACAGTAAAAGGCGAAGAGCGACAGGACGAAGATGGAGCGAGGCTGGATGTGGAGAGCGTGCACCTGGTAATGCTCTACGATGGTGTAAAAGAACTCGGAGAAAGGTGGCACGAGCCCCACAGAAATGATGTGGAGGAAGAAGGGGTAGCAGAACTTCGGCATGATCCGCATGATGGTGAATCCAGCCCAGATCCGTGTCGGGCCGTGCTCGTTGTGGACGCTCGACAAGAAAGGTTGGACCTCTGAGTAGTCCTCCTCCTTAGTGATGGAGGACTCCTCAAGCACCGCCTCAAGGGAAGAATCGGATCCAGATACTGGTGCAGCACCCTTGTTCCTCTTCGCCATTGCTGAAGGAGCCAAAGGACGCAGGCGCTTTAGGAAGGCAGGAGGCGTAGGAGGGAGAAATCCGAGCAGGAAGGAAGGGGAGCGATAACTCCCCCAGTGGAGACGCCCCTTTTGTCAAGACGCATGGTTGCCGAGACGGCGTGGGGAGCGGGGTCGCCCGCGTCCCATCCAACCGTCACGTGCCAGCCTAGCCCGAAGCCTTTTTGGGGCCTGCGACGCTTCGTCCTCGGCTAAGGCTTCGCCCCGAAGCCAACTCCGTGCGCGCCTTGGGCCCGGGGGCTATTTTCGGCGTCCTAGGAACCAGGGTACCCAGACTTGCCTGTCTGCGGGCTGCAACGCGCTCCTACAAGCGGCCTAGTATGGCCGAGCTGATCGACCAGCCGTCCAAGACCCTCACGAGGGGGCTAAGCCTCGCGAGGGGAATGACGTCAAGACCCCCTCAGGAGCGGCCTCGGCAAGGTGCTCTGGAGGGGCGGAGAGTCCAAGGCCAAGCTTGCCTCAGGAGGTGGCAATGATGTCAGTAGTGACGCACCGCGCCAGCGGGTGCGAGCGTCCGCCAACGGCGCAATTGCCATTTCGGTGCAAAGGGGACAACGCAGCCGTGGGTTCCCAAGGAGCGGGACAAACGTTTCCCCTTTTGTGCAACAAGACCGAAGACTTCAAGGATGGCAGGGAGGATGTCACTGTCGAGCCCACCACCGTGTCACCATCTAATCCTTTTGCAGGGGGAAGACCGCTTTTGTCAGGATAGGAACATCCTTGTGTTCCCGCTCAAAAATGGTCGTTGTGGGATCCGTTCCCACCTAAACATTTTGGGGGAAGAGGTCCCTGGCCGCCTATATAAGTAGCTAGAACCCCCACTATGGAAGGGACAAGTCGAAACAAGTCGAAACAAGCCTAGCCAAGTAGAGCCGATCTGTAAGCTCTGCCACCACGCAAAGGAGCAAGAACACTTGCGTCCTGACTCTCCTGAGCTCGCCTCCTGTGCTCAGGAACCACTATACTTGTTCGTATTCCAGCCCTCCCGAGGCTAATCCACCAAAGCAGGAAGTAGGGTCTTACACAACATGGTGGCCCGAACCTGGGTAAATTCTTGCGTACCCTGTCTGTTCTTTTCTTCAATCCCCTCACCAAGACGAGAGCAGACGCTAGGTAGACATGAGTGGGGGAGATCTTCGTTCACGCCCTGTGTTCGAACTTCTTGGGTTTTGCGGAGCCCTAAATCCGACATTCGCCTACAAAGCTTCTGATCCTGACGCCACGATGGGCTCGGCGATGACCTCTGTCCTCCCGTCCTGACAATCCTATTCTCGTTGCATAGAAATGGAAACCTTTGGTTGATTCCTCGAGACTCCGCACCTGCGCTTGCCTCCTTAGCACCAACGAGGAAACTGGTCGTCCTGCGCCCGCTGGCACTCGCCTGGCCTTGGTCGTCATGGCTTGCGTCATCTGAACCTTACGAAGTGAGGGACTGCATAGAGTTCTCCGCCCCTCGGGCGCTACCCTTGCGAGACTGCTCCCTCCGGAGGTCTTGGTGTCGTCTGCCTCGCGGGGGT
The DNA here is from genome assembly GCA_902687465.1 of Secale cereale. Taxonomy (NCBI): domain Eukaryota; kingdom Viridiplantae; phylum Streptophyta; class Magnoliopsida; order Poales; family Poaceae; genus Secale; species Secale cereale. The sequence continues at coordinate 383,517,693 of LR738715.1, read as the reverse complement.
CTTGAGTGTCGAAGCAGAAGATGAGCCTTACTAGGTCGGTGAAGGAGCCATGTCATGGGCCGCAGGCAGGCAAGTCAGGCTACCATGGTTCCCAGGACGCCGACAGTAGCCCCCGGGCCCTAGGCGCGCTCAGACTTGGCTTCAAAGCGAAGTCAAACAGAAAGGGCGAAGCACCGTGGGCCCCAATCACCAATGGCCCAGTCGTCGTGTGGCGCCCTAATGGGACGTGGGTGTCTCCACTTCCCCATGCTACCTCGGCAACCGTTTTGACTTGACCAGAGCCTATTGCATGCAAGGAAAATCATCATTACCTCCGATCGTGGAGGCCGGCGGTTCGCCTCCTTCTTGCTAGGAATGAGGAGGGGTGGAGCCCTTTGTACATTTCCATCCCTTGCTTCTCGTCCCTCCTTCCTTATCCTTGCTCTGCCATCTCGTCGAAGAGTCCATGGTGCCGATAAGGAGGTTTTCCATGGTGGAGAAGGGGAAAGCTCCCCTAGAGGAGCCCGGGACACTCCCACCAAAGAAGAGGCTTGGTCGCTCCCGTGACGCCGGCGATGGTCTTGAAGTGACGCGACCCTGGTTGGAGTGGCCTCCTCCAGGCTTCCCAATCCCTCTGTATGCCCTGGAGCAAGGCGTAGGGCAGGAGGGCGTTGCCCAGCACCCTGGCAGCGCGGAACGTAGAGGGCAGGCCGCGTCCATGCTGCCGGCCGACGTGCGGTTGCACGCCGGGAGCTCGCCTCGCGAGTTCATCCTATGGGTGGTGACGCCACCACTGTCATGGATTCGGCTACAGAGGTTGTTCACTAAGGTGATGTCGCCGAGGGGGCCTGTTGAGCTGTGTTTGCGGCATGCCGGGTGCTGCAGCCAAGCTACTGAGGTGTAGGTCGAGGTCGTCCCCCCAGGCGATGTCTTAATGACTCGTGGATGGGGCGAGATCGCCCCGGCTTGTCGTCCTGGAGGGTCCTCTGCCATCCATTTCGAGTACGACAGAGCCTCCATGCTTTCCTTCAAGGTCTTTGGCAAGGAAGGCCAGCACCTGGAGTGCTGCCCCGGGAGGGGCGATCTGCACGGCATGGCCATGGCCGCTGATCTTGCCCTTGTTCTTGTCAGCAGGTCCTCCAACAGTGACAGTGAGTCCTCGGAGTCCAGAAATTATCCGGAGACCACTTACGATGACAGCTACAAGCCACCAAGCTCTCGCCGCACCCGGAGCAGGGCGTCGACGTCCGCCTATTGTCGACAGTTATGTTCCTGGCCTGGTTCTCCAAGTTTACTCCTTTTGTTTCCGTGTGTGGAATCGTGTCAAGCCCCGTGGGGGTATGTAAGAGGTTGTAATACCTTTTTATTAATGTCACCACTCCTCGCTTAGCACTGGGGCTGCATGTCTCGCCAGGGCATTCTATTATTTTTCGTTCCCGCGGTAGCTTGGTGCTCTACACCAACATGACCCCGTCCCAAGGCAGACTTCAACCATTGCTGGTATGCCAGGTCGCGATGCCGTTGTCAAGGCCAGGAGGTGAGTGGCCTGAGGTCTGGTAAGATCCCTTGAGGCACGATGCTCAGGGGGTCCCCTTTAGCATGCAAGTAGCTTCCTAGAGACCGAAAAGGAAAACGACATTGCCCGAGCGAGATCACAGAGGTCGAAATGTCACGCTATGCAGTTCTAGTTATTTTACGGGGGTGACTTCTCTCACGATGAAGTCCTTGAGGGGTGCATGGTTGTGTTCTTGCGATAGCCCCTCTAGGCAAGGCTCGCTCCGGTCTCTCCCCCTTAGCTCAGGCAAGTGCTCTATGTCCTTGGGTCCCGGTCCACGAGCGAAGCTCAGCCGCCGCTGGTATGCCAGGTTGCAATGCCGTGGTCAAGGCCAGGCGGTGAGGGCTCCCAAACTAGTAGGAGCCCCCGAGGCGCGATGCTCAGGAGCCCCCTTTAACGTGCAAGCGGGGCGCATCGAGGGGAGTGGCCGGCGAGGCCACCTTAAGCTGACTCCAAAGGTCCCTGTGAATCAATCTGACAAAGTGGACATAGTACATGGCTGCGCTTGCCTCACTGTCGTTGATCTTTCCACTTGCACACGTAGGCACCAAGGCCCTGGTGAGGTGATGTGGGCAGGGCTGGCTGCGAATCAGAGCTCGGTCTGTCAGGTTTTTCGGTGCTGCAAGGACGAACCCAAGCACAGGCACCGTTCCAATGATTCTTTGGAACGAGCAACCAGCAGGTTGGTGTCGCGCGGGAGCCGCGGTGGGTATCGGAACACCAGGTGAGCAAGCGATAATCTTAGGATAACTAATGACAAGAATAAGGCAAGTTCATAATAGATGCAAATTCGATACACGCCATAGGGATAGACCCACATGGCTTGGGGACGATGTAGCCCGAGGGGTGCCCCCAACTGAAATGAGAAGAAAAGACGATAAGCACCATAGGGACGGACCCACACGGCTTGGGGAAGATGCATACCATGGGGCGCCCCCAACTGAACGAAACAAAAAATGTCACCTGGCACCACTGCGGGAGAAGTGTTGGGGTAGCTGAAGATGCCTGCCATCGAAGTCGCTCCTCATGGGTCATGAAAGGATCGAGAAGAGGCGTCTAGAGGGGGGGTGAATAGACTCTTCAAGTTGTGGTTGAGTTTTAGCACATGTTGTGGTGGAGTTTTAGCACATGTTTAAACATTCAAAATACATATCAAGCAAGCATGACAAGAGTATATGAGTATTGGAAAGTAAAGCATCCAATTTTGGCTACTTGACCAAATAAAAACCTAGCCTTTTCCCAATTTTATGTCTTGGCAGATTTTAGCAAGTATGCACAAGTCAAGCAATCAACCTACACATGCAATTCGAAGAGTATAGCAGCAAAAAGTAAAGCAATTCCATATGAATGTAAAGGGGGGAGTTTGAGGGAGCAAACACAATGTAGACACGAAGATTTTTTAGCCATGGTTCCGATAGGTGGTGCTATCGTACATCCACGTTGATGGAGACTTCAACCCGCGAAGGGTAACGGCTGCGCGAGTCCACGGACGGCTCCACCCATGAAGGGACCACGAAGAAGCAACCTTGTCTATCCCACCATGGCCATCGCCCACGAAGGACTTGCCTCACTAGCAGGGTAGATCTTCACGAAGTAGGCGATCTCCTTGCCCGTACAAACTCCTTGGTTCAACTCCACAATCTTGTCCGAGGCTCCCAAGTGACACCTAACCAATCTAGGAGACACCACTCTCAAAAAGGTAATAGACGGTGTGTTGATGATGAACTCCTTGCTCTTGTGCTTCAAATGATAGTCTCCCCAACACTCAACTCTCTCTCACAGATTTGGATATGGTGGAAAGAAGATTTGAGTGGGAAGCAACTTGGGGAAGGCTAGAGATCAAGATTCATATGGTAGGATTGGAGGTCCGAACACATGAGTAGGTGGTTCTCTCTCAGAACAGTGAATAATGGAAGTGTAGGTATGTTCTGATGGCTTTATCCTTGAATGAAGAGTGGGTGGAGGGGTATATATAGCCTCTACACAAAATCTAATCCTTACACACAATTTACCGAACTCGGTGGGACCAAATCAGAGAACTAGGTCAGACCGATTTAGTTCATAATGTGACCATTAGGCGTTTCGGTGGGACCGATATGATCAACTTGGTAGGACCGATTTCATTAGGTTTAGGGCATAACGTAATCTCGGTGAGACCGATTACACAAACTCGGTAGGACTGATTTTGGTAATAAGCAAACGATAGAGTTGGCCAGGCAAACTCAGTGGGACCGATTCGCTCATTTCGGTGAGACCAAAATGTTACAAAAATGCAACAAAGAGTTTGCAATGTTAACTCGGTGAGACCGATTCTCCCATCTCGGTTAGACCGAAATGTCTCAAATAGGAAACAAGGAGTTGTCATTCCCATCTTGGTGAGACCGAGATCCCTATCGGTGAGACCGAACTGATTAGGGTTTTGGCAGTGGCTATGTCAACTGAACTTGGTGGCGCCGCATAGAAAGTTTCAATGGGTCCGAGTTTGACTCTTGGTTTGGAACATATGTGGAAGTGAGAAAGTGGTTGAGGTTTTTGGAGCATATCACTAAGTACTTTGAGCAAGCAAGCCATTAAGCAACACCTCATCCCCTTTTAATAGTATTGGCTTTCCTATGGACTCAATGTGATCTTGGATCACTGAAATAGAAAGTGTAGAGTCCTGAGCTTTGAGCTTGAGCCAACCCTTTGTCCTTATCATCTTGAAGGTGTTCCACATTCTCTAGTCCATGCCACTCCATTTGTTGAACTTGTCTGAAACATACTAGATGAAAACATTAGTCCAACAAGAGATATGTTGACATTAATTACCGAAATCACCCAGGGAGCACTTGTGCTTTCAATCTCCCCCTTTTTGGTAATTGATGACAACATACATCAAAGCTTTAAATAAAGATATGAAAAATAACAAGTAAAGCTTTGGAAGGACATGTAACATGCATAGGCTCCCCTTACATGTATGCAATCATGTAAATATGGAATATAAGAGCATGGGAATGCATAGACATGATAGAGCAAGCAATGAGTTACATGTATCTTGGCTATATGCATCAGAGCAAATGATATGAATATATGAAGTGTACCCCCATGTTCATGATTCCTTCTTAAAAACAGTATGTACATTAGCAAGAAATCTTCATGCACATGAGTGTGATGCATATACTTACCTTGTGATCTTGAGCTGGCTTATTGTAGCGACCACGATCCAAATGGACCGAAGTCTTTGTGTTCTGTGTCATCCCTGGATCGGTAATGCTGACACACACAGTACTTGAAGGATTTATAACAGAGTGGCAATCACACACTTATTACATCGAGTGTCTCAAAAGATAAGTTATTACAAAAATATATGGCATAAGGCCATCTAACACAGTAACAACGGAAGGCTTGGAAGATAAGTGAGTCCATGAACTCCAACGGCATAGCTGAGTGCATGACAAATGACCTAGCGCACCTTACTCTTCTTCTGAAAAGTCTGCAACATGACATGTTGCAGCCCGAAATGGGTCAACACATGGAATATGCTGGCAAGATAAGACAGTAGAGCAAGTAACAGAATAAATGATAACACTATATGCATATTTGGCTGGTGGAGGCTCTAAGGTTAAAGTTTTTGCATAAAGCCAATTTTTCCCCACAACAAAGGAATAGCTTTTATTTTAACTATCATGGTAGTTGAAACATCATTGAGAAGGTTCCTCCAACTCAATCCCAATTAAAGTAGTCATGATTAACCCAACAACTTAATTTTAGAGTGATGAGATCAACCAATAATTCAAGTACCAGATACTCAAGATGTCCATAACTGGGGACACGGCTAATCATGATTAGTTTGTACACTCTGCAGAGGTTTGCGCACTTTTCCCCACAAGACTCGATCTCCTCCGTTGGATTTCTCGCACTGCATGGTGTTTGAGAAACGGATGACCGAGACACAGTCTTTCAGAAGCATTTACTCTTTACCCCGGGTGGACCAGTACACCTACTTTCCCCTACATCTTCTAGTCCACCACTGAAAGAGCTCACACAACTTACTCATACTATGCCAGAGCCCATAATGTCATTGTGGCTGCACACGGAAGTTTCTAGCATGAATAGTTTTATGATCCCTTTGAGCCTGGGTGGCATTCCATCGGATAATGACACGGTTCCTCCGGGATTTCCTAGGACAACACTGGATTCTCCAAGTGCCCTAGAACCAATCCACCCAGATGTGTATTCAAGTAGCCACCTTAAGTTGAACCATTAATTATCATCTCACATCTGTCATGGATACTCTCAAACCCAATCCACGTCTACGAGCATGGCATGGCAACCTAAGCATAACGCAGAAGTAATTCCCAGGGGTTTGAAAAATAATGCAGGTAATAGGTTCTACCTCAATCTACTTCCTAGACCCACAAGTTAAGAGATCCTACTCATGCAATTTGTGACGGTTTGATCTAATGCATAAAAACTGGGTAATAAAGGGTATGATCAAAGTGTTACTTGCCTTGCTGATGATTCGCAAAACCTAGGGACTCGTAGTAGCACGCTTCGCACTCTGGGAAATCTATCACAAGCAAACAATAGCATACATAAGCAATTAAGCAAAGATGCATAGGTAAAACTCCAAATAAGAAGATCTAACCAGAAAGTTCAAATTAAGAACTCCAGTTTGCAAAAAGAATCAAATCAAACGGAGCAATGAAATTCAAACTACGAAATAAACAAGATCCATTTACTGGATTGAACTAAATTCAAATTTTACAAGACCAAAACCTTGTTCAAGTTGGTTAAATGGAAAGAGGGCTTCGATACGAAGATCTAGGCACTTGAATCGCCTGATTCTGACTTACGAGCGAAAAGAAAAACTAAAAAGAAGATCAGGGCAGAAATCACGATCGGAAATAATCGCGGAAAAGCCCAAAAAATGATAAACGGACGAACAGGCTAACGAATGAACGTTCGCTGTCTATTACTAAAAGACGAAAAGCGTTCGTTAAAATGAAGGAATGGACAAATGTCCGCTAGATAACCAAACTAGTGGAAAAACCGAACCGATAAAAAAACAGATCTAGGGTTTCGAAAAAAACTGAGCGGTTCTTTCGTGAAAACCGGCGGCTACCTCGGCGGCGGTGAACTCCAGCGGTGGAGGCGGTTACCGGCGGCGGAGGGTGGCGGTGGTGCGGCTGCGGTGCTCCGGCGGCGGCGGTGGCGACGCGCGGCGGCTGCGGCGCGGCGGCGGCGACGACTTAGGGTTCTGGGCTGGCGCGGGGCGGCTCGGGCGGGCTAGCGGCTTCGGGTCTCGGGCCTCGCCTTATAAATGCCGGCTGGAGGTGTCCTAGTCGGGTACGGCCCGACTAGGTCGGTTGCCCCCTTTTTTTCTAAATAGTCCTGACACGGCAAAACTGGCAAAAAAAAAGTAAAGCGACTCGAAAAATTCCGAAATAAATTTTCCCCGTCTTCCAATAATATTTAGGACAAAGTGAACATTTTTCACGGACCTAAATGCAATTTTAAAAAACGCGTATTTTTCCTATGCAAATAAAATCGCAAATAAATCCGAATAAAATACCAAAAGTGATTTTAATATTTTTTTCATCCAATATTGCTTTTATTTTGGAGAAGTCATATTATCTCCGCTCATATATTTTATTAGAAATATTTTTCGGAGAGAAAAAAGTTAAAACCAAAGTGATCCCCGTATCGGTATTTGAGAAAACCCAAATACGAAAACGGTAAAATCCCCAACTCTCTCCGTGGGTCCTTGAGTTGCTTAGAATTTCGAGGATCGCAACACACAAATGCAATAAAATATGATATGCAATATGATCTATGTATAACATTTCAAATTGAAAATTTGGGATGTTACAAACCTACCCCCCTTAGGATGAATCTTGGCCTCGAGATTCGGGTTGTCTAGAGAATAGGTGTGGGTGGTCCTTGCGTAGATCATCCTCGCGTTCCCAGGTGGCTTCATCTTCGATATGGTGACTCCACTGAACTTTGCAAAACTTGATAACCTTGTTGCGGGTGACTCTGCTTGCATACTCGAGGATCTTGACTGGTTTCTCCTCATAAGTCAGATAACTATCCAGCTGAATTGCTTCCAGGGGCACTGTGTCTCTTAAAGGAATATCAGTCATCTCTGCATGGCACTTCATAAGTTGAGAAATGTCAAACACGTCATGAACTCCTGACAATCCTTCGGGTAACTCCAACTTGTAGGCAACCTCTCCCATGCGTTCCAAAACACGGTACGGTCCCACAAATCTTGGGGCTAACTTTCCATTAACTCCAAAACGTTTAACTCCCCGCAGAGGCAACACTCTCAGGTACGCTCTGTCTCCTATTTCATAGGCTACTTCCTTGCGCTTCGAGTCTGCATAACTCTTCTGCCTGGACTGAGCTACCTTTAGTCTATCTCTAATCAGCTTAACCTTCTCTTCTGACTCTTTGATCAGATCTGGTCCAAACAACTGACGGTCTCCGACTTCATCCCACATCAATGGCGTTCGACATCTCCTCCCGTACAATGTTTCGAACGGTGCCATTTTCAAACTGGCCTGGTAACTGTTGTTGTACGAGAACTCCACATAGGGCAAGTAGTCGTCCCAACTAAATCCATAATCCAATGCGCAAGCTCTCAACATGTCCTCTAGAATCTGATTGACTCTCTCGGTATGTCCATCTGTGTGTGGGTGAAAAGCTGTACTGAATTCTTGTCTAGTTCCCAATGTCTTGTGTAGCTGATGCCAAAACTTTGAGGTGAACCGTGTTCCTCTGTCTGATACGATGGTCCTCGGAACTCCGTGCAGACATACTATCCTAGACATGTATATCTTGGCCAACTTCGCACTGGTATATGTGGTCTTCACGGGGATAAAGTGGGCTAATTTGGTCAAGCGATCCACTACTACCCAGATTGAGTCATATCACGATCGGGTTCTGGGTAATCCGGTGATATAGTCCATGCCAAGCTTATCCCACTTCCATTCGGGTATCGGCATAGGTTGCAGTAATCCTACTGGCTTATGATGTTCCGCCTTCACTCTGTGGCATACATCACATACTGCTACATACTTGGCAATATCCTTCTTCATTCCCATCCACCAGAAATGTTCCTTCAAATCCAAATACATCTTAGTGTTTCCGGGGTATATCGAGTATGGTGAATCATGTGCTTCCTGTAGTATCAACTTCCTGATCTCGGTGTTGTTGGGCACATAGACTCGATCCTCAAACCACAAGGTGTTGTGTTCGTCCTCACGAAAACCCTTGGCTTTTCCTTCATTCATCTTCTCCTTGATTTCGGCAATCTCTTTCTCATCCTTCTGGGCTTCTCGTATCTTTCCCAACAATGTTGACTGAACCTCCAATGTTGACACAAATCCTCTAGGAACTATCTCCAGACGAAGCTCCCAGAGATATTCTACTAACTCCTTCGGCAATCCCCCCTTTACTAGGGTATTGGCGTAGCTCTTCCGGCTCAAAGCGTCTGCAACAACATTGGCCTTGCCTGGATGATAGTGCAGCTTCATATCATTATCCTTTATGAGCTCTAACCATCTCCTGTGTTTGAGGTTCAGCTCCTTCTGAGTGAAAATGTACTTCAAACTCTTGTGATCCGTGTACACATCACAACGATTTCCACTAAGGAAATGTCTCCAAGTTTTGAGTGCAAGCTGTGCTGCTGCTAGCTCCAAATCATGCGCAGCATAATTCAACTCGTGCGGTCGAAGTTAACGAGATGCATAAGAAACAACTCTTCCATCCTGCATGAGTACACCTCGCAATACACTTGGAAATCCCTGCGTATATCTAGCAAGATCAGCACTGGGGCTGTCGTCAAACGTTTCTTTAACTCCTGGAAACTTTCTGCGCACTCCTTAGTCCAATAAAACTTGGTGTCCTTCTTGAACAATGTCGTCATAGGCTTTGCAATTTTAGAGAATTCTCTATGAACCTCCGGTAATATCTCGCGAGTCCAAGAAAACAGCGGATCTCTCCAACTGAGGTGGGTGCCAACCACTCAGTGACTGCCTGCACCTTGACAGGATCCACTGCTATACCTTCTCCTGATATAACATGCCCTAAGAATCCAATTTCCTTCAACCAAAACTCACATTTGCTAAACTTGGCATACAACTAATGTTCTCTGAGCTTCCCCAGAACCAAACACAAATGCTCCTTGTGTTCCTCTTCGTTCTTCGAGTGCAGCAAAATATCTTCAATGAATACCATGACAAACTTATCCAATAACTCCACGAACACCTTATTCATCATACTCATGAAATAGGCAGGGGCGTTAGTCAATCCAAATGACATAACCGTATACTCATATAGCCCATACCTTGTGGTGAAGGCTGTCTTAGGTGTATACTTCTCTCGGATCTTCAACTGGTGGTATTCTGATCATAGATCGATCATTGAGAATAACTTATCTCCGTGTAGTTGGTCGAACAAATCATTGATCATCGGCAGAGGGTACTTATTCTTAATCGTCACTTCGTTCAGTGCCCGATAATCAATGACCATCCTTAAAGATCCATTCTTCTTCTCGACCAAGAGCACTGGGGGCTCCCCAAGGTGATGAACTTCGTCTAATAAATCCTTTCTCCAATAACTCCTTAATCTGCTTCTTGATCTCTTCCACATCATTTGGTAGCATCCGATACGGTCTCTTCGATATTGGTCTGGTGCCTGGCAATAGCTCTATCAAAAACTCAATATCCCTATCCGGCGGTATGCCTGGTAGCTCCTCTGGAAATACATCCAAATAATCCCTTACTACAGGCACTTCCTCCTGATCAACTCCCGAGAGAGAATGTACTTGTGTCCTCCTAGGCGAATGCCTAGATACATACTTAATCCTATTTCCCTCTGGGGTGGTAAGTAAAATAGACTTACTGGCACAATCGATGTTCCTTCCATACATCGATAGCCAATCCATACCTAGTATCACATCCAATCCTTGAGACTCCAAAACTATTAGGTCTGAGGGAAAAACATGGCGTCCAATGGTAAATGGCACTTGAAAACATCCTTGATGTGCCATATACTCTGCTCCTGGGGAACTTACTAACATAGGGGTCTTAAGTACTTGGGTGGGCAACTTATATCTATTCACGAATCCCCTTGAAATGTATGAATGCGATGCACCAGTATCGAATAGAACTACTGCGGTAAATGACTTAACCAAAAACTTACCGACAACTACATCAGGTTGCTCTTCAACCTCCTCCGCGGTCACGTGGTTCACTTTTCCTTTGTTGAAAGGGTTGGGCTTCTTCCTAGCTCTTCCATTGCCGTTCCCATTCTTCTCTTCAGGGCACTCTGTGGCGTAGTGTCCATTCTTCCCGCACTTAAAACAGGTAATGTGACCTAAATCCCTCTTGGCGGGTGTGGATGGAGTGGATCAGTTCGGATTATTGCTTGCTCCATTCCTATTCCTGTTCTTGGAGCTAGTGTGGTTATGTGAACTCCCTCCATTATGGGTGTGGCTTCCATGGTTATGGGTGTATCCTCCCGAGTTCGGTGTGAAATGGGGCTTCTGCTGGGCTCCAGAATTATTCCTGCCATGTCCATACTTCCTCTTGCGGCTTTCAATCTGTTGCTGCTTCCCTTCAATCATAAGAGCCTTATCTACCAACTCCTGGTAGTTGTTGAGGTTGCCACTATCAACTGTATGCTCATCTCATCATTCAGCCCTTCCATAAACTTCTCCTGCTTCGCGGCATCTGTGGCCACATCATCCAGGGCATAACGGGATAGAGTAGTAAACTCATCTACGTACTGAGCCACAGTATGATTTCCTTGGCGCAAGTTGCAAAACTCTCGCTTCTTCATGCTCATGGCTCCAGTTGAGACATGGGCAGTGCGAAAAGCTTGCTGAAACTAATCCCAAGTGACATTGGCTACGGGGAAAGTGGTTGTGTAATTCTCCCACCATGTTGCTGCTGGTCTAGCCAATTGATGTCGGCAAAATGCACCTTCTCAGCATCCGTGCAATTTGCGGTGGTCAACTCCCTTCCAATCTTGCGCAGCCAGTCATCAGCAACTATTGGTTCAATACTACTAGAAAACACCGCTGGTTGCAACCTTAAGAAACATGCCAGGTTGTCCATGGGTGGTGGTGGTGGAGGGTTGTTGTTGTTGTTGTTGTTGTTCTGATTGTTGTGGACAAGAAGTTGCATCAAAGTGTTCTGTTGTTGGATCAACTGAGTGAGCTCACGAGGAAACTGAAATCCGGGCTCACGTCTTGGATGCATGTAATGGGTGTAGAGGGAAGAGATTGGAATAGAAATGAGGTCTAGCGAAAAAATTTCACTACCCATATGCACATGAGACAAACACAATCATATCACACCAATGAATTTCAAACAAGGGCATACAAAGATCCTAACTAACATTACAAAAGTGCTCTAAATTCTACCATATGGGGAAAAACTACTAGTCATAGGGTGGTCATCTAGAAATTTTGATCGGCGGAAGATTCCATGATATCTGCTCCAGCTTCATCATCATAGTCATCATCACTATCATCGGGGTCTGAATTGGTGTCGTCGATGATGATGTAGTCCTCGGAACGAATCTCCTTGGGTTCTTCTTCTTCTCCTCCTCCTGGTGCTGGATCTCCCATGGATACTCCTAGCTTCCTTGTCAAGTCATCATTCTTCTCCACAAGTATTGTCATCTCCTCCTTGTATCCGTCGCATTTAGACTTGAGTTCCTCTTCTAGCTCCAATTTCCTGGTTAACACCTTCTTCAAATCTATCATCCCTGCGCACATCTGGTGCTCCTGTCGACGAATGTGCTTGTTTAACTCCTGGATGAATGCTGCAATGGATTTGTCCTTCCGAGTGTTGATCATGTCCCATTGCTCATCTCGACATCCACATATCTGGTAGATAGTGTCCTTCAGCTCCTGCTTGTAGACTTCTCCAATTCGCCCAATGGTAATGTGGGCTACCCTAGTCTTGCCTAGGCTCCTGGTTGGTGCATCAAAAGAAAACTCTATGGGCTCAGTGGATGGTGCGAATGTCCTCCCGGGAATTTGAACTTGAATATTCCATTGCTCTTCTTCTGGTAAAGTGGCGGTGTAGGTCCCGGTGAAGCTTGGTATTCCGATGTTCAGGTACCTAGTGACTTCCTTCAAGTGTCGTCCAAAAGGCATGTCTTCATCCGGTTGAGTGAACTTGTTCCTTGGGTCCACCATCCTAAAGAGTAGAAAATGGAGAGGAGTCAGAAATGAGTAAGGAAGAGAGACCTAGGGTTTATCTTAGTGGCCGTGTCCTACAGTCAGCATGTGCTCTGATACCATATGTCAAGGTAGTCACATTCCCAAATTTCATCCTAATCGTGATATTTATAGCCCTCCAAATTAAGCTTTTGGCTTCTCTATTCTTTCCTTGGAAGACGGATCCTTTTTTCCTTGAATATAGCGGCGGCCAGGCCCATTCCACCGCGGCCTCACTAGGCCATATGCGGCCTAACCCACACCCCTCCTAACCCTAAAAAACTCCTCTGCCCGATCCTTCTCTCAGTCGCCCTCGATCCATATCTCGCTCCAGCGCCTGCGCCCCGCTCCCTCCAATGTCGGCCGCCGCTGCCTACGCGCCATGCCGCTAGCGTTGGCCACCGCCCCAAGCACCTCCATGTTCCCGCGCCGCACCGCTCCTCCAATCCCTACATTGCCAGGGCCGCCGGATGCCGCCGTCTTGCCCCTTCTGATCTGGCACCATGCAGGACCACCATCGCCGTCCAGCTCCTCCGCGGGCCAGTGTCGCCAGCCGCTGGAGCTCTTCATCTCCCGTGCCCTGCCGTCGACCCACACCAAGTCATTGTTGCCCCTTGATGCCTCCTGGCCGTTGCTATACTCCAGCGCCATGGATGACCACCGAAGGAGCTCGCACCGGCCTCCGATTCGATGCCGCCGGAGTCCTCAGCACGGCCGTCCTCGGGTTGCATCGCTGACGCTGCGAGATCTGCCTCCCTCCGCCTCCCCAAGTACCATGGACCAGCCATGGCTCCATCCAGCAGGAGCTCCACCCCGCCCGTGACCTCTGCCTGCTCTCCGGCTCCATGCGATGGGTCTTGAGGACCTCGCCCCCCGGATCCGCTTCCTCCGGCCACCTCCAGTGTCGCCGCGATACCCGCCTGTCCTCTGCCTCCTCCGCCCCTGCATCTCCATCGGCCCTGCAACCTCATCGCCCCTTCTACCGTGACGCCCGACTTAGTCGTCTTCTTATGCTTCTAGAACCAGCCTCCTTTGCACTTCCTTGTTGTTGTCCACCAGTGCCCCCTTGGTCTTGCTTCGTTTTGGATCGCCAAGACCGAGCCTGCTCGCTTACCAAGACCCCGAGATTGACTTCACGGACTAACAACTACAACGACGATGGTGTACGGCTACCATCGCCAAGACCCGAGAACATCAAGTACCCCGTTGGGTTTGTCGAGATCGGCAAGTCCGAAGACCGCAAGTACCATGAAACCGACGACATGAACATCTACGGAATATGTACCACTACCTTCGCCAAAGACCCATGCAACGGGAGCGTCAAGTTCCACTACGTCCTGTGTACCAGTACTTCCACTACCCTCGCTACATGAATGACTACTTCCCACGGCGACCCATGAACAACTACTTCCATCGACGAAATTGATCCACTCCGAAAACACACACATCGAAGGTATAACCGTCGGGACGACCTTCCGAGAACAAATGCATGGTGTATGAGAAGCACCTTATATTTGCCTTGAGTCTGAATTGTCGGTGCACATTGCCCCTGGTTCGCCTTGCCACCGACACGTGGGATCTCGGTTACCGGGATCACCCCACCTTCTTGCATGACATGCTCACGCCGCTCTTCTTTTTCATCAGCATCACAATGAGTTGCCGGAACCAGTAATGTTGTCGTGGCATCGTTTCCGTTTTTGATGCCATCACACCCCTTTCTTTCTGTCGTGGTGACCAAGTGCTTCATATCTCTTATGTCAACTTTTCACAAAAAAGCATAAAAGTTGTACATGTCATCCACATCATGATAACAACATTTAAATGGTTAAAATTGTTGTTTGCTTTAATAATTGCTAAATATGCACATGGGGATTTTCTAGAATTGTTGTTGTTATGTTCGACCTTATTTAAATTGCCTAAATAGATAGTTTACTTATGCTCCGCCTCTTGCCATGTTAAACAACATTTAAACTTGTTGGGTTCATAAACGAGAGTCAACTAAATAAATCGAATGTGGTATTTCGTTAATATGCAACTCGTTGCATATTGAGCTCCACTTAACATGTAGTATTGTTTGAGCACTTTGTCATGCCTTGCATATTAAAACCGGGCATGCATCATACTTGTTTGTGCATCATATGCTTGTTTATGCTTGTGTGTTTACCATGTTGTTTGCTTCTTTCCGGGTGCTTCTCTCGTTAGCTTCAGTTTTGTTCCAGAGTTGTGACGATTCATTTGATTACGACCATTTGTCTTCTTCATGGACTCGTTCTTCTTCCTTGGGGGATCTCCGGAAAGATGACTGTTCCTCGATATCACCTCTATCTTTGCTTTGCTAGTTGTCTCACTTTATCGCTATGTTGCGCTACCCATTCTTGTTTTTTAAGCCTCCCATGTTGCCATGAAACCATCTAACCACCTTCCCAGCAAACCGTTGATTTGCTAAGTTACGCTTTTGCTCAACCCTCTTATAGCGTTGTTAGTTGCACATGAAGATAAAAGATGGAAGATGTTCCATATTGGAACATGGATACTTTGCGATAACACAATATATATATATATATATATATATATATATATATATATATATATATATATATATATATATATATATATATCTTATTTAATTAAGGGAAAACTTTGTTTTTGCCACTCTCACTTTTGCCACTCTTAGCTTTCGATAATATATCCGGAATGCCGTTCTATTAGGTCAACGTACGTTTTGACCAAACAGAGTAGGGAAAAGACCAGATTGTCCCAATTATTTTGTTTTGCTTTTGCCACTCACGATTTTCCTAATATTGATTTTGCAATTATATTAACGCCATGACCAGCAGGAAACTAAAGAGGACATTTTGGTTGACATATTTGAAAACTTAACCATCACACATAACTGCACCAAGTAAAGAGGAAATTTTGGTATGACTTATTTGAAAATCTAACCATCACACATAGTTACACAATATTTAGATAAGAAGTATGCACATTAATAAGATCATGACCAGTAGCATAGTAAAGAGGAAATTTTGGCATGACCAATTTGGAAATTTAACCATCATACATAATTACACGATATTCATATGATAAGTGCAATAGTAACATCATGACCAGCATCATAGTAAAGAGATTAAGGCATTCTAAATATCAACAAAATACTTCATAGGAATCAAATTCATCATCTAATCTAAACAGTTGGCTCACATGCATGTGGACCACCCCAAAAGCAGCTCCACACAACTTGAGACATAGTACAGCCAAGTCTAGCAACATCATCAGCTAAACAGCAAGGTTCACATATGCATAGTGCTCCACAAAATAACATGTATTTGCGCATCATCGTAAACAACAAGCTTCACATCTTCTTTTTTCTAGTGCTGTTCGAGGAAGGACATTTTTTGCTTCTTGTGTTCTTCGACGGAGGGCATTTGCTTCTTGTGTTCTTTGCCGGTCTATCATGGGTAGCAGAAGTCTTCTTAGATGCTACAGGAACTGGGCTTGACTTTTCCTTTTTACCACCTATTCTCTTGTTTGTAGAACCATTTTCAAAACTAAGAATGAATGCAAATAAGTGTTGAAATGCAGATTTAAATGGGCAAAATTAGACTTCTATGCATTGGCTTGTTTGAAGCAAAATTAGACGCACCAGAATAAGCATGCAGATTTACAATAGGCAAAATTAGACTTATATGCATTGTGTAAGTGCATCTAGTGCCACCCCTAGTTGGTTTTGGAGTATTGACGACAAACCTGGTTGAGGGACTAATGTGTTTGTGAGAATTGCAGGATAACACAAGTAGTAGTCCCTCATTGATTCGGTTTACCTACCGGAGATGACCCCTAAAAATAAATGAAGACATTGACGACAATGATGGTATATGAAGATATTCATATTGAATACTATGACAAGAGAAGACATTGTGTGAAGACTATGGAGCGCGAAGACTTAGACGTTTCGTTGTTTTCTTTTCTTCTTTGTTGAGTCATAGGAACCACCGTACTGTTAAGTGGGGTCCAAGTGAACAAAGTCAGAGTGACTAAAGTGATGGTCAACCAAATCCTATGTCTTCGAGCGAAGACAATTAGAGCAATCCTTATCCTAAGCTGGATGAGTCAGCTTTACTTATAGCCCAAGTAAAGTTGCCGCGTGTGTTTGAAATCTGACCGCTCGAACACTTGTCAGTTCCTTAGTGAACCAGGGTCACTTCGGACATATCAGGTCGGGTTGCCTAGTGGCTATAAATAGCCCACCCCCTACACCATAAATTGGTGGCTGCTCAGAGTTATTACACGGCTTTTGTCGTTTGAGAGCAACCCACCTCCGAAGCATTTGAGAGAGAGATCCTTGCGAGGACAAAGCCCAAACACCCAGAGCCAAAGAGTGTTAGGCATCACTGAAGTCTTTCTGTCTGCGTGACCTGAAGACTTGTTACACTTGAGGACTGTGATTCCTCCAGCCGGTTAGGCGTCGCGTTCTGAGCATCCAAGCGTCATTGTGGATTGCCGGTGAACGAAGTCTGTGAAGGTTTGGAAGTCTACCTTGAAGACTTACCAGAGTGATTGGGCGAGGACTAGGTGTCCTTAGCTCAAGGGGAATAAGGTGAAGACGTGGTCTTCTGAGTTAAATCTCAGCTACCCTAACCAGACGTACAGTTGTCACAGCAACTGGAACTGGTCTAACAAATCACTGTCTTCCCCAAGCTACTGGTTCTATCCTTTCCTTCTCTTTACTCACTGTCTGTCTTCGTGAAGTCATTGCATGGTTTCCTTATCTGTTTGACTTCACTGTGTGACTACTTGTTCTGATTGGCTTGATTTAATCTTCCATCCTGATCCATACTGCCTAGCTGCTATTTAGTCTTAGTTCTTTCACTTCATTGAATACTTGACTATGGCTCATCTAGTGTAGTCTACCTTCCGCTGCATATAAATAGGATCGATTCTATCTTTTTGTCTTCAAAACTTCCATGTTTTGAAGACTTTCATAAAAATCGCCTATTCACCCCCCTCCTCTAGTCGATATATAGCCCTTTCAATTGGTATCAGAGCAAGGTACTCCCTTGTTCTGTGTGATTCGGTTTAACCACCTGGAGTTTTAGCTATGTCGACTGCAGGGATACTCAAAGTCTCCGATGCGTGCCCCGTCTTTGATGGCACTGAATACCTCTACTGGAAAAACAAGATGCGCATGCATCTTGAAGCCATTGATGTGGACCTCTGGTTTGTCGTCAAGAACGGCGTTCCCAAGACTGGTGATGGTCTCACCCCTGCTAATGTCAAGAAGCTCGTTCAACTGGATTCCACTACCAAGAATATCATCTGCGGTCATCTAACCAAAGGACAATATGGTCATGTGAGTGCTCTGGAAACGTCGAAGCAAGTCTAGGACTGGCTCTCTAAGGTCAACGAAGGAGTCTCAACCCAGAGAGATCAAAGGATCAGTGTCCTTCGCAACCTCTTCAATCGTTTCAAGAGACACGACAATGAGAATGTCCAGCACACATTCGACCGCCTCACTGACACCACAAATGAGCTTCAGGCACTTGGCGCCACTGAGATCACCAGGCATGAAATCGTCAAGACACTCCTGAGATCACTTGACAGCTCATTTGACATCCTTTCCCTGATGATTCAAGAACGCCCTGACTTCAAGACTCTCGATTCGTCTGACATACTTGAGAGGCTCAACACACATGAGTTCCAGCTATCTGAGAAACATGACATCTATGGTCCTAACTATGGCCGAACTCGCGCTTTGAAGGCAAAGGCTGCCTCCTCATCTGAAGAAGAATCTAATTGCAGTTCTGATGATCCTGAAAACATTGGAAAGTAGCTTGCCATGCTTGTGAAGAAGTTCCAAAAATTCACTAGGAAGAAAGGCTTCAGAAAGTCTTCATGATCCAGCTCAATAAATGATGAAGCTTCTACCCATGACTACAAGAAGAGAACATGTCATAAGTGCAAGAAACCTGGTCATTACATCTCTGAGTGTCCTCAATGGGACAATGAGAAGAAGAAGAAGAAGAGCAAGGAATATGATTCTGATGACAAGAAAAAGATGAAACCCTCAAAGTCTTCTTCCAAGTGTTCATCGAAGTATTCATCACACAAGAAGAATTCATCTGGCAAGGCTCGTGCGTTTGTGGGCAAGGAGATGGATTCAGAGGAGGAGTCTGCTTCAGAAGAAGCAAAGGTGGAGTCTGAGGAGGAGTCCGATTCTGGTGTTGCAAGTCTGGCTCTAGCCACAGCCTACGTTGCCAAGTCCATCTTCAACACTGCAGACAATGGCTCCGTCACCAACACTTCTGATGATGACAACGACGACTCTGCTCCCACCTACTGCTTCATGGAACATGGTGCCAAGGTAAAATAACGCGATGCTTACTTTCAAACATACAGTGAAGATGACTCCGATTGTGAATCCAAACCTAGCTACAAAACACTTGCTAAAATTGCCACTAAAAAACAGAAAGCTATGGAACATATTCAAAAACTGTTAGACAAAAGCGATGACCTGTTGGATGCGGAAATTACCCGCTCTCAGTCCTTAATTGAAGACATAAAAAATCTTCATGTTAAGTACGAGGAACTTGAAAGTCTTCATGAATCGCTCTCAAAAACTCATGAAAAGCTTTCCCATGATTATCTTCAAAGGAAGTGAGATCTTGAGAAATTCAAAGCGGCTCATGAAGATCTTCAAAAACAAAATGAGTCACTCCGTGCTCAACAGATCAGCTCCGCTCAGGAAAGATTTAAACCACCATGTCTAAAATGCATTGAGTGTGATAACGCTACATCTGTTGCTGAATGTTCTACTGCTGCCACTGTTGCAATATCTTCAACTGCTGATGTGGTAACTAACCCCTCTGCTGAGGATACTACTACTATTGCTGATGAAAATGCTAGGTTGAAGACTTTGCTTGAAACAGGAATGTACAAAAGCCTCAAAGGGCATCAGACTTTATGTGATGTCCTCAAAAAGCAGATTCTGAACCGAAACCCTAGGAAAGAGGGTCTAGGGTTCGAGAGGAAAATGAATGTTAATGGTTCATACTGGAAGCCTAAGCAGTACCCCAAAACCACAAGGGTTACTGCAAAGGAACCTTCAGTGGATCCGTCTACCTTATTTGGCTTCACTTGTTCTAATCCTATTATCATTGATGAATCCTTTGATGCAAACTATAAACTGTTTAAGAATCAGAATTGTGAAGAGTTTGCCAGGTATATTGGTACTAACTGCAGGAACGGGCCACCTATGAAGAAGATCTGGGTTCCCAAAGGTTGTCTTGAGATGCTTCCAGTAAATGTCATCATGACACCACCTGGAAAGAAGACAAACCCCAGACCAAAGGCTTCATACGGTACTAAGGCTTCATACAGACCGAGGACTCACATGAGTCACCCTAACGCCAATGTTTTGCAGGGAAATTATACTCAGACCCATGAATATGAGCGTGTTCCCTCAAACCGCTATATTCACAAAACAAAGAACTTTTCTTCCTATTCTTATGAGTATTATTCTCCTACTACAAGACTATTTTCTAGGGATCCAAAGCCAAAATTCTCAGATGCTGCTCTTAGACTCATTGCTTCCAAGCCACCACTGAAGATGTGGGTGGTTAAGAAGAATAAACTTTCTCTTGCAGGGAAAGGTCTCCAGCCGAAAATCAAAGGCGTCTAATGCTATTGTTGGGGACCTAAAACAACTTGTAGGACGCAAGATCAAATGCCCGAATGGTCTTACTATGTATTTTGTTCATGAATCACTTGCCAATCATCCTATCAGTCCCAACTTGGATATAAGCTTTCATAATCCGCTTGTACGTCAAATGTTTATGCTTCACAATGACTATTCGTGAAGTCTATCCCCCTAACTGCACCGTAGGGTATGACACCAAAGACTTCAGAATGGATTATGGACAGCGGATGCACTAATCATATGACTGGACATCGAAGTCTTCTTATGGACTCAACCTTACGTCCATCTGACAAGAGTCACATCACATTTGCTGATACTGGTAAAAGCAAGGTGTTGGGTCTAGGTAGAGTTGCAATCTCAAAGAATCAGCACATGGATAAAGTCATGCTTGTTGAATCCCTTGGTTTAAACTTAATGTCTGTCTCAATGCTTTGTGACTTAAACATGATTGTGATATTTGGAAAATATCGTTGCCTTGTACTAATGTAATCTGACAAGTCTCTAATCTTTGAAGGATATCGGAAAGATGATCTGTATATGGTGGATTTCTCAGCAGGACCACGGATGGTTGTATGTCTTCTAGCAAAAGCTTCAGAGTGCTGGCTCTAGCATCGGAGGCTAGGACATGCCGGCATGAGGAACTTGCACACACTCGCGAAGAAGAAGCATGTCGTAGGCATCGAGGGCGTCAAGTTCAAGAAAGATCATCTGTGCGGTGCCTGCGAAGCTGGGAAGATGACTAGGGCCAAGCATCCCTCGAAGACAATCATGACGACATCCCAACCCTTCGAGCTGCTTCACATGGACTTATTTGGCCCTACTCACTACTCCACATTCACTACTATAGCTTGTCTCTATGGTTTCGTCATTGTCGATGATTATTCAGGATACACATGGGTGCACATAATTTTCTACAAGACTGAAGTGCGGGATGTCTTCAGACACTTCGCCAACCATGCCATGAACAACTATGGCGTCAAGATCAAGCATATCATAAGTGACAATGGCACTGAGTTCACGAATACCGGCCTTGATCTTTATCTGGATACAATGGGAATCACTCATGAGTTCTCAGCTCCGTACACACCTCAGCAGAATGGCATCGTGGAACGTAAGAATAGAACCCTAATTTAGATGGCTCGAACGATGCTCCATGAATACAAGACACCAAGAAAGTTCTAGCCCGAAGCTATTGATACAGCATGCCACATCATCAACCGTGTTTATCTCCACAAGCTTCTGAAGAAAACGTCCTATGAACTCCTAACTGGCAAGAAGCCAAATGTCAGTTACTTCAGGGTATTTGGAGCTAGGTGCTGGATCAAGGATCCACATCACAAATCAAAATTTACACCAAAAGCACATGAAGGGTTCATGCTCGACTACGGAAAGGACTCGCACTCCTACAGAGTCTTCAACATCTTTCTCTATAAAGTTGTTGAAACTGTGGATGTGTGGTTTGATGAAATGAATGGATCACAACAAATGTGCTGGATGAATCTCCACCCAGTGAATCTATCAAGCTAATGGGAACAGGTGAAATCATGCCTTCTGAAGCACAGCCTGACGAGGAATTCATCATTTCTGCTCCCAATCAACCTAAAGACAATGCTCAGCCTGAAGACAATCCTCCTGATGATGACAATGACCAGCAAGAGAAAAATCTTCGTCCAGTTCATCCTCGTGTTGCAAATGAAGTACAAGTTAAGAGGATAATTGACAGCATCAATGCACCTGGTCCACTCACTCGTTCAAGAGAAACACAGCTAGCAAATTTCTGTGGGCACTTTGCATTTGTCTCGATATCTGAACCCAAGAAAGTTGCTGAAGCCTTCATGGAACCTGAATGGATTCAAGCTATGCAAGAAGAGATTCAATAGTTTGAGCTGAACAACGTATGGGAACTTGTCAAGTGTCCTGACACCCGCAAGCACAACATAATAGGCACAAAATGGATATATAGCAACAAGCAAGATGAGCATGGTCAAGTTGTCAGAAACAAAGCTCGTCTCGTTGCTCAAGGATACACTCAGATTGAAGGGATTGACTTCGATGAAACATTTCCTCCTGTTGCTAGGCTTGAAGCTATTCGCATGCTGCTAGCCTATGCAAACCAACACAACATACTTCTGTATCAAATGGATGTGAAGAGTGCCTTTCTTAATGGAAAGATTGAAGAAGAAGTGTATGTTGCACAACCACCTGCCTTTGAAGATCCAAAACATCCTGATATGGTATACAAGCTCAACAAGGCACTGTATGGCCTCAAATAAGCCCCTCGTGCTTGGTATGACACACTCAAAGTCTTCTTGAAGAGCAAAGGCTTCAAACCTGGTTCCCTGGATCCCACACTCTTCACGAAGACATATGATGGTGAACTGTTTGTGTGCCAAATCTATGTGATGATATTATCTTCGGCTGCATTGACAAAAGATACAGTGATGAGTACGCTCACATGATGCAAGAGCAATATCAGATGTCCATGATGGGTGAGCTGAAATTCTTCATTGGTCTTCAAATTCGTCAGCAAAGCAATGGCATCTTCATATCTCAAGATAAATACCTTAAAGATTGCCTGAAGAAGTTTGGAATGCAAGACTGCAAAGGATACACGACACCTATGCCAACTAAAAGTCCTCTGAGTCCCGACACCAATGGTAAAGATTTCGATCAAAAGGTATGCCGCTCCATGATTGGTTCTTTACTTTATTTATGTGCATCTAGGCCAGATATTATGCTTAGTGTTTGCATGTGTGCTCGATTCCAAGCGGCACCAAAGGAATCGCATCACTTAGCTGTGAAGCGAATTCTTCGATATTTGGCTAACACCCCAACACTAGGGTTATGGTATCCAAAGAGCTCAGAGTTTGATCTAGTTGGATTCTCAGATGCTGATTATGCTGGTGACAAAGTTGATCGCAAGTCTACATCAGGCACATGTCACTTTCTGGGACGATCACTTGTCTGTTGGTCTTCAAAGAAGCAGAACTATGTATCACTCTCCACTACAGAATATGAATACATTGCTGCTGGATCTTGCTGCGCTCAGCTTCTCTGGATGAAGCAAACTCTGAAGGAGTATGGTGTCCATCTAAAGCATCTGCCACTCTACTGCGACAATGAAAGCGCCATCAAGATTGCCAACAACCCAGTTCAGCACTCGAAGACAAAGCACATTGAAATTCGTCATCACTTTCTCAGAGATCATGTCATGAAGGAAGATATTGATATCATACACGTCAACACTGAAGAGCAGCTCGCAGATATCTTCACAAAGCCCTTGGATGAGAAAAGGTTTTGCAAGTTGAGGTGTGAGCTAAATATCTTGGAATCCTCGAATGTCCTGTAATCACGCACACATCCTAACACTTATGCATGTTGATGACTTAGATGTGCAACACACGAAGTAAAGTATGTCTTCAATCAATGAAGACTTACATTCTGAGTGTGAATACATTTACATGGAATTTGACTTCGGAGCGCCACGATAATTGTACGCCGTGTCTGGGTCTAATACTTCCTATATGGTGCGTAACGCCACCACCAAATCTTTGCTTGAAGTGTTTCTCCTAGTGTTACATTTGCAAAAGCTTCGCATTTGATTTATCATCATATATGTCTTATATAGACTTGTGTTCTATCCTCTACAGCATTCACTTATAGCTATGTCTTCTTATTTGAATCTTTTGAACTAAGTGAATGTGATCGGACCCTAACCTCTCTATGCTTTCTCACCTCGAACTCTATCTATCCAAATCATATGCATTCTATTGAAACCGTTGAATGTCTTCTCTGCGTCCTTGTCAGTAGAAGATACAGAGACAAACTTTAAATCCGCTTTTAATGCTCAATCCTTATTGCCTGAAACACGGAGAAGCCGGAACGACCACCCCGATAGTCCAGGCGTGCGTGGGATCGTGGAACAATTCCCTATGTTTTACATGTCCGCCATGTGTCCCTCAGATGTGAACCACCAGGGGCACCTGCGTAATTGCGTTGTGCCGTCTCCCATCCTTATAAATGCCTGTCCCATCACGGTCAAAACTCTTCTACCACCTCTCCACCTCGACCAGCCCTAGCGCCTCCGCTAGCTCTATACGACGCCGGCGACGAAGCGCTTAGCTATCGCGACATCGTCGACGCCGTCCTCACGCCGGCCGTGGACATCGTCTTCTCCGCCGCCGCCGTAGGTGTCCTCTGTCGCCAAGTTAGGGCACGGTAGATCGAACTGCTCGGCCTCCACTTCGTCTTCGTCTAGCAGTTCATCGTGTGGTAAATTAGAACCCTCTTTTTACCGTCTTTTTGATCCGATAGATTCAGACTTTCTTCCAATAGAAGTTTCTGCCTCCACATATTAGGATCTATCCTGTCTGCATCTCATACTTTGCCTAGTATATTCACTTATGCTTCACACATAGTTAGATTCCTCACTTGTACCTATTCTTGGATTCGTACAAATCTGGAACCAACTCACAACATATAAGTGAATGTCTTCTCGCTATGAGGTCAATGTCTTCTAAACTGATTTATCTTCAAAATCTTCTGAGAATGCATATGACCTCTTCCCCTTCCCTCACATCTCTAATGCTGTCACAGGTACATGTCCGTGGGAGAATCCCTTGGTTCTCATAGTCTTCATTCATTTGCAGAATTCTTACAGCATCACATCAACTCTCCCGAAGCCAGTTCCTGTCTGACCAGCAGACGGAAGCCTTTGACAGTGTTGAAGCCTTTCAGTTTTAACCCAATGGCAGCTGAGAAATCTGTTAGGAAGGGTGGCAGACAGCGCCGTGGAAACACCTCCAGAGATTTGCCTCC
Organism: Secale cereale; assembly: GCA_902687465.1. Taxonomy (NCBI): domain Eukaryota; kingdom Viridiplantae; phylum Streptophyta; class Magnoliopsida; order Poales; family Poaceae; genus Secale; species Secale cereale. The sequence continues at coordinate 383,492,427 of LR738715.1, read as the reverse complement.
TGACGTCCATGAAATGTACAAGACTGATCCAGAGGAGGACTACAATCAGAGAAAAACTCGAATCCAATGTATTCGAAGATATTGGGCAGAACAGTGGTTCAAGTACAGGTTTGTGACCCAGGAGTATGCTGAGAAGAATGCCATCAAGCGACCATGGGGAGACATTATGTACAAAAATCTTCCACTCAGGACCCAAACTGAAGCCATTGCTCAAGGCTTCTATCCTTGCATGGTCCGAGGGCCACAACCAGCAGATGCCGACCAATCATCATTGCTATGGTGTCATGACGACAATCTGTTCAAGCGCAACCACCAGTATGCCAAGAACTCGGCCAAGGAGAACAAGAAAACTTGGGGATTAGACTTCAACCCTGGCCCCTCTGCGCCTCGTGCCGGTGGCACACGCGAAGCTGAACCAAATATTTTTGGGCCCTTCTACAACTTAGAAGGTCTCATCTCTCACATAAGGGTTCAAGGAGCGGACATGGATCAACCTGCAGATGACGCTGACTCTGATGAAGCGCCTGCACCTTCGAAGCCAAAGAAGAAGAAGAAATCCAAGGATTCAAAGCCTTCCACTCCACCAACAACTTCAAGAGGAGAAGCCTTTGGCCGCTGCTCCACCTGCACCAAGTGTGCAGTCTGAAGAACACTCTCGCATCTCCAAGCCAAAGAAGCTAAAGAAGAAGCCCATGCACAACCCCAGTCCATCTCTGACTCCGGCTGCTGTTCTGAGGAATGAGAATGAAGCCATTGATTTGTCGAGTGATGAAGATCTTGCGGATGACGCTCTTGAGCAATTGATAAAGAGCAAGCAAGATGTCGAAATCTTCAATGACTTGCCTCTCTTTGACGTGGCAGTCATCAATAACTTCATTGATGAATGGTTTGACACCCCCAACCTCAGCTTCGATGATCTGCAACTTCTGATTGGCCTAAGCGTCTCATTCAACGGCGCCATTGCTTCTGAGCTAGCTCTTGCTCAGAGAATTGTTGAGCTGAAGCAAAAGATTGATTTTGAAAAGGCTCAGTTCAAGAAGCATATGGCCAAGCTCCGCGTCCAAGATATCCAGAATTTCAAAGACATGATGCATGAGCTCAAGGAAGCCTTTCACAAGAAGCGTGAAGAAGCTAAAGGTTCTCGTGAGCGCATAAAGGCCTTGCTGCTAAGTGTGTTCAAGCTTACAATGAAGTTGAGAAGCGCAAGGCCCTTGGCCGTCCTGGCATCGACCCCATGATGGCTGACAAGAAGAAGAAGCCAATTGTGGAACCCGCTAAAGAATCAAGGCAGGAAGAACCTCGCATTGTCTTCCCTGCCAGCATGACTGGCATGAAGCCTAAGGTCCCCATAGTTGCTTTAGAACTCAAGAAGACAAAGGTGGCTGAAGCTGAAGCCCGCAAGCGCAAGAACGCCACTGATGATGCTCCACCCACCAAGAAGCGCAAGATCAAGAAGGTCCGGGCTGCTCCCACAGAGCCCCTTGTCGTCGAGCCAATCTCTGTTGCTCGTCTGCATCTGCACAACAAGAACGTCGTCTGGCTGTTCATGAGCCTGCTTCCACAGAGGCCTCTGAAGATATTCCAGTTGTTGACCCCACCGCAGCTGAAGACATTGGTCACCACGACAATGTTGGAGATGATGAAGTCCTTCCTCAGATCGAATACAATGTGGTATCATCGCCTGTTCTCACGAACAGCGAACGCATCAGCATTGGTCATCCATTGACGCCAATTTCTCAGGATGACTCATGGGCTGATCACCCACAAGAATCCCCATGTTTTGAAGACACACCAGTTACTCCCCCAACACAGGTCACCACTTCAGTGGTTGAGGATGAAGACTTTGAGACCCAACAAACTCCATCACCACAAGCATCGCCAGTATTTCGTAGGCTTCGCAAAGGAGCAAGGCCTCAAGTCGATCCATCAAGTGTTCCAGAAGGAGATGAGCGCCAATCTGTTTCACACCAAGTGTTTCCCGAAGCCTCTCCTACTGTGAACATCCCTGAGTCTGAAGCCAAAGCGGCTGAAGATATTCCGGCTGCATCAGCCGATGAAGAACAAACAAGAGAAGAAGAAGCACGTGTTTCCATACCCCCTGCCAACCAAGTTGTTCTCGAGGAGAACGTGTCCGACCCTCTAGCTCCTGATGTGGAGGTTACAAATTCTGAGGCGGCCACCAACACCACCACTGAAGCCAATGACATTGTCATGGATGAAGCTAATGTGGCGCCTAAATTCAATGTGGTGCCTGAAGTGATAGCACCTAAAGCCAATGCTGCACCTGACGCAAATCAGCAGCCTGAAGTCAATGCCACTGCTCATGTTTCGCCTCCAAGGCCACATACTATCGAGCAAGCTCATCTCTGTCAAATGGCCTCTTCTCATTCCTTCGCCCGCTGATGATCCGCCTGCTGTTGGTCCTCAATTTGATTACCACGTCGAGCACATGCCTCAGGTTCAGAAGCCAAAGCCAAGACTGCCCAGGTTCCCAGGTACTGCCACTTCGCCTTGGTCCTTCAATGCTAATGGCTTCATTGCGCACAACACTTTCTTTGATAGTGCCAAGAACCCCTACTCCAAACCAAGGATTTCATCGGATAGGTTCTGGAGCTATCAACAACGCATCTATTATTCACGAGTTCTCTATGATCAAGGGCGCATCTTCCCACATATGTGTCTTGACAATGAAGCCATTACTGGATTGCCCTGCCTTGAAGAAGCCCTTGATTGCTTCCGTGATGCTGGACTGCTGAACTTTGTGACTGATAAAGAGCATTTGAATGAAGAGCTGCTTCTGTAATTCTATGCAACCCTCCACATTCACGGCTACTACAGGGATCCAAAGACATGGGTCCTTGAGTGGATGACAGGAAATGTCCATCAGGAAGCCAAAGCCTTTGACCTGATCAAGCTAACTAGCCTGCCCAATCCAGGAGAACTATATGATCCTGGTTGTGAGCGACACTACGAAGCCTTGGAGAGTATCTTTCAGAAGCCCAAGCCCAACACTAGCCAAATGCTGAGCATGATGAAGCCCTTGCCACTCGATGCTGAGTACCCAAAGGAGTTCTTTGTTGAAGAACTTGAGTATCTTCCATGCACTATATATCATATCATCAGGCGAACTCTATGGCCTGTCAAAGGACACTCTTCATCAGCCAAACTTGAAGGAACAATGAAGACACTGGTATTCTATATCTTCAATGGCATCAGCTTCAACGCTCAAGACTTCTTTATCAGGTAGTTGGCTGTATCAGGCTATGATCTCTTTGGACTTAAGTTCTATGCTCCATGGGTCATGCGCCTCATCAAGCTTCATTCTGCCATCAACTATCAGCCTTCTGCTCGCAATCATCTCATATTCTTGCCAGCGGTTGATATGTCAGTTGAAGCCATATACTAAGAGCCTGCCAAAGAGCTTGTTTGTATTCACAATGCTGATCACCAAAGCTTCACTCAGCCCATTAAAGGAGTTCCAGCTGTCACTTGTGTTTATCCTCTGGCTGGACATACTCGTGTACCTCACCATGCAGAGACTGAAGCTACTGAGAGCACCATTGCCCAAAGGCCTCAGAAGCGATCTCGTGTTCTCAATGACCGAGAACTTCTCGTTGCCTTACATCAGAAACAGGATAAGGATCACTACTGGCTAAAGCATCAGATGCAAAGCCTCTTGGTGGACGTCAATCGTATTCGCAACCTTGCCACCAAGAATTCCTTTGTTGCTCATGAAACCTGTCGGAGGTCATGGAAGAGTTTGACATTGCTGAGTGGTGAAGCCGATCTTCAAGACGATGGCTTCACTGAAAGATTCAAGTTTGACCACACTCCCCCAAGGAATGCTACTTTGCGTCGAACTCCATCTCTTGAAGACTCTGACTATTCCTCCTCCGCTGCAACGGTGGATGCTAGAGTGATCGATGATCAAGATGATGCTACCTCACCACCTCCTCCTTCAGCGCGTGTTGACACTGCTCCAACTTATTCTGCACCGCCAAACACCAACCTCGACCCTGCTTCTTCTCCTACTCCAACTGGGAACGAGTAGAGGCTCTATGTCTTCGAACCTTTTTGGTACTTACTAACAAAAGGGGGAGAAGCATATCAGTTGATAGTCTTCAAGCGGGTCCATATGGGCGGGTGCTTTATATTTTGCCTAGTGTTTACAACTCTCGCTTTTGTTACATTTGGTTCTTTGAGTTGTAACACTTGAACTTGATGGTCGTCTGCTACTTTTTCTGGTACTCTCTAATGCGATGATAAATTCTGCATGTGCTACGATAAATTCCGCACTTAGTCATTTTGTAGTCGTCCATTTCTCATTATGCATATCATTATATTCGACATATCAATTGTGCATCATGAATTGTCTTCATAAGTTGAAGAGGATCTCCACAAGTACAACCTTCCATGTACATTTGCATTCAAAAGAAAAATAATTATATGCACATCTTTAGGGAGAGCCTTTTGCGACCTATGACGACAATACCTTTATCCTTTACAATTTCACATACTTTCATCCCCGTTGAAAACTTCAACCAGTTTGTCATCAATCACCAAAAAGGGGGAGATTGTAAGTGCATATAGTGCCACCCCTAGTTGGTTTTGGAGTATTGATGACAAACCTGGTTGAGGGACTAATGTGTTTGTGAGAATTGCAGAATAACACAGGTAGTAGTCCCTCATTGATTCGGTTTACCTACCGGAGATGACCCCTAAAAATGTATGAAGACATTGACGATAATGGTGGTATATGAAGATATTCATATTGAAGACTATGACAAGAGAAGACAATGTGTGAAGACTATGGAGCGCGAAGACTTAGACGTTTCGTTGTTTCCTTTTCTTCTTTGTTGAGTCATAGGAACCACCGTACTGTTAAGTGGGGTCCAAGTGAACAAAGTCAGAGTGACTAAAGTGATGCTCAACCAAATCCTATGTCTTCGAGCGAAGACAATGAGAGCAAACCTTATCCAGAGCTAGTTGAGTCAGCTTTACTTGTAGCCCAAGTAAAGTTGCCGTGTGTGTTTGAAATCCGACCGTTGGAACACGTGTCAGTTCTTTGGTGACCCAGGGTCACTTCGGACATATCAGGTCGGGTTGCCTAGTGGCTATAAATAGCCCACCCCCTACACCATAAATTGGTGGCTGCTCAGAGTTATTACATGGCTTTTGTCGTTTGAGAGCAACCTACCTCCAAAGCATTTGAGAGAGAGATCCTTGCGAGGACAAAGCCCAAATATCCAGAGCCAATGATTGTTAGGAATCACTGAAGTCTTTCTGTCTGCGTGACCTGAAGACTTGTTACACTTCAGGACTGTGATTCCTCCAGCCGGTTAGGCGTCGCGTTCTAAGCATCCAAGAGTCATTGTGGATTGCCAGTGAACAAAGTCTGTTAAGGTTTGGAAGTCTACCTTGAAGACTTACCAGAGTGATTGGGCGAGGACTAGGTGTCCTTAGCTCAAGGGGAATAAGGTGAAGATGCGGTCTTCCGAGATAAATCTCAGCCTCCCTAACCAAACGTATAGTTGTCACAGCAACTAGAACTGGTCTAACAAATCACTGTCTTCCCCAAGCTACTGGTTCTATCCCTTCCTTTTCTTTACTCACTGTCTGTCTTCGTGAAGTCATTGCATGCTTGCCTTATCTGTTTGACTTCACTATGTGACTACTTGTTCTGATTGGCTTCATTTAATCTTCCATCCTGATCCATACTGCCTAGCTGCTATTTAGTATTAGTGCTTTCACTTCATTGAATACTTGACTATGGCTCGTCTAGTGTAGTCTACCTTCCGCTGCATATAAATAGGATCGATTCTATCGTTTGTCTTCGAAACTTCCATGTTTTGAAGACTTTCATAAAAATCGCCTATTCACCCCCCCTAGTCGATATACATCCCTTTCACATTGGCTTGTTTGAAACAAAATTAGACGCACCAGTATAAGCATGCAGATTTACAATAGGCAAAAATAGACTTCTATGCATTGGCTTGCTTGAAACAAAATTAGACGCACTAGAGTAGGCAAAAAGAAGATTTACAATAGAATTTTTTTGACCATTATGGATTGCTGGAAGCAAAACAAAAGAATATTAACCTTGTAGTGCCCATAGTCTCAGCATCTATGGTAATAACTTCTGCGCCTTCGATGTCTACTGGCTCAACATTTTCTTCTTTTCCTAGCAGATTTGAGAAAGAGAAACTTAGTTAGACTATACATTTCTTTGTATTTAAATTTCAAATGTACAACTATTTGCTAGAAATTACCTATTTCTTGCCTTTCGTCCGGGATGAAGTTTTTGACATGTCTTCAACAAATGCCTAAGTTCTTTGCATTCGGGGCACTTGTGTCTTCTCTTGGATATGCTCTCAAAGGTTTACTTTATACTTTGTGTCCTAGGTCTACAAGCAGCCTTTTTCAGCACAGGAGGGTGCAATTTGAACCCAACATCAACAACTGGCCATTGTTTCTTATCGATCATGGTGGGCACATTTTTCGCATATGCATGGCTGAATGATTTCACGGAGTAGTACTGCACATAGTGATCTATCTCTCGACCACCTCTAATACTTGTGATGAATGCAATGGCATGTAGGCAAGGTTGTCCAGTTACTTGCCACCGCCTACAAGAGCATTCCGACTTCTCCAAATCTACACAATGCTTCCAATTATATCCATGGACCTTTATAGTGACCTCCTCTTTGCAGTCATCACTTCTAGAGATCCCAACTAGCACTATCACCCTTTATCTATTGTTCATCATGTTGGTGATCCTTGGCAGAATTTGTAGATGTCTGCGTACAAATTTCTCCGCTATTTTAGCTCTTATTTCAAATCTGACCATTAGCCATTCACGCAATGCATCCAATAATTCAAGAATAGTGAACCCCTTCAATTTCTTAATCATGGAGTTGAATGACTCGTCTATCTTGTTCATCACATAGTCACATTTGCATGCGTAGAGAACTTGCTTCTCCTCCACAAATTTGAATGCCACTCATCAAGGTATGCGATAGCTTCTAGATTGGCTTCCATAATTTTCTTCATGTGGTAATTGTGCTTTGCAGGAGAATACGTGTATGCTGCTGGCCATAGATTTACTTCAAAAACATATATATTATATTTCTTTCTGAAGTTCATTATCATGTGTCTAAAGCATTCCCTATGTTAAGCAGTTGGGAATACTGCATGCACTGATGTTTCAAACCCTTTGCACGCATCAGTGCATATAACCAAGCCATCAGTCATGCCAAGAGCTCATTTGAGATTCTCCATGGACCAGTCCCAATTTTCTTTAGTTTCTAAATCGAAGACAGCATAAGCTATAGGATACAACCAGTTGTGTCCATCAACACTGCAAGCAACCGCAAGTTGTCCTTTCCATTTCCCATTCAAGGCAGTGGCATCAACGCTTAAGTAAGGTCTACATCCTGACAAAAATCCATCAATGCAAGCTCTAAAACACACAAATGACCTTGCAAATTGTTGCCGCCCTTCTACCTCTTTGTGATTTATCACTACAATACTTGTTGGGCACTTCCTAAGCACCTGAGCTTGATAGCTATGCAAGCACTCAAAGTTGTCCTCCCACTTCCCAAATATCTGGTCCAAGGCTATGCGTCTACCTACAAGAACTCTCTAATAATCGACATCGACGTGGTATTTCTTGAGCAACCTTTTCTTCAAAGCGATGCTAGTCATACTTGGATCACCCATCAAGCAATCAGTCACCCTGGCTACAATCCATTTTCTCTTAGCAACCTTTACTTTGCTAATGGGAAAAACTTTGGCTGCAATAATAAATCACTATCGGTCTTTGTAAATGACACAATAGGTTGACCGAACTCGTCATGTTGTTCATCAGCATATGGATTTGTGGGGTTGCCGATGCATGGGAGTTGGAATACATATGTTTCATGTTGCTAAAATTATATGAGGTAGAAGCATGAATATTTTGTTGCATCGGGTCTTGCACATAATTAGATGCATGATTGATAAAGCTAGGGTTAGCCGATACATTATGCTCATTATATGATCTAGCAACAGCATACGCTATATTTGGATCTACATATGTGAATTGAGTATTCATATTACCTTTGTAGATTGAATACCCGAGATGACGATCTCTTCGTATCAAGAACAGACCGGAGACCGTTCAAAGCTACGTCCCCAGCGGAGTCACCAGAAAGTGTGTTAGCACATGAACACTGCACCGTGTACACTCAACGCCGGGGGTGATGCACCGCAGCTCACGTCGAAGGAGACCCGTCTTGAATCATGGCTCGCAAGTAATCCAGCGGGAGCTTTTGTAGACCCGAAACCCCACACTCCCGGGAGGGACCCGTCAGGGCGCGTGGTGTCTATGGACTGCCCTAGGTCGACCTGTTCGCCCCTAGGGCCTCGAGGTCGCCACCCTACAATGATGAAGAACAATCGAAGAACGAGTAAGAAGATGAACAAGGGAGAAGGTAAAGTTAAAGATAAAATTGATAGATTGATTTCTTTGATTGTGTGTTATTCGATCGGCCATCACCTCGTGTCTATATAAGAGGCGGATGGACTTCCCGTACAAGAAAATGACTTGCGTTGCCATCCAAATCATCAAAATCTAGCCAAATTCGGACTTCTTACGACCTCCGGCCCGGATGTTCGGCTCTAGGCCCGGATGATCCGGCCAAGCCCAGTTTTCTAAGAGGAGTTCACTAATCGGTCTGCAAATTTTGCATACAAACTCGGATTAAAATGATTTTTCTACTGAAATCAACCGCCTCGACAAGGCGCACAACTTTGTTGTTGGACACTTTTTGATCTGATGCCATCTTGAGGGCGTTTAGGGCTGCTTACTAAAGTCTGCAGCTGAAAAACTGTTTGGACGTCCGGGAGAATGTCCAGATTGTCCGGCCTCACCCGGATCATCCGGGAGTAGACCCAGATCATTCGGCTTTAGCATAGACCTTCTGTTTTCTAGCTCATTTGAGCGACCTCTGGCTGGATGATATGGGTACCGGCCCGGATGATCCGGCCATACAGTGCTACGGCGCGCCATTTTGGCTGTAAATTTGCAGTTGTGAATTTTTTCCATACAAGGCCATATTAAATATGTTTCGTTCCATTCTTTAATCTGATGTCAACACCGATATCTCCAAAATCGTGATACATTTTGCATCTGAGCTCCGTTTTGGACCATCTTCATATCTGTTTCGATCATCTTGAAGATAGCCGTCAAATGGTGACATGAAATCATAATTTTAACCTCATCCCATTATAGCCTCAAATCACTATTTCCGATCATGTTATTTTTGAGACAGGCGCCCACCTTGTAGGTGATGGGGCGAGGGCGAATCGGGGTTGGAGGAGAGGCAGAGCTTCGACACGCCCCTATCTAGCGCGCCAAATGTTGGATTCAAGGGCTCCGTAAAACCAAAGGGGTTCGAACTCTGGGGCATGAACGAAAGACTCTACTTCACGAAGGAGCTAAACCCACCATGCCCAAAGCTCAAGCTCGCTGGTCAAGAAGATCAAGGGAAGGGAGGTGACACGGTGATTTACCCAGGTTCGGGCCACCTTGCCGTGTAATACCCTACTCCTGCTTTGTGGTGGATTGGTATCACGAGGAGGTTGAATATGAGATGCTACAGTGAAAGAGCTACCTCGGGAGGGCTCGAGTGGTGTCTACTGGTCCGATCTTCCCCCTGTCTATGATGGATGATGGTCCCTATTTATAGTGGATTCGGTCCTCTTCCCGCATCATTTGGGTGGGAATGATCCCACAACGGCCAAATTCGACGGGGGATAAGGAGTGCTCCTTATCCTGATGAAAGGTGGTCTTCGAGTGCAAAGCATCTGATCCTGACGCGAGGGTGGGCTTGGCGATGACATCCGTCCTGCCGAACTCGTGGTCGTAGTCTTGTTGCACCAGAATGGAAACCTTTGGGGGCTTCCCTTGGGAACACGCGCCTGGCCTCGTCGTCCTTGCATGAAAGGTGAAACTGCCACTCTGCCCCCGCTGGCGCCCGCCTGGTTCTGGTCGTCATGGCTCGCGTCACTCCTTCCTTAGTAGGAAGGGCACTTGCCTTGGAATCTCCACTCCTCGGGAGGCATCCTACGGAGCCGCTCCATAGGAGGTCTTGGCGCGTCTTGCCCCGCGAGGGCTTGGGCTTCTCGCGAGGGCTCTTCTTGAGTAGCATTGAAACTAGGCCCTACTAGCTCGTGGTGAAGCCGTGTGTTGGGCCGCAGGCAGGCAAGTCCGGGTACCCCGGTTCCCAGAATTCTGACAAGTGTTCCCAGCGCCGTTGTAGTGCCCGTGGCATCAACGGATGCATGTTAGGGGGTCTTTGAGTTGCAGGGCTGGGCTATTGCGCCGTATTTCTTCATGGGTGCCATGGATGATGAAGCCGTCGATGAAGAAGATGATGAAGATTGACACGCTGTTTAGAACCTCGGGTTCTCGCAAGCGCCTCCCCCTACATGGAGCACCAAAGATGTCGTGGGAAAAAACGATTACATATGGGGACATTGGACCCTTGTGGTTCGGCAAGGGGAAGGTCACGTTGCACAAAGAGCGGAGATCGTAGAGCCATCACGGCGAAGGTGATGTAGTTGTTTTTACCCAGGTTCAGGCTACTGTGAAGTGTAAAACCCTACTCCTCCTTTGGTGCATTGGATGAGGGAGCGTGAGGAGCACGTAGCGCTCAAGCACGGCAAGGTGGCCTCGAGGAGAGCAGCTACGCGCAAATGAGTGTACATGGGTATGAATCCTTTTCTAGCTTGCCACAGTCCTCTTTTTATCTTTCAAGGGGTATCCATAGAGGCGACACGGTCACTGTTGGCTGATTAGATAGCAAATAGTGCTACCATACCTAAATTTGCAAACATGACAAGGCGCATTAAATGCACCGCTTAGTGTCACATCGTGGGAGTAGCCCGATAAGCCGTGCTGCACAACTTTAGCCGTCTCTTCCCCTGGCCGCCTAACACGCCGCTGGATGGGTGTCGTGCAGGGAGAATCTTCTCCCCAAATGGCTGCCACGTGCCAGATGACAAGCACTTAATCACTTGGGGCCTCGACGCCGCACTGATAAGTAATTTCATTCGCTGTGCGGTGGAGCGGTGGTGTCTGTCGGATTCAGGGCTCCGCAAAACCCGTTAAGTTCGAACACAGGGGCGTGAACGAAGATCTCTCCCGCTCACTTCTACCTAGCGCCTTGCTCTCGTCTCGGTGAAAGGATTCAAGCAAACAACAAACAAGCACACACGAGTTTATCCAGGTTCGGGCCACCGTGTGGTGTAAGACCCTAGTTCCTGCTTTGGTGGATTGGCTCCGAGCGAGCTAGAATATGAACTGGTACAAGGGTTCCTCGGCTCAGGAGGCGAGCTCAGGAGGGTCAGGAGGCTAGTGTTCTTGCTCCTTGTGCGGTGGTCAAGTGTGTGAGTCGATGATGCCTTCTTAGTTGGAATCCTAGCTACTTATATAAGCGGCCACGGTCCTCTTCCCCCAAAATGTTTAGGTGGGAAGGGATCCCACAACGGCCATTTTTCAGCAGGAACACAAGGACGTTCCTACCCTGACAAAAGCAGTCTTCGCCTACAAAAGGATCAGGTGGTGACACGGTGGTAGGCTCGACGGTGACATCCTCCTTATCGTCCTTGCGGTCTTCGGTCTTGTTGCACCAAAGAGGAAACCTTTGCCCTGCTCTTTGGAACCAACGGCTCTACTGTCCCCTTTGCATTGAAATGGCAACTGTGCCGTTGGCGGACGCTGGCACCCGCTGGCGCGGTGCGTCACTGCGGACATCACTGCCTCTTCCTGAGGCAGGCTTGGCCTTGGATTCTCCGCCCCTCCGGAATGCCTTGCCGAGGCTGCTCCCGAGGTGGTCTTGACGTCGTTCACCTCGCGAGGCCTGGCCCCTCACGACGGTCTTGAGCAGCTAGCCGATCAGCTGGGCCGTACCAGGCCGCTCGCAGGAGCGCGTCGCGGCCCGCTGAGAGGCAAGTCTGGGTACCCTGGTTCCCAGGACGCCGACAGTGTCTTGACGGGGTGATCCGCCCTCGGCGTCCCCAGCAAGCCTGTCGGGGAAATCTTGAGAGTTCTCTTCAATGTGGCCTCGACCTGGCCAGGCTTGCCTACCCAGCAAGGGAGGTTTTTCTTTGGTGATATTTTGCTCCTTTGGCTTGTCTTGGTCTTGTTGAGCCGCCCTTTGATTCCTCAATGTGCAATATCTTCAGCTTGGTCTTGTTTTGTCGTTGCAACCTTGCCTCCATGCCTGTGTATAGTCTGGGCAATATATGCCAAGGTTGGTTGCACCAGCACTTACTTGATAGAGTTGGACTCGATTGAGATGTCTGGCTGGTTTCCTAAATTTAACCTTGATGACATTTCATTTTTCTGCATCTGATTATGCTCAATGTTTAAAGGAGACTCACGTCCTGGTAACTCAACCGACTGAAGAGATTGATCTGAGCAAGTATCAACCTACCTATGACGAAGGGAACACCCGAGTTAACCCGCCATCATTTAAGTCATTTGACTTAACTCCTTCACGACGTAAGCACATCTTTGCTCCACATGTTGACCCGTCATTTATCACCCAAGACGATGCAATCTTCCGGAAATTAATAACCATCGAATGGGATCTGAACAACCTTTAGATCGAAGAAGAGGAAGAGCCGGCGCAGGATAACCCTGAAACATCGAACACGGGAGATGGCCAAGAAAATGTCAACTCAGAGAGCGTCAACCCAGAGGTCGGAGGGGCCGACTTGCAGGACTAGATGATTCCTAGAAAACTTGGTATTTTGTGCCCAACGGTGGCTCTGTAATCACTATAGGAATCGGAGAATATGTCAACAGTCCATTCTTTGTTGTCTCCTAGGGGACGACACAGATGGTGTTTGCCGTCCGCTTCCAAAAAGTAGATGGCAAATAAAGGCCTCATGAAATACATGGTGTTTGCCATCAATCCATTCTTTGCCATCGACTAGCAGACTGCAAAGAGCCAAAAATGCAGAAGGCAAAGGCAGGCGGACGACAACTAGCCAAATAGCAGGCGACAAAGAGCCCATCTAGGCCCCACTAGAGTGCGGCCTTGGTTAGGTCAAATAGACGACCTAGATGCCATCCACTAGCGGATCACAAAGATCAGCAGACGGCAAAGATAATTAAAAGCATACGGCAAAGTAAAAAAATTCACTAACACTTTCTAACGACCGTGCCCCCACGCCCAAACAACCTCTCACCACTCCCCCCACTCTCTCTCGCCGATGCGTTCGTCGGCGTCGATGACCCATCGCCCGGCCGCGCCCGTCGGCGTCGAAGACCCACCACCCCGCCATGCCCATCGCTGTTGACAACCTGTCGCCCCGCTCTCTACTGGTGCAGATCCACCACTGCCCCTCCGTCCACGGCCTCCACCCCGGTGCCCCGCCGGCACGCTGTCCACGAATCTGCCGCCCCCGACTCCACTCATTCTCGACGCCCCCCTTCGGTGAGTCCTCCCCTTATTCTTCTCTGTTTTTTCTTTTTATTTCATTTAGTTTCTACTTTTAGTGCTATGTTACTCATATTTAGTTAGGTTAGTGTTAGGTTAGAAAAGAAATAGTGCCGTAGGCACTACTACCAGCATGACGACGACACCAGTACGTGTTTTTGTCATCCTCTGAGTAGATGATTGTATCTTGTAAGAAGAATAAAGGAGAAGTGGAAAAGTAGTTATATGTGTATAGTTTTTTATCGGGATTCAGTATTCGTGTTGATCGAGTGGATTTAAATGTGTAGTTGTTTAGTCGCTGTTAGGGTCTTGTGTTCGACGACCTCCTCGTGCATTCGACAAGCTCCCCTGCGTTCGTGGTGAGCACAAATGACATCTCCTCCTCCCTGGCCCCTGAATTTGCTCTGTTTTGGTCTTCGTGCTATAGGTAGATTCAATCATCAGTATGCGTGACCAGTATGTGTCTCCCGTTTGAAAGGATGACAGTTATAAATATGCATGCATTTGCATGTTTATAACCGTGATCCATGTACAGACCGTGTATGTGTAGATTGGGTTCGTTTCCACAGGCTCTGCTCCTGACTCGATGCAGAATTTTGTTAGTCCTGTTGTTCTCTAGGTACACTTCCTCTATGTTTATTGCCGAGACATGTATCAGGAGAACAACGGGGAGGTGCTGCCGAAATTTTGCATCGAATCCGTAGGAGAGCATGGGAAAATGAAACCAATCTACATATACTCGGCTCGCATTAGGACATATATTTACCTATTAGTGTGTAGGTTGCATGGATGTAATAAAATTGACACCCTTCATTAACCGATGAATATATATGTATATATATATATATATATATATATATATATATATATATATATATATATATATATATATATATATATATATATATATATATATATATCTTGTGTGTTTAGTAGCTAGGCAAGATGAGTGATCGCTCGTGGATGTTCACCGGTCACAGTTGTAACACCCCAGATGTGATACTTCCATTTGTGGCAATATATGAAACGTTGACTTCAACAATTCCATTCTGGGCTCTTCTTTAATTTCGGGTTTCTTCGTTTTGTCGCGTGCGTGTGTGCATTTCATCCATGTCATGTTATCATGTGCATTGCATTGCATTCGTGTTGTCACTTGCACCCGGTCCTGCTCGCCTCTTCCCGTTGTCCATTTCGAGTTCCGACACTCACACACGCGGCCGTGGCACCCCCGGTCCTTCTTTCGTGTGTGGCCGTGTAAAGTTCCCGGAATGAGGTGAGACTTGTCGTGCGTTGTAGTTTTGGTACGTGTAGGCCGCCTGTCATGTTTCGTCGCGTTTGGGGGTCGTTTGGTACTCCAATGGTTAACCTAGTGGGCTAAAAGCTCCTCTTCCTTTGGGCCCAAGACCCCCTCCACAACAGCCCACTAACCCAGCACAACCACTCCCATCCTCTCGGTTGTCGGATCGTGATCGTGTGGGCGAAAACCGCACCCCATTTGGACCTTCCTAGCTCCCTATGCCTATAAAACAGCCTCCTCACGTCCATTTTCGGGCGAAAACCCTAACCCGAGCTCCTCCGCGCCGCCAGACACGTCCGTTCCGGTCCGACGCGTCCGCTCCGGGCATCTGGCCCACGCGGTCGGCGGCTGCGGGATGGGGACGACGCCATGTGTCGCGCGCTGAGAGGCTGAGCGGGGCGGCCCGTCCCCAGACCCCGCGGCCCGTAGCGCCGCCGCCGTCTTCCCCGCGGGCCGCGCCGCCCCGGCCTCCGCCCCGCCGCCGGGAGCTTGCTCCGCCTTGCCGACCCCCAGCCAGCTCCCGCGCTGCCCCGCGCCGCCTCCCGCCGGCGAGCGCCGCCGCGCCAGGCGCCCCTCGCCGCCCTTCCGCCGACCGCCGCCGGCCTCGGGTGCGCCGCCACCGGGCGCCTCGGGTGCCGCGCGCCGCCGCCCTTGTCCGCACCTGCCGCCGCCGCCCTCGTCCCCGCCTCCGGCCATCCCTCTGGCCAACTCCGGCGATCCCGATCCGGTTCGGGATCGGGACCAGATCCACCAAGTCATCAAACCAAACGTTTCCCTGAACCCGGATATCTCCGTCCCAGATATCCTCATCCCGCGTTGACTTTCGCAGAGGTATAAAATTCCACTAAGTCCCCAGATTCCGTAAACTTGTTGCCCTCTTTGCCATGCAATAACTTCGTGCTCGTAAATCCGTTTCGAGCGTGTAATATATCAAAATGTTCGTTGAGATGTGCTCTTCATTTTTTTCCACTTTGGCATGCTTGTTTGAGTTCATCTTGATGACCTAATAATCGTTGCAAGAGTGCTATATATTTAAAACTGTTGTTATCTGTAATTTTGTTGCATGCTTGTGGTGTTGATAACTTTGTGCATGTTGGTCCAAATGGAGCATATGATATGTCAAAATGTTCATTGTGAAGTGCTCGACATGTTGGTTGCTGTAGCATTCATATTAGGTATCATATTGCCATGTTAATCTCTGTTTAAAAAGTGCATGTGGCTGTTAAGTGCTGAAACTTGTTGTGAGATGCTATTTTGACTTGCTCATTGCTATTGATGTGTTTGTCTTCATGCCAAATGCCAATATGTTTTAGAAGCTCATTCATATGGTCTTTGCTGTGGTGCAATTCACTTCCCATGATATGCCTTGAGGTGACTTAAACAAGCTTGTAAACATGCCATGCCAATGTTGCTGTTTTATACTTAGTGAAAAAACTGCTAAGTCTGGAATCTGTTAAACCTGATGCTATGTTTGCTTGATGCCGCACTCAAATCCATGCATGTTTTAGGATGTCAAATGATCATGTCTTGTTGTCCATGTTATGCTCTATCCATCCATGTCCTTATTTGCATATATGGCTTGTTGTAGCTTATTTATTTCTTACTCTCAAGTTGCTATAAATTTACCTGTCAGGTTTTTTATCAGCATGATCAATTTGCTAAAGCTTGTTGTTATTGATCCATGCCTCCTATGGAGTTGCTCCAATAGAGTTGTTTGATGTATGCTATGTCTATTACATGTCCATGATCTTTATATACTTATTGGAGTTCATATGCATGTTGTTTTGTACCTCCGAAGGCAGCATCGTGATGATGTTTTGCTTTCCCAGATTTTGACTAAGTCTGGATAAATTTATTGCAACTTTCCATGCTTGGTCAATTGTGTTCCAGTAGGTTTTTGGGTGTGTTCTAAGTTCAGGCTTGTTAAGTATCATGTCTACTTCACATCCATGTCATTTGTCTCCATGTTTGAGTGATGTAGCATAATTATTTCTTGCTCCAAAGATGCCATGTGGCTGTAAACTGCAGTCTTGTGTGAATATTGTTTTGCTTGCCATTTGCAAACCGTGCGTCCATTTCCGGTGATCTTTATATCGATTTCAACCGAACTCTTCCCCTCTATCTAGTGGCTTGCTTGGTTTTCTAAGATGAGGCCTTTTCCATCATCTTATCCTTAGGCTCATGTGCTTCCTCATGCATACGCACATCATACTTGCATCATGTTGATTGTGCATTGCACCGTGTTTGATATTGTGTTGTGTTGTGTTCTTGTGTTGAGTAGAGCCGGGAGCCGAGTCCAAGTTCGAGGTTACCACCAAGGCTGAGTATGAGGAGCAAGGTTACGATCCCTCCGTGGAATCAACAGGCAAGATGACCATACCCAGATATCATTACTATCATTGCCTATGCTAGAGGTCTCGCTCTTTAGCTTATTGCCTCGATGCCTATGTCTGTTTGTCAGCCTCCTATTGTTGCCATGAACCTCTCTAACCACCTAACCTAGCAAACCGTTGTTTGGCTACGTAAGCTTCGCTCAGCCCCTCTTATAGCGTTGCTAGTTGCAGGTGAAGATTTGAAGATCTTGCTTCATGATGAAGTTATTGTTCGGATATCACACTATATAAACTCTTAAACTAAAACATGTATATATTGGTAATGGGTGGAAGGCTAAGCATCTTTCTTGGTCGTTTGTTCCACTCATGCCACCCTAGGAACCATTTAAACCGGTGTTATGTTCCTTGATTTTGTGTCCCTAACACGGTTGGGGTTTATGGGCCCCCCTTGATAACCTGCTTAACGCTAAAGCTTTTCCAGCAAGGCCCAACATTGGTTTTACATTTGCCTAATAACTAAAACTTGCATAGGGACTAGCTATCCCGAGGACTTAATTAACAACCCCCGGGCCAGTGCTCCTCATGAGTGTTGGTCCAAACTAGAGCCACTTGCGGTGCCACCCAGTTCGCTGGGATCTTCGGTTACTGTATGTACTGCTCATCCGGTCGTAGCCTGAGACTAGATACGCGCGGCTACTGTCAAGGTGTCGGCACGCCGGGAGGTCTTGCTAGATTAGTTTTGCCTATGTCGGAATATCTTGAGCACGGGATTCCGAGAATACTCGGGTCTTCCCACCTTGGAGTTGCGACTCCGCGGATCATGAGCTTGTGATGGGCTATGTTGGGACACCCCTGCAGGGTTTGATCTTTCGAAAGCCGTGCTCGCGGTTATGTGGCAGATGGGAATTTGTTAATATCCGGTTGTAGAAAACTTGACACCATGTTGAGAGTACACTACCAGCGTGAGTAACCGTGACGGTCATTTTCCGAAGGGGTTCGGAAAGTGAACATGGTGGGGTTATGTTCGATGTGCTTAGATAGGATCACTTCGTGATCACTTTGTCGATCGTTGGCACTTTCTCTTCTCGCTCTAAACACATAAGCTAGTGCTAGTGCTGCTGCAACCTTGTTTAAGCCTTTTCCACACCTAAGGATTTGATAGTTTTGTTACCCGGGTTCGGGATTGCTGAGTCCTCTGTGGCTCACAGATTCAACACAACACCAGATGCACGTACCGATGAGAACTACACAGGTGATGTGACAGAGTTGTATTGGGAGTTCGATGAAGAACGTGGGCGATACTACGTGTCTTACCCAGAGGATCAGTAGGGCTCTTACTAGGATAATCGGGACCTTGTGTGGCTTTATTTATGGTATCTTTCATTTGGATCTTCGTCCGTAGTCGTACTGTGATGTTATTTGGATGATGAATGTTTATGTAATGCATTGTGTGACGTGGCGAGTGTAAGCCAACTACTCTTTTACATTTTCATCCCACTTTTACATGAGTTGTGCAAAGATACAATACTTGAGATCATTCTAGTATGAGATTATGCCTTTAATTCATGCCTCGACACGTGGGAGGTATAGTCTCATACTGGGCATTACAAGTTGGTATATGAGCCTTCTCCTACCTAGGAGCCCCCACTGATTGATCGAATCGTTGACGGTTGAGTCTAGCCACACACATGAAAATATTTTGAGTATTATATATATATCAGAGAATAGGATTTCTTTTTACTCCTCATCCCTTTCTCACTCTGGTGAGGACTCCTGACGATGTTCTATCTCTTCTACTCTCAAAAATTCACTAAATTTTTTTTTGGATCACGCGAGTATTGTTTGGATTGTTCCGATATCTTTGTGACGAGAACATTGTTCTCGATGCCTCTTGTCATTTAGGGGTTGTAGCAGTGTCCCGGGGAGTTGAGCTCCGAGGTGTTGTCGTCACAAATCTATCACAGTGGTCCTAGAATACTTAAGATGGCCGACATCGAAAACTCTTCTATGCGGTTAGTTGTAAGATAACCCCGACATCACCCAGTACTGGGGAGGTAGTTCGGGAGTATTGCCATAGCTTGTATAGTAGATGCGTTTCGAAGGTCCGAGGTAAACGGTTTCCGAAAATAACTGGTTATGTGTTGAAGGATGGATACATCTGGATGTAGGATTAGAGTTAAGTGCGCGGTGCTTCCCCTGTATCCCCAACACCCGATTGCATAACCGGAAACCTTCGGAAATTAATAGGTGGGTTCATCTAGTAGCTCGTAGGCATTCTTCCAACAAATGCATGATATGGAGTTCGGGGTTCTACATTGAGTGAAGTGGTTTTATGGGCGTTGTTCCGATTGGGAGTTGCATCTTAAAGGGTCCTTGGCTACGCTCTGTTGGGGATCGTAGCAGAAAATCAAAATTTTTCCTACGCGTCACCAAGATCTATCTATGGAGTAATCTAGCAACGAGCATAAAGTAGAGTGGATCTACATACCCTTGTAGATCGCGATGCGGAAGCATTGCAAGAACGCGGATGAAGGAGTCGTACTCGCTGCGATTCAGATCGCGGTTGATTCTGATCTAAGCGCCGAACAACGGCGCCTCCGCGTTCAACACACGTGCAGCCCGGTGACGTCTCCCACGCCTTGATCCAGCAAGGAGAGAGGGAGAGGTTGGGGAAGACTCCATCCAACAGCAGCACGACGGCGTGGTGGTGGTGGAGGAGCGCGGGACTCCAGCAGGGCTTCGCCAAGCACTGCGAGAGACGAGGAGGGAGAGGGGTAGGGCTGCGCCAAGAGGGAGACTTTCTCGTGTGTCTAGCAGCCCCAAAACCCCCACTGTATATAGGGGAAGGGGAGGGGCTGCGCCCCCATCTAGGGTTCCCTCCCTAGGGGTGGCGGCAGCCCCCAAACCCATCTAGGGTGCGGCCAAAGGGGGGGGAGAGAGAGGGGGCGCCCTAGGGTGGGCCTTAAGGCCCATCTGGACCTAGGGTTTGCCCCCCTCCCACTCTCCATGCGCCTTGGACCTTGGTGGGGGGGCGCACCAGCCCACCTGGGGCTGGTCCCCTCCCACACTTGGTCCACGCAGCCTTCTGGGGCTGGTGGCCCCACCTGGTGGACCCCCGGGACCCTCCCGGTGGTCCCGGTACGTTACCGATATCGTCCGAAACTTTTCCGGTGACCAAAACAGGACTTCCCATATATGAATCTTTACCTCCGGACCATTCCGGAACTCCTCGTGACGTCCGGGATCTCATCCGGGACTCCGAACAACATTCGGTAACCGCGTACATACTTTCCCTATAACACTAGCATCATCGAACCTTAAGTGTGTAGACCCTACGGGCTCGGGAACCATGTAGTCATGACCGAGACAACTCTCCGGCCAATAACCAACAGCGGGATCTGGATACCCATGTTGGCTCCCACATGTTCCACGATGATCTCATCGGATGAACCACGATGTCAAGGATTCAATCAATCCCGTATACGATTCCCTTTGTCTATCGGTATAGCACTTGCCCGAGATTCGATCGTCGGTATACCGATACCTTGCTCAATCTCGTTACCGGCAAGTCTCTTTACTCGTTCCGTAACGCATCATCCCGTGATCAACTCCTTGATCACATATTGTGCACATTATGATGATGTCCTACCGAGTGGGCCCAGAGATACCTCTCCGTCATACGGAGTGACAAATCCCAGTCTCGATTCGTGCCAACCCAACAGACACTTTCGGAGATACCTGTAGTGCACCTTTATAGCCACCCAGTTACGTTGTGACGTTTGGTACACCCAAAGCATTCCTACGGTATCCGGGAGTTACATAATCTCATGGTCTGAGGAAAAGATACTTGACATATAGAAAAGCTTTAGCATACGAACTACACGATCTGTGCTAGGCTTAGGATTGGGTCTTGTCCATCACATCATTCTCCTAATGATGTGATCCCGTTATCAACGACATCCAATGTCCATGGTCAGGAAACCGTAACCATCTATTGATCAACGAGCTAGTCATCTAGAGGCTTACTAGGGACATGGTGTTTGTCTATGTATCCACACATGTATCTGAGTTTCCTATCAATACTATTCTAGCATGGATAATAAACGATTATCGTGAACAAGGAAATATAATAATAACCAATTTATTATTGCCTCTAGGGCATATTTCCAACAGTCTCCCACTTGCACTAGAGTCAATAATCTAGTTCACATCGCCATGTGATTAACACTCACAGGTCACATCGCCATGTGACCAACATCCAAAAAGTTTACTAGAGTCAGTAATCTAGTTCACATCAATATGTGATTAACACTCAATGAGTTCTGGGTTTGATCATGTTATGCTTGTGAGAGAGGTTGTAGTCAACGGGTCTGCAACATTCAGATCCCTATGTACTTCGCAAAACTTTATGTCATATCGTAGATGCTGCTACCACGTTCCACTTGGAGCTATTCCAAACTGTTGCTCTATTATACGTATCCGGTATCTCCACTTAGAGTTATCTGGATAGGTGTTAAGCTTGCATCGACGTAACTGTTTACGTCGAACTCTTTATCACCTCCATAACCGAGAAACATTTCCTTATTCCTCTAAGGATAATTTTGACCACTATCTAGTGATCCACTCCTGGATCACCATTGTACCCTCTTGCCAGACATGTGGCAAGGCACACATCAGGTGCGGTACTTAGCATGGCATACCGTATAGAGCCTATGACAAAACCATAGGGGACGACCTTCGTCCTTCCTCTTTCTTCTGCCGTGGTCAAGCTTTGAGTCTTACTCAACTTCACACCTTATAACTCAGGTAAGAATTCCTTCTTTAACTGACCTATTTTGAACTCCTTCAAAATCATGTCAAAGGTGTGTGTTCCTTTTGAAAGTATCATCAGGCGTCTTGATCTATCTCTATAGATCTTGATGCCCAATTATGTAAGCAACTTTATCCAGGTCTTCCTTTGAAAAACTCCTTTCAAACAACCCTTTACGCTTTCCAGAAATTCAACATCATTTCGGATCAACCATATGTCATTCACATATACTTATCAGAAATGTTGTAGTGCTCCCACTCACTTTATTGCAAATACAAGTTTCTAACAAACTTTGTATACCCAAAACTTTGATCACTCCATCAAAGCATATATTCCGACTCCGAGATGCTTGCTCTAGTCCATAGAAGGATCGCTGTAGCTAGCATATCTTTTAGCATCCTTAGGATCGACAAAACCTTTCTGATTGTATCATATACAACCTTTCCTTACGAAAACTGGTAAGGAAACTTGTTTTGTCATCCATCTGCCAGATTTCATAAATGCAGCTAATGCTAACATGATTCCGACGGACTTAAGCATCGCTACGGGAGAGAAAATCTCATCGTAGTAAACTCCTTGAACTTGTGGAAAACTCTTCGCCACAAGTCGAGCTTCATAGACGGTGACATTACCGTCCACGTCCGTCTTAGTCTTAAAGATCCATTTGTCTCAATGGCTTGCCGATCATAGGGCAAGTCCACCAAAGTCCATACTTTGTTTTGATACATGGATCCTATCTCGGATTTATCGGCTTCTAACCATTTGTCGGAATATGGGCCCACCATCGCTTCTCCATAGTTCGTAGGTTCATTGTTGTCCAACAACATGACATCTAAGACAGGATCACTGTACCACTCAGGAGTAGTACATATCCTTGTCGACCTACGAGGTTTGATAGCAACTTGATCCGAAACTTCATGATCACTATCATTAGTTTCCTCTTCAACAGTCGTAGGTTCCACAGAAACATCTTTCTGTGTTGCACTATTCTCCGGTTGAAGTGAGGGTTCGACAACCTCATCAAGTTCTATCTTCCTCCCACTCAAATCTTTCAAGAGAAACTCCTTCTCGAGAAAGGACCCATTCTTAGCAACAAACATTTTTGTCCTTGGATCTGAGATAGAAGGTATACCCAACCATTACCAGTGGGTATTCCATGAAGATGTATTTGTCCTCTTTGGGTTCGAGCTTTTCCCGGCTGAAGCCATAAGCATCGCAGCCCCAAACATTTAAGAAAACGACAACTTTGGTTTCTTGCCAAACCATACGACGTCGTCTCAACGGACTTAGATGGTGCCCTATCTAAAGTGAATGCAGCTGTATCTAATGCATAACCTCAAAATAACAGCGGTAGATCGGTAAGATACATCATAGATCGCACCATATCTCATAAGGTTCGATTACGATGTCCGGACACACCATTACGCTATGGTATTCCAGGTGGCTTCAACTGTGAAATATTTCCACAATGTCTTAAGTGATTGCCAAACTCATAATTCAGAAAATCTCCCCTTGATCAGATCGTAGGAACATGATCTTCTTGTTATGATGATTCTTAATCTTCACTCTGAAATTGCTTGAACTTTTCAAACATTTCAGACTTTTGCTTCATTAAGTAAATATACCCATATCTACTCAAATCGTCAGTGAAGATGAGAAAATAACGATATCCACTACACGCCTTAGTTCTCATTGGATCACATACATCAGTATGTATGATTTCCAACAAGTCACTTTCCCGTTTCATTGTACCTGAACACGGGATCTTAGTCATCCTGCCCAAGAGGCATGGCTCGCATGTGTCAAGCGATTCAAAATCAAGTGACTCAAAACATCCATCAGCATGGAGTTTCTTCATGCATTTTATGCCAAAATGACCTAAGCGGCAGTGCCACAAGAAAGTGGTACTATCATTATTAACTCTACATCTTTTGGCATTAATATTATCATCATGTGTATTACAATGATCGAGATTCAACAAACCATTGGGTGCATGACCATAAAGGTATTATTCATGTAAACAGAATAACCATTATTCTCTGACTTAAATGAATAACCGTATTGCAATGAACATGATCTAATCATATTCATGCTCAACGTAGACACCCAATAACATTTATCTAAGTTCAACACTAATCTCGAAAATAGAGGGAGTGTGCGATGGTGATCTTATCAACCTTGGAAACACTTCCAACACACATCGTCACCTCGCCCTTAGCTAGTCTCCGTTCAGTCCGTAGCTTTTGCTTCAAGTCACTAATAATAGCAACTGAACCGGTATCCAATACCCAGGTGCTACAAGGAGTACTACTAAGGTACACATCAATAACACGTATATCAAATATACTTTGTTGAAGTTGTCAGCTATCATATCTACCATGTATTTGGGGTGGTTCCGCTACCATGTGACCGTTCCCCTTACAATAGAAGCACTTAGTCTCGAGGTTTGGGTTTAACCATGGGTTCCTTCATCAGAGCGACAACAGGTTTGCCATTCATGAAGTTTCCCTTCTAGCCCTTACCCCTTTTTGAAACCAGTGGTCTTGTTAAACCATCAACACTTGATGCTCCTTCTTGATTTCTACTTTTGCGGTACTAAGAACCGCTAACAGCACCGGGATCATCACCATCCTTTGCATGTCATAGTTCATCACGAAGTTCTAGTAGCTTGGTGATAGTGTCTAGAGAATTCCGTCAACCACTATCTCACCTGGAAGATTTAACTCCCACTTGGTTCAAGTGATTTTAGCACCCAGACATTCTGAGCACACGCTCACTAGTTGAGCTATTCTCCTCCATCTTCTTGGCAAAAGAACTTGTCAGAGGTCTCATACCTCTCAACACGGGCATGAGCCTGAAATCCCAATTTCAGCTCCTAGAACATCTCATATGTTCTATGGCGTTCAAAACGTCATTGGAATCCCGATTCTAAGCCGTAAAGTATGGTGCACTAAACTATCAAGTAGTCATCAGGACGTGTCTCTCAGGTGTTCACAACATCCACAGACAACGTTGTAGGGGTTTGCACATCAAGCGGTGCATCAAAGACGTAAGCTTTCTGTGCAGCAGTGAGGACACTCCTCGGACTACGGACCCAGTCCGCATCATTGCTTACATTATCTTTCAACTTAGTCTTTCTCTAGGATCGTATTAAACAGGGAGCTACAACGCAGTTATTGGTCTACAACATAATTTGCGAAGACAACTTAGACTATTGTTCATGACAATGAAGTTCATCTAATGAACTCCCACTCAGATAGACATCTCTCTAGTCATCTAAGTGATACATGATCCGAATCGACTAGGCCGTGTCCGATCATCACGTGAGACGGACTAGTCATCAACGGTGAACATCTTCATGTTGATCGTATCTTCTATACGACTCATGTTCGACCTTTTGGTCTTCCGTGTTCCGAGGCCATGTCTGTACATGCTAGGCTCGTCAAGTCAACCCTAAGTGTATCGCGTGTGTAAATCTGGCTTACACCCGTTGTATGCGAACGTTAGAACCTATCACACCCGATCATTACGTGGTGCTTCGGAACAACGAACCTTAGCAACGGTGCACAGTTAGGGGGAACACAATTCTTGAAATTTTAGTGAGAGATCATCTTATTCACTACTGTCGTTCTAAGCAAATAAGATGAAAAACATGATAAACATCACATGCAATCAAATAGTGACATGATATGGCCAATATCATCTTGCTCCTTTGATCTGCATCTTCGGGGCTACATGATAATTATCGTCACTGGCATGACACCATGATCTCCATCATCATGATCTCCATCATCGTGTCTTCATGAAGTCGTCTCGCCAAACATTACTTCTACTACTATGGCTAACGTTTAGCAATAAAGTAAAGTAATTACATGGCGTTATTCAGTGACACGCAGGTCATACAATAAATAAGACAACTCCTATGGCTCCTGCCGGTTGTCATTCTCATCGACATGCAAGTCGTGATTCCTATTACAAGAACATGATCAATCTCATACATCACACATATATCATTCATCACATCCTTTTGGCCATATCACATCACACGGCACATGCTGCAAGAACAAGTTAGACGTCCTCTAATTGTTGTTGCAAGTTTTTACGTGGCTGCTATAGGTTTCTAGCAAGAACATTTCTTACCTACGTCAAAACCACAACGTGATATGCCAATTTATATTTACCCTTCATAAGGACCCTTTTCATCGAATCCGATCCGACTAAAGTGGGAGAGACAGACACCCGCTAGCCACCTTATGCAACTAGTGCATGTTAGTCGGTGGAACCTGTCTCACGTAAGAGTACGTGTAAGGTCGGTCCGGGCCGCTTCATCCCACGATGCCGCCGAATCAAGATAAGACTAGTAACGGCAAGAGAATTGACATGATCTACGCCCACAACTACTTTGTGTTCTACTCGTGCAAGATACTACGCATAGACCTGGCTCTGATACCACTGTTGGGGATCGTAGCAGAAAATCAAAAATTTTCCTACGCGTCACCAAGATCTATCTATGGAGTAATCTAGCAACGAGCATAAAGGAGAGTGGATCTACATACCCTTGTAGATCGCGATACGGAAGCGTTGCAAGAACGCGGATGAAGGAGTCGTACTCGATGTGATTCAGATCGCGGTTGATTCCGATCTAAGCGCCGAACAACGGCGCCTCCGTGTTCAACACACGTGCAGCCCGGTGACGTCTCCCACGCCTTGATCCAGCAAGGAGAGAGGGAGAGGTTGGGGAAGACTCCATCCAACAGCAGCACGACGGCATGGTGGTGGTGGAGGAGCGCGGGACTCCAGCAGGGCTTCGCCAAGCACTGTGAGAGACGAGGAGGGAGAGGGGTAGGGCTGCGCCAAGAGGGAGACTTTCTCGTGTGTCTAGCAGCCCCAAAACCCCCACTATATATAGGGGAAGGGGAGGGGCTGCGCCCCCATCTAGGGTTCCCTCCCTAGGGGTGGCGGCAGCCCCCAAACCCATCTAGGGTGCGGCCAAAGGGGGGGAGAGAGAGGGGGCGCCCTAGGGTGGGCCTTAAGGCCCATCTGGACCTAGGGTTTGCCCCCCTCCCACTCTCCATGCGCCTTGGACCTTGGTGGGGGGCGCACCAGCCCACCTGGGGCTGGTCCCCTCCCACACTTGGTCCACGCAGCCTTCTGGGGCTGGTGGCCCCACCTGGTGGACCCCCGGGACCCTCCCGGTGGTCCCGGTACGTTACCGATATCGCCCGAAACTTTTCCGGTGACCAAAACAGGACTTCCCATATATGAATCTTTACCTCCGGACCATTTCGGAACTCCTCGTGACGTCCGGGATCTCATCCGGGACTCCGAACAACATTCGGTAACCGCGTACATACTTTCCCTATAACCCTAGCGTCATCGAACCTTAATTGTGTAGACCCTACGGGCTCGGGAACCATGTAGTCATGACCGAGACAAATCTCCGGCCAATAACCAACAGCGGGATCTAGATACCCATGTTGGCTCCCACATGTTCCACGATGATCTCATCGGATGAACCACGATGTCAAGGATTCAATCAATCCCGTATACGATTCCCTTTGTCTATCGGTATAGCACTTGCCCGAGATTCGATCGTCGGTATACCGATACCTTGCTCAATCTCGTTACCGGCAAGTCTCTTTACTCGTTCCGTAACACATCATCCCGTGATCAACTCCTTGATCACATATTGTGCACATTATGATGATGTCCTACCGAGTGGGCCCAGAGATACCTCTCCGTCATACGGAGTGACAAATCCCAGTCTCGATTCGTGCCAACCCAACAGACACTTTCGGAGATACCTGTAGTGCACCTTTATAGCCACCCAGTTACGTTGTGACGTTTGGTACACCCAAAGCATTCCTACGGTATTCGGGAGTTACACAATCTCATGGTCTAAGGAAAAGATACTTGACATATAGAAAAGCTTTAGCATACGAACTACACGATCTGTGCTAGGATTAGGATTGGGTCTTGTCCATCACATCATTCTCCTAATGATGTGATCCCGTTATCAACGACATCCAATGTCCATGGTCAGGAAACCGTAACCATCTATTGATCAACGAGCTAGTCATCTAGAGGCTTACTAGGGACATGGTGTTTGTCTATGTATCCACACATGTATCTGAGTTTCCTATCAATACAATTCTAGCATGGATAATAAACGATTATCGTGAACAAGGAAATATAATAATAACCAATTTATTATTGCCTCTAGGGCATATTTCCAACACGCTCATCCGGGGATTGCAAAACCCTTTTGCAACACGTTCCATAAGCTTTCAGCATGAACATGTGGAACGAAGCTTCTATCTTGTATTTGTTCTATCTGCTCCTTATTGTTTTATTTACCTTTTGTTCTCCCAACTGGCTTCTCGAGAAGATTGTTGTACCATTAAACTGTGGATTACATTCGCTCATTTTGTTCGAATGTTCTTGTGAAGACTTATGTTGCAATTCTAGACGTTGATTCAGCTTATATATTCAATCAATGGCTAATAGTTGTCATCTCATTCAGGATGGCTCCTAAGAAGGTTCCCAAGGCTAACCCAGAGGTTGAAGAAGTTCCTGATCGTCCTCCTTCCCCTCCTCCTCCGTCTGAGGCCTGGAGAGAAATTATGCAAGCGACCAACCAGAACACCCATATGCTTATCCAAATGATGCAAAACTTTCAAGCCAGCCAAGCAAATCAAGGTGGTCATGGGAACCAAGGCCAAGGCAATCTGTTCAATCAACCTCACTTTGCAACCCTCAACCAATTCCTGGCAAACCAACTGAAGTCCTTCAGGTACTGTGTTGATCCGCTAGATGCTGAAGACTGGATCAAATACATCAAAAAGCATTTTGAATGCAGTAATGTGAGACGTGACGATTATGTCAAGTTTGTCGCCTTCCAACTCAAAGACCAAGCCGTTGATTTGTGGCAACAGTACAAAGATTCCAGAGGTGGACGTGAGATCTCGTGGACTGACTTCTGCAAGGATTTCTGCTCTCACCACATTCCAACAAGTGTCATTGAAGGCAGGCGTGAGCAATTCAGCAACCTGAAGCAAGGCACCATATCCGTCTATCAATACAATGTCAAGTTCCAGAATCTTGCCCGCTATGCCAAGAAAGACATCCCAGATGCCAAGAGCAAGATTTATCAGTTCCGTGGTGGTCTGAAGGATGAACTCCAACTAGCTCTCACCTTGTTCGAGCCGGATGAATTTGACCAATTTTATAACATGGCTCTTAAGCAAGAGGCAGCACAGCTCAAGGTTGAAGCTTCCAAAAAGAGGATCAGAGATGATGTTCACTCCTCCTCTTCTTCCCAAGTGGTTGCAAAGCAGCAGAAGTTCTGCCTTTCGCCTCCTCAAGTGCTCCGCCCTCCAAACAACAACAACAACAAGCACTCTGGTGGTTGTGGTTTCTCCCACCCACCCAACCCAGGCAATCAGTCCAAGACTCACTTTCAAGCTTCGAAGTCAAGTGGTCCTTATCACCGTCCTGTCTCAGAAGTGGTTTGCAACAAGTGTGGCCAGAAGGGTCACTATGCTAACAAGTGCCCCAACCCAAGGCGCTGTCCGCCTCCTCCATCTGTCAGCACTGCTATTGTCAAGCACAATCCCAAGGTTGCAAGAGTGAATCTGATGAATGCAGCTCAAGCAGAAAATTCTTCAGATGTGATACTTGGTAATCTTCCAGATAACTCTATACCTGCTAAAGTTTTGTTTGAATCGGGTGCAACGCTTTCTTTCATTTCAAGACCATTTGTTGCCAAGCATGAATTCGTCACTCAAGTGTTGCCAAAGCCTTTTAACATTATTTCTCCTGGATTGCAAATGTCCTCTCGGGTGCATGTTCCGGATGTATCTATTCATATGGGTGATTACCGCTTTTTGGTTTGTCCGGTTGTTCTCGGAAACTACGATATTGATCTTATTCTTGGGATGGATTGGCTCTCCAAGCATGATGCAAACACTGATTGTGCAAATAAGGAAGTCAAGTTTACTCATCCTAATGAAAACGTGATTATCTTCGCCTCTCGAGATAACACAATCAGGCTATTCTCTCTCAATGACAAGGGCGAGATTAATGCCATCTCTCAGATTCCGGTGGTCAATGAATATGAAGATGTTTTCCCTGAAGAGCTTCCAGGCACGCCTCCGCATCGTCAAGTTGAATTCGTCATTGTACTCGAGCCCGGTACCGAGCCGGCATGTCGGCGTCCGTACAAGCTTTCCCCTGATGAGTTGAAGGAGCTGAAGAAACAACTCGATGAGCAAGAACGTATGGGTTTAATCAGGCCTAGTACTTCTCCTTGGGGCTGTGGTGTTCTATTTGTCAAGAAGAAGGATGGAACATAATGCCTTTGCGTTTATTACCGACCATTGAACAAGAAGACAATAAAGAACAAGTATCCGCTCCCCAATATCAATGAATTGTTCGAGCAACTCAAAGGAGCAAAGGTGTTCTCGAAGCTCGATCTCCAGATGGGTTACCATCCGATTCGTATCCGTGAATAAGATATTCACAAGACCGCATTCAGAACAAGCTATGGCTCCTATGAATACACGGTCATGTCTTTTGGCCTCGCAAATGCTTCACCCACCTTCTCGTGGATTGTGCACTTCATATTCAACCCCTACACCAATGAATTTGTTCTCGTCTATGTGGATGATATCTTGGTATTCTCCAAGAATGAAGAAGACCATGCCAAGCACCTCCATTTGGTCCTTGATAGGCTTCGTGAACACAAGTTCTATGCGAATTTCTCCAAATGTGAATTCTGGCTAGATAAAGTCTTATATCTTGGCCATATCATCTCTACCGATGGTATTTCTGTGAACCCCGAGAAAGTTGAAGCTATTGTCAACTGGGAACCCCCACAGAATGTCAAGCAACTCCGAAGCTTCCTTGGTCTCGCTAGCTATTGCAGAAGGTTCGTTCAGAACTTCTCCAAGATTGCCAAGCCTCTTTCCAACATGTTGCAGAAGAATGTCAAGTACTCCTGCACTCCTCATTCTGATGTGGCATTCAAAACAATTAAAGAGAAGCTCATTTTTGCTCCGGTTCTTACTCCTCCGGATGAGTCCAAGCCCTATGAAGTCTTTTGTGATGCTTCTTTACAAGGACTTGGTGGTGTTCTCATGAAAGACAAGAAGATTGTGGCATACACTTCGCGTCAGCTGAAACCAAATGAGAAGAATTACCCCACACATGATCTCGAGCTAGCAACAGTTGTACATGCCTTGATCACGTGGAGACACCTTCTATTGTGCTGAAAAGTGGACGTCTTCACCGATCACAAGAGCTTGAAGTACATCTTCACACTGATAAACCTTAACCTTCGCCAGACTCGTTGGGTTGAGTTGATCCAAGAGTATGATCCAAGCATTGAGTACACACCTGGCAAGGCCAATGTCATTGCAGATGCCTTTAGCAGAAAGGCATATTGCAACAGACTCCTTCTCAAACCGTTCCAGCCTGAACTTTGTGAGTCATTCAGGAAGCTCAACCTCCAAGTTGTTCCGCGAGGCTTTCTTGCAAACCTTCAAGTTGCTCCTACCTTGAAAGATCAGATCCGTGAGGCCCAGCTAATTGATGCTATGGTGTAGAAAGTGAAACATGGTATTGCTAAGGGTACTCCCAAATACAAGTGCTATCGCGTTGATGAGAAAGACACCTTGTTCTTTGAGGACAGAATTGTGGTTCCCAAGGGTGATCTCAGGAAGCTCATAATGAACGAAGCACGTGACTCCCTCCTCTCGATTCATCCCGGAAGTTCTAAGATGTACCAAGACCTCAAGCAATCATACTGGTGGACTCGCATGAAAAGGGAGATTGCGCAATTCATGAATGAATGTGATGTCTGTAGAAGAGTGAAGGCAGAGCATCAATGTCCTGCCGGTCTCCCTCAACCTCTACCTATTCTCGAGTGGAAATTCGATCACATTGAAATGGATTTCGTTACTGGGTTTCCTAAGTCCAAGAAGGGGAATGATGCTATCTTTGTAGTGATTGACAAGCTAACTAAAGTAGCTCATTTCCTTCCCGTCAAAGAATCCATCAACGCAGCTCAGCTGGCAGAGTTGTACACTTCCAGAATTGTTTCGTTGCATGGCATTCCTCAAGTCATCTCCTCAGACCGTGGAAGTTTGTTCACATCCAAGTTCTGGGACTCCTTTCAATCAGCCATGGGCACTAAGATTCTTTTCAGCACTGCGTTTCACCCTCAGACTAGTGGTCAAGTCGAAAGAGTGAACCAGATCCTCGAAGACATGCTAAGAGCTTGTGTCATCTATTTTGGCATCAAGTGGGAAGATTGTCTCCCGTTTGCCGAATTCTCTTACAACAACAGTTTCCAAGCAAGTGCCAGCAAAGCTCCTTTTGAAATCCTCTATGGCAGAAAGTGTCGTACCCCGCTCAACTGGTCCGAGACTGGTGAACGTCAACTTCTTGCCAATGACTTGATCTCGGAAGCCAAAGAAATGTGCAAAGTCATACGTGAGAATCTCAAAGCCGCTCAACCGCGTCAAAGGAGCTACTATGACGGCAAGCATCGTGATTTGTCTTTCGACATTGGAGATCATGTCTATCTCCATGTTTCTCCTATGAAAGGAACCCAAAGATTTGGTATCAAAGGAAAGCATGCTCCTAGATATGTGGACCCTTTCAAGATTCTTGGCAAAAGAGGCGATATAGCCTACCAACTCGAGCTTCCCTCCAACTTTGCAAATGTTCATGATGTGTTTCACGTGTCTCAACTCCGCAAGTGCTTCAAGACACCTGAACGCACCATTCCGTTCGAGGAGATTGACCTTCAACAAGACATGTCTTATCGTGAGCACCCTGTTGCTATTCTTGAAGAAACTGAGCGCAAAAGCCGCAACAAGTCCATCAAGTTCTTGAAAGTAAAGTGGCCACACCATACCGACCGAGAAGCTATGTGGGAACGAGAAGATCACCTTCGTTTCGAGTACCCTTCCTTCTTCTAGTCCTAGATCTCGGGACGAGATCTTTTTATAGTAGAGGAGAGTTTGTAACACCCCAGATGTGATACTTTCCATTTGTGGCAACATATGAAACGTTGACTTCAACAATTCCATTCTGGGCTCTTCTTTCATTTCTGGTTTCCTCGTTTTGTCGCGTGCGTGTGTGCATTTCATCCATGTCATGTTATCATGTGGATTGCATTGCATTCGTGTTGT
The DNA here is from genome assembly GCA_902687465.1 of Secale cereale. Classification (NCBI taxonomy): domain Eukaryota; kingdom Viridiplantae; phylum Streptophyta; class Magnoliopsida; order Poales; family Poaceae; genus Secale; species Secale cereale. The sequence continues at coordinate 383,459,299 of LR738715.1, read as the reverse complement.
CACTTGCAGCCGGTCCCGCTCGCCTCTTCCCGTTGTCCGTTTCGAGTTCCGACACTCACACACGTGGCTGTGGCACCCCCGAGTCCTTCTTTCATGTGTGGCCGTGTAACGTTCCCGGAATGAGGTGAGACTTGTCGTGCGTTGTTGTTTTGGTATGTGTAGACCGCCTCTCATGTTTCGTCGCGTTTGGAGGTCGTTTGGTACTCCAACGGTTAACCTAGTGGGCTAAAATCTCCTCTTCCTTTTGGCCCAAGACCCCCTCCACAACAGCCCACTAACCCAGCACAACCACTCCCATCCTCTCGGTCGTCGGAACGTCATCGTGTGGGCGAAAACCGCACCCTATTTGGACCTTCCTAGCTCCCTATGCCTATAAAACAGCCTCCCCACGTCCATTTTCGGGTGAAAACCCTAACCCAAGCTCCTCCGCTCCGCCGGACACGTCCGTTCCGGTCGAACGCGTCCGCTCTGGCCCCCTCAGCCTCTAAGTGCGCGACACGTGGCGTCATCCCCATCCCACAGCCGCCGACCACGCGGGCCCGCCGGCCGTCCCCGGCCCCCACGGCCCGTAGCGCCGCCGCCGTCTACCCCGCGGGCCGTGCCGCCCCGACCGCCGGCCCGGCCTCCGCCCCGCCGCCGGGAGCTTGCTCCGCATCGCCGACCCTCGAGCCGGCTCCCGCGCCTCCTCCCGCCGGCGAGCGCCGCCGCGCCGGGCGCCCCTCGCCGCCCTTTTGCCGCCCAACGCCGGCCTCGGGTGCGCCGCCGCCGGCCGCCTCGGGTGCCGCGCGCCGCCGCCCTCGTCCGCATCGGCTGCCGCCGCCCTCGTCCCCGCCACCGGCCGTCCCTCCGGCCAACTCCGGCGACTTCTCCGGTGATCCCCATCCGGTTCGGTATCGGGACCAGATACACCAAGTCATCAAACCAAACGTATCCCCGAACCCGGATCTCTCCGTCCCGGATATCCTCATCCCGCGTTGACTTTCGCGGAGGTATAAAATTCCACTAAGTCCCCAGATTCCGTAAATTTGTTGCCCTCTTTGCCATGCAATAACTTCGTGCTCGTAGATCCATTTTGAGCGTGTAATATATCAAAATGTTCGTTGAGATGTGCTCTTCATTTTGTTCCACTGTGGCATGCTTGTTTGAGTTCATCTTGATGACCTAATCAAAGTTGCAAGAGTGCTATATGTTTAAAACTGTTCTTATCTGTTATTTTGTTGCATGCTTGTGGTGTTGATAACTTAGTGCATGTTTGTCCAAATGGAGCATATGATATGTCAAAATGTTCATTGTGAAGTGCTCTACATGATGGTTGCTGTAGCATTCATGTTAGGTGTCATATTGCCATGTTAATCTCTGTTGCAAAAGTGCATATGGCTGTTAAGTGCTGAAACTTGTTGTGTGATGCTGTTTTGACTTGCTCATTGCTATTGATGTGTTTGTCTTCATGCCACATGCCAATATGTTTTAGAAGCTCATGCATATGGTCTTTGCTGTGGTGCAATTCACTTTCCATGATTTGCCTTGAGGTGACTTAAACAAGCTTGTAAACATGCCATGCCAATGTTGCTGTTTTATTCTTACTGAAAAAACTGCTAAGTCTGGAATCTGTTAAACCTGATGCTATGTTTGCTTGATGCCCCACTCAAATCCATGGATGTTTCAGTATGTCAAATGATCATGTCTTGTTGTACATGTTATGCTCTATCCATCCATGCCCTTATTTGCATATATGGCTTGTTGTAGCTTATTTATTTCTTGCTCTCAAGTTGCTATAAATTTACCTGTTAGGTTTTTTATCAGCACGATCAATTTGGTGAAGCTTGTTGTTATTGATCCATGCCTCCTATGGAGTTGCTCCAATGGAGTTGTTTGATGTATGATATGTCTATTACATGTCCATTATCTTTATATACTTAGTGGACTTGATATGCATGTTGTTTTGTGCCTCCGAAGGCAGCATCGTGATGATGTTTTGCCTTCCCAGATTTTAACTAAGTCTGGATAAATTTATTGCAACTTGCCATGCTTGGTCAATTGTGTTCCAGTAGGTTTTTGGGTGTGTTCTAAGTTCAGGCTTGTTAAGTATCATGTCTACTTCACATCCATGCCCTTTGTCTCCATGTTTGAGTGCTGTAGCATAATTATTTCTTGCTCCAAAGATGCCATGTGGCTGTAAACTGCAGTCTTGTGTGAATATTGTTTTGCTTGCCATTTACAAACCGTGCACCGTTTCCGGTGATCTTTATATCAATTTCAATCGAATCTTCCCCTCTATCCAGTTGCTTGCTTGGTTTCCCAAGATGAGGCCTTTTCCATCATCTTCTCCTTAGGCTCAAGTGCTTCCTCATGCATATGCACATCATACTTGCATCATGTTGATTGTGCATTGCACCGTGTTTGATATTGTGCCGTGTTGTGTTCTTGTGTTGAGTAGAGCCAGGAGCCGAGTCCGAGTTTGAGGTTACCACCGAGGCTGAGTTTGAGGAGCAAGGTTACGATCCCTCCGTGGAATCAACAGGCAAGATGACCATACCCAGATATCATTACTATCTTTGCCTATGCTAGATGTCTCGCTCTTTATCTTATTGCCTCGATGAATATGTCTATTTGTCAGCCTCCTATTGTTGCCATGAACCTCTCTAACCACCCAACCTAGCAAACCGTTGTTTGCCTACGTAAGCTTCGCTCAGCCCCTCTTATAGCGTTGCTAGTTGCAGATGAAGATTTGAAGATCTTGCTTCATGATGAAGTTATTGTTGGGATATCACACTATATAAACTCATAAACTAAATCATCAATATATTGGTAATGGGTGGAAGGCTAAGCCTCTTGCTTGGTGTTTTGTTCCACTCATGCCACCCTAGGAACCGTTTAAACCGATGTTATGTTCCTTGATTTTGCGTCCCTAACACGGTTGGGGTTTATGGGCCCCCCTTGATAACCCGCTTAGCGCTATAGCTTTTCCACCAAGGGCCAGCATTGGTTTTACATTTGCCTAATAACTAAAACTTGCATAGGGACTAGCTATCCCGAGGACTTAATTAACAACCCCCGGGCCAGTGCTCCTCATGAGTGTTGGTCTAAACTAGAGCCACTTGCGGTGCCACCCAGTTCACTGGGATCTTCGATTACTGTACGTACTACTCATCCGGTCGTGGCCTGAGACTAGATACGCGCGGCTACTGTCAGGGTGTCGGCACGCCGGGAGGTCTTGCTGGATAAGTTTTACCTATGTCGGAATATCTTGAGCACAGGATTCCGAGAATACTCGGGTCTTCCCACCTTGGAGTTGCGACTCCACAGATCGTGAGCTTGTGATGGGCTAAGTTGGGACACCCCTGCAAGGTTGGGTATTTCGAAAGTCGTGCCCGCGGTTATGTGGCAGATGGCAATTTGTTAATATCTGGTTGTAGAAAACTTGACACCATGTTCAGAATACACTACCAGCGTGAGTAACTGTGACGGTCATTTTCCCAAGGGGTTCGGAAAGTGAACACGGTGGGGTTATGTTCGACGTGCTTAGATAGGATCACTTCGTGATCACTTTGTCGATCGTTGGTACTTTCTCTTCTCGCTCTAAACACGTAAGCTAGTGCTAGTGCTGCTGCAACCTTGTTTAAGCCTTTTCCACACCTAAGGCTTTGATAGTTTCGTTACCCGGGTTCGGGATTGCTGAGTCCTCTGTGGCTCACAGATTCAACACATCACCAGATGCAGGTACCGATGAGAACTACATAGGTGATGGGACAGAGTTGTATTGGGAGTTCGATGAAGAACATGGGCGATACTACGTGTCTTACCCAGAGGATTAGTAGGGCCCTTACTAGGATGATCGGGACCTTGTGTGGCTTTATTTATGGTATCTTTCATTTGGATCTTCGTCCGTAGTTGGACTGTGATGTTATTTGGATGATGAATGTTTATGTAATGCATTGTGTGACGTGGCGAGAGTAAGCCGACTACTCTTTTACATTTTCATCCCACTTTTACATGAGTTGTGCAAAGATACCATAGTTGAGATCATTCTAGTATGAGATTATGCCTTTAAGTCGTGCCTCGACACGTGGGAGGTATAGTCTCATACTGGGCATTACAACAGTAGTCAGAAAGACATGACCAATGTATCGTTAACAAAAACCAAGGACTTTGTGAAAGACGCATTTGAAAATGTCCTGAGAAAAACCTGGTGCCCCTGTCTTAGGTGCGACAACTTTTCACAAAGGACAGAGGGTGAAATGGGTAAACACCTACAGAAGTGGGGTTTTACGCCTATGTGTTCTCTTGTTTAGTATTTCATGATGATGTTGTATAATACATACTATTTGTAGGAATACATGGCCTATGCTTCAGCTTGAAACTATATATATCATATATGTGTTGTGAAAATACACGGAAATATCAGAAAACAGATAAAAAGTGGTAATACATGCACTTTGTCGTCAGCCAGCGGACAACAAAGCCCTTTGCCATCAGTAGGCAGACAACAAAGGTGCCACGTGGTAGCAACCTGTGCATCCTGGGAGCACCATGTCTGACCCATTTGGTTATTCCGCCATCAGCTAATGCCATAGGGCATACGACAATGGAACATGAGTGACGTGCAGCCACATGCCTACTAACATCATAGGGCAGATGTCAAAGGCAAGTGATTGTTTGCCGTCCGTAGGCAGATGGCAAAGTCTGCAATTAGCCACCTAATGGGGCTAACAACTATACTTTGTCGTCTAGGACCTTTGCCGTCAGCAAGACCAGGAAGGCGAATGGAAACCATCTTTGTCGTCCGCTATGCTTCTGCAGACGGCAAAGATGATTATTACCATGACTTTCTGTGTTGAAAGTTGGGCCGTCAGCCAGCAGACGACAAAGCTACTTGCCGTCTGCGGCCTGGTCCTTTGCCGTTTGCTATGACAGATGGAAAAATAACTGAATCCTATAATGAATAGGATAGGATCAATACTTTCTTGATCTATGATGCCGTGCACTTGATATTTCTACACAATACATTTGAGCCGGTGCAGTGTATTGTGAACCCGCTCATGTCCATTCTGCAACTTTATTCTTGTAGACTTGTGTTGGGCCTCCAAGCTCAGAGTTTTGTGAACCTAAGGGTTACCAACCCATGGGAGGTGTAGGATGAAGATGGTCTCTGTCAAACAAGCCTGTAACCAAATAACAATGAGTCTCTTATGTCCCCAACACACCAAATACAATGGTAAATTCTACAGGTGCCCTAGTTAGGCGAAGCGATGGTGAAAGAAGTGTAGTAACGATAGTAGATATTGATTTTTGTAATAGGAACAATAAAAAATATTAAGGTAGAAAGTAAGAAAAGTGAGAATAAACGGTATTGCAATGCTAGAAAACAAGGCCTAGGGTTCATATTTTCGCTAGTGCCATCTCTCAAAAGTTCTAACATAGTTAGATCATAAGGCTATCCATCAACGTGCGATAAAGTATCACTCCAAGTTCTTATCTAGTGGAGAACATAAGAAGAAATTGTTTTTAGGGTATGAAACCACCTCATAGTTATTCTTTCCGATCAATCTTTTGAGCTATTCCTATAAGTGTCACAAATATCCCTACAATTCGTACTAAAATAACACCAAATGATACATAACAACCAACTCTAATGTCACCTAGATACTCCAATGTCACCACAAGTATCCGTGAGTTGATTATACGATGTGCATCAAACAACTTAAGATTCATAATACTCAATCCGACACAAAGAACCTCAAAGAGTGCCCCAAGATTTCTCCCGAAGAAAAAAGGACAAAAACATTCATCAACCCTTATGCATAGATTACCCCAAGGTCACCTCGGGAATCCACGATTTGAGTGCCAAAACATAAATCAAGTGTCCTAAAATTTATAAAAGTATTCAACTTGATAAGAACGAAATATCAAAGGTATAAATCAATCTGTCACAACAAGATAGAGGGAGAAACGCCATATGATCCAACTATATTAACAAATCTAGCGGTACATCTAGATCGTGCCAAACCAAGAACGCACGCGAGAGAGAGATTAAACACATAGCTACTGGTACAAACCCTCAGCCCTGAGGGTGTACTACTCCCTCCTCATCATAGAGACCACGGGGATGATGATATGGCCTCCTGTAATGATTCCCCCCTCTAACAGAGTGCACTACAAAAAAGACACATCCGTGACATTATGGGCTGAACAAATATTTTTTCTGTCATGGTTATGGAACTTCTATGATGATAAGTGTGACAAAAACACATATCATCATAGATTTGGTGGGCTCCAAGTTCTATGACAAAAATCATGACAGAAAATGAGCTTTTCGTCCTGGGCAAGCCGGATAAGCACATGCATGACATTTTTTGGGCCGTCGATGATGGAAAAATCATGGTAGAAGCGAGGGCGAGGAAAATTTTAAGGAGTACCCGGTTATAGTGGGTGGTCGGGGCGGAGCGATGCAGTGTGGTTTGCGCGTTTCTCTCTCGTACATAGGCATGGTGCGAGCTGTCTTCAGTAGCTATAACTGAACCCAAGCGAGGCGTTCGCTTACTAAACCCGAGCAATCGCCACTTCTATATACTGAAGCCGGTTGATCGATCCCTTCGCCGCTAACTAAACCCGATCACTTTGTTGCTAACTGACCACTTCTGCTGCTTACTAAAGCACATCGAACCTGCCTCTTGATGAAAAGTGACCGTTGGGGTTTGGTTGAACGGGTCGATACATGGTGAGTCTAGCAGTTGGTTGGGGTTGGATGAACAGTTCCCGGTGGTGGGGGTTGGATGAACATGACCCTTTGGTAGTATGTCGTTGCCACTAGATGAACAAGACCCTAAGGAGGCTGCCACACCCTAGTCGGTTGGTGGTGGATGAACAGGACCCCATGTAGGGCTGGTTGAATATTTTCCGGTGGAGGCTGGATGAACAGTAGTCCGTGGATGAACAGTATGTTGTGGAGGAAGGAGGAAACCGCGGTGGATGAACAGAAGCAGGTGGGGGCTGGATAAAGTCGATGGTGGATGAATAGTAGCCCATGGAGGCTTGAGCGAGGTAGTAGACAATGGATGAATATTAGCTCGTGGAGTTCCATTTTGCGGTATGCCACACCCCTCCTGATGAATAGGACCCCCGTTTCGACCGTAGCACTCCAAAAGAACTCCGTTTCCTCCGTTTTGCGGGACGCTGGACCCGTCCCAATGAACATGATCCCGTTTCGAGCATAGCCAACCGGGCAGAAGTCCGCTTCCTCCATTTTGCGGTATGTGAGACCCTTCCCGATGCCACACCCCTCCCAATGAAGAACATGACGCGTTCTGTGGCCTCCCGATGAACACGATAGTGTTTTTCCAATCCGATCCAGCCGGTTGGCAACCAATGAATAGGAAGGCGTTGTCGTCTGCATGTACACGAGCCCTGGCCGCACATATGCACGAGTACACGTTTGAGACCTCAGCCGTATGTATGTACAGGCCCATAGTTTTTGGAGCGTAGTTGTATGTAGGTGTACTACATTTAGACGGGACTGCATGGACTACTACATAGGGGCCAGACTATACTACGATGTGTGTGGCTGCTTGCTCGGCCACGGTTCATCCTTGCAGAGACACCGATCGGCCAGTATGTACGTATACATTGGCGACCAGACAAACAACGCTACATATGCTTCGACGGGGTGGGTCTCAGCTGCTACGGAGGATAAGAAGGCACTTCTTTGCGTGCGAACATATAACTGGAGGGTCACATCTATTAGAGGGAGGAAACATTTTTTGCGCGTAATATGGAGGCACTTCCTTGTGTCCAAAGATGTAGCTAGTGGGTCGAGCTGCCAGCCTCACCACATACAGCTTTTTTCTGATGGTTGTCATTCGCCGACCACGTTGACTACACCGCACCGGGAGCACAAAGGAGGTGGACGACGGCGAGGCCTAGGAATGGAATGATGCTGAGCCGAGGAATACACGACAGTGGATGTCTACGCAAAGGGAGTACGAGGGTTGACAGGTTCGGCTATAGTGTGAGATTGTCGTCGCTGCAGAATAACAAGGGGTGTTGGTGAGTATAGGGATGGCATGTCCAGCGGTTGGAGTAGAAGGGGCGGTGAGGCCTGGGCGGCAGCACAACCGGCCATAGGAGGCAAGAGCACGCGGTCTCGTCGGTGCTAGTTTGGGCGGCTCCATCAAGAAAATCAGAGGTTGAAGAAGCAGAACACCATTGGATTAATTCACTGCTGATAGAATCATTTGTTCACTAAGTTGACAAAGCCCCGCATACGCGTCAACTGAGTAGGGCCACTAGTCAACCTCCAAGTAAGATGGGCCCCAGTTGTCAAGGGGAGCAATCATTATTTTTTGATTAATAATGAGACACTTCCTTGGATGTGAAGATAGAGCTGATGGGTCATGGACCATGGACCATGTGGCCATGGACCATGTGTGTGATAAGGTGGCACTTGCTTGCGTGCGGCCATGGACCATGTGGGTCCTTACTCTCGGCATCTCCTTGTACATCCCTCTTCTGATGGCTGTCATTTGTTAACCACGTTGACCACGGTGCACCGAGAGAATCAAAGTGGTGGACAACGACGAGGCCCATGAAGGGAATGACTAGGAGGCGGAGAAGCCAAATCAATGGAGGGATGTGGGTGAGTAGATGGATGGCCTAGCCAACGGTGGGAGTAGGAGTGGGCGGTGACGCCTGCCCGGTAGCACAACCGGCCAAGGGAGGCGAGAGCAGGCGGTCCAGCCAACGCTGGATTTGGCGGCTGGAGCAACAAGATCAGAGATTGAAGAAGCACGATGGCTGTTGGATTGACATCCAATAATCACTTCAACTACAACTATTTGCTGACTAATATATAATAAGAAAAAAAATCTTGCATACGCCTCAACTTAATAGGCCAACAAGTCAGCCCATTTGCTATATTTTTAATAATTTACAACTCATTTGCAAATTCTTATGCAATATATTGTAGTCCATTTTCGTCTTGTTGGCGAGGACCAGTGTTAAAAATTTGAATGAAATGTCGAGTCATATTTGAGGTACTTTCAATATATATTTAAATTATGTTAAAACCCAATGAAATTAGAAATATGAAAATGTAAAAAAAAATCGGAAATTTGAATGTAATTGCCTATTTTCCATGTGTTTTATATATTTACGACCCATTTCATATTATTTCTAGATGGGCCACAACCCAATTGAAACCCTGCTTCCATCTCAACATTAACAAAAACTGCTCGAGAAGCTACGTCCTAGGTGTCAACCGCTATTGTGTAGTTCTCTTCTCTATTGGTATACGCTGACAATATCGTGGGTCCCAGATATCGGCATACCACTAGGAGGAAGCATTTTTGTTTTTGATTATTCTATATATTATAGCAATGAGGAACTTGCTTGCATATGGTCGTGGACATGGTGGGTCCCTATTGTCATTCTCTCCACATACAGTCCTCTCGTTTGTTGACCATATTGAGAACATGAGACAGCGGCACCACGGTGAGCACACGAAGGCACGTGGAGGACAACGACGAGGCCTCGGATGGGAACAGATAGGAGCCGGGGAAGATGTGGCAGTGAAGTCACGGGCGAAAGGGAGTATGAGGCCGAGGGTTGACTGGTTTGGGCGTGGGGTTGGTCTGACATCGGCGTTAATGATTTAGGAGACGGTGGGGTAGTGATGCATGCGCCATGGCACAACCAGCCGTGGGAGGTGAGAGTAGGCAGTCCCGTCGGTGTTGGTTTGGTTTTGGCGGCTGGAGGAAGATGAGACTGAAGAAACACGACAGATTGTAAAAGCAGTATGAGTACTTAATTACCAAAGCTGAAAGCAGCATGATCACTTAACAACCATAGCTGAAAGCAGTATAAGTACTTATACAGGTTCAGCCGTACAAAGCACACCTCGAGCACTGCTATTTTGCCTACAGTTAACCAAGGGTGAGGCCACCAATCGCCAAGACAAGGCCCAGGTGCCACCCCACACATCCACAACTTTCTGAAAGCGGCTTCATCATGCAATGTGGGTAATAAACAGTATATTCGCTTCAAATCCATGAAAAAGCAAGAACATAACCTTCTGTCCTATTCTCCAATATCGACGGGCCTTCAGCTTGCATCGACGTAACATTTTACGACGAACTCTTTATTACCTCCATAACCGAGAAATATTTCCTTAGTCCTTTTTAAGGTAACTAAGGATAACTTCTACCGTTGTCCAGTGATCTACTCCTGGATCACTATTGTACCTCCTTGCAAAACTCATGGCAAGGTACACAACAAGTTTGGTACACAGCATGGCATACTTTACATAACCTATGGCCAAGGCATAGGGAATGACTTTCATTCTCTCTATATGTTTCTAAAGTGGTTGGGCTTTGAGTCTCACTCAACGACATACCTTACAACTCAGGCAAGAACTCCTTCTTTGACTGGTCCATTTTGAATTACTTCAAAATAATAATATGTACTTATTGAAAGTCTTATCAAGCGTTTTGATCTATCTTGATGCCCAATATGTAAGCAGCTTCACCAAGGTCTTTTTATTGAGAAACCTCTTTTAAACAATCCTTTATGCTTTCCAGAAAAATTCTACATCATTCCGAACAACAATATGTCAATCACATATACTTATCAGAAATGGTGTAGTGCTCCCACTCACTTTCTTGTAAATATAGGCTTCACCGCAAGTTTGTATATAACTATATGCTTTGATCAACTCATCAAAGCGTATATTCCAACTCTGAGATGCTTGCACTAGTCCATAGATGGATCACTTGAGTTTGCACACTTTGATAGCACTTTTAGGATTTACAATACCTTTTGTTTGCATCATATACAATTCTTCTTTAAGAAATCTATTTATGGAATAAAATTTTCACATCCATTTGCCAGATTTCATAAAATGCAGCAATTACTAACATGATTTGGACAGGCTTAAGCATCGCTACGGGTGATAAACTCTCATTGTAGTCAACTCCTTGAACTTATCGAAAACCTTTTGCGACAAGTCAAGCTTTGTAGATAGTAACATTACCATCAGCGTCAGTCTTCTTCTTGAAGCTCCATTTATTCTCTATGGCTTGCCGATCATCAGGCAAGTCCACCAAAGTCCACACTTTGTTCTCATACATGGATCATATCTCAGATTTCATGGCCTCAAGCCATTTATTGGAATCTGGGCTCATCATAGCTTCTTCATAGTTCGTAGGTTCACCTTGTTCTAGTAACGTGACTTCCATAACAGGATTACCGTACCACTCTGGTGCGGATCATGCTTTGGTTGACCTAGGAGGTTCAGTAGCAACTGATCTGACGTATCATGATCATTATCATCATCTTCCTCTCTAGTTGGTATAGGCATCGCGGAAACGGTTTTCTGTGATGTACTACTCTCCAATTAGAGAGAAGGCACAATTACCTCATGAAGTTCTACTTTTCTCCTATTCACTTCTTTCGAGAGAAACTCCTTCTCTAGAAACGATCCATTTCCTATCAACAAAGATCTTGCCTTCAGATTTGTGGTGGAAGGTGTACCCAACAGTTTCTTTTTGGGTATCCTATGAAGATGCACTTCTCCGATTTGGGTTCGAGCTTATCAGGCTGAAACTTTTTCACATAAGCATCACAACCCCAAACTTTAAGAAACGACAGCTCGGATTTCTTGCCAAACAACTGTTCATATGGTGTCATCTCAACAGATTTAGATGGTGCCCTATTTAATATGAATGCAGCTGTCTCTAATGCATAACCCCAAAATGATAGTGGTAAATCGGTAAGAGACATCATAGATCGCACCATACACTGGTACCGTCGGTCCTAAACAAATGGTTTTTAACCCCTTTCTGCGACGGCATTTGGAACCGTTGCCAAGTGAGTGTGGGCGACAGGGGGGATCCTTTCGACACAACACGGAAACCGTTTGGGATATGCCCTCCTGGCACACAAGCTCGGCAAAATGAGGTCGTGTGTGACCGACAAGCGCTCAAATACGGAAATACATACAGTAGAGCTAAAAAATACAACTATGCGGTGAAATTGTTTCCGGTCGCAAGTACATCCCACAAAGTCAGTCCCCACTAAACGTTTTCGTTCATATGTACATCCCACACAGTCGCTCCAAGGAAAACGTTTCCGTTCAGAGGTACATCACACACAATTTTTCCCGTTAAATTGTTTGTGATAGCGTTTCCATTGCACACGATATTAATAATTTTATCGTTTGCGTTATTGAATGCATTACACACGGTGCGTAGAATACACTGTGTGACAAAGGCTGTCCGTCACACACACTTTTTATGTGGTAAACGTTTGCGCAAGGTGGCCTAACGCAAACAGTTTTCAAGAGAAAGTCGTGTGTGCAGTGGAGATAGATCTCACATGTAGTGGATCATAGAAATGGTTCTGATCTTCACGTATATCGCAGATGTTTCGGTTTGACAAACCGTGTGTAGTGTAATCCCTAATTAATCCCAAATCAATCCAATTAATCCCTAATTTAAAAATCACATGTTTTGAAATTGAAAGTAGGCAATCACTTATTTCCTATCCAACCATGTTTATTACAAATATAGGTTCAACCACGAATCCATAATTCGATGCAGATGTACATATACTAAAGAACTACAGAAGCACCAAGTAAAGAATGATGAACCATAGTTGTACTACGGACTGTAAAGAGAGAGGCGAAAGATATTCTCGTTGCTGGAGAAGGTGAAGCGGAATGCCCATATTGTGCCCTCCTCCATGCGTAATGCACGCACGACTCTAGGCCAACCCCTTGTGATGGATGCCCATCCATCCTTCACTGTCTTCATTAGGACTTCTCAATGCTCATTGTAGTCTGGATGAAATACTTTAACCTACATTGTGTGTCCACCAATCATGTACTTTGCGAGGTAATCTTGAGTGAACTGCTTCGGGAACCACTGGAACGAAAAAGATTCAAACATTGTTGTCTAACAACTCATTATGAGCAGTAAAAAGAGAAGGCTGCAGAGTTCGTAGTTACCATCCTACAGCTCACTGTTGTGTTGGATAAAGCATAAAAAAATAATTTGCGTGCCACCATTCATATCTTTTTGCTAATAATCCTTATCAGTTTCCTCAGTTGATGCTTGTTCATCAATATCTCATTGCCCCATATGCAAAAAGGGTCAATGCGTGGATCCTTGCCAAGGTCCTATCTACCTACAAGCAAGAAGTCAATATTAGAAGCTAACTAGTGTCCAGGCCTGGATCTCTATGCACTACATTATGGAACTACGGGGGGATTACAAGCCGAGAGATGAAGCTAACCTCGGCGGAAAATGGTGGCCACTCCCGTTGTTGTCCTGCATAAGTAGTGGAAAGGCATTGAGGGAGTCCTGGATCAAGGGGTCCTCATGTGGCCGGATAACTCATGATGGGCCGGACTGGTGGGCCATGAAGATCATTGCTAAAGATCGTCTCCCGTATCCGGATAGGACTCCTGTATACGTGTAATGGCAGGTTTTAGGTTCGGGTGTAATCTTTCCTTCCTCTGCAAGTTGGTTATGTACAAACCCTAGGGCCCTCTGGTGCATATATAAACAGGAGGGTTTAGTCTGTCGATGCTAGGAGAGAACAACAGAATCATAGGCTAGACTTTTAGGGTTTAGCCATTACGATCTCGAGGTAGATCAACTCTTGTAATCATATTCATCCAGATTAATCTAACAGGAAGTAGGGTATTACCTCGATCGAGAGGGCCTAAACCTGGGTAAACATCGTGTCCCAGTCTCCTGTTACCATCGATCGTCAGACGCATAGTTCGGGACCCCCTACCCGAGATCCGCCGGTTTTGACACCGACATTGGTGCTTTCATTGGGAGTTCCACTATGTCGTCAACCGAAGGACTGATGGATCGCTTCGTCAACAACGACGGCACCACCGAGGGGACTTTTCCTCCCGGCCAGCATTTTGTGTTTGGGGGCTTCACGCTCAATGCCAACACAGAAGCCCACCTCGATCAGGTTGAGAGCTATGCCCCTGGCCATCAAGTCAGGTTTGGAAGCTTGAACTACATTGCTGATATCCGCGGAGACTTGATCTTCGACGGATTTGAGCCCACGACGACTCCTCCCTGCCACCACGATGAACATGACCTAACTCTGTCATCAAACCATCTCCAGGGGATAGCACCTATAACCGTTCTAGCCCTAGATCCGGAGCAGATCGCGTCACCCAAGGACGGGAAGCTCAACCCTGCCGCGGAAGCCGCAGACTTAGCGGCGCTGGAGCCGCACACCGACCCAACCCTGAGCGAGATCTGTGTTACCGGAACTCTGAACTCGTCTCCGGCTACAGGTTCTGAACCATGTGCATCTGCGTCTTTCGAGCTTGATCAGGCGTCTATCGTCGAATTCAGCACCGCAGATATCTTCCGGCAATCACCTCTAGGCGATGTGCTAAACTCATTGAAATCTCTCTCCTTAGCTGGGGACACACAGCCAAATTATATCGAGTTCGAACTGGAGGCTGATGATGGAGAATTTCGCTTCCCACCCACCACCCACTTGGTAGCCATGGTCAAGATCTAACTGATCTACTTGACTATGCTTCCAAAACTTCGAAGGGATGGACCTCGAAGCCGAAGTAGATCTAGACCAAAACCCACCCATAACCGGGCGATGGAAGGCTATGTCCTCATATGATGTGTATATGGTGGATACACCTAAGGAGAACGAGGGCGACAGCGAAAACGATCCCACAAAGGATAAGCCTATCGATGAACCTCCCAAGCCTCAGCGTCCGAAGCGCCGAACTAAATCCCACAAAGGGAAAGATAGCAACACTGTCACTAACGATAGTGACAGTCCGGAGGAAGCCGAAGACCTCGCAGATCCAGTGATTGAGAAGATCGAGCGAGAGGACAATGAACATAGTCCGAGAATGCTGTCTGGTGACAGCAATGCCGAGGATAGCAACTATGAACCTGTATCCGAAGAGGATGCTATCCTAGGCGATGACGAAAACATCGTCCCAGAAGAACCCTTAGAACAAAACTGCTTCCACCGAAGGAGCCTGAAAAAGCAGCAGCAGCGGCTTCGAGCCGCACAGGCTACGCTCAATGATAGATGGAACGAAGTGCTAGACATTAAGCAAAAATATGGCCGCAGTCGCCAAACAAAAGCTATCCTAAGAGTAAACTACTGGCCGAATTCGACGACGAGGCTACTGTGCCTATACCGCCGAAGAAGAACACCGCCGACAAGCCGGACCGACCACCTCGTGGACGGGACAGAGTGGCTAGCAATGGCGTACACAAGCCCGCACCCCCACCACGTAAAGGAAAGGAGGACGCGGCTCAGGGCCGGAAACACGATCTACGTGAGGACCTGAACAAAGTTGCTGGCAAGACCAGATCCATCTACGAATCCAGGGAACGTGCTCCCGCAAGGGATGATAGCTATCAAGCCAAATATGCCGGTCATATACAAGTTCAGGGTCAATACCGTACATCACAACCGTCGTACATACAGCATGACATAGCAAAATACAGGGGTGCTGCACACCCTCTGTGCTTCACCGATGAGGTGCTAGATCATGAATTTCCAGAAGGGTTTAAACCCGTAAATATCGAGGCGTATGAGGGAACGACGGATCATGTTGTCTGGATAGAAGACTTTATTCTTCACATCCACATGGCCCGTGGAGATGATGTCCACGCGATCAAATACTTACACCTCAAGCTGAAAGGACCAGCTCGGCACTGGCTGAACAACCTCCCAGAAAATTACATTGTAAGTTGGGAAGATCTTGAGGACGCTTTTCGGGCCAATTTTCAAGGAACTTATGTCCGGCCCCCGGATGCTCATGATCTTAGTCACATAATCCAACAACCCGGGGAGTCAGCCCGCAAGCTTTGGAATAGGTTTCTCACTAAGAAGAACCAAATCATCGACTGTTCGGACACTGAAGCCTTAGCGGCCTTCAAGCACAGTGTCTGGGACGAATGGCTAGCTAGACACGTCGGCCAGGAAAAGCCGTGGACAATGGCTGCCCTCAATACACTCATGACCCCTTTTTGCGCGGGCGGGAATAGCTGGTTAGCTCGTAGAAGCACCAGCAACCCTGGCACATAATAAAAACAAACGTTGAAATAATGTTGGAAGCCCAGATGATACAGTGGTGAACACCAGATTCAGTGGCTCCAGTCCCGGTCAACGGAAGAAGCCATTTGAATGCAACAAAGACGGTCCATCTAGCGTGGAAAAAATATTAGATAGACCCTGCCAGATCCACGACATCGCAGATAAGCCTGCAAACCATACCAACCATAATTGTTGGGTCTTCAAGCAGGCCGGCAAGATGAACGCCAAACAAAAGGGAAACGGGCCTCAGAGCGAAGACGAGGACGAACCTCGCGAGCCGAACACAAGGGACAGAAGATATTTCCACCAGAGATCAAAATAGTCAACATGATCTATGCCACTCATATCGCAAAGAGGGAGCGCAAGCGTGCACTCTGAGATGTCCATGCCGTTGATCCTGTTACCCCCAAATTCAACCCATGACCGGCCTGTCCGATCACATTTGATCGCAGGGATCATCCGACTAGTATCCGTAAATGCTTGGACCACGGGGCGTCATCAAGGTCAATGGAAATATGGAGCACTCTCTCCGCACCGAGGTGGACACTGCGGCCCTAGCAGCCAAAATCCAAAACGGCCTATTCAAGCCGAACAGCTCATCGGTCGTCAAGACCGCGGACACAGCTAAACGTGTCCGCCATACGCCTAAGTGCGGCAGCTCATATAAACTTGAGCTCAATTAGCAGTTATGCCCCCATCGACTGCCCCATATGGTGGTAGCATATGTGCCTCGTGTACATAATTATGCCCATAAAATTCCTTGGGCGGCGCTGGGGGCACAATGCATACAAACAGTCCATAGTTCGGCTTGACCCTATCCGGACTTTAAAATCATCCTTCAAGGTTTGTTAAACGAACCAGTTTTGTTTACGGCCACACTAGATTTCTTTACTTTTCCATGTTTTTTATTTTTCCTTCTTATTTTACATATGGCCATCACACTCCCCCCTTCAAGGACACATTACAAAGGAGAAAACGACGCAGACGTGCAGCAGGGACCCGCACTAAGGTTTCTTTTTAGATTAAGACCCTGTGTAAACCTTTTTTCTTTACTTTTTATTTTATACTTTTCTGGCATGTAAAATGTCCAAGGAAGTTATCGGCATTATCTGCAAACATACGGCTTGCCGTGGTAATTATAGAAACAGCCTTGTTTATATCGTGTTTGGAGTTTAATTCTCTTACCACCGGTGTTCTCTCCCCATATCACATTGCCACATGTGCCTTGACAAGAGGGTCCATTACGAGGGGCTGTACTCAGCCTAGTATATGTCGAAAAAGTCCAAACACATATAGGCAGTGTTTGGCGTCCTGGATATTTGCTTTATATCCATTAGTTCCAAATCATGTCTTCGGTCAATAGTTGGGTCGCCCGGTTCCTGTGCTTACCCCTACGTTCCCTATTATTCGGCTAGGGTGTAAAGGGAGAAATACTGCGATTGTACTTCTGGCTCGTCCGGTCAAGTACCTTAGTAGAGAAAGCCGAAAACTGACTGTCATGATATGCGAGAATATGGTCTATGATCCGATGACATAGTGTTATACTACAATCGATGGAGATCACCCCGTGTTATACGAAGGGTTGGTTTTTGCCTAGCCACGTACAAATGGATACCTTAATTCAGAAATACCATATACGCACCAGGGGCTAGTACCTAGCCCCACTTGTCAAACTCCTACGGCTAAGTGAAAGCAATAACGCCGCATAGTCTGATTGCCTGGTTCGCTCCGCATACACCTCCTGCACAGACCAAGACGTTGGATAAACAGTGTTTATGCATATGACTGAACACCCCAGTAATATTTCCATGGGGGCTGAAGCCGACGACTGGAGACTTTCATAATTAAATAAACGGCCGCATAGGAGGTCAAAGTCGCTCACATTATAATAGCGCAAAAGTTATATACATCGCTTCATAAGCTTAAGTCCTTACAACCGGATACAATTACTCAAAGATAATATCTTTTGAGCATTGGCCTTCTAAAAGGTGGGTGTCTTCTATTACATCCTTGAAGTATCTCTCCGGCTTGCGGTGCTCCTTGCCTTCAGGCGGGCTAGCAATGGCTATGTCATGTGCCTTCATCTTCGCCCAGTGCACTTTTACACGGGCGAAGGCCATCCGAGCACCCTCTATGCGGGCCGAATGCTTCAACGCATCGACCCGCGGACTCACTTCGACGAGTCACTTCACCAATCCGAAGTGGCTGCTTGGGATTGGCTCAGCGGGCCACATCCAGACTATCATGTCCTTTATGGCGGAAATGGCCATGTTGTGCAGCTCGACCAGCTGCTTCATATGGTCATTGAGGGGCACCGGATGTTGTGGTGCATAGAACTGCAACTAGAACAACTTCTCCATGTCGCTCCCCTCCTGGGCTCGGAAGTATTGGCTGGCATCAGCAGTGCTCCCCGGGAGATCAACAAACACGCATGGAGAACTCCATAACCATGTCAGCCCAAGGTACATCTACACTTCGAAGATGCTCTGTAAGAGAAAAGTTCTACCAGGTGCTATCTCCCGCGCCTGCCTGATTTCCTCGCAGATGCTCCACGACTCGCTTCCCGCATCCTGGGCAGCCTTAACAGCCACAGTGAGGTCATATGCTTATTCCGAAGTCTTCTCTTTCGGCACCTCGCATTGGCGAATAGCATCTTCGAGTTCATATTTGACTTCGGACACCCGAGCCTCGTGATTTTGGCATGCGGCCTTTTCGACCTCTAGATCGGCAACCGCTTTGTCAGCGATTGCCTTGCTCGCCTCGGCCTCCTTCTTGGCCTTCGCGAGTTCGCCCTTGTGGGCCTCGAGCTCAGTGGCGCCAACTGTTTAATACAGAATATCATGAAGAGTTTATACTCTTACTCAATTAATATTATCAGTCTTCTTGACATCTCGATTTTTCAAATACGCATACCTTGCATTTTATCTAAACGCTGGTTGACGCGGTCGAGGTCCGCGTTGGCCTCCAAAAGCTTCCGATTTAGTTCTGGTACTTCCGCATCTTGTGCAGCTGCCGCAACTAGTGAAGCTTGTTCCAATGCAAAAGTATACAGTTCAGCTCTATAATATGCTATACTGTGGATACTTCGTCCGATTCTGTTCAGAATCACACAAAGCATCTGGGGCTACTGGCTATATATGTGCATATAAAATAAATAAAGTTCCGTAAAAAAATTACATTGCTTACCTCAAAGCCTGTTAGTAGGCTGTTGAAGGCTTCATTCAGTCCGCCTTTAAAGGACTGAATCTTCCTCATCACCGCACCCATTATGGTGCGGTGCTCCTCCACGACGGAAGCACTTTGTAGTGCTCCCTCCAGAGGGTCCGGCGCTTCTGGATGACCCCGGGCGCCGTCGTATCCTCCCCCGCCTTGGGGGTCTGGTCTTCGGACCCTGGAGCCGTGCTACGCTCCGGATCAGTATTCGGCCGGGCCCTGGATTGTTTGGGCCCCCCGTCTTCAGTTTCCATGGGGATTGTTTCCCCATGATCAGCGGCAGCCGAGGTATTACCCTCGGTCGCCCTATCACTTGCTTCGCCCCCATCTCCTTGAGCAGGAGAAGCACGCTGGGAGGACACTTCAGTGTCTCCGCGGGCCACGAGCGATGGAGCTTGGACCAGCGGGTCACTCTCCGTCTCTCCAGGCGCCAGCGAGTACCCCTCCGTAAGAAGGCGTTGGGGTGTGCTCGGGGAGGGATATAGGCTAGCAGGTGAGAAATACTTAAGAAGCATTGATATGCTTAAGAAACAGGGTGCAGCAATTGACATATCCGAACAACTTACATTTCGGTTGAGGTTTTCTCCCTAGGCTTCACCACAAAACTGTGTTTGGATGATGAGTACGAACGGGTGGAGAGGTTTAGCCTCCTCCGGGGTGCGGCCTTGCTTGCGTCAACAGCGGCCGCCCTCATCTCCCCCCTGCCCTGGGCAGGGGACTCTTCTTCTTCATAATCCTCCTCCTCTTCGAAGGAGAGGATGTTGATCTCCTCGGACTTCGCGTCCACAAGGCGGGGGCCACTCTCAGCCTCCTTGCTCTTCTCTCTTGGACTTCTTGTCCGGCGCCTTGTACGGTGCCGGAACTAGCATCGCTGCCAATTGAGGTGTGTCTGGGTCTTCTGGCAAAGGTGTCGGACACTTAATCCGGATTGCCATCTTCGTTCAGCTCTGTATATCACGCAAAAACTCCAATTCCTATTCTCATTAAAATAAGAAGGGGATATATGTTCGGCAGAATTTTTTATTAGCTCTTGTGCGGTGAATGCAGTGATGTAGCCTGCATCCTAACTTTACTTCGGCCACACCTTCTGGCTCTTGAAGAGATGCTTCTAGATCTCTTTGTGCGTGAAGCCGAAGAGATGCTTAAGGGGCCGGTCTCCTACCGGATCAAACTCCCATAGGGAGGAGTCCCGGTGTTAGCAAGGAAGGACAAGTCGGGTCAGCATTACCTGAACCATGGTTGTAAGTTTGTAGCCCATGGTGATCATGATGGACACATAGCCTTGGAGTGCCGTCACCTCAGCCTGAGACCCCCAGTTCGGACTCTTTTCGGTCCAGGAGGTTAGCCTCACCGGGGGTCCAGATCTGAAAGCAGGCACTGCCTCCCATTTGGCGTTGCGGGGCTCAGTGATAGAGAACCACTCCTGCTGCCAAACCTTGTTCATCTCCAAGAACAACCCCTTTGGCTAGGTTGTATTAGGGAGCTTTCTTATCATAGTGCCCCTGCACTCCGCGTGTTGCCTGTCCACCACCTTCAGCTTCACGTTGAAGGTCTTGAGCCATAGGCCGAAGTGTCGGTGAACGCAGAGGAAAGCTTCACACACCACTATGAAAGAGGAGATGTGAAGGATTGAATTCGGGGCTAGATCATGGAAATCTAGCCCGTAGAAAAACAACAAACCCCGTACAAAGGGGTGAAGAGGGAATCCTAGCCCCCTAACAAAGTGCGAGAGGAAGACAACTCTCTCCCCTGCTTCCTGAATGGGAACCACCTGTCCTGGGCGAGGACTCGGTGCGCGATATTGGCAGCGAGATTGCCCGCACTCCGGAGATCCTCCATGGCTTTCTCAGTAAACGTGGAGGCCTTCCACTTGCCCTTGGCGCCGGATCCATCCATTGCCGAGGAAGGAACTGGTGCTTGAGGAACGGAGAACTACGGGCATAAGAGATGAGGATGCTGGGGCTAGGGTGATTGGAGAGCTCTTGCTTGAGGAAAGCGTGGGGCTGATGGAAGGGATTGATGTCCTTTTATAACGCTGCGAATACAGAACATCCCCCACTTTTGCCACAATCCTCGCCGGTTTCCAAAGCGGTCGTGCGTAATGCGCGGTTTGGATGCTCACGTCACATTGCTAAGGATCCCCTAATAAGCGTGCAAGATCTCTATATTGATAAGTCGTGCCAAGTGGGGTTATACCTCAAAAGGCGAAACTAGGACCAAATAAAATGGTCTGATATGTTAGTGGGATGGACGCGATGCTTCACCAAAAAGTTGTCAGTAAAGACACGTTATTAATTTTCTTTCAAATGCCTGCCTCCGAGGCTAAGGGTTGTACTAACCATACAGAGCCGAACACAATACAGCTTTTTGCAAAAGATATATTCAGAAGAAGGAACCTGCCTTGCAATGCCGAAGACAATAAGGAAGCCGAACTCATAGTCATCGAAGATAGTTTCAGGGGCTACTGAGGGAGTCCTGGATCGAGGGGTCCTCATGTGGCCAGATAACTCGTGATGGGCCGGACTGGTGGGCCGTGAAGATCATTGCTGAAGATTGTCTCTCGCATTCGGATAGGACTCCTGTATATGTATAATGGCAGGTTTTAGGTTCAGGTGTAATCTTTCCTTCCTCTGGAAGTTGGTTATGTACAAACCCTAGGGCCCTTTGGTGCATATATAAACTAGAGGGTTTAGTTCGTAAAGGCTAGGAGAGAACAACAGAATCATAGTCTAGACTTTTAGGGTTTAGCCATTATGATCTCGAGGTAGATCAACTCTTGTAATCATATTCATCAAGATTAATCTAGCAGGAAGTAGGGTATTACCTCGATCAAGAGGGCCTGAACCTGGGTAAACATCGTGTCCCCAGTCTCCTGTTACCATCGATCCTCAGACGCATAGTTCGGGACCCCCTACCCGAGATCCGTCTATTATGACACCGACAGGCATGATAAGTACAGCAATCTTAACATCAAATAAATATAGCAAAGGTAAACAACATCATCTCCAAATGATAGCTTGAATGTGTTGGTTTCAGCATGCTGCTAAAGAAGATATAAAATGGAAGGCAATGTTACTGACAACAGGCTTAACAGCCATCAAATATTGCAATTCAAACTAGTATTGTTGAAAATGAATAGAACGTAGGTAATACTTAAACATCACACTGGATAAATGTGTAAAACTGAAATAAAGGGCATCTGTTAACTACACCAGGAATAACTGGAACCAAATATAGGCGTTCAAACTAGTATTGATGTAGTCGACTGGCACATTGCCGACTTGCACAACAACACATTGTGAATGACTGAAATAAACAAGGCATAAATGACCTGTATAACAACCAAATATAGCCATTGAAAACTGGACAGAGTCTCACTTCAACCAACCTAACAAAGTAACAAGAAAATACTAATAAATAGGGCATATGCTTGAAAACTGGACAAATGCTCACTGCAACCAATCTAACAAGAAGGTAAAGATAAACAAGGCATCTGCTTGATAACTGGACAAATGCTAAAAAAATCATGCTAACAACCAAATGCAGATAAACAAGGCATATGCTTGATAACTAGACAAATACTCACTGCAACCAAACTAAGAACCAAATACAAATAAACAAGGCATCTGCTCGATAACTGAAAAAATGCTCACTCCAACCAACCTAACAACCAAATACAGATAAACAAGGCATCTAGTCACTATAAACAACCAAATATAGCCATTCGTGAAACTAAAGTGGACAATTCATACTTAAACATCACACAGACCTATTGAACAATAAATTTTTGCATAACTGAAATAATTAAACACGACACAGTTAAAGCACCGCACAACAAATGCTAATACAACAAAGGGTATGGGTTGGCAAGCAACAAAAGGTAAGATTTGCTGATGGAATGTTGCCTCACATTTCATGGACAGGATCCTTACATTTGGAAGAGCGCAGGCCCATGGTGAGCTCTCTGATGTTTCGCCTTGGAAGAACCTTCCTCGGTGCCCTCCACGTGGTCGTGGTCATTGTCGATGAGATCCGACTTGGCAATTGAGGATCCCAAGCTCCCACCGTAGAACGTGCCCTTTAGAAGTGGCAAAATGGGCTCGATGGCGTATAAAGCTCGCAAATCCTTGACCCCTTGGCGGAGGAGATCAGCGGCAGGGCCGTCGATGAGATCGACGGCGGTTGAACCTGAGGGGTTGGGGATGGAACACTTAACCTGTGACATGGCCATGAAGTTATCGGCGTGGACGAGCTTGATGTCATAGCCAGCTTTCCCGAGATACAGTAATACGCTAGCCCGCTGACATGAAGCCTTCGGCATGGCAACATAGTAAACGTCTTCGCCAGCTTCCGCGGCGACGTGCTGCTCCTGGATCGACAGGTCGGGGCGAACCATGGCCACCTCTTCAACGTCCACCGAAAAGGCCATGATAAAATTCTTCTTGGCCGAACGCTCGTCGAGCTCCTCGGGATACACGGTCGACCTTAGGATGTGACATTCTGGAGCAGGGGATGTGGATCTCGTGGGGAGAGACACCGCATGCCTCATCTAAAAACTTAGGGGAGTGGGGCGACGGTATGGGAATCACTGGATAGCCTGAACTTTATTATCTAAGCTAGGAGGAACGAGCAGACCGGCAGGGTTGACTGCGGCGCCGGCGGCGGCCGCGATCTAGGATTCAAGGGGGGTGGGGGATTGTGAAGTGTGGGAGTGGTGTTTGAGGATACGCTGTGGCTACTGAAAATTTTAGTAATGGTGGTGGGTGGAGATGGTGGTGGACTAGGGAGGGCGACGGTTCAAATGCCTCGGCTACTGCAATTTTACTATAATGTCGGTGCTGGATGAGTGTGGGCGACGATTGATGTGCGGCAGCTACTAACATTTGGGTAAAGGAATTGATGCGGGGCGGGAGTGCCCAATTCCGCGCACGGTCCAATAACAATATGCGTGTATGATAATAAGGAAAAGTGGCGTGGATCTGTCAGGACCCCGATCCTAAGTCACACCAATCTAGCATGTAACACATCATATCACTTTGTGGCCTCACGCACGGTAACCCACGGGTGCCACCTTACCTGGCCCGGAACCGTTTGCACATTTTGGCTCACGTATATGATAGTGTCGCAAGCATCCATATGACAGAGAACCCGGGCCGACATGACTAATTATAAACCAAAAGTGGCGCTAAATTACAGAGACATGCATACATGACCTAGCAACGAACGTGTCGGTCATCAACGTATGAACCCAAGTCGTAGCAAGCTACAAGGACTTAATGGAACAACGCGTGACATTTCCCCAAAGGGACAGACACAAGAACGAAGAAGGACACATGCCGGCCAGCCTAAGTGTTTCGGAGCAGTAGCAAGCTACCAAGGCTTAGTGGAAGCACTAGGAGGTATTTCCCCATAAGATAGACTACCAAGGGTAAACAACTAGGTGTCGAATCCCACACATACCAAGCATTTCAATAACATACACACAATATGCTCGATATGTGCAAATACAACATGGCATCACAACAAAACTCTATGACTCAAAGTATTTATTTAAGAGGCTCCGAAGATCCATACATAACATATCCATATAGGTAGGGGTCCCATTACCCAACACTCATGTCATACAAACATACAAGCATATGCAGAACCTAGACTTGTCTGAGTACAGACAACTGGAAAGAAAGAAGGCTTGGTGTAGCCTAACTATCTACAGTGGCCCTTCACAGGCTTGAGATTGCCACCTGGGCAGCAAGCTACTCGTCGACATCAAGGTCTATGTAGAAACCATCGGAATGGGCGATGTTCTTCTCTGCAACAGTTATTAAGAAAACATGAGTACAAAGGTACTTAGCAAGTCTTACGTCAGAACCTATCATACATGCAACATTATCAACAAAGGTAGTGGAGTTATTGCTGCGAGCTAGCTTTGACTCTTGGCTAACCTGTACTACGTCTATCAGCAGTTTGAAAAAGATGAGATAGCGCACAGGAGTCCACTAATCACCATATCAATACACCACTATGGATCCGCTACCGTCTCCCTACGAGAAGGCCATCCATTGCACTCACACTTGTCTTGAGACTTTTATGAGTATCCATTAACTTGTCTATGAACTGTATAGGCAACCAAGTGGTCCTTTACCACGGACGCGGCTATTCGAATAGATTGATAACCCTGCAGGGGTGTACTTCTTCACACATGCTTCCACCACTTATCGCTGTTTACACGACATGTACTCGGCAAGCCTTCAAGCGGAAGCCCAATGAGGGTGTCGGCCACGACCTGACTAACCACACAAGTCGCTAGTCCAGGTTTATCGCCTATTTGGGTTCCATCCACAAGGAGATTCGGCCAGGGTGTCGCTCACGGCCCCAAACGATGTGTACAGGGTTCCCAATACACCAAACGGGTGACTCGATACACCCGGCCACGTACATACTGCATCACGGCCAACCCCAAGGGTCAGCGTTGCGCACGTCCTCCAGTATGCTACAAACACCAGAAACTAATTGCAACTCCTGGATAGAGGACAAGGGCGGTTAATAAGTCGAGAGGGTCCATTGGTTTCGGGCCCAATGTGTGGAAGTAGCTGATCTTAAATCACACATACAAATCTCAATTCTTAGGGACGGTTACAATGAAACAATACACCATTTACTCATGCATGGCCTTCCATCGATACCTTTACCAAAACATATTCCACACATCACTCTCATTACCAGACACAACCATTTCACTCTGATCCATCACCCAGATGAACCAGACAAGGCACAACTCTAAGCATAGCAGGAATAGCATGGTAGGAACACATCAACATGGCTCAATCAACTCCTACACATGCTAGTGGGTTTCAACTATTTATTGTGGCAATGACAGGTCATGCAAAGGAATGGGGTTCAGCTACCGCAGCCAATAGCTGTTGAAACATTGTTGTCTTAGTGCGGTAAAAGAGGGCACAAGCGAGAAGATGGGTTTGTATCAGAATCTTCAATGGGGTTGCTTGCCTGGCAGATTGGTCGAGTGTTACTGCCTTTCAACTGGATACTCGTGAATATCCTCGGGAGTAGCACCTACCACGGAGATCACACCGGTAATAGAATTAATACATGGCAATATGCAACAATATGATACATGCTCATGACATGGCAATATGGATGTGTTTGAGCTAATGTAACTACAAACAGAAGGGTTTGAGCCTATTTGAACCAAAGGTTCAAATCCAAGCCCAAGTTATTAATTTCCAAAGTGCATTATCATGTTTTGATGTAAACATCAAGTTTAAGTTGCTTTGTCATGCATGAAACTAGTACCAATGGATAGATTTGATTTTTCTGATCATTTTTCATATATAAATCTTTTCCATCTGAGCTACGGTTGATTTATTGTGATTTTTAGAAGTTTAAACCATTTTTCAAATAAATAAATCATTTCTAATTTATTTAAAATCCAGAAAATATTTGCTGCGTCAGCAAGTCAACTGGAGCTATCCAGGTCAAACCTGACTAGTGGGGCCCACTAGTTAGTGACTCAGTTAGTTAACTGAGTTAATTAGTACTAAACTAATCCTAACAAAAATTTCAGCAGGGCTCGGCCCACTTTTTAGTGGCTCAACTAATTAACTAAGTTAATTACGTTAATTACACTAACTCTTAACTAAACAGGGGCCTGGCCCACATGTTAGTGACCTAGGGGAGGTCAAATCCCAGGTCAGCGAGTCGAAATCGCCGGCGGCTCAACGCCAGCAAAGCCAGATGCGGCGATGAGGTGCGGAAAACCTCCTCCGGCGACCAAATGGCCGGCAGAGGGCATCTACATGACGCCGGCACTCATCCATGTCGAGTGGTGGTGGTGGTTGGGCCTGGGGTGGCCGGAGTAATCGCCGGCATCGACCTTGGAGGTCGCCGGAGCTCGGGTGAGCTCGGGGTCGATGCTACGGCGGGTGGGGTAGCTCGTACGGGGCACCTACGTGACCTATGCGGTGCGGCGAGGAAGATGAGCACGACGGCCGGACCGTTAGGTGGCCAGAGACACGTCGACGGCGAGCACCTGCGGCAGCGCGTGGGCGAGCAAGGTGCGGTGGCAACGGCGCACGAGAGCGAGAACGGAGAGGGGGATGGTCAGCAGCTCACAACTGTCGCAAGGAGCGGGTTAGCGAGGTCGGGGAAGAGCTGGAGTAGTCGGGGCGGTGAAGGGGATCTCCAGCGATGGAGAGGTCTGGTGAGGTTGTTGCGGTGGCCCCGGGGCGAACGAGCGCCTGGGGCTCGGTCTGCTCGATGGAGAGGAAATCGGCGGAGCTTCTGGACACAGCGGGGCGACGAGGAGACGGCGGTGGATGCGAGATTCACGGCGGCGTGGGCGTAGCAGCGTCGGCCTTGGTGGGGGAGAGCGAGAGAGAGGTGCAGGGAGGGAAGTGAAGTGTCCAGGTCGTCGGGGCGACGACGTGGAGGACGTCCAAGCGCCCAGCTCGAGCGGCAAGCAACTGGTGTCGTGGCGAGCTCGCGCGCGCCGGCGTGAGCTCCCTGCCTGCCTGGCGGGGAAGATGCAGCTGGCTGGCGCAGGTCAGTACAGTGCTGGGCTGCCAGGTGGGCCGGCTGGGGGGGGGGGTTTGCCAAGGTAAGTTATTTTCCCCTTTTATTTTGTTTTTCTTTTCTTTCTATAGTATTGTGACTTTTCTAAAAATTCCTAAGCACTTTCAAAAATCATCAAACTACTCATGCCTACTGTATAGAATATATCCAACAGGAAACATTTTGGTTTATGATTATTTGGACAATTAAATTATTTTATAGCATTTAATTGTGCAAATGCAAATAACATATGATTTAATCCAGTGACCTTAGGATGTCCTAGAAAATTGTGCACCATTTTTGTCAGAGGTTTAGGACCAAGGCAAAGATGATGAACATTTTAGAAGGGCATTTTGGGTACATTGAAAAGTATTTTAGTAAACCCTAGTTGGTTTAAGGTGGTGGGGGTTTATGCCATCCCCATTTCAGGTTTCAGGAAAAAAAAATAAACTTGATGCAACACTCTAGCTTGTCCTAACGCAAGCACTGACTAGGGTTGTGACAACTCACCCCCACTCAAAAGAATCTCGTCCCGAGATTCAGGGTCTGTCGAAAAGAGGGTGGGGTACTCAAGTGGAAGATGATCATCCCTTTCCCAAGTAGAATAGTTCTCGAAATGGTGTGACCATGGAACCTTGAGAAAATTGATATTGTGACGTCGAGTAGTACGCTCGGCTTGATTAAGAATCCAAACGGGGTATTCTCGATAGGTAAGATTATCTTGGATATCAAGCGCTTTGTGGTCCACTCCGCGGATAGGATCCGAGATGCAACGCCTGAGTTGAGAAACGTGGAAGACATCATGAACTCTGGAAAGATGCGGAGGTAGTTCCAATTGGCAGGCAACTTCTCCTCGTTTGGCAAGAATGCGAAAAGGACCAATGTAACAAGGAGCCAACTTTCCTTTGATACCGAAAAGATGTGTTCCCTTGAGAGGAGTAACCCGAAGGTAAGCCCTATCGTTGACTTCGTAAGTCATAGTCTTATGATGTCGATCATATTGGCTCTTCTGACGAGATTGGGCTGTTTTCAAATTCTCACGAACGATGCGAACTTGCTCTTCTGCTTCCTAGATCATGTCTGGACCAAAGAATTGGCTTTCCCTGGTTTCTGACCAGTTAAGAGGCGTTCGGCACCTTCATCCATAAAGAACTTCGAAAGGAGCATTTCCAAAGCTAGCTTGATAGCTATTGTTATAAGCGAATTCGGCGAATGGAAGACACTTCTTCCAATCCATACCGAAAGAGATAATAGAGGCTCGGAGCATATCTTCCAGAATTAGATTGACTCGTTCTACTTGACCACTTGACTGAGGGTGAAAGGCGGTGCTAAAGGAGAGACGAGTCCCCATAGCATTTTGGAAACTTTCCCAAAATCAAGAGGTGAAGAGACTTCCACGGTCTGAGTTAATCTCAAGTGGAACACCATGAAGAGATACTATCCTAGAGATATACATGTCTGCTAGCTGACTAGCGGTTATACTCTCTCGAACGAACAGGAAATGGGCTACTTTGGAGAGGCAATCGAGGACGAAGAAGATAGCATTATTCACTTTCCTGGTCCTGGGAAATCCAGTGATGAAGTCCATACCGATTTTATCCCATTTCCATTTAGGAATAGCTAAAGGTTGAAGGGTGCCAGTTGGCCGTTGATGCTCTTCTTTAACTCGACGGCAAACGTCGTAGTTAGCAATCAACTGAGCGATTTCTCTCTTCATCCTAGTCCACCAGAACCCCTGGCGTAGATCGTGATACATTTTGGTACTACCGGGATGAATTCTGAGAGGGGAATCATGAGCTTCCTTAAGGATCAGCTGCCTCAAGTTTTGTACCTTGGGAACCACTAAGCGGTTACCAAAGAACACGACACCTTGATCATCAATTGAAAAACATCTCGGGACCCCTTTCTTGATGTTCCTCCTGATACGGGAAATTCCCGGATCAACCTTCTGTGCTTTGATGATCTGATCTATAATCGTAGGTTTCGCCACCAATGTGGATAGGAATCCTCAAGGAACAATGTGTAGGTTAAGCTTACGAAATTCCTCGTGGAGAAGTGTTTGACCTTGATGTAACATCAGATTGTTACAATAAGACTTACGACTTAGTGCGTCAGCCATGATGTTGGCCTTTCCAGGGGTGTAAGTTATCCCTACGTCGTAATCCGTGAGCAACTCAACCCAACGTCTTTGCCTGAGATTCAAATCTGGTTGGGTGAAGATGTATTTCAGACTTTGGTGATCAGTGAAGCTCTCACAACAATTACCAATCAGGTAATGTCGCCCTGTTTTGAGTGCATGGACCACAGCTACAAGCTCTAAATCATGTGTGGGATAGTTGTCCTCATGTGGACGCAAATGTCAAGATGAGTAGGCAATCACCTGACGATCTTCCATGAGTATGCAACCTAGTCCTTGTCGCGAGGCGTCGCAATAGATAATAAAGTTCTTGGAAAAATCTGGTGGTACCGGTACGGGAGCAGATGTCACGCGTCTTTTCAGTTCTTGTAAGATGAACTCACATTGTGCGGTCCACTCGAACTATTTATCTTTCTTGAGCAGTTCGGTTAGAGGTTTAGCAACCTTGGAGAAATTCTAGGAGAAGCGACGGCAGTAGCTCGCTAAGCCAAGGAAACTCCTAACTTGCTTGGCTGATTCAGGTGGAGTCCAATCAAGGACAGCCTGAACTCGCTGGGGATTGACAGAAATACCCTTACCAAAGATTACATGAACTAGATAGGTTACTTCTGGCAACCAGAATTCACACTTGGAAAATTTGGCATAAAGGTGGTGCTCTCGAAGTTTCGTCAATACCAGCCTTAGATGCTCGGCATGACCTTCCTTGTTTTTGGAGTAAATGAGTATATCATCGAGGTATACCACGACGAATTTATCCAAGTACTCCATGAAGATAGAATTCATTAGGCGAGAGAAGGTGGCTGGGGCATTGGTTAACCCGAAGGACATAACGGTGTACTCGTATTGGCCATAACGAGTAACAAAGGCTGTTTTGGGAATGTACCCGTTCTTGATTTTGATTTGAAGGAAGCCTAACCTCAAATCCATTTTGTAAAAGACTGAGGATCCAGCGAGCTGATCATACAGGTCGTTGATACTGGGTAGTGGATACATATTCTTTATGGTGACTAGGTTGACGGGTCGATAATCTACAACCATCCGATCTGTTCCATCCTTCTTCTTGACAAAGACGACGGGACAAGCCCAAGGAGAAGAACTAGGATGGATGAAACCCTTTTGCAAGGACTCATCGAGTTGTTTCATAAGCTCAGCTAGTTCTAAGGGTGCCATCTTATAGGGTCTTCTAAAGATCAGAACAGTTCCTGATACAAGATCTATCACGAACTCTACATCTCTGTCAGGGAACACCTGGTAGTTCTTCTGGAAAGACATCCGGAAAGTCACGGACTACGGGGATATCTTCAAGGTCTTGAAGAGGGCTCATGTTAAGAGAGTAGAGCTGACGCTCAGCCACTCAGGCCAAAACATTGACTGTCTTGCCTGATGGGTGCGTAAGTTGAACAGTTCTAGTGTATAAATCAATCTTAGCATAATGAGCTATCATCCAGGCCATACCCAAGATGATGTTTATACTTGAAGACTTAAGAGCTATCAGGCATGCAGGAAAGACAAGTCTATCCACAAGAATTTCATTTCCATGGTTTACTCTAGAAGTTTGCCATTTAGAACCAGGAGTTTGAATTACCATTGAAGTGGGCATGTCACAAAAAGTCATGTTGTGCATTCGAGCATAGCTCTCAGATGTGAACGAATGAGATGCTCCAGTATCGATAAGAACAGACGACGGATGGCAGTTAACAAGGAGCATACGAACGACGACGTTAGGATAATCATGAGCCTCCTCAGCGGAGACATAGTTGACATGGCCACGTGCAGTGGTGGCTGGCTTGGCATAGAGCACCTTTCCTGCTAGCTTACCACGACCAACAGACTTTCCTGGCTGGTTCTGGGGACACTCTCGCATATAGTGGCCTGCTTCTCCGCACTTGAAGCATGTCACCGTGCCGGTGCATGGAGCAGTATTGGCAACTGGTCCACTGTATGTCTTGGGCGGTGCATACTGCTGGGTTGGCGAGGCGCCTCATAGGATGGCCTCGGGGTGAATCTGGGTGGCAGAGCTATGTTTGGAACCCACGCCCGGTGCTTTTGAGAGCTAGAACCGAATGAAGAACCAAAATCACGGGGGTGCTTGCGTGTAGCTTCATAGTCAATTTGTCCCGTCTCAGCACTGACGGCCTTGTTCACTAGCTTATGGAAAGAGGTGCACTCATGCAGACAGAGGTCACGGCGAAGCTCGGGGCTGAGTCCCTTTTGGAACCTCGCCTGCTTCTTGGCGTCGCTGGACACTTCTTTAGGAGCATAGCGTGCCAGGTTTCCAAACTCTCGGCTATAGGCATCCACGGTTAGTCTGCCTTGGGTGAAGTTGCAAAACTCCTCGCGCTTATGATCCATAAGACCTTCCAAAATATGGTGCTCACGAAAAGCCTCGTTGAAGTATGCCCGAGTGGTAATCTAGCCAACTGGACGCATAGCCTCATAGTTTTCCCACCAAAGGCTAGCAGGGCCCTCAAGATGATAGGCAGTGTAGGTGACCTTTTCAGCTTCGGCTACGTTGGAAGAATGTAGCTTATGGGTGATGCTGTGAAGCCAATCAACCGCATCGAGGGGCTCGACGGAATGATGGAAGGTTGGTGTGTACAACTTCATAAAGTCATTGATAGTCACCAAGTCATTCCTTTGGTGATGTGATGTGTTCTGCTCAATACGTTCCAGCAGTTGATTGGTCTCGTGTTTATTCCTTTCTGCCTCCAACATGACTTTGACCAAGGAAGGTGGATGGGGCAGATTCCCATCCCTAGCCCCAGTGGCTTCACCCTACTCCTAGACAGCAGGGGTGCTGCGGGTGTTGACCATCCTAGGAAAACAAAACAATGGTTTAGACAAGGATGGCAAAACTCTAGCATAGAAGTACATAATGTAATGGATGACACGGAATGTAGAGATGTTCATCTTTACGACATGGTAATATAGAAACTATTATATATATACCATAGGTCATACACACCATACATAGTTTAGTACAAGCCCAGGCTAAAGTACAACTGTGGTGAAAGACGATACATCTCATCAGAGGCATTCCAAGCTCCTATACATTATTTATCTACGCCTCCGGAACTCGGTACACACTAAGTCGTATTACACAAGACACGCGGGACTGTAGAGATACAACTACGACAATACTACTACTACCACGATCTAGCTCAAACGTCTCAATAGTAATGTTCGTAAAGATTACCCCCGTAGCCTGGAAGTGGAACATGAGGATCTGGGAACTCCTGGTCGCTCGGGGCCTGTGGACCATAAGGGCACGGATGTGGCCTTGGTCCCACGACTGGTGGCAAATGACGACCACGTGGAGGTGTAATGCCTCCAACATCACGCCAGTCCATGCGGTCTGGCAGATGAGACCGCACGAGCTACAAATCCCGGATATCAAAATACCCAGCCTGCACAGCGAGTGAAAGTCGTGTCAGAGTGGCCCAGTGGTCAGCTCAAGTGTTGTAGAGCTCCATCCGGACGACATGGACATCACGTTCCCTAACCTCCAGCATCTTTGTGGTAGTACGAAGTAGCGGCTCCTCATGAGCGGCGTCAGTGTAAAAACCGGTGTAGTAACCCTCCTCTCTAGGAAGTGAGGCTGGCATGTAACAAAACTCAGTGTTCATTAGCAAGGCATGCCTAGCTCGGATAATAGTCATCATCGAGTAAGCATCATCCTACACAGACATCTCGATGGTAACCCCAAGTCCATAGTCCAGTGGATGGGATCAGTAGCTCCGGGATATGAAGGATATATCCGGACTATGCAAAGGTACTGGCTCTGGTTGAAATCACTATATTGCTCCTCTACAGTATACTCAGGATACCAACGATGGCCAATCTCGATCATCACGCGGACCAAGATGGCCGTGTGACCTGGCACATCGATGCACCAGCTCAGATGGACCACCTGATGGGGGGTGCGGTCAGTCATCTGAAACACAAAATAATGCAAAGGCATTAGAACTTCTAGGAAAAATCAGGCAGCATAACAACTGTAAATGCTCAAAAAGGATTTTGAGACATCTTACAAATGATAGCATAGCAACTCAACAACATCATATCAAGGTTCCGGGTCCAACAAACAACATACTGGGATAGTATAAACTAAACTGAGGCTTGAAACTAGCCATCGTAGAGTCTACGGATTGGTAACACGTGAACCCAATAGAAGGATGAGAAGCCTAGTTCTTAACCCCCGTAGAAAGAAGAGGCTAACTCCGATCATAAGGGCATAAGGTAAAGGAGTAAAAAGAGCCTTACGTTGCCTTCCATAATCAATTCCCCTACATATAACTAAAGAATTTCTAGACTCAACAACGACCAGTTTGGCTTGATGAACCTACACACAGTCCGGCTCTGATGCCAATGCTGTCAGGACCCCGATCCTAAGTCACACCGATCTAGCATGTAACACATCATATCACTTTGCGGCCTCATGCACGGTAACCCATGGGTGCCACCTTACCTGGCCCGAGACCATTTGCGCATTTTGGCTCACGTATATGATAGTGTCACTAGCATCCATATGACAGAGAACCCGGGCCGACATGACTAGTTATAAACCAAAAGTGGCGCTAAATTAGAGATACGTGCATACATGACCTAGCAACGAACGTGTCGGTCATCAATGTATGAACCCAAGTCATAGCAAGCTACAAGGACTTAAAGGAACAACGCGTGACATTTCCCCAAAGGGAGAGACATGGGAACGTAGAAGGACACATGCTGGCCAACCTAAGTGTTCCAGAGCAGCAGCATGCTACCAAGGCTCAGTGGAAGCACTAGGAGGAATTTCCCCATAAGATAGGCTGCCAAGGGTAAACAACTAGGTGTCGGATCCCACACGTACCAAGCATTTCAATAACATACACACACTATGCTCGATATGTGCAAATACTACATGGCATCACAACAAAACTCTATGACTCAAAGTATTTATTTAAGAGGCTCCGAAGAGCCATACATAACATATCCATACAGGTAGGGGTCACATGACCCAACACATAAGTCATACAAACATACAAGCACATGCGGAAGCTAAACTTGTGTGAGTACAGACAACTGGAAAGAAGGAAGGCTTGGTGTAGCCTGACTATCTACAGTGGCCCTTCACAGGCTTGATATTGCCACTTGGGCAGCAAGCTACTCGTCGACATCGAGGTATATGTAGAAACCATCGGATGGGGCGGTGTTCTCCTCTGCAACAGTTATTAAGCAAACATGAGTACAAAGGTACTCAGCAACTCTTACATCAGAACCTATCATACATGCAACATTATCAACAAGGGTAGTGGAGTTATTGCAGCAAGCCAGGTTTGACACTTGGCTAACCTGTACTACTCCTATCAGTAGTTTGAAAAACATGAGATAGCGCACACAAGTCCACTAATCACCATATCAATACACCACTATGGATCCGCTCCCGTCTCCCTACGAGAAGGCCATCCATAACACTCACACTTGTGTTGAGACTTTTATGAGTAACCATTAACTTGTCTATGAACTGTATAGGCAACCAAGTGGTCCTTTACCATGGACGCGGCTATTCGAATAGATTGAATACCCTGTAGGGGTGTGCTTCTTCACACACGCTTCCACCACTTATCGTTGTTTACTCGACAAGTACTTGACAACCTTCAAGCAGAAGCCCAGCGAGGGTGTCGGCCATGACCTGACTAACCAAACAAGTCCCTAGTCCTGGTTTATAGCCTATTTGGGTTCCATCTGGAAGGAGATCCCGCCAGGGTGTCGCTCACGACCCAAAATGATGTGTACATGATTCTCGAGACACCAAACAGGCGACTCGGTACACCGGGCCACGTACCTACCGCATCACAGCCCTCCCCGAGGGTCAGCACTATGCACGGCCTCCAGTATGCTACAAACATCATAAACTAAGTGCAACTCCTAGCAGAGGACAAGGGTGGTTAATAAGTCGAGAGAGTTCACGCAGATCTCAGTGTCGGATTACGGGCTCCGCAAACCCAAGAAGTTCGAACACAGGGGCGTGAACGAAGATCTCTCCCACTCGCGTCTACCTAGCGTCTCGCCCTCGTCCGATCAAGAGATTCAAGCAAACAACAAGTAAAGCACACATGAATTTACCCAGGTTCAGGCCACCTTGCGGTGTAAAAACCTACTTCCTACTTTGGTGGATTTGCCTCGGGAGGGCTTGAGTATGAAGGAGTACAGTGGTTCCTGAGCTCTGGAGGAGAGCTCGGGAGGGTCAGGAGGCAAGGGTTCTTGCTCTCTGGTGTGAAGTCGGAGTCTCTCCTTGGATCCGATCTGTCCATCTCCATAGTGGAGACACTAGCTACTTATATAGGCGGCCAGGGTCCTCTTCCCCCGAAATATTTAGGCGGGAACGGATCCCACAACGGCCATTTTGAGTAGGAACACAAGGACGTTCACATCCTGACAAAAGCGGTCTTCGCCTGCAAAGGGATCAGGAGGTGACGCGGTGGTGGGCTTGGTGGTGACATCCTCCCTGTCGTCCTTGCGGTCTTCGGTCTTATTGCACCAAAGGGGAAACCTTTGTCCCGTTCCTCGGGAGCCTGCGCTGTCTCCTTTGCACCAAAATGGCAACTGCGCCGCTCACACGCGCTGGCACCCGCTCGCGCGGTGCGTCACTGCTCGCGTCACTGCCTCCTCCTGAGGCGGGCTCGGCCTTGGATTCTCCGCCCCTCCGGAGCAACCTAACCGAGGCCGCTCTTGAGAGGGTCTTGGTGTCGTTCTCCTTGCGAGGTCTAGCCCCTCGCGAGGGTCTTGAGCAGCTGGTCGATCAGCTGGGCCGTACCAAGCCGTAGTAGGAGCGCATCGCGGCCCGCAGACAGGCAAGTCTGGGTACCCTGGTTCCCAGGACGCCGACAATAGCCCCCGGGCCCAAGGCGGCTGTGGAGTTGGCTTTGGGGCGAAGCCTTAGTCGAGGACGAAGTGCCGCGGGCCCCCAAAGACTATGGGCCAGGCTGACGCATGACGGTTGGATGGGACGTTGCGACTCCACTTCCCACGCAGTATTGGCAATCGTGCGACTTGACAACTCCCCGGCGCGGATGATGGGGTCGCTTTGGCTGTGACGCTAGCGACCGGCAGTTGGGCTCCTCCGTCCTATAAATGGGACAAAGGGGGGGGGGAAGCCCCCAATCCATCTTCAAGCTAGCGCCATCCGTTTCCTTGTTTGCTCCCTGCTCTTCTTCTTGCTGCGAGGTCTCCATGGCGCCACTGAGGAAGCCGTCCGCCGCGGAGAAGGGGAAGGCCCCGAAGGAGTTGGCCTCGCCGCCGCCGAAGAGGGGTCGCGGCCGCCCCCGCAAGTATGCCGGTGCACCCGCGGCAGCTCCTCGAGGAAGCGGGCGCGGCCTTCCCGGTCCTGACGCGGTCGCCGGCGAGAGGCCCAACGCCGTCTCTCGTGGCAAAGGTGGTCGTGGCCTCGGTGGGAGAGGAGGCGCGAGGCAGTGTTCTGCGGTTGTGCGTCCTCCGCGCCCACAGCTCCACTCCTTCGATGCGTCGTCGGAGTTCGTGGTGTGGGCGGAGAAGCCTAGCGGCTTGTGGCTCCGGCTCCCCCGCTCGTTCGGCAACGTGCTTCTAGCCGGAGGCCCCGGCAGCCTCTGGCTGCAGACCGGCGGCTGCTGCAGTGGGAGTAGGCGCGAGGCAGTCGTTTGCACGCGCGCCGGCTGCAAGGGAGGTGCACGCTTCACTTCAGGTACGTTGGTGCCTCAACGCTGTTCGTCAGGGTCTTCTCGAAGGAAGGGAGGCGCCTTGGGTGCTGTCCTGAGGCTGACAACGAGGAGCAACTCTTCTTCTGGAGACAAGCCTGGCCTTGGTGGGCGCTGCGAGTCCCCCCTTTGTGGCAGCAGCCGCTCCTCCAGCAGCGGCGGCTAC
Source organism: Secale cereale (assembly GCA_902687465.1). Taxonomy (NCBI): domain Eukaryota; kingdom Viridiplantae; phylum Streptophyta; class Magnoliopsida; order Poales; family Poaceae; genus Secale; species Secale cereale. The sequence goes on along the minus strand of LR738715.1, from coordinate 383,421,399 downwards.
AATGAGCCACCGCGCTGCCGAGCTCGACTCGGCGAAGGGGGAGGGTCGTTGCACCGCTGTGCCTCGGTGAAGCAGGAGGAGCTGGAAGACTCTGAGTAAGTGAAGGCAACGGTGCTGAGCCGCGGCTCGGCGGTGCTGTGGCTTGGCGGGTCGGTCTCTTCTTCTTCTTTTTCTTCATCTCCTTCCTGTGTTAGAATTTTAAGTTGCCTCGAGAAGGTGTGTAATGGACTATGACATATGTATGAAGCGAGAACTTGCTATCATGTTTTAGGTCTGGGTGAGATTACCTAGCTTATGTGCTGCGACATCTTGAGGCGAAGTGCTCTTGACTCATTGGTGACATGAGCCCCCGACCGGCCATGAGGGATGGCTGAGCTCGAGGGGTCTTGACCTGCGGAGCCCCCGAGTATGAGCGAGCCGCTGTGAGCTGCTGCTGGCCTGCGCCCTTGGGCTCGCTTGAGAGCGCCGAGCATGGATTAAGGCGCCAAGGCCTGAGCTGGCTCAGCAGAATAGGTCATGTGGACTGAGAAGCCCGACGCTAGAGCCTGAGCCGGCTTGGCCAGGCGAGGTCATGGGACCGCGGCAGCTGAGAGCCAGGACCGACCGTGTCCCAGCCCTCACGCGCGAGGCACGCAAAGGAGAACAAGCGGCGCAGCCCCTACTTGACTAGCTGAACTTAAAATCGGCGAGAAAATTCCAAGCAAGACTTCCAACCAAATGCAAGAAACACAAGAACTTCATAGCACGGGGTAGAGGAAGGGCTGATAGCCAAGGAAGTAGAAAAGGCTGACAGCTAAACACCAAGCCAAACAAAAGGAAAAAGATCACGTCCGACCCCTACACTACGTCTTCTTCCCAGCGCGGAGCTAAGGACTGCCACTAGGAGGTGGGTGGGAGCCCCGTCTGATTGCCCGCAGGCAACGCTCAGGAAAATCCGAGGCGTGTACATCCCCAACTCATTATTACGTGAGAGTGTACTTGCGGAGACCTTCATGGGCACGGAGCCTTGATTACGGATAGAACCTCCTGAGGTTCTCAATTTTCCAGGAATTCTAGATAGGTACCTCATCCTGCGTCTCCAGGCGCACATCACCAGGCCTAGAGACATGGGCGATTCTGAACGGGCGCTCCCACATGGGCGAGAGCTTGTGTAACCCCTCCCTGGAGAGGAGCCACCTCAAGACCAAGTCACCAACTTCAAGTGTTCTTGTGCGGACGCTGCAGCAGTGGTACTGCCACAGCGCCTACTGATATCGTGCTGCCCTGAGGGCAGCTCGGCAGCGGCCCTCCTCGCCGAGCACGAGGTCCATCCGCAAGGCGTCGTCCTGGCGTTCCTCATTGAAATCCAAGATCCATGGGGAGCGATGCTTGACCTCGTGAGGGAGGACCGCCTCCGCCCCATAAACGATGAAGAAAGGAGTTTCTCCAATGGGTTTGGTAGCGATGGTACGGATCGACCACAGCACGGACTGGAGCTCGTCGATTCATCCCATGCCGCAAGCCTCGAGCTTTTTCTTAAAGCTGCACATCTTGAGGACGCACAAGACTTCCACGTTGGCGCGTTCGGCCTGACCGTTGCTCCTGGGGTGAGACACCGAGGTGTAGCAGATCTGTGTTCCAAGGTTAGTCTCGTGGTTTTGTCATGGCAGATGTCCTAGTGTGAGGACTTAGTCGTGAGGCCAACGCATATACGTGGTAGCTTTGAGGGATTGGTCGGAATCGAGAAACGCAACCTACAAGACACGTATTTATACAGTTTCGGGTCCCAGGAAACATCATCTGGTAATAGCCCTACATGCTGTTTGAGGCTAGATCTCATTATGACCCTCTTGGAGTCGCCACATAGGCCGGCTCTCCTTTAGTTGTGTCTAGCCCTAAAGAATATGGATCTTCTAACTTGTGAGAACTTGTCCCCCTTTGGGGAGCCCTGCCCCTCCTTATATATGGTGAAGGGGCGGGTTACATGACTAGTCCTAGTAGGATTAGGATTAGTCTATTACAAGTGGAGTCCTAGTCTTGCTACCTTTGTAGGAGAATATTCCTTGTGCTTTCCTCATAAACCGGCTCACCATAACATGAACCGGCCTTCTGGGCCTTGGGCCTTGTTATCCGTCCGCCGCACGCCGGGTTACCAGTGAGTCATAATGTTCAGGCAGGTTGCTTGTAAACCGTTTGGTCAGGGCGGGTCGCCAGTGAATCGCCAAGTGTAAACCGGGTATCAAGTAAACCGCCAAGTCCGGCAGGGTCATATTTCCAGACGGGTCGTACCACGGGGTATATCCCCGACATTAGCCCCTAGTTTAGCTGGGATTTATCCATGGTAAACTTATGCTGCAAAATAAACACAAGAACAAATTTGACAGTTGTGCTCCGGGTTAAGAATTCTTGTAAACCGGCACTTGATCATCCTTAAATCCTTGTCATTTCTTCCTTCTAAAAAAATCCGAGTCAATAGACCAGCTTCATAATAAATTTGCTTCTAGAAGATATTTTGTAAATAAAGAATCCATTTGAATCGGCCTTCAATGCTCTGATTTGACAAAAACATTGGTCTTCAAATTTTCAACTGATATTCAGCCGGTTTGAAAATGTAGAACTTGCCGGCTTATGATTGTCAAAATTGTCGGGTTATAAAAACTGACGATCCCGGGTCATGACTATTTATAGACACCGGGTTCTGATTGTTGCCAACACCGGGTCACACAATTAATCTTCCTGATTTGCCCAAAACTGAGAATTTGAAGATGTTCCTCCTTTATATGCATATTACCTGTAGCCCCCAAGTCTTAAGAGGAGAACATAGTGATAGCTTAAGACTTTTCAATATAAATGTTGCAACCTTGAAGAAATCCAGATTGTTCATCCCAGTCACTAGTAAAGATTGAATACCCCATATTATATAGCCCCCAAGTGCCAGGTTGTCATGCTTGCAGCAACCTAGGACTTGTAACTGCCTGATGCTCAAAAATTTCAACCAGTGTAGCCCCCAAGGGCCGGGTCATTATATAATAATGAGTAGGGACTTTATAAATATGATCATGTAGACTTGAACAGCAACGTGTAGCCCCCAAGGGTCGGCTCATTTGAATATTGAACTAGGACTTTATATATACTTCTTTGAAAAGAACATCATATGATGTAACTCCACCAAGGGGCTTTGAACCCACGTTCGTATGGTTAAGAGCTTTGTGTTTTTACGAACTGATCAGTGGACCTTTCAATATAATGCTTTAATACTTGTGTACCTTGAATTGTTGACATGAGCAATTGGCAGCCCCCAAGGGCCGGCTCACTACAATGTGATGAGTCGGGTCTTCAATAAGGTGAGCAAAAAATGACTTTGCATTAGCCCCCAAGTGCCATGGTGCATGCTGGCAGTGACATGGGACTTGCGTAAGCCTGCAAGTGCCGGGTCGTAAGCCTACAGTGACTCGGGACTATTCCTTTGTAGAATAAATCATACCCATTGATAAAATAATATCCATTGCGCTGAAGAGACTTTGAAAACCTCAATCATAATATTGGTTATTGATAACCATAACAAAAATCCAGCCATATTGGCTATTTAAATATTTGAATAATATAACCCGGTTTGAAAACCGGTTCCAGTAATATTTGATCACACCGTTGGTTTTACGGAGCCAGTGTAGTAAGGGTGATAACCCAAAATTTGAAAACTCGTAATTATCATAGATTGTCGGTTTATAAACAAAACCAGGCCAGGTTAATAAACACCGGTCATTATCTTATCTCATACTGGCGACTTATAGTCAAAAGCCAGGCCGGGTTAATAAACACCGGTCATTATCTTATCTCATTCTGGTGACTTATAGTCAAAAGCCAGGCCGGGTTAATAAACACCGGTCATTATCTTATCTCATACTGGCGACTTATAGTCAAAAGCCAGGCCGGGCCAATAACACCGGATAATAACTGATCATGTACTAACAACTTATAGTTGAAAGCCGAGCTAGGTTAATGAACACCGGTTTATAAAAAACACTATAAATCTTATCAAAGGAGAATAACTTGGCAAATAAAAGCATATGAAAACTTGTAGTCGAGGCTTTTCACGGGCTGCCAGGCCCCAAATTCGAGGCTTTTCATGGGCTGCCAGGCCGCTGAGTTAAACCATTTTACAAAGCCTGTTAAGATGGACCTCACATTAACCAATCGTTGTTTTAACAATGACAAGTTCAGGGTCTGTTATAAGATGGACTTGTCAATCGTTCGACGGGTCATACCAGGTTTAACTGGTCAGCGAGGTCGGGGAAGAGCTGGAGCAGTCGGGGCGGCGAAGGGGATCTCCGGCGACGGCGAGGTCGGGCGAGGTCGTTGCGGTGTCTCCGGGGCGAACGAGCGCCCGGTGCTTGGTCTGCTCGATGGAGAGGACGTCAGCTGAGCTTCTCGACACGGTGCGGCGACGAGGAGACGGCGGTGGCTGCGAGCTTCAAGGCGGCGCGGGCGCAGCAGCGTCGGCCATGGTGGGAGAGAGCGAGAGAGAGGCCCAGGGAGGGAAGTGAAGTGTCCAGGGAATCGGGGCGACGACGTGGAGGACGTCCAGGCGTCCAGCTCGAGCGGCAAGCAGCTAGTGCCGTGGCGAGCTCGCGTGCGCCAGCGTCAGCTCCCTGCCTGCCAGGCGGGGAAGAAGCTGCTGGCTGGCGCGGGACAGCACAGTGCTGGGCCGCCAGGTGGGCCAGCTGGGGGGGTTTGCCCACGTAATTTTGTGTCCGCTTTTATTTTGTTTTTCTTTTCTTTCTGTAGGTTTGTGGCTTTTCTAAAAAAGCCTAAGCACTTTCAAAGATCATCAATCTACTCATGCCCACTGTATTGAATATATCAAATAGGAAACATTTTGGTTTATGATTATTTGGAGATCTAAAATATTTTATAGCATTTAAATGTCCAAATGCAAATAACATATGATTTAATCCAGTGACCTTAGGATGTCCTAGAAAATTGTGCACCATTTTTGTCAGAGGTTTAGGACCAAGGCAAAGATGATGAACATTTTAGAAGGGCATTTTGGGTACATTGAAAAGTATTTTAGTAAACCCTAGTTTGTTTAAGGTGTTGGGGGTTTATGCCATCCCCATTTGAGGTTTCAGGAAAATGTTTAAACATGATGCAACACTCTAGCTAGTCCTAATGCAATCACTGCCTATTGTTGTGACAGGATCCGCCGATTTTTGCGATGCTCAAGGCGGGTAGTTTGTTTTTTATATTTCTAGCTAGATGGTCTGTCGCACACGGTTTGTCCTAATTTCCAAATATACTTACCTGCCTTTAGCTTGCACAGGTGCTGATTTTACAGCGCACTTGCATAGCACACGGTTAAGCTATTACCTCCATCCTTTGCTCGCGCTTGCGCGATCATGGTGATTTCGGCACACTTGCATCGCACACGGTTGAGCCAGTACCTCCACCCATTGCTCGCGCTTGCGAGGTCGTGGTGATTTCAGTGCTCTTGCATCGCACACGCTTGAGCCAGTACCTCGACCTTAATTTGCTCGCGCTTGCGTGGTCGTGGTGATTCACATCGCACTTGTATCGCACACGGTTAATATATTATACCCATGTCCATTGAGGGTCATCAGAGTCTTTGTAGCAAAAAATAACATTAGAGAGGGTCAAAAGACAGCCACACCAGCATGTGGCCCAAATATATATGAGTGAAAAGGGTGGTCTGTGTTGTTCAAAATTCCAATGCACAACTTTGACCGCGTGGGCCCATGGTTGGGCGCGTCATTGAAGATCGATGAGAGGGGCCAGAAGTCAAGAACCACTGTCACATCCCTAGTCAGTGCTTGCATTAGGACTAGCTAGAGTGTGCATCATGTTTACTTTCCACAGAAACTTGAATTGGGAATGACAGAAACCCCAGCACCCCTCTTCTAACAACTAGGGTTCAATAAAATATTTTCCAATTGTCGATGTATTTGGGTCGACACGTATGGGATCACAAGAATCCCTACTACGGTTGCGGGGCGTGGGGTTGAGAGAAGAGCGGATCTAACAGTCAGGACACGGTTCCTTTACTCAGGTTCGGGACGCAAAGATGCGTAAAACCCTACTCCTGCTTTCGTGGATTATATGTTGGTGTTCTTCAGCTAACGAGGAGCTCCAAGAGGGTCGTGAGCAGTCCCAAAAAGTCGAATCCTCCTCCTGGTCGCCTTGGGCCTCCTTTTATAGGGAAAAGGGGTCGCCACAGTGGCACACAGAAGGTGGAAAGGGTACAGTGATGCGAGGTTATCCCTCGCATTACAGGACAAGGTGCATTTAATGCGCCTAGCTTAGGTGTCACTGCTTTATCGGGGACGAGGGGGAGACGCCCGTCTTGTCTGTCGCCGCCCCTCCTCGCGTTGACACGCGCCCTGGCCAGCGGTGCCTGAGGTGCCATGTAGGCAGACAGGCAGCTGAGGTGGCGCAACGGCGGGTCTCCATGAAAATCTGTGGGTTGCCACGCAGGAGCCTGTCCAGCTGGTCGGGTCGGCAACTACGTGGGTTGGTGGAAGCCCAGTTGGCGTGGGCCAGACGGTGGCCCCGTGGGTGTCCTCGGCAAGGGCCTTGCCGTGGCCCCGGCAAGGGTCTTGCCGGGGCCCCGACAAGGGTCTTGCCGTGGCGCCTGCTGTCATCCCCGGCTAGGTGATTGCCGGGGGCCTTGTAGTCCTCCTTGGCTGGGATCCCGCCAAGGGTCGTCGTCTTCTTAACTTGTATCTGATCTTGGATGTCTTCACAAAGATCTGCATGCCACCACGGGGATATCTCCCGAATCCTTGCCCCATGGGGGCGGAGGACTCAAGGGTGATCCGCTCCGTAGGCACGGGGCGAGCTGCCGCGGCAAGGGTCTTGCCGGGGCTGCCAGGGCCGGCCACGGCAAGGATCTTGCCGGGGAGAGCCGCTTCATCCCTTTGCTCTTTGTGGTCTTGTTCTTGGTGTCGCTCCAGTCTCTATCAAGCTTCGGTCTTGCCCCGGCTCGCCTCCCTTGCCATGCTTGGTGTGGTGGCGCCGTGGCTCAGACTGCCCGTGCACAGTCATAGGGGTACAAAAAGTGTACCCCTCTTTTTGTACAACGACAGGAGTCCCCGGGCCTGGGCCACACATAAGCGCGACACGTTGTTGGGCCAGGCCCAAAACGGTGCGCGGGCAGGCGGGGTGGTTTTCACCGTGGTAAAATTTCCGCGCACTGCGCCTCCCACGACCCGCGCGTGCGGCGCGGGGTGGAGGGGCGTGCGAGACGTGGGCGGCATGCGTGGGGCGGTTCCCGCAGGCATGCGTCACGTCGCAGTAAATGCGAAAGGAGGTGGCCTGCGCCTTCCCCGTAAACGGGGGGGAGGTGTGGAGGCGCGGCCCGCTTACTGGATAGGGCCAAGGCGCGATCGTCTAGGCGTCCACTCCCCATGATCACGGGGTGGAGAGAGCTCGCCTCACCCGTCCCTTCGGTCATGCACGTTTTCCACGTGCCTCCCATGCGTTCGAGGTGGCGAGCGGTGGAGGCGGGAAGCCGAGCCGTCGCTGGTTGGGGCAGCGGGTCGGTCCAGGATCCCCTCGCCTTCTGCGTCTTGATTGGCCAAGCAGGGCGGTCGAGCTCCAGCCCCGCCCCTTTATAAAGGGCGGAGGGAGGGGACGGCGCCCCGGACTCCTCCATCTTATTTCTTCTTCAGCTTCTGCTCCTCTCTTCTATCCGCCATGAAGAGAGAAAACCTTGGCTCCTCAACGGTGGCGGCGAGGGTCGCCGCTCGACAACGCATCCCCCCTTCTCCTGCACCCGCAGTGGCCGAACCAGCCACGAGGGGAAGAGGGAGGGGGCGGGGCCGTGGGCGAGGCCGGGGTGCTCGGGGAAGAGGAGGACGAGGCGGCCCGCCGGCCTCGCCCCCGCTAGCAACTCCTCCTCCAATGGAGGGTCATATTGGAGATGACCCTTGTGAGTTCTTCATTAGGATGCGAGGGTCGCCGCGCCGTTACCTTCGCCTCCCGACTCCGTTTGCGCAGGAGATGGAGATAAATCCACCGGAGTCGCTGCGGCTGCACATGAGGGGTTACGGGATCAGTGGCACGCGGGCCCGCGTCGACTTCCCTGCCCCTCATGTGATGTATCTTCGCCGAGGATGGAAGAGGTTCGCTCGCATCCATAGCCTGACGGATGGGCTCACCCTCCACTTCAAGTTGATGGAGGACGGCCATCTCTCCGTCAAGGTCTTCGGGCACCTCGGAACTCGCGCGAGGTGCTGCATGGAGAGCTCATCCGATGACGAAGACTCCTCCTCGAACGAGGGTGGCGAGGAGGACAGCAGCAACGACGACGAGGGCGGTGGATGGCAGGATGACTGGTCCGACTAGGTGTCGGGCGCCGCTTCTGGTGGCACCGGCGACCCCATCATCCGCGTCGCCGGCTCCTTGAACTTCTCGGGGCCGTCTCCTTGGCGGCTGGCGTAGGGAGGCTGCGGAAGAGGAAGAGGAAGAAGGCGGGCGGCAAGGTCGTCATGTCGGAGTACGCGGGCACCGACGCCTTCGAAGCGTACCGACGTCCTGCCGCCTCGTCTTCGAGCTCTGTCTCTGGCGCCGTCATCATCGTCCAGCCCTGGGGAGGCCACCGAGATGCCTTCTTGGTGTCTTCTGCCACCCGTAGCTCGCCTAGGCGCCCCCTTTGCCCTTCTCGCCTCCTTGACCTACCTCCTGAGGAGAGGGACAAGAAAGGCATTACGGGCATCTTATCTCTTTTTAATCTGTAAGCCTTCGGGCATCTGTTAAGTTTAAAACTTGTAATCCCCTTATTCATGTTTTTCATTCCCTATGAACTGTACCTGAATGGAATGTTTTTAATGAAAAAAGAATGTTTGTCGGGTCATCTGTTCATAGGTAAAAACCCACAACAGGGAGTAAATCCCTGATATCTTTAAGATAAACATTTTTTCCGCCCGGCAACAGGCCCTGCCGTTTCCCTACTTCGCCCGACCTTTCTCACGCCCTTGGCGGAGGCAGGGATGAAGTTGGCTCAGGCTCCTCGTTTCATCCTTCTGGTGCCGCGACTACGACCAAACCTAGTCGCAGGAACAAGCCCTAGGGCCTAGAGTTATGGGAGCACGGTAGCTTAAGGAAAGGAACGAGGTTTCACATACCTCGGTCCATAATGGAATGCATGACAAGGGATAAAGAACTTATCTAAAGCTGCAGGCCCCGGCAACTCTGGTCTGCCGTGGGCGGATTTTTGCCCTTGCAGCCTCCGGCGACACTGGCTCGCCGGGGCCTAGGCGCTGGTGTGTTCTTCTTTCCTTTCCTCAAGTGGCTTCGGCAAGGATGTCTGCACGTCCTGTGAACCAAAAATACAGAGGAAAGACAAAGACTCGACCTCTAAGCTAGGGGTTAGCCACCGCTAAGAACTATCAACCCTAACCAAGGACGAGACTCGACTCAGCATGCATGCTATAACTTAGGGCGCCAGCGCTTCATTTATTTATGCTCAGGGTCTGCGCCTGGCTTTGTACAAAGGGTTACATGCCTTGCCGGCAAGGCTTGTACAAAAGGGTGGCTTGCCGAGGGGCTCGGCAAGCCGCGCCTTATGGGTAAAACCTGCGAAGATGCTCGATGTTCCAGGAATTACTCACCGGAACGGCATCTTCGGTCTCCAGGCGGACAGCGCCAGGCCTGGTGACTCGTATTACCCGATAAGGGCCTTCCCACTTCGACGTCAACTTATTCGTATTCCTGGACGATTGAACGCGCCGGAGAACAAGGTCGCCTTCATGAAAGCTTCGGGCACGGACCTTGCGGCTATGGTAGCGGCACAAGGCTTGATGGTAGCGCGCTGCTCTCAAAGCCGCCCGAAGACGATCTTCCTCAAGGAGCATTGCGTCGTCTTGTCGCAATTGCTCTTGCTCAAGCTCATCATAAGCGAGCACTCGAGGTGACCCATATATGAGTTCCGTGGGGAGAGCTGCTTCTGCCCCGTATATCAGGGCAAAGGGCGTCTGGCCGGTGTCTCGATTTGGCGTTGTTCTGATAGACCAAAGACCACCGGCAATTCATCAATCCAGCGCCTCCCGCTCTTGTGTAGCCTGTCAAAGGTCTTTGTCCTTAATCCTCGCAGCACTTCAGCATTTTCCCTCTCAGCTTGACCATTGCTTCGGGGGTGAGCAACGGAAGCAAAACAGACTCTGTTGCCGAGGTCTTGTGTATATTGCATGAAGGAGCGGCTTGTAAACTGTGTGCCGTTGTCGGTGATGATCCTGTTGGGCACACCAAAACGGCACACTAGTCCTTTGAAGAACTTGACGGCTGACTGAGCTGTGACCTTCCTTACTGCCTCCACCTCTGGCCACTTTGTGTACTTGTCGATTGCAACGTACAAGTACTCAAAGCCCCCGACGGCGTGGGGAAAAGGGCCCAGTATGTCGAGCCCCCAGACCGAGAAGGGCCAGGAGAGAGGAATGGTTTGAAGGGCTTGAGCTGGTTGATTAAGCTTCTTTGAATGGAGTTGGCACGCTTCACACCTGGTGACCAGCGCCGCCGCATCCTGGAGGGAAGTGGGCCAGAAGAAGCCTTGCCGGCAAGGGCTCTCGACCCTATGTGGGATCCACATATGCCTCCATGTATCTCTGCCAGCAGCTCCAGTCCTTCCTCTCAAGGGATGCACTTCAATTTCACACCGTTTGGTCTCCTTCTATACAGGACGTCATCGACGAACTGGTACATGGCAAACCGACGGGCTACTTTCTCCACTTCTTCCTGCTCCTCAGGAAGTTCCCCAGTCTGAAGGTATCGGACGGTATGCTGCGCCCACGCTGGAGCCTGGGGCTCGACGACGAGGACTAAAGGCATTTCCTCCGCCAAGGGAGTGGCCTTCTAGAAGGCAAAAGCTTGACGCTCCACCAGAGTTAGCCCTCCGGTGGCGGGCTCAGTGTCCCCGGCAACATCCTTGCCGGCGGCTCCGGGGAGCTCGGCGGGAAAGTACTTGCCGGGCCCTGATTTCCTCCTCTTGTTCTGCTCTATTGATGGATCAACGGATGGATAAGAAAGCTTAAGCACAAAGGTACCTGGTTCCACATGTAGCTTGAGGGCAGCGCGCTTTGACAGGTAATCGGCGATGTCGTTCTCCGCTCGGGGAACATGCTCCGCATGTATACCGTCAAAGCGCTCTTCCAACTTTCTCACTTCATCGACGTAGGCCTTCATCAACGGGCTCTGGTAATCCTTGTTGACTTGTTTGACGACAAGCTGCGAGTCGCCCCTGACAATGTGCTTCTTGATTCCGAGGTCTACCGCGATCCTAAGACCAGCAAGCAGCCCCTCGTACTCGGCAGTGTTGTTCGTTGACACCTCCCTAGGGAAGTGCATCTGGACTACGTACTTGAGGTGCTCTCCAGTGGGCGCGACCAGCAGTACGCCAGCCCCGGCACCCTGTAAGGAGAAAGCCCCATCAAAGTACATGATCCAGTTGCAACTCGCCTCTTTGTCGAGGAGAGCAGTTTCCTGGACTTCTTCATCAGGCGTTGCGGTCCATTCTGCGACGAACTCTGCCAGGACTCGGCTCTAAATTGCCGACGTACTTTCAAACTTGAGGCCAAAGCTGGACAGCTCCAGTGCCCACTCTACAATCCTTCCCGTTGCATCTGGATTGTGCAATATCCGTTGCAGAGGGAGGCGAGTGACGACAGTGATCTCGTGTGCGTGGAAGTAGTGACGCAACTTCCTCGAGGCCATAAGAAGGCCCAAGAGCAATTTCTGCACACCGGAGTACCTAGACCTAGCCCCCTGCAAGCGGGAGCTAACAAAGTAGACTGGGTGCTGTATCATCTTCTTCTTCGGCTACAATCCAATCGGCTGTGCCGCCTCTGCGCCAGTGGCACCAGGCTTTGTTGCTGCTATCACCTCATCATCGATTTCTCTTTGCGCCACCAGTGCGGCGCTGACCACCTGGTTTGTTGCCGCTAAGTATAGCAGCAACGGTTCCTGTGGTCGAGGCGCAACTAGTATTGGCATGGAGGAAAGATACTTCGTCAGATCCTGTAATGCTGCTTCGGCTTTTGGCGTCCACTCCATTGGGCCCGCCTTTTTCAAAATATTGAAAAAGGGGAGGGCGCGCTCAGCAGACTTGGAAATGAATCTACTCATGGCGGCAACGCAGCCGGCAAGCCGACGCACATCCTTGACCCGTTTGGGTCCTTCAATCTGCTCTATGGCTTTGATCTTGTCCGGATTGGCTTCTATCCCACGCTGCGAGACAAAGAACCCAAGAAGTTTGCCGGACGGGACGCCAAAAACGCACTTCTCAGGGTTCAGCTTGAGGTTGATCTTGCGCAGGTTTACAAATGTTTCTTGTAAATCCGGTACAAGGGTTGCCTTGTTCTTGGTTTTGACCACTATATCATCCATATAAGCCTCCATATTTCTATGGAGCTGGGGTTCAAAACCAATCTGGACTGCCCTTGCAAACGTCGAGCCATCACTCTTCAACCCGAAAGGCATTCGTATGAAACAGTACGTACCACATGGGGTGATAAATGTTGTCTTCTCTTCGTCTTCTCTTGCCATGAAGATTTGGTGGTATCCGGAGTAGGCATCGAGGAATGACACCAGGTCACACCCTGCCGTGGAGTCAACAATCTGGTCTATGCGCGGCAACGGGAAGGGGTCCTTGGGACAAGCTTTATTGATATCTGTGTAATCAATACACAGCCTCCACTTCCCATTTTCCTTGCGCACTACCACTGGATTGGCCAACCACGTTGGGTGGAGCACCCCTCTCACCAAACCCGCAGCTTCTAGTTTCCGGATCTCCTCAGTGATGAACTCTTGCAGTTCCAAAGCTTGCTTCCTGACCTTCTGCTTGGCGGGCCGCGCATGAGGACAGACAGCAAGGTGGTGCTCAATCACCTCCCTAGGAACGCCGGGGATGTGGGATGCTTGCCAGGCAAACACGTCGACATTCGCCCGCAGGAAGGTGACGAGCGCGTCTTCCTATTTGTTATCAAGGGCGGAGCTTATGGTAAAAGCCCCTCTCGTGCCGTCCTCCTTGACAGAAACCTTCTTGGTTCCTGGCGGCGTGGCCCTGGATCTCTTGTTCCTGCCGGTGGAGCCCTCTGGCACGTCCTCGACGGGAGCGCGACACTCCGAAGAGGTGCGCTTGCCGGAGTGGGTGTCTGAGGTCTCGCCGGTCTTCTTATTTCTGGTGGGGCTCTCAGGCACGTCCTCGACGGGAGCACAGCACTCCGAAGAGGTGAGCTTGCCGGAGTGGGCGCTCGAGGTCTCGCCAGTCTTCTTCTTCTTCCCTCCCGGGGCTCCAGTGGCAGGAGCAAGTGCCCCCGTAGCGGCAGTTGCTACAACCGCTTGCTGGTACAATTGGTCGGCGCAAATCAGCGCATCTTTCTTGTCGGAGGGGATGGTGATGATCGTCACGGGCCCTGGCATCTTCAGGGTGTTGTAGGCATAGTGTGATGCTGCCATGAACTTGGCCAGTGCTGGGCGGCCAAGGATCCCGTTGTAAGGCAGGGGGATCTTGGCAACGTCGAACACGATCCTCTCTGTCCTGTAGTTCAGATCACTTCCAAAAGTCACGGGCAGCGTGACTTTCCACTTCGGTTGACTCCTTCCTAGGCTGACCCCCTGAAACGTGCCCGTCTCCTCGAGGTCTCCATCAAGAACTTTCAGCTTCTCGATCACGGTGGGCGAAAGTAGGTTTAGACCGGCCCCGCCATCGACTTGCATCTTCGTCACCTTGAGGTTGCGTATCGTTGGTGAAACCAACAATGGCAAGCACCCGACTGCAGTAGTGCGATCAGGGTGATCCTCGGCGTCAAAGATGATAGGTGTGCTGGACCATTTCAGCGGCTTTTGGGTGCCGGACGATGGCTCTGCCGCAATAATCTCACGCGCCCACTATTTAAGCCGGCGGTGAGAAGCATGCAGCGAGGCGCCACCATCGACGCACATGGTGTCCGTAGACTTCTGAAACTCTTGGCCACCGGACTCGTCATCCTCTTCGTGATCGTCGTCTTCAGGTCTTCTGTCGCGGCCCCGGGCGGGCATTTCCTGCTGTTTCTCCTTGCCGCGATGGCCTGCTTGGCCGTCACGCTTCTTGTTGGACCCCTCAACGCTGTCTTGGCCCTTCTCCTTGTCCCGCCTCTCATATTCAGCCCTTTGCTTCTTAGCAAGGAGCTCAACCTGGTGGCAGTCTTGGAGATCATGGCCCTTGGTGCGATGGATCTTGCAGTACCACTTGCCGGAGTTTCCTGGCTTCTTGGCAGCCGCCAAGGACCGGCAGGCGACACACCCGGCAATTTCCTTGCCAGGGTTACCTGCCTTGGTTTTCTTGGCGGAGCCGGCGTCATCAGATCCCTCAATGGCAAGCACGGCCTTCCCCTTGCACTTCCTGTTACGGTTCCGGCTCTTCTTCGCTGGAGCGGCGGTATCCTCGTCTGAAGAGTCGGTTTCCACAACCGGCGCTTTCGCCGGGGTACATCCTTCCCTCTTCAGCCCGGGCACACCTGTCGGCAAGAACGTAGAATTCCGCCACATCCTTCACCTTGGTCATCGCCAGTTCTTCGCGCATCTTGCAATTGCGCACGTTCTGGTGGAACGCGCTGATGATGGCGGCAGGGTGAACATCGGGGATGTTGTACTGTACCCGGCTGAATCTCTGTATGTACTTGCGCAGACTCTCACCTTCCTTGTGGGGTATGACATGCAGGTCACTCGCCTGGCCATGGGCTTGGTGGCCTCCGGTAAAGGCGCCGACAAACTCATGGCACAAGTCGGACCAGGAGGAAATAGAGTCTATTGGCAAGTGCATCAACCACGACATGGCGTTAGGTTTAAGAGCCAACGGAAAGTAATTCGCAAGCTCCTGATCGTCGCGGGCCCCGGCAGCTTGCATCGCGATGGTGTAGATGCTGAGGAACTCCGACGGGTGGGTCTTGCCGTTGTTCTTCTCGCCGACGTCAGGCTTGAAGGTGCGGTGAGAGGGCCACTGGAACTGCCGCAGCTCACGGGTGAAAGCTGGACAGCCTACCTCGTAGGGTAGACCTCCAGGGCTTTCTGGTGCTAGGCGGTCCGCAGCAGGCCCCGCTCGCCTGTCTGACGGGTGGTGCGTTCCGCCTCGGCGCTCAATGGTGGTTCGAGCGTCTTCATGAGCTCACTCCTGAAGAAGTTGACGCTGGTCGCCGCGGGTCCGTGGGTTGGACGACGCTATGGAGATAGCGTCGCCCACGACGTCTCGACAAGTCGACGCACCCGGCATCGGGCGAGGAGGAGGCAAATGCACTGTAGCCACAGCGCTGCCGGCTCCCCCGCCGCCGGCGCGTGGGACCCCATCGGAGCGTCGGCCTGGGAGCTCTGCTAGATTTAGGTCATCCTTGTTGGCGACTGCGACAAGGCTTCGGATGGTGGCTCTCCATTCGTCGAGTTTCTCCGTAACGGGAGGAAACTCGAGGAGCAACTGTGCGCGCGCCAGAGCTTTGGCTGGTGTCAACGGTAGTGAAACCTGCACGGACCGTGACGCGCTTCGACCCCTGACCGTCTCAGGGGGAGCTCCATCACGATCCCGCGGTTTCCTAACGTCTCCACAAGCGCTTCAGCGGGCGGGCAGTGTTGGAAATATGCCTTAGAGGCAATAATAAAAGTATTATTGTATTTCCTTGTTCATGATAATTGTCTGTTATTCATGCTTGAATTGTATTGTATGGAAACAGCGATACATGTGTGAACATATAGACCACATTGAGTCCCTGGTAAGCCTCTAGTTACCATCTCATCGATCAACAGATGGTCATGGTTTCCTGATCATGGACATGGGATGTCAGTGATAACGGGATCACATCATTAGGAGAATGATGTGATGGACAAGACCCAATCCTGAGCATAGCACGAGATTGTACAGTTCGTAATGCATAAGCTTCTCGGTGTCAAGTATTTATTCCTTAGACCATGAGGTTGTACAACTCCCGGATGCCGTAGGAATACTTTGGGTGTGCCAAACGTCACAACGTAACTAGGTGGCTATAAAGGTATGCATCGGGTATCACCAAAAGTGTCTGTTGGGTTGGTACGAACCGAGACTGGGATATTGTCACTCTGTATGACGGAGAGGTTCCTCTGGGCCCACTCGGTAAGACATCATCATAATGAGCTCAAAGTGACTAAGGAGTTAGTCACGGGATGATGGATTACGGAACGAGTAAAAAGACTTGCCATGACGAGATTGAACAAGGTATCGGGAAAACCGACGATCGAATCTCGGTCAAGTACCGTACCGATGGACAAAGGGAATAACATACGGGATTGAGTGAATCCTTGACACAGTGGTTCATCCGATGAAGATCATCGAGGAATACGTGGGAACCAACATGGGTATCCAGATCCCGCTGTTGGTTATTGACCAGAGAGTGGTCTCGGTCATGTCTACGTGTCTCCCGAATCCGTAGGGTCTACACAATTAAGGTACGGTAACGCTAGGGTCGTAGAGATACATGCACGTGGAAACCCGAAAGTTGTTCGGAGTCCCGGATGAGATCCCGAACGTCACGAGGAGTTCCGGAATGGTCCGGAGGTAAAGAATGATATATAGGAAGTCCAGTTTCGGCCATCGGGTGATCTTCGCGGGTCACCGGGAGTGTCCCGGGACCTCCGGAGAGGTCCCGGGGGTCCACCGGGTGGGGCCACCCATCCCGGTGGGGCCCCTAGGCCGCGAGGGGGAAGTGGCCAGCCCCTGGTGGGCTGGCGCACCACATGGGCCCCGTCCCCATGCGCCTAGGGTTGAAACCCTAGGGGGAGGTGGCGCCCCCCTTGCCTTGGGGGGCAAGATTGCCTCCCTGGCCGCCGCCCCCCCTGCAGATCCCATCTGTAGGGCTTGGCACACCCCCTGGCCCTCTATATATATGTGGGGGGGGGAGAGGGCAGCCGCACCAAGGTTTCTGGCACCTCTCCCCCTCCCGTCACACCTCTTACTCCCTCCGCAGGGCGCCGGCGAAGCCCTGCAGGAATTCCCGTTGCATCCACCACCACGCCGTCGTGCTGCTGGATCTCCGACGACCTCTCCTCCCCCCTTGCTGGATCAAGAAGGAGGTGACGTTGCTGTACCGGACGTGTGTTGAACGCGGAGGTGCCGTCCGTTCGGCGCTAGATCATCGGTGACGAAGAACGAGAAGAGTACGACTACTTCATCCACGCTTCTTCGAAAGCTTCCGCTCGCGATCTACAAAACGGTATGTAGATGCACTCTCATATGCTCATTGCTAGATATCTCCTTAGATGGATCTTGATGAAAGCGTAGAAATTTTTTGAATTCTGCTACGTTCCCCAACAGTGGCATCTGAGCTAGGTCCTATGCGTAGCATCTTGCACGAGTAGAACACAAAGCAGTTGTGGGCGTTTGAGTTTGTTCAATTTTCTTGCCGTTACTAGTCTAGTCTTGATTCGGCGGTATTGTGGGATGAAGCGGCCCGGACCGACTTTACACGTACGCTTACGTGAGACTGGTTCCACCGACAGACATGCACTAGATGCATAAGGTGGCTGGCGGGTGTCTGTCTCTCCTACTTTAGTCGGATCGGATTCGATGAACAGGGTCCTTATGAAGGGTAAATAGAAGTTCACAAATCACGTTGTGGTTTTGGCGTAACTAAAAAACGTTCTTGCTAGAAAACCTATAGAAGCCACGTAAAACTTACAACAACAATTAGAGGATGTCTAACTTGTTTTTGCAGCATGTGCTATGTGACGTGGTATGGCCAAAGAAGATGTGATGAATGATATATGTGATGTATGAGATTGATCATGTTCTTGTAATAGGGAATCACGACTTGCATGTCGATGAACTTGACAACCGGCAGTAGCCATAGGAGTTGTCTCAATTATTGTATGACCTGCGTGTCACTGAATAAACGCCATGTAATTACTTTACTTTATTGCTAAACGTTAGCCATAGTAGTAGAAGTAATAGTTGGCGTGATGACTTCTTCAAGACACGATGATGAAGATCATGATGATGGTGATCATGGTGTCGAGCCGGTGACAAGATGATCATGGTGCCCCGAAGATGGAGATCGAAGGAGCAAGATGATATTGGCCATATCATGTCACTTTAATTGATTGCGTGTGATGTTTATCATGTTTATGCATCTTGTTTACTTAGAACGACGGTAGTAAATAAGATGATCTCTCACTAAAATTTCAAGAATTGTGTTTCCCCTAACTGTGCACCGTTGCTAAGGATCGTTGTTCCGACGCACCACGTGATGATTGGGTGTGATAGGTTCTAATGTTCGCATACAACGGGTGTAAGCCAGATTTACACAAGCAATACACCTAGGGTTTACTTGACGAGCCTAGCATGTACAGACATGGCCTCGGAACACGGAAGACCGAAAGGTCGAACACGAGTCGTATAGAAGATACGATCAACATGAAGATGTTCACCGTTGATGACTAGTCCGTCTCACGTGATGATCGGACACGGGCTAGTCGATTCGGATCGTGTATTCCTTAGATGACTAGAGAGATGTCATTCTGAGTGGGATTACATTAAAATTTGATTAAGATGAACTTAATTATCATGAACTTAGTCTAAATTCTTTACAATATCTCTTGTAGATCAAATGGCCCACGCTCAAGTTTCCCTCAACTTCAATGCGTTCCTAGAGAAAACCAAGCTGAAAGACGATGGTAGCAACTATACGGATTGGGTCCGTAACCTGAGGATTATCCTCATAGCTGCCAAGAGATCATATGTCCTTGAAGCACCGCTAGGTGATGCACCCGTTCTCCCGGCGACCCAAGACGTTATGAACGCTTGGCAGTCGCGTTGTGATGATTACTCCCTGGTTCAGTGCGGCATGCTTTACAGTTTAGAGTCGGGGCTCCAAAAGCGTTTTGAGAACCACGGAGCATATGAGATGTTCCAAGAGCTGAAAATGGTTTTCCAAGCTCATGCCCGAGTCGAGAGATATGACGTCTCCGACGCATTCTACAGCTGTAAGATGGAGGAAAACAGTTCTGTCAGTGAGCACATCCTCAAGATTTCTGGATTGCACAACCGCTTGTCTTAGCTGGGAATGAATCTCCCAGATGAAGTGGTCGTTGACAGAATCCTCCAGTCGCTCCCATCTAGCTTCAAGAGCTTCGTGTTAAACTTCAATATGCAGGGAATGGAGAGGTCCATTCCCGAGGTGTATTCGATGCTGAAATCAGCGGAGGTGAATATCAAGAAAGAACATCAAGTGTTGATGGTCAATAAAACCACTAAGTTCAAGAAAGGCAAGGGTAAGAAGAACTTCAAGAAGGACGGCAAAGGAGTTGTTGCGCCCGGTAAGCCATTTGTCCGGAAGAAGCCAAAGAATGGACCCAAGCATGAAACTGAGTGTTTTCATTGCAAGGGAACGGGTCACTAGAAGCGGAACTGCCCCAAGTACTTAGCAGACTAGAAGGCCGGCAACGTCAAAGGTATATATGATATACATGTTATTGATGTGTACCTTACCAGCACTCGTAGTAGCTCCTGGTTATTTGATACCGGTGCGGTTGCTCACATTTGTAACTCAAAACAGGAGCTGCGGAATAAGCGGAGACTGGCGAAGGATGAGGTGACGATGCGCGTCGGGAATGGTTCCAAGGTCGATGTGATCGTCGTCGGCACGCTACCCCTACATCTACCCTCGGGATTAGTTTTTAACCTTAATAATTGTTATTTAGCACCAGCTTTGAGCATGAACATTGTATCTGGATCTCGTCTTATGCGAGATGGCTACTCTTTCAAATCGGAGAATAATGGTTGTTCTATTTATTAGAGAGATATGTTTTATGGTCATGCCTCGCTGGTCAATCGTTTATTTTTGATGAATCTCGAATGTGATGATACATATATTCATAGTGTAGATACCAAAAGATGTAAAGTTGATAATGATAGTTCCACATACTTGTGGCATTGCCGCCTTGGTCATATTGGTGTAAAACGTATGAAGAAGCTCCATTCAGATGGACTTCTAGAGTCTCTTGATTATGAATCATTTGACACGTGCGAACCATGCCTCTTGGGCAAGATGACCAAGACTCCGTTCTTCGGAACAATGGAGCGAGCAACCAACTTGTTGGAAATCATACATACCGATGTGTGCGGTCCAATGAGTGTTGAGGATCGCGGAGGCTATCGTTACGTTCTCACCCTCACAGATGACTTGAGTAGATATGGGTATATCTATTTGATGAAACACAAGTCTGTGTCCTTTGAAAAGTTCAAGGAATTTCAGAATGAGGTTGAGAATCAACGTGACAGAAAAATAAAGTTCTTACGATCAGATCGTGGGGGTGAATATTTAAGTCATGAATTTGGCACGCACCTTAGGAACTGTGGAATTGTTTCACAATTGACACCACCCGGAACACCTCAACGTAACGGTGTGTCCGAACGTCGAAATCGTACTATGTTGGACATGGTGCGATCTATGATGTCCCTTACCGATTTACCGCTATATTTTTGGGGTTATGCTTTAGGGACTGCCGCATTCACTTTAAATAGGGCTCCGTCGAAATCCATTGAGACGACACCGTATGAACTTTGGTTTGGCAAGAAACCGAAGCTGCCGTTTTTGAAAGTTTGGGGTTGCGATGCTTATGTCAAGAAACTTCAATCTGAAAAGCTCGAACCCAAATGGGAAAAATGCGTCTTCATAGGATACCCAAAGGAAACGATTGGGTACACCTTCTACCACAGATCCGAAGGCAAAGTCTTTGTTGCCAAGAATGGATCCTTTCTGGAGAAAGAGTTTCTCTCGAAAGAAGTGAGTGGGAGGAAAGTAGAACTTGATGAGGTGACAGTCACCCCTCCTGGAGGAAGTTGATGATGATGATCATGAAGAAACGGATCAAGTTACTACTGAACTTCGAAGGTCCACAAGGGCACGTTCCGCACCAGAGTGGTACGGCAACCCTGTCCTGGAAATCATGTTGTTAGACAACGGTGAACCTTCGAACTATGAGCAAGCAATGGCGGGTCCGGATTCCAATAAATGGCTTGGAGCCATGAAATCCGAGATAGAATCCATGTATGAAAACAAAGTATGGACTTTGGTGGACTTGCCTGATGACAGGCACACCATAGAAAACAAATGGATATTCAAGAAGAAGACAGACGATGTCACATCCCTAGTTTAGCTTTTGCATTAGGGCTAGCTAGAGTGTGCATCATGTTTACTTATCAAAGAAACTTGAAATGGGAATGACAGAAACCCCAGCACCCCTCTTCTAACAACTAGGGTTTGATAAAATATTTTCCAATGTACCCAAAATGCCCTTAAAAAATGTTCATCATTTCTGCCTTGGTCTCAAACCTTTGCTAAAAATGGTGCACAATTTTCTAGGACATCCAAGGTCTCTGGATTAAATCATATGTTACTTGAATTTGGGCATTTAAATGCTATAAAATAATTTAAATGCTCAAATAATCATAAACTATAATGTTCCATACTGTTCATATTATATACAGTGGGCATGACAAGTTTCATGAGTTATAAAAATGTTCTAGCATTTTTACTAATTAAACAAAGTTGCAAAACAAATGAAACAGAAAAAGAAATAGGAAAAAAGAAAAAGAGAGAAAGGACTTACCTCGGGCCCAGCACTGTAGCAGGCCGGCCCAGCCCACAGCCTCGTTCTGTCGCCTTTCTCCTCGCGCCAGTCGGCAGCGCGCGTGGCCGCCGCGCGCCGGCACGCGCCCGGCCCCCTCCAGGCTGCCTGCCTGCATCCCCGACGCCCTGGAAGACTCCCTGCGACGCCACGCAGCTGCCCCGACCCCTCTCGCACTTTCCCCTCGTCTCTGTCGCCTCCCCTGGCTCTCTCCTCTCTCACCACCGAGCCACCCGTCGCCGCTGCTCGCCGTTGCCGTAACTAGACCCTCCCCCTCGACCCGTGACCGTGTCCAGAAGATTCGCCGCGACGCCCTCTACCTCCTCGCTGAGCCACGGATCGCCGGGAGCCCTGCAATGCCTTCACGCCGTCGTCCCCTTCCTCGGATCGCCGGAGCACCTCGCCGTCGATTAAGAAGCTGCAGCGCGTCTCCGACCTCTCCGTCGAGCTCGTTAGCACCGCAGTGAGCTCCTACGCCGTTTCCCCCTTTCTTTTGCTTCGTTTGCGCCGTATAGATGCCACTCCGTTGATCACCGAAACTCACCGCCGCCGTGCTCGCCGCCGGCGATGCTCCGGTGACTATTTGGTCACTGGCACATGTCCATCTCGCTCGCCGCAGCACGTAGACAAGCCAGGTACCACGCACGCATCGCCTAGGCCACCGTAGCTGCCTCCCCCCACACACCCGACGCCGGTCGCCGCCGTTGAGCTTGTTGCCGTCGTCTCCGGCCACCACAGGTCCGGCGACCACCACCATCCGACGCGCAACAGCAAGGGCTTTCCAACGCGCCCAACCACAGCTCGAACCGTGCCCTATGGAAGTTTTCCGAAGCAAGCCGCCGTGTCTGGCCTCGCCGGCGTCACGTCGCCGGCGAGTTTGACTTGTTTGACCATGGGTTTGACCCCCCTGGTTCTGACGTGTGGGCCCTGCCTGCAAGTCAAATCTAGTTTAGGTGTTAAATTAATTCTAATTAGTTAATTAGTTAACTGTGACACTGACCAGTGGGTCCCACATGTCAGGTTTGACTTGGACTAGCTCATGTTGACTGACTGACGTCAGCATGATGTCATGCTGACGCAGTAGAGGATTTTCTGGGATTTATAGATTTAAAAATAATTCAGGAAATTCTAGAAAATGCCTAAACTTCAAAAAATCATATAAATTCAATAGTAGCTCAGATGGAAAAGATTTATATATGAAAAATGATAAGAAAAATCCAATCTTTCCAATGGCACTGGTTTCATGCATGTTTGAACAAGTTAACCTTGCTGTATACATTAAAACATGATAATGCAGTTATTTAAATAATAGCTAAAGTGCCAATTTGAATCTTTGATTCAAATAAGCTCAAACCCTTCTGGTTATAGTTGCATTAGCCCAACACACATGCATCTTGCCATGTCATGAGCATGCATCATATTGTTGCATTTGTTTGTTTAATGATTGTATCGCCGGTATTCTCTGTGTTAGGTCCTGCTCCCGAGGATACTACTGCGTATCCAGTTGAAGAGCAGTACCCGACAACCACTTTGTCACGCAAGCAATCATTGATCATTCTGATACAAACCCAATCTGCTCGCTCCTGCTCTCTTTTACTGCATTAAGGCAACAGCGTGTGAACTGCTACTTGTTGCGGTAGTTGAACCCTATTCCCTTGGATGACCTGTCATTGCCACAGTAAATAGTTGAAACCCACTAGCATGTGTAGGAGTTGATTGAGCCATGTGATGTGTGATCCACCATGCTATTTGTTTATGTTGCCTTCTATGCTTAGAGTTGTGTCTGGTCTGGTTCATCTGGGTGATGGATCAGAGTGAAATGATCATACCGATAAAGAGAAGGAAGTGTGGAATACGCTTGGTAAAGGTATCGATGAAAGGCCATGTAGGAGTACATGGTGGGTTGTTTCATTGGAACCGTACATAGGACCCAAGATCTGTATGTGTGGTTCAAGTTCCAGTTACTACCATGCATTGGGCCCGAAACCAATGGACCCTCTCGGCTTATTAATTACCCTCGATCTCTGTCCAGGAGTTGCAACTAGTTTCTGGTGTTTATAGCTTACTGGAGGTCGTGCACAGCATTGACCCTCGGGGTGGGTTGTGATGCGACAGGTACGTGGCACGGTGTACCGGTTGCCCGTTTGGTGACTCGGGAACCCTGTACACATCGTTTGGGGCCGTGAGCGACACCCCAGCCGGATCTCCCCACGGATGGAACCCAAATAGGCGATAAACCTGGATGAGAGACTTGAGTAGTTAGTCAGGTCGTGGCCGACACCCTCGCTGGGCTTCCGCTTGAAGGTTGCCGAGTACATGTCGAGTAAACGGCGATAAGTGGTGGAAGCGTGTGTGAAGAGGTACACCCCTGCAGGGTTAATAATCTATTCGAATAGCCGTTGTTCGCGGTACGGACTACTTGGTTACTCTAGCAGTTCATAGACAAGTTGATGGATTCTACTAAAAGCCTCAAGATAAGTGTGAGTGCCGTGGATGGCCCTTCCGCAGGGTGACGGAAGAGGATCCTCGGTAGTGTATTGATGTGGTGAGTAGAGGACACGTGTTCGTAATAACATCTTGCAATCCGTTGAGAGTTGTAGTATAGGTTAGCCAAGGTCAAAGCTGGCAATCTGCTATGAACTCCACTACCCCCCTTTGATAATGTTGCATGTATGATAGGTTCTGTGGTAAGACTTGCTGAGTACCTTTGTACTCATGTTTGCTTAATAACTGTTGCAGAGGAGAACCCTGCCCCTGCTGATGGGTTCTACATAGACGTTGACGTCGACGAGTAGCTTGACACCCAGACGGAGATCTGGAGCTTGTGAAGGGCCTTGTAGATAGTCAGGCTACACCAAGCCTGTTTTATTTTCTAAGTTGTCTGTACTCAGACATGTAGCTTCCGCTTGTGCTTGTATGACTGTATGACTTGAGTGATGGGTCATGTGACCCCCTACCTGTATGGATATGTTATGTATGGCTCTTGGAGCCTTTTAAATAAAGTACTTTGAGTCATAGAGTTCTGTTGTGATGCAATGTTGTATTTGCACATATTGAGCATATTGCGTGTATGATTGAAATGCTTGGTATGTGTGAGATCCGACACCTAGTTGTTTTCCTTTGGTAACCTATCTTACAGGGAAATGCCTCCTAGTGTCTCCAATGAGCCTTGGTAGCTTGCTACTGCTCGGAACACGTAGGCTGGCCGGCATGTGTCCTTCTTCGTTCTTGTGTCTGTCCCTTAGGGGAAATGTCACGCGTTGTTCCTTTAAGTCCATGTAGCTTGCTACGACTTGGTTTCATACGTTGATGACCGACACGTTCGTTGCTGGGTCATGGATGCCTGTCTATGTAATTTAGTGCCACTTTTGGTTTATAACTAGCCATGTTGGCCCAGGTTCTCTGTCATATGGATGCTAGCGACACTGTCATATACGTGTGCCAAAATGCGCAAACGGTCCCGGGCCAGGTAAGGTGGCACCCGTGGGGTTACCGTGCGTGAGGCCGCAAAGTGATATGACGTGTTACAGCTAGATCGGTGTGACTTAGGATCGGGGTCCTGACAGCGTTGGCATCAGAGCTGGACTGCCTGTAGGTTTCTCAAGCCAAACTGGTCGATGTTGAGTCTAGAAAAATTCTTAGTTATATGTAGGGGAATTGATTGTGGAAGGGAACGTAAGGCTATTTTCACTCCTTTACCTTATGCCCTTCTGATCTGAGTCAGTCTATTCTTTCTACGTGGATTTAGGACTAGGCCTCTTATCCTTACTAGGTTCACGTGTTACTAATCCGTAGACTCTTAGGTTTGTTGGTTTCAAGCCTCAGTTCAGTTTCTATCCTTTTAGTATGATGATTGTTGGACCGGAACCTTGATATGGATTGTTGAGTGGCTATGCTATCATTTGTATGATGTCTTAAATCTTTGTTTGAGCATTTACAGTTTTTATGCTGCCCGATTTCTTCCAAAAACACTAATGCCTTTGCATTATTTCGTGTTTCAGATGTCTGGCCGCATCCCTCACCAAGTGGTTCGTTTGACTCGGTGCATCAATGTGCCCGGACACACGGCCATGCTAGTCTGTGTGCTGACTAAGACCGGTTATCTCTGGTATCCTGAATACACTGTGGAGGAACAGTACCGGGATTTCAATCAGAGTCAGTATTTCTGCACAGTCCGGATATACCCCTCATATCCTGGAGCTAATGATCCCATCCATTGGTCTTATGGACTCGGGATTACCATCGAGATGGCAGTGCAGGATGCCGCTTATTCGATGATGACCATTCTCCGTGCTAGGCATGCCCTGTTGCTGAACACTGAGTTCTGTTACATGCCAGCCTCACTTCCCGGAGAGGAAGGCCACTACACTGGTCTGTATACTGATGCTGCTCATGAAGAGCCACTGCTTCAGACTACTGTTCAGATGTTGGAGGATAGGGACCGTGAGGTCCGTGCCCTCCGAATGGAGCTGTATAACACTCGAGCCGCCCACTGGACTACTTTGACACGGCTTGCACCTGTTGTGCACGCCGGATATCTGGACATGCAGGATTTGTACACCGTGCGGACTCGTCTGCCTGATCGCATGGATTGGCGTGACGTTGGGGGTATTACACCTCCACGTGGGCGTCGGTTACCACCAGCATCGGGACCGAGACCACACCCATGCCCCTATGGTCCACAGCCTTCGAGTGCTCGCGAGTTCCAAGATCCATCTGTTCCACTTCCAGGCTACGGTGGTAATCTTTACGAGGATTACTACGCGAATGTCCGAGCTAGGCCGTGGTTGTAGTAGTATTGTAGTAGTTGTATTTCCACAGTCCTGCGCGTCTTGTGGAATATGACTTAGTGTGTACTGAGTTCCGGAGGTGTAGTTAAATAATGTATAGGAGCTTGGAATGCCTCTGATGGGATGTATCGTCTTTCACCGCAGTTGTACTTTAGCATTGGCTTGTACTAAACTTTGTATGGTGTGTATGACCACTGGTATATATATAGCAGTTCCTATATTGCCATGCCGTACGGATGTACATCTTTGCATTCCATGTCATCCATTACATTCTGCACTTCTATGTCAAATTTTTGCCATCCTTGTCTAAACCGTTGTTTTGTTTTCCTAGGATGGTCAACACTCGCAGCACTCCTGCTGCTCAGGAGCAGGGTGAGGCTAGTGGGGCTAGAGATGGGAATCTGCCCCAGCCACCCTCCTTGGTGGAAGTTATGCTTGAAGCAGAACGGAACAAGAGAGAGACCAACCGTCTGCTGGAACACATAGAGCAGAACACTTGGTTCCGTCAGAGGAACGACGTGGTGTCAATCCACGATTTTATCAAGATGTGTCCACCGAAGTTCCATCACTCCACTGAACCTCTGGATGCTGATGACTGGCTACGTAGTATCACCCACAAGCTACACTCTGCCCGTGTGGCCGAAGCTGACAAGGTTATCTACGCCGCCTACCATCTTGAGGGCCCTGCCAGTCTTTGGTGGGAAAACTTTGAAGCTATGCGTCCTGCTGGCCAAGTCACTACCTGGGTTGAGTTCAGTGAGGCATTCCGTGAACATCACATTCCGGAAGGTCTCATGGATCGCAAGCGGGAGGAATTCTGCAATTTCACCCAGGGCCGTTTAACTGTGGATGGCTATAGTCGCGAGTTTGGTAACTTGGCACGCTATGCACCTGAGGAAGTATCCATCGATGCCAAGAAACAGGCGAGGTTCCGCAAGGGACTCAGCCCTGAACTCCGCCGAGATCTACGTCTGCACGAGTGCACTTCCTTCCAGAAGTTGGTAAACAAGGCTATCAGTGCTGAAACAGGCCAGACCGACTTCGAGGCCACCCGCAAGCATACTCGAGACTTTGGTTCCTCATCCGGCTCTGGCTCTCACAAGCGCCGTGTGTGGGTTCCTAACACTGCTCTGCCACCCAAGTACACACCGAGGCCATCCTATGAGGCGCCTCGCCCAACTCAACAGTTTGCACCTGCCAAGACCTATGGAGGACCACCTTCCAACTTTGCTCCACGCACTACCACTGTGACATGCTTTGAGTGTGGAGAACCGGGACACTACATGCGTGATTGTCCCTAGAACCAGCCAGGAAAAACCGTTGGCCGTGGTAAACCAACCAGCAAGGTGAATTATGTCAAGCCAATCCCCACTGCACGTGGTCATGTCAACTATGTCTCTGCTGAGGAAGCTCATGAGGATCCTAACGTCGTCCTTGGTACGCTTCTCGTCAACTGCCATCCGGCATCTGTTCTTTTCGATACTGGAGCATCCCATTCGTTCATATCTGAGAGCTATGCTCGATTGCACAACATGACTTTTTGTGACATGCATACTTCCATGGTTATTCAAACTCCTGGTTCAAAGTGGCAAAACTCTAGGGTAAGCCATGGAAATGAAATCCTTGTCGATATACTTGTTTTCCTAGCATCTTTAATCGCTCTCAAGTCCTCGAACATAAACATCATCTTGGGTATGGATTGGATGACAACTCATTACGCCAAGATTGATTGCTTTACTAGGACCGTTCAACTTACACATCGATCCGGCAAGATAGTCAATGTCTTGACTCAAATGGCTGAGCATCAGCTCTACTCTCTTAATGCCAGCCCTCTACCAGAACTCGAAGATATCCCGGTAGTCCGTGACTTCCCGGATGTTTTTCCAGAAGAACTGCCAGGAATTCCACCTGACAGAGATGTCGAGTTCGTGATAGATCTTATCCCTGGAACTGTCCCAATCTCTAGGAGACCTTATAAGATGGCACCACTAGAATTAGCTGATCTAAAGAAACAACTCGATGAGTCCTTGCAAAAGGGTTTCATCCGTCCTAGTTCTTCCCCTTGGTCTTGCCCCGTCCTCTTCGTCAAGAAGAAGGATGGAACGGAGCGGATGGTTGTAGATTACCGACCTGTCAATCTGGTCACCATAAAGAATAAGTATCCGCTCCCCAGGATCAACGACCTGTATGATCAGCTCGTTGGATCCTCAGTCTTCTCTAAGATGGATTTGAGGTTGGGCTACCATCAAATCAAAATCAAGAACGGGGACATTCCTAAAACGGCTTTTGTTACTCGTTATGGCCAATATGAGTACACCGTTATGTCCTTTGGGTTAACCAATGCCCCAGCTACCTTTTCTCGGTTAATGAATTCTATATTCATGGAGTATTTGGATAAATTCGTCGTGGTATACCTCGATGATATACTCATCTATTCCAAGAGCAAGGAAGATCATGCCGAGCATTTAAGGCTGGCATTGACGAAACTTCGAGAGCACCGCCTTTATGCCAAATTCTCTAAATGTGAATTTTGGTTGCCAGAAGTAACCTATCTAGGTCATGTGATCTCTGGCAAGGGTATTGCTATCAATCCCGAGCATGTTAAGCCGTCCTTGATTGGATTCCCCCTGAATCGGTCAAGCAAGTTAGGAGTTTTCTTGGCCTAGCGAGCTATTGCCGACGCTTTGTCGAGAATTTCTCCAAGGTTGCTAAACCTCTAACTGAAGTCCTCAAGAAAGATAAAAAGTTTGAGTGGACCCCACAGTGCGAGTCCAGTTTTCAGGAACTGAAAAGAGGCCTGACATCTGCACCTGTACTGGTACCACCAGATTTTTCCAAGGATTTTATAATCTATTGCGACGACTCGCGACAAGGACTAGGTTGCATTCTCATGCAAGATCGTCAAGTGATTGCATACGCATCCCGACAGTTGCGTCCACACGAGGATAACTATCCTACTCATGATCTAGAGCTTGCAGCTGTAGTCCATGCACTCAAAACATGGCGACATTACCTCCTTGGTAATCGCTGTGAAATCTTCACTGATCATCAAAGTTTGAAGTATATCTTCACCCAACCGGATTTGAATCTCAGGCAAAGACGTTGGGTTGAGTTGCTCACCGACTACGACTTAGGAATCACTTACACCCCTGGATAGGCAAATGTCATGGCTGATGCACTAAGTCGTCAGTCATATTGTAACGACTTAATGTTACAACAAAGTCAACCACTTCTCCACGAGGAATTCCATAAGCTTAACCTTCACATTGTTCCTCGAGGATTCCTTTCCACCTTGGTGGCGAAACCTACCCTTATGGATCAGGTCATCAAAGCACAGAAGGTTGATCCCGGAATTTCCCGTATTAAGAGGAACATCAAGAAAGGAGTTGCAGGATGTTTCTCAATTGATGATCAAGGAGTCGTATTCTTTAGCAACCGTTTAGTGGTTCCTAAAGTACGAAACCTAAGACGTTTGATCCTTAAGGAGGCTCATGAATCTCCTCTCACGATTCATCCCGGTAGTACCAAAATGTATCAGGACCTACGTCAGAGATTCTGGTGGACTAGGATGAAGAGAGAAATCGCTCAATTCATTGCTAACTGCGACGTTTGTCGTCGAGTCAAAGCAGAGCATCAACGGCCTGCTGGCACCCTTCAACCTTTAGCTATTCCTGAATGGAAATGGGACAAAGTCGGTATGGACTTCATTACCGGTTTTCCCAGGACCAGGAAAGGGAATAATGCTATCTTCGTCGTTATCGACCGCCTCTCTAAAGTAGCTCATTTCCTGCCTGTTCGAGAGAGTATTACCGCTAGCCAGCTAGCAGACTTATATGTCTCTCGAATAGTATCACTTCATGGTGTGCCGCTGGAGATTAATTCAGACCGTGGAAGTCTTTTCACATCACGATTTTGGGAAAGTTTCCAGAATGCTATGGGAACTCATCTCTCCTTCAGTACTGCCTTCCATCCGCAGTCAATTGGTCAAGTGGAACGAGTCAATCAAATTCTGGAAGACATGCTTCGAGCCTCTGTCATTTCTTTCGGTATGGAATGGGAAAAATGTCTTCCATTTGCCGAATTCGCTTATAACAATAGTTATCAAGCCAGCTTGGGCAAAGCTCCCTTCGAAGTTCTATATGGACGAAGGTGTCGAACACCTCTTAACTGGTCAGAAACCGGGGAAAGACAATTCTTTGGCCCGGATATGATTCAGGAAGCAGAAGAGCAAGTTCGCATCGTTCGTGAGAGATTGAAAACAGCCCAGTCTCGCCAGAAGAGCCAATATGATAGTCATCATAAGGCTATGACTTTTGAAGTCGGCGATAAGGCTTACCTTCGGGTTTCTCCTCTTAAGGGAACCCATCGCTTTGGTATCAAAGGCAAATTGGCCCCTCGTTATATCGGTCCTTTTCGCATTCATGCCAAACGAGGAGAAGTTGCCTACCAATTGGAACTACCTCCGCACCTCTCCAGAGTTCATGATGTTTTCCACGTTTCTCTACTCAGGCGTTGCTTCTCGGATCCTATCCGCGGAGTGGATCACGAAACGCTTGATCTCCAGGACAATCTCACATATCGAGAATACCCCGTTCGTATTCTTGATCAAACCGAGCGCACCACTCGACGCCACAATATCAAATTTCTTAAGGTTCAATGGTCACATCATTCCGAGAGTGAAGCTACTTGGGAAAGGGAGGATCATCTTGGACTTGAGTACCCCACCCTCTTTCCAGAGGAACCCGAATCTCGGGACGCGATTCTTTTAAGTGGGGGTGAGTTGTCACATCCCTAGTTTAGCTTTTGCATTAGGGCTAGCTAGAGTGTGCATCATGTTTACTTATCAAAGAAACTTGAAATGGGAATGACAGAAACCCCAGCACCCCTCTTCTAACAACTAGGGTTTGATAAAATATTTTCCAATGTACCCAAAATGCCCTTAAAAATGTTCATCATTTCTGCCTTGGTCTCAAACCTTTGCTAAAAATGGTGCACAATTTTCTTGGACATCCAAGGTCTCTGGATTAAATCATATGTTATTTGAATTTGGGCATTTAAATGCTATAAAATAATTTAAATGCTCAAATAATCATAAACTATAATGTTCCATACTGTTCATATTATATACAGTGGGCATGACAATTTTCATGAGTTATAAAAATGTTCTAACATTTTTACTAATTAAACAAAGTTGCAAAACAAATGAAACAGAAAAAGAAATAGGAAAAAAGAAAAAGAGAGAAAGGACATACCTCGGGCCCAGCACTGTAGCAGGCCGGCCCAGCCCACAGCCTCGTTCTGTCGCCTTTCTCCTCGCGCCAGTCGGCAGCGCGCGTGGCCGCCGCGCGCCGACACGCGCCCGGCCACCTCCAGGCTGCCTGCCTGCATCCCCGACGCCCTGGAAGACTCCCCGCGACGCCACGCAGCTGCCCCAACCCCTCTCGCACTTTCCCCTCGTCCCCGTCGCCTCCCCTGGCTCTCTTCTCTCTCACCACCGAGCCGCCCGTCGCCGCTGCTCGCCGTTGCCGTACCTAGACCCTCCCCCTCGACCCGTGACCGTGTCCAGAAGATTCGTCGCGACGCCATCTACCTCCTCGCTGAGCCACGGATCGCCGGGAGCCCTGCAACGCCTTCACGCCGCCGTCCCCTTCCTCGGATCGCCGGAGCACCTCGCCGTCGATTAAGAATCTGCAGCGCGTCCCCGACCTCTCCGTCGAGCTCGTTAGCACCGCAGTGAGCTCCTACGCCGTTTCCCCCTTCTTTTGCTTCATTTGCGCCGTGTAGATGCCGCTCCGTTAATCACCGAAACTCACCGCCACCGTGCTCGCCGCCGGCGATGCTCCGGTGACCATTTGGTCACTGGCACATGTCCATCTCGCTCGCCGCAGCACGTAGACAAGCTAGGTACCACGCACGCATCGCCTAGGCCACCGTAGCTGCGTCCCCACACACACCCGACGCCGGTCGCCGCCGTTGAGCTTGTTGCCGTCGTCTCCGGCCACCACAGGTCCGGCGACCACCACCATCCGACGCGCAACAGCAAGGGCTTTCCAACGCGCCCAACCACAGCTCGAACCGTGCCCTATGGACATTTTCCGAAGCACGTCGCCGTGTCTGGCCTCGCCAGCGTCACGTCGCCGGCGAGTTTGACTTGTTTGACCACGGGTTTGACCCACTGGGTCACTGACGTGTGGGCCCTGCCTGCAAGTCAAATCTAGTTTAGGTGTTAAATTAATTCTAATTAGTTAATTAGTTAACTGTGACACTGACCAATGGGTCCCACATGTCAGGTTTGACTTGGACTAGCTCCTGTTGACTGACTGACATCAGCATGATGTCATGCTGACGCAGTAAAGGATTTTCTGGGATTTTTAGATTTAAAAATAATTCAGGAAATTCCAGAAAATGCCTAAACTTCAAAAAATCATATAAATTCAACAGTAGCTCAGATGGAAAAGATTTATATATACAAAATGATCAGAAAAATCCAATCTTTCTAATGGCACTAGTTTCATGCATGTTTGAGCAAGTTAACCTTGCTGTATACATTAAAACATGATAATGCACTTATTTAAATAATAGCTAAAGTGCCAATTTGAATCTTTGATTCAAATAAGCTCAAACCCTTCTGGTTATAGTTGCATTAGCCCAACACACATGCATCTTTCCATGTCATGAGCATGCATCATATTGTTGCATTTGTTTGTTTAATGATTGTATCGCCGGTATTCTCTGTGTTAGGTCCTGCTCCCGAGGATACTGCTGCGTATCCAGTTGAAGAGCAGTACCCGACAACCACTTTGTCAGGCAAGCAATCATTGATCATTCCGATACAAACCCAATCTTCTCGCTCCTGCTCTCTTTTACTCCATTAAGGCAACAGCATGTGAACTGCTACTTGCTGCGGTAGTTGAACCCTATTCCCTTGCATGACCTGTCATTGCCACAGTAAATAGTTGAAACCCACTAGCATGTGTAGGAGTTGATTGAGCCATGTAATGTGTGATCCACCATGCTATTTGTTTATGTTGCCTGCTATGCTTAGAGTTGTGTCTGGTCTGGTTCATCTGGGTGATGGATCAGAGTGAAATGATCATACCGATAAAGAGAAGGAAGTGTGGAATACGCTTGGTAAAGGTATCGATGAAAGGCCATGTAGGAGTACATGGTGGGTTGTTTCATTGGAACCGTACATAGGACCCGAGATCTGTATGTGTGGTTCAAGTTCCAGTTACTACCATGCATTCGGCCCGAAACCAATGGACCCTCTCGGCTTATTAATTACCCTCGATCTCTGTCCAGGAGTTGCAACTAGTTTCTGGTGTTTATAGCTTACTGGAGGTCGTGCACAGCGCTGACCCTCGGGGTGGGTTGTGATGCGACAGGTACGTGGCACGGTGTACCGGTTGCCCGTTTGGTGACTCGGAACCCTGTACACATCGTTTGGGGCCGTGAGCGACACCCCGGCCGGATCTCCCCACGGATGGAACCCAAATAGGCGATAAACCTGGACGAGAGACTTGAGTAGTTAGTCAGGTCGTGGCCGACACCCTCGCTGGGCTTCCGCTTGAAGGTTGCCGAGTACATGTCGAGTAAACGGCGATAAGTGGTGGAATCGTGTGTGAAGAGGTACACCCCTGCAGGGTTAACAATCTATTCGAATAGCCGTTGTTCGCGGTACGGACTACTTGGTTACTCTTACAGTTCATAGACAAGTTGATGGATTCTACTAAAAGCCTCAAGATAAGTGTGAGTGCCGTGGATGGCCCTTCCGTAGGATGATGGAAGAGGATCCTCGGTAGTGTATTGATGTGGTGAGTAGAGGACTCGTGTTCGTAATAACATCTTGCAATCCGTTGAGAGTTGTAGTATAGGTTAGCCAAGGTCAAAGCTGGCAATCTGCTATGAACTCCACTACCCCCCTTTGATAATGTTGCATGTATGATAGGTTCTGTGGTAAGACTTGTCGAGTACCTTTGTACTCATGTTTGCTTAATAACTGTTGCAGAGGAGAACCCTGCCCCTGCTGATGGGTTCAACATAGACGTTGACGTCGACGAGTAGCTTGACACGCAGACGGAGATCTGGAGCTTGTGAAGGGCCTTGTAGATAGTCAGGCTACACCAAGCCTGTTTTATTTTCTAAGTTGTCTGTACTCAGACATGTAGCTACCGCTTGTGCTTGTATGACTGTATGACTTGAGTGATGGGTCATGTGACCCCCTACCTGTATGGATATGTTATTTATGGCTCTTGGAGCCTTTTAAATAAAGTACTTTGAGTCATAGAGTTCTGTTGTGATGCAATGTTGTATTTGCACATATTGAGCATATTGCGTGTATGATTGAAATGCTTGGTATGTGTGGGATCCGACACCTAGTTGTTTTCCTTTGGTAACCTATCTTACAGGGAAATACCTCCTAGTGTCTCCAATGAGCCTTGGTAGCTTGCTACTGCTCGGAACACGTAGGCTGGCAGGCATGTGTCCTTCTTCGTTCCTGTGTCTGTCCCTTAGGGGAAATGTCATGCGTTGTTCCTTTAAGTCCATGTAGCTTGCTACGACTTGGGTTCATACGTTGATGACCGACACGTTCGTTGCTGGGTAATGGATGTCTGTCTCTGTAATTTAGTGCCACTTTTGGTTTATAACTAGCCATGTCGGCCCGGGTTCTCTGTCATATGGATGCTAGCGACACTGTCATATACGTGTGCCAAAATGCGCAAACGGACCCGGGTCAGGTAAGGTGGCACCCGTGGGGTTACCGTGCGTGAGGCCGCAAAGTGATATGACGTGTTACAGCTAGATTGGTGTGACTTAGGATCGTGGTCCTGACAGACACAGTGGTTCATCCGATGAAGATCATCGAGGAACACGTGGGAACCAACAAGGGTATCCATATCCCGCTATTGGTTATTGACCGGATAGTGGTCTCGGTCATGTCTACGTGTCTCCCGAACCCGTAGGGTCTACACACTTAAGGTATGGTAACGCTAGGGTCGTACAGATACATGCACGTGGAAATCCGAAAGTTGTTCGGAGTCCCGGATGAGATCCCAGACGTCACGAGGAGTTCTGGAATGGTCCGGAGGTAAAGAATGATATATAGGAAGTCCAGCTTCGGCCATCGGGTGATCTTCGGGGGTCGCCGGGAGTGTCCCGGGACCACCGGAGGGGTCCCGGGGGTCCACCGGGTGGGGCCCCTAGGCCGCGAGGGGGAAGTGGCCATCCCCTGGTGGGCTGGCGCACCACATGGGCCCCCCTCCCCATGCGCCTAGGGTTGAAACCCTAGGGGGAGGGGGCGCCCCCTTGCCTTGGGGGGCAAGATTGCCTCCCTGGCCGCCGCCCCCCTGTAGATCCCATCTGCAGGGCTTGACCTGTCATTGCCACAGTAAATAGTTGAAACCCACTAGCATGTGTAGGAGTTGATTGAGCCATGTGATGTGTGATCCACCATGCTATTTGCTTATGTTGCATGCTATTCTTAGAGTTGTGTCAGGTCTGATTCATCTGGGTGATGGATCAGAGTGAAATGATCATACCAGTAAAGAGAGGGAAGTGTGGAACATGTTTGGTAATGGTATTGATGAAAGGCCATGTAGGAGTACGTGGTGGGTTGTTTCATTGGAGCCGTCCATAGGGCCCGAGATCCGTATGTGTGGTTCAAGTTTCAACTACTACCATGCATTGGGCCCGAAACCAATGGACCCTCTCGCCTTATTAACTACCCTTGTCCTCTGTCCAGGAGTTGCAACTAGTTTCTTGTGTTTGTAGTTACTAGTGGTCATGCACACCGCTGACCCTCGGGGTGGGCTGTGATGCGGCAGGTACGTGGCCGGGTGTACCGAGCGCCCGTTTGGTGACTCGGGAACCCTGTACACATCGTTTGGGGTCGTGAGCGACAACCCGGTCGGATCTCCCCATGGATGGAACCCAAATAGGCGATAAACCTGGACTAGGGACTTGTGTAGTTAGTCAGGTCATGGCCGACACCCTCGCTGGGCTTCCACTTGAAGGTTGTCGAGTACATGTCGAGTAAACGGCGATAAGTGGTGGAAGCGTGTGTGAAGAAGTACACCCCTGCAGGGTTACCAATCTATTCGAATAGCCGTTGTTCGCGGTACGGACTACTTGGTTACTCTTACAGTTCATAGACAAGTTGATGGATACTACTAAAAGCCTCAAGACAAGTGTGAGTGCCGTGGATGGCCCTTCCGTAGGATGATGGAAGAGGATCCACGGTGGTGTATTGTTGTGGTGAGTAGAAGACTCGTGTACGTAGTCTTATCTTGCAATCTGTTGAGAGTCGTAGTATAGGTTAGCCAAGAGTCAAAGCTGGCTTGCTGCTATAAACTCCACTACCCTTGTTGATAATGATGCATGTATGATAGGTTCTGTTGTAAGACTTGCTGAGTACCTTTTTACTCATGTTTGCTTAATAACTGTTGTAGAGGAGAACCCTGCCCCTTCTGATGGGTTCTACATAGACGCTGACGTCGACGAGTAGCTTGCTACCCAGACGGAGATCCTGAGCTTGTGAAGGGCCTTGTAGATAGTCAGGCTACACCAAGCCTGTTTTATTTCCAAGTTGTCTGTACTCAGACATGTTAGCTTCCGCTTGTGCTTGTATGATTGTATGACTTGAGTGTTGGGTCATGTGACCCCTACCTGTATGGATATGTTATGTATGGCTCTTCGGAGCCTCTTAAATAAAGTACTTTGAGTCATAGAGTTCTGTTGTGATGCAATGTTGTATTTGCACATATTGAGCATATTGTGTGTATGATTGAAATGCTTGTTATGTGTGGGATCCGACACCTAGTTGTTTTCCTTTGGTAGCCTATCTTACAGAGAAATGCCTCCTAGTGCTTCCACTGAGCCTTGGTAGCTTGCTACTGCTCGGAACACGTAGGCTGGCCGGCATGTGTCCTTCTTCGTTCCTGTGTCTGTCCCTTAGGGGAAATGTCACGCGTTGTTCCTTTAAGTCCATGTAGCTTGCTACGACTTGGGTTCATACGTTGATGACCGACACGTTCGTTGCTGGGTCATGGATGCCTGTCTCTGTAATTTAGTGCCACTTTTGGTTTATAACTAGCCATGTCGGCCCGGGTTCTCTGTCATATGGATGCTAGCGAAACTGTCATACACGTGTGCCAAAATGCGCAAATGGTCCCGGGCCAGGTAAGGTGGCTACCGTGGGGATACCGTGCGTGAGGCCGCAAGGTGATATGACGTGTTACAAGCTAGATCGATGTGGCTTAGGATCGGGGTCCTGACAGCGTTGGCATCAGAGCCGGACTGCCCATAGGTTTCTCAAGCCAAACTGGTCGATGTTGAGTCTAGAAAATTCTTAATTATATGTACGGGAATTTATTGTGGAAGGGAACGTAAGGCTCTTTTTACTTCTTTACCTTATGCCCTTCTGATCTGAGTCAGCCTATTCTTTCTACGGGGGTTTAGGACTAGGCCTCTCATCCTTACTAGGTTCACGTTTACTAATCTGTAGACTCTTAGGATTGTTGGTTTCAAGCCTCAGTTCAGTTTCTACCCTTCTGGTATGTTGTTTAGTTGAAACCAGAACCTTGATATGATATTGTTGAGTGGCTATGCTATCATTTGTATGATGTCTCAAAATCTTTTTTGAGCATTTACAGTTGTTATGCTGCCCGATTTCTTCCAGAAATTCTAATGCCTTTGCATTATTTCGTGTTTCAGATGTCTGGTCGAACACCTCACCAAGTGGTTCATTTGACTCGGTGCATTAATGTTCCTGGTCAAACGGCCATGCTAGTTCGTGTGTTGACTGAGACCGTCTACCGTTGGTAACCTGAGTACACCGTGGAGGAACAGTACCGGGATTTCAACTAGAGTCAGTACTTCTGCACCGTCCGGATATACCCCTCATATCCCGGAGCTAATGACCCCATCCATTGGTCTTATGGACTCGGGGTTACCATCGAGATGGCAGTGCAGGATGCCGCTTACTTGATGATGACCATCATCCGGGCTAGGCATGTCCTGCTACTGAACACAGAGTTATGTTACATGCCAGCCTCACTTCCTGGAGAAGAAGGCTACTACACTGGTCTGTATACTGATGCCGCTCATGAGGAGCCACTGCTTCAGACTACTGTCCAGATGCTGGAGGATAGGGACCGTGAGGTCCGTGCCCTCCGGATGGAGCTGTATAACACTCGAGCCGCCCACTGGACTACTTTGACACAGCTTGCACCTGCCGTGCACGCCGGATATCTAGATATGCGGGATTTGTACCCCGTGCGGACTCGTTTGCCTGATCGTATGGATTGGCGTGATGTTGGGGGTATTACACCTCCACGTGGGCGTCGGTTACCACCAGCATCGGGACCGAGGCCACATCCATGTCCCTATGGTCCACCGCCTTCGAGTGCTCGAGAGTTTCAAGATCCATCTGTTCCACTTCCAGGCTACGGATGTAATCTTTACGAAGATTACTACGGGAGTGTCTGAGCTAGACCGTGGCAGTAGTAGTATCGTAGTCGTTGTATTTCCATAGTCCTGCATGTCTTGTGGAATGTAACTTAGTTGTACTGAATCCCGGAGGTTTAGTTAAATAATGTATAGGAGCTTGGAATGCCTCTGATGAGATGTATCGTCTTCCACCTTAGTTGTACTTTATCCTTGGCTTGTACTAAACTATGTTTGGTGTGTATGACCACTCGTGTATATATGGCAGTTTCTATATTACCATGTCGTACGGATGAACATCTCTACATTCCGTGTCATCCATTACATTATGCACTCCTATGTCAAAGTTTTTGCCATCCTTGTCTAAACCGTTGTTTTGTTTTCCTAGGATGGTCAACACTCGCAGCACTCCTGCTGCTCAAGAGCAGGGTGAGGCTAGTGGGGCTAGAGATGAGAATCTGGCCCAGCCACCCTCCTTGGCTGAAGTTATGCTTGAGGCAGAACAGAACAAGAGAGAGACCAACCGTCTGCTGGAACGCATAGAGCAGAACACTAGGTTCCGTCAGAGGAATGACGTGGTGTCAATCAATGACTTTATCAAGATGTGCCCACCAAAGTTCCATCACTCCGCTGAACCTCTGGATGCGGATGACTGGCTTCGCAGTATCACCCACAAGCTACACTCTGCCCGTGTGGCCGAAGCTGACAAGGTTATCTACGCCGCCTACCATCTTGAGGGCCTTGCCAGTCTCTAGTGGGAAAACTTTGAGGCTATGCGTCCTGCTGACCAAATCACTACTTGGGCTGAGTTCAGTGAGGCATTCCGTGAACATCACATTCCGGAAGGACTCATGGATCGCAAGCGAGAGGAATTCTGCAATTTCACCCAGGGCCGATTAACCGTGGATGGCTATAGTCGCGAGTTTGGCAACTTGGCAAGCTATGCACCCGAGGAAGTGTCCACCGACGCCAAGAAGCAGGCGAGGTTCCGCAAGGGACTCAACCCTGAACTTCGCCGAGATCTACGTTTGCACGAGTGCACCTCCTTCCAGAAGTTAGTGAATAAGGCCATCAGTGCTGAGACAGACCAGACTGATTTTGAAGCCACACGCAAGCATCCTCGTGACTTTGGTTCCTCATCCGGCTCTGGCTCTCACAAGCGCCATGTGTGGGTTCCTAACACTGCTCTGCCACCCAAGTACACTCCGAGGCCATCCTATGAGGCGCCTCGCCCAACCCAACAGTTTGCACCTGCCAAGACTTATGGAGGACCACCTACCAACTTTGCTCCACGCACTTGCACTGTGACATGCTTCAAGTGTGGAGAACCAGGGCACTACATGCGTGAGTGTCCTCAGAACCAGCCAGGAAAGCACGTTGGCCGTGGTAAGCCAACAGGCAAGGTGAACTATGTCAGGCCAATCCCCACTGCACGTGCTCATGTCAACTATGTCTCTGCTGAGGAAGCTTATCAGGATCCTAACGTCGTCCTTGGTACGCTTCTCATTAACTGCCAGCCGGCATCTGTTCTTTTTGATACTGGAGCATCTCATTCGTTCATATCTGAGAGCTATGCTCGAATGCACAACATGAATTTTTGTGACATGCCCACCACCATGGAAATTCAAACTCCCGGCTATAGATGGCAAACCTCTAGAGTAAGCCATGGGAATGAAATTCTTGTCGATAGACTTGTTTTCCTTGCATCACTAATCGCTCTCAAGTCCTCGTGCATAAACATCATCTTGGGTATGGACAGGATGACAGCTCATTAAGCCAAGATTGACTGCTACACTAGGACTGTTCAACTTACACACCCATCCGGCAAGACAGTCAATGTCTTGACCCGAATGGCTGAGCGTCAGCTCTACTCTCTTAATGCCAGCCCTCTACCAGAACTCGAAGATATCCCGGTAGTCCGTTACTTTCCGGATGTTTTCCCAGAAGAACTGCCAGGTGTTCCACCTGACAGAGATGTCGAGTTTGTGATAGATCTTATACCAGGAACTATCCCAATCTCTAGGAGACCCGATAAGATGGCACCCCTAGAACTATCTGAGCTTAAGAAACAACTCGATGAGTCCTTGAAAAAGGGTTTCATCCGTCCTAGCTCTTCCCCTTGGGCTTGTCCCGTCCTCTTCGTCAAGAAGAAGGATGGAACGGAACGGATGGTTGTAGATTACCGACCTGTCAATCTGGTCACCATAAAGAACAAGTATCCGCTCCCCAGGATCAACGACCTGTATGATCAGCTCGCTAGATCCTCAGTCTTTTCCAAAATGGATTTGAGGTTGGATTACCATCAAATCAAAATCAAGAACGGGGACATTCCTAAGACGGCCTTTGTTACTCGTTATGGCCAATACGAGTACACCGTCATGTCCTTCGGGTTAACCAATGCCCCAGCCACTTTCTCCCGGCTAATGAATTCTATATTCATGGAGTATTTGGATAAATTCGTCGTGGTATACCTCGATGATATACTCATTTACTCCAAGAACAAGGAAGATCATGCCGAGCATCTAAGGCTGGTATTGATGAAACTTCGAGAGCACCGCCTTTATGCCAAATTCTCCAAGTGTGAATTCTGGTTGCTAGAAGTAACCTATCTGGGTCATGTAATCTCTGGTAAGGGTATTGCCGTCAATCCCGAGCGAGTTCAGGCCGTCCTTGACTGGACTCCTCCTGAATCGGTCAAGCAAGTTAGGAGTTTCCTTGGCTTAGCGAGCTATTGCCGACGCTTCGTCGAGAATTTCTCCAAGGTTGCAAACCTCTAACTAAACTCCTCAAGAAAGATAAAACGTTTGAGTGGACCCCACAGTGCGAGTCCAGCTTTCAGGAACTGAAAAGATGCCTGACATCTGCACCCGTACTGGTACCACCAGATTTTTCCAAGGACTTTATTATCTACTGCGACGCCTCGCGACAAGGACTAGGTTGCATACTCATGCAAGATCGTCATGTGATCGCATACGCATCCCGACAGTTGCGTCCACATGAGGATAACTATCCTACACATGATCTAGAGCTTGCAGCTGTAGTCCACGCACTCAAAACATGGCGACATTACCTTCTTGGTAATCGCTGTGAAATCTTCACTGATCACCAAAGTCTGAAATACATCTTCACCCAACCGGATTTGAATCTCAGGCAAAGACGTTGGGTTGAGTTGCTCACAGATTACAACTTAGGAATCACTTACACCCCTGGGAAGGCCATTGTCATGGCTGATGCACTGAGTCATAAGTCTTATTGTAACAACCTGATGTTACAACAAGGGCAGCCACTTCTCCACGAGGAATTTCGTAAGCATAACCTTCACATTGTTCCTCGAGGATCCCTTTCCACCTTGGTGGAGAAACCTACCCTTACGGATCAGGTCATCAAAGCACAGAAGGTTGATCCGGGAATTTCCCGTATCAGGAGGAACATCAAGATAGGAGTCGCGGGATGTTTCTCAATTGATGATCAAGGAGTCGTGCACTTTGGAAACCGATTAGTGGTTCCCAAGGTACAAAACCTGAGATGGTTGATCCTTAAGGAGGCTCATGAATCCCCTCTCACGATTCATCCCGGTAGTACCAAAATGTATCAGGACCTACGCCAGAGGTTCTGGTGGACTAGGATGATGAGAGAAATCGCTCAGTTCGTTGCTAATTGCGACATTTGCCATCGAGTTAAAGCAGAGCATCAACGGCCTGCTGGCACCCTTCAACCATTAGCTATTCCGAAATGGAAATGGGACAAGATCGGTATGGACTTCATTACCGGGTTTCCCAGGACCAGGAAAGGGAAAAATGCTATCTTCGTCTTTATCGACCGCCTCTCCAAAGTAGCCCATTTCCTACCTGTTCGAGAGAGTATAACCGCTAGCCAGCTAGCAGACTTGTATATCTCTCGGATAGTATCACTTCATGCTGTGCCGTTGGAGATTAACTCAGACCGTGGCAGTCTTTTCACTTCATGATTTTGGGAAAGTTTCCAGAATGCTATGGGGACTTATCTCTCTTTCAGCACCGCCTTTCATCCTCAGTCAAGTGGTCAAGTGGAATGAGTCAATCAAATTCTGGAAGATATGCTTCGAGCCTCTGTCATCTCTTTCGGTATGGATTGGGAGAAGTGTCTTCCATTTGCCGAATTCTCTAATAACAATAGTTATCAAGCCAGCTTGGGCA
Source organism: Secale cereale (assembly GCA_902687465.1). Classification (NCBI taxonomy): domain Eukaryota; kingdom Viridiplantae; phylum Streptophyta; class Magnoliopsida; order Poales; family Poaceae; genus Secale; species Secale cereale. The sequence continues at coordinate 383,378,378 of LR738715.1, read as the reverse complement.
AAGCTCCCTTCGAAGTTCTATATGGACGAACATGTCGAACACCTCTTAACTGGTCAGAAACCGGGGAAAGACAATTCTTTGGTCCGGATATGATCCAGGAAGCAGAAGAGCAAGTTTGCATCGTTCATGAGAAATTGAAAACAGCCCAGTCTCGCCAGAAGAGCCAATATGATAGTCATCATAAGGATGTGACTGTTGAAGTCGGCGATAAGGCTTACCTTCGGGTTACTCCTCTTAAGGGAACCCATCGCTTCGGTATCAAAGGCAAATTGGCTCCTCGTTACATCGGTCCTTTTCGCATTCTTGCCAAACGAGGAGAAGTTGCCTACCAATTGGGACTACCCCCGCACCTTTCCAGAGTTCATGATGTCTTCCACGTTTCTCAACTCAGGCGTTGCTTCTCGGATCCTATCCGCGGAGTGAACCAGGAAACGCTTGATCTCCAGGACAATCTCACATATCGAGAATACCCTGTTCGTATTCTTGATCAAACCGAGCGTACCACTCGACGTCGTAATATCAAGTTTCTCAAAGTTCAATGGTCACATCATTCCGAGAGTGAAGCTACTTGGGAATGGGAGGATCGTCTTTGACTTGAGTACCCCACCCTCTTTCCGGAGGAACCCGAATCTTGGGACGAGATTCTTTTGAGTGGGGGTGAGTTGTCACATCCCTAGTCAGTGCTTGCATTAGGACTAGCTAGAGTGTGCATCATGTTTACTTTCCACGGAAACTGGAGATGGGAATGACAGAAACCCCAGCACCACTCTTCTAACAACTAGGGTTCAATAAAATCTTTTCCAATGTACCCAAAATGCCCTTCAAAAATGTTCATCATCTTTGCCTTGGTCTTAAACCTCTGCCAAAAATGGTGCACAATTTTCTAGGACATCCAAAGGTCTCTGGATTAATTCATATTGTAATTGCTTTTGGGCATTTAAATACTATAAAATATTTTATGTTCCCAAATAATCCTAAACTGAAATGTTCCATGTTGGTTATATGCTAAATAGTGGGCATGAGCAGTTTGGTGATTTTTGAAAGTGCCTAAGCATTTTTAGATAAGCCACAAAGTTACAAAAGAAATAGAAAACAGAAAAGAAATAAACAAAAGAGGAAGTAGAGACTTACCTGAGGCCCACCTACCTGTAGCCTGGCCCAGGATGGCCCAGCCCACTAGGGGCACACTCGTCTTCTTCCCCGTGCCAAAGCACGAAGCAGCTCGGTGGCGAGCGCCGACGACGCGCCGGCCACCTCCTGCCTGCCTAGCTACTCCCCCCGACGCCCTGGACGGCTCTGGACGTCGCCACCCAGACCCCCTCGACCCCCTCGACCGCTCCCCTCTCTACCTACCTCGTCTCTCTCGCTCCGCGCCTCGTGGCGGAGCGCCACCGTCGCCACCGACGCCGTTCGCCGTAGCCACCGTGCTCCTCTCGCCCACCCGTTTTGCCCAGGAGCTCCACCTCGTCCTCCTCGTCCTCCACACCGAGCTACAGGACACCGGGAAGCCCCGCTTCATCTTCACCGTCGCTGTATTCAACCTATGGCCGCGGAGATCTCCAGCGACCGTGTGGCCGCCCCGACGCGTCCCCGAGCTCGCTGAGCATCTCATCCGCCTCCATGTGAGCTCCTGCGTCGAACCCCCCTCCTCTCTGCTTCGTTTGCTCGATGTAGACGCCGTCCCCTTGCTCGCTGTAGCACGCCGCCGCACAAGCTCGTCGCCAACGAGGCTCCGGTGACCAATTTGCTCTATGCACATGCCCGTCGTCTTCGTGAGCGCACGTAGCACCCGTAGGAACCAACCGTTGGTCCTCCTGTGCCCTATGTCATAGTTTTCATCGGCGCCCGAGCTCCGGCCGCGCCATTGAGGTCGCCGCCAACGTTTCCGGTCACCCTAGCTGCTCCGACCTGTTCCGTTGGATGCGCGACTTCTCCAGCTCTCCATAGATGCCCTCCGCCGCTATTTTGGTCATCGAAACGCTGTTTCCGAGCCGCGCCGCCGTCCTGGCTCTCGCCGGCGGCGAGTCGTCGGTGGGGTTGACCCGCTTTGACCATGCCTGGACCCCCCTGTGTCCATGACATGTGGGGCCGGCCTTTGACTAGTTTAATTTAAGGTTTTTAGTTAAGTACTTATTGCTGTCATTAGTTTAATGAGTCACTTACACGTGGGGCCCAGCCCGTGTTAAACTTTTAGTTTAGTGTTAAACTTATTTAGTTAGTACCGAGAGACTGACCAGTGGGGCCCACTGGTCAGGTTTGACCTGGACGCCCTGTTGACTGGCTGACGTCAGCATGATTTCATGCTGATGCAGTAAATGATTTTCTGGGATTATTTGATTTAAAACAAATCAGGAAATTCCAGAAAATGCTTTAAACTTCAAAAAATCATATAAATTCAAAAGTAGCTCAGATGGAAAAGATTTATATATGAAAATCAATCAGAAAAATCCAATATTTCCAATGGCGCCAGTTTCATGCATGTTGGAGCAAGTTAACCATGCTGTTCACTTAAAAAGATGATAATGCACTTTAATAAATAATAGTTTGGGTTTCAATTTGAATCTTTGATTCAAATGAGCTCAAACCCTTCTGTTTATAGATGCATTAGCCCAAAACACATGCATCTTGCCATATCATGAGCATGCATCATATTGTTGCATTTGTTTTCTTATTGATTGTATCGCCGGTGTTCTCTGTGTTAGGTCCTGCTCCCGAGGATACTTCTGCGTATCCGACTAAAGAGCAGTACCCGACAACCACTCTGTCAGGCAAGCAACCATTGATCATTCGGATACAAACCCATCTTCTCGCTCCTGCTCTCTTTTACTGCATTAAGGCAACAGCGTGTGAACTGCTACTTGATGTGGTAGTTGAACCCTATTCCCTTGCATGACTTGTCATTGCCACAGTAAATAGTTGAAACCCACTAGCATGTGTAGGAGTTGATTGAGCCATGTGATGTGTGATCCACCATGCTATTTTCTTATGTTGCCTGCTATGCTTAGAGTTGTGTCAGGTCTGATTCATCTGGGTGATGGGTCATAGTGAAATGATCATACCGGTAAAGAGAGGGAAGTGTGGAACATGTTTGGTAAAGGTATGGATGAAAGGCCATGTAGGAGTACGTGGTGGGTTGTTTCATTGGAACCGTCCATAGGACCCGAGATCTATATGTGTGGTTCAAGTTTCAGCTACTACCATGCATTGGGACCGAAACCAATGGACCCTCTCGGCTTATTAACTACCCTTGTCCTCTGTACAGGAGTTGCAACAAGTTTCTGGTGTTTGTAGTTACTGTTGGTCGAACACAACGCTGACCCTCGGGGTGGGCTGTGATGAGGCAGGTACGTGGCCGGGTGTACCGAGCGCCCGTGTGGTGACTCGGGAACCCTGTACACATTGTTTGGGGCCGTGAGCGACACCCCGGCCGGATCTCCCCATGGATGGAACCCAAATAGGCGATAAACCTAGACAAGGGACTTGTGTAGTTAGTCAGGTCGTGGCCGACACCCTCGCTGGGCTTCCGCTTGAAGGTTGCCGAGTACATGTCGAGTAAATCGCGATAAGTGGTGGAAGCGTGTGTGAAGAAGTACACCCCTGCAGGGTTACCAATCTATTCGAATAGCAGTTGTTCGCGGTACGGACTACTTGGTTACTCTTACCGTTCATAGACAAGTTGATCGATACTACTAAAAGCCTCAAGACAAGTGTGAGTGCCGTGGATGGCCCTTCCGTAGGATGACGGAAGAGGATCCACGGTGGTGTATTGTTGTGGTGAGTAGAGGACTCGTGTACATAGTCTTATCTTGCAATCTGTTGAGAGTCGTAGTATAGGTTAGCCAAGAGTCAAAGTTGGCTTGCTGCTATAAACTCCACTACCCTTGTTGATAATGATGCATGTATGATAGGTTCTGTTGTAAGACTTGCTGAGTACCTTTGTACTCATGTTTGCTTAATAACTGTTGCAGAAGAGAACCATGCCCCTTCTGATGGGTTCTACATAGACGTTCACGTCGACGAGTAGCTTGCTCCCCAGACGGAGATCCTGAGCTTGTGAAGGGCCTTGTAGATAGTCAGGCTACACCAAGCATGTTTTATTTCCAAGTTGTCTGTACTCGGACATGTTAGCTTCCGCTTGTGCTTGTATTATTGTATGACTTGAGTGTTGGGTCATGTGACCCCTACCTGTATGGATATGTTATGTATGGCTCTTCGGAGCCTCTTAAATAAAGTACTTTGAGTCATAGAGTTCTGTTGTGATGCGATGTTGTATTTGCACATATTGAGCATATTGTGTGTATGATTGAAATGCTTGGTGTGTGTGGGATATGACACCTAGTTGTTTTCCTTTGGTAGCCTATCTTACAGAGAAATGCCTCCTAGTGCTTCCACTGAGCCTTGGTAGCTTGCTACTGCTCGGAGCACATAGGCTGGCCGGCATGTGTCCTTCTTCGTTTCTGTGTCTGTCCCTTAGGGGAAATGTCACTCGTTGTTCCTTTATGTCCATGTAGCTTGCTATGACTCGGGTTCATACGTTGATGACCGACACATTCGTTGCTGGGTCATGGATGCCTATCTCTGTAATTTAGTGCCACTTTTGGTTTATAACTAGCCATGTCGGCCCGGGTTCTCTGTCATATGGATGCTAGCAACACTGTCATATACGTGTGCCAAAATGCGCAAACGGTCCCGGGCCAGGTAAGGTGGCACCCATGGGGATACCGTGCGTGAGGCCGCAAGGTGATATGACATGTTACAAGCTAGATTGGTGCGGCTTAGGATCGGGGTCCTGACAACCACCTAGAAGTGGCCAAATATATGTACAAATATTGGGGATGTTTAAAACTTTAAATACACAATGCATAACTTTGGTGGCACCTGCCTTGCACGAAAGCACCCAAACAACCACCTATCTAGGATATATATATAATGACACAATGTCGTTCCTAGCTAGGATGCTTGGCCCACCACCTCCCACTTCGTGTGAATGGGGCGGATGCATGTAATGATCGATACTTTGGTCATACATGCATGTCACCATGACCTACCATAAGACGGACCAATGAATCTTTCATTTGGTCAAATGACCGTTGTTGTTGTCGATAAACCGCTTGGGCGAATAGATTCAACCATCATAAAAATCGCACGAGAGGGACCACAAAACCAGCACCTCTTGCATGCGGCCCAAAATGATGTACGTTGGAAAGGGGTGATGTGTGTTTTCAATATAGAATGATGTACAATTCAGATGTCGTTCCTACTTCTCGATACGGACAACAACCATGAAGGCAAGGTAGTTTAGGACGAGATACATACGTTGGGTTTGATGTAGGTCGAACCCAGCAGTCGGAGCATCTGGGAGGGAATCCTGACAACACATGAGCTCGAGCTTTGGTTGACCAACATTTGACGATGACCGGCCCTAACACGAGCTAGGAGGAATCCATTCATGGCCAACACATACCCCTCATTATCGGTCAAAGGGATGATATATATACACTCGAGGAGCCCACAGATATCTGCGTCGTCACAAGAAACCGCACAAGGGAGACGTGGTCAATCAGAAGACCCCGTATACACTGCATGCAGCCCAGAAATATGTATGGGTACGATAGTGTATGATGTGTTTAAATCTCAAATGCTCAACTTCGATGGGCCATGCCAACTACATTACAAATCGAACACCGTACCCCACTCCAAGCCTGGTTCAATACCTATGATGTCAATTTCCCATCTTCGCGGTGGTGGCGACCGGGGGGGGGGAGGGGGTTGGGGTCGTCCCCCGCATGCGCTCAAACTTTATTTTGTCTAGCATGGGACACATCTATATACTATATATATCTATACATCTATACACCTATATAGTGTGCGAATATCTTTGAATGTTGCTCATTGGATGAAGCCAATCCGACGGTATAGAGATGGCAAATCCGAGCACTACTGGCCGTTTGATATCATCTACATTCCAGCAGATTCTTCCACATCTACAATCTAGAAGACTCCATGGTTGAACTTAAGCATAATGCAAAAACCTCAAAACACAAGCACTTCTCCTTTGTTCTCTAGAATCTTCCATATCTTAATTTCCCAAACCTTTTTTTTCTAAAGGAATTGTCAAATTTTGTTTTTACCTTTACAATGCACAATTTCGTGAATCTTAAAATAGTTTTTTAAGAAACTAATTGATTTTTGATGAGATGAACTATAAGAAATAAACGAACATCTACATCATGCATATATGGGAGAAGAGGCGGGAAACCGGTGAGAGGAGTGGTGAGAAATGGTAGCCTGTTTTGAATGAAAACATAGTAGAGAAGGAAGCGTGAGCTACACGACGCTTGCGCACAGTGCTTACCCATGTATTGCATGTGCTGTCGAAAGGGCTCAAGGTTGCCATTCGATCTGGGAGCATCCAACGGTTCACATGAACGATCCGTGGGTTTTGGGTTCTGGCCATTTAGAACGCACGACTCAGATCGCGCGTCCAGCAGCGGGGACATCATACGGAAGCCAACATTCGGTGGAAACCGGTGAACACCATGAGAAAATGATGTTTTGAAGATAAAAAAAATAGAAATAATGCTTGATGTTAAATAGATGATGTTTTATTGCCACACAAATTTTCAAGTTGAAACACATTACGAGATGTGAGCTATGAAAAAGACAAAATCAGTGTTGAATAGTGACGAATAGTAATGTCACTATTTCGGGCGGAATTTGTCTTTTTGATAGCTCACATCTCGTAATGTTTTTCAACTTGAAATTTTGTGTCGCAATAAAACATCACCTTCTTAACATCCCACATTTTCTTTCTTCAGATTTGTATGAAACTTTAAAATATGGTTTCCATGAAGTTTTCATTGAATATCGGTTTTTGTGAGTGAACCGTGTGCTATTTGAAGACATTTCGTGAGAAGAGTCTCGGTTTTTAAATGCCCGTAAATCCAAAACTAAGCTGAAAATCATGAAACATGCCGTGGTGTCACGACATGGCACTTATATGCCGAGGAATATTTTTCATCCATTGAGGCGCAAGTTTCATTTCAAGCCTATTACAAATCGGAGCTTCTCTCAAAGAAGCCTCATGGTTCTGATAGGGAAATGTGCCCCCCTTGTGGGCAAAACATAATCACTGCCTCTTTTCTCCTTGTATTTTCTTCTAC